>VKOC01000007.1:13178067-13206067 GCA_009364415.1 Spea multiplicata
GTACTTTGTGAGAGGACTTATACCAGTGGATCCTGTTTGTTATTGCGCTTTTGCACACCTGTAATAGAGTTGTGCCAACAAGAACTGTAAGTGCATTCAGACCTTCCTCCACTTGGTTTTGCCTGAGATTCTGCACCATTTGTGGTCTTTTGTTTTTTAGTATTCTGAAGATATTAAATTCTGATCTTATCGTATCCTGATGGGCCTGATTTACTCAACTAGTTTGTGAGTGGATTTTACACCTTTTTTATTTTCTATTTTTATAAACATATTGCACTATCAGTGTTGTTTTTGTTTTTTCTCCCTATGTATATGCGCTCCTTGGTTGTTTTATTGCTTTGCTGAACACTTTGAGGAAGAGTGCTATTTGGAAGCTGCTATCCTGGGGAGTATTTATTGATTTATTTATTCATTTTTACACTTTGCACGTGGCACTTTGTTGTTTCGTTTGGTATAGCTCCAAGGCGCGGGGAACCTGGAGACCTAAACACCGGAGGAAAGAAGCGGCTCCATCCAGGTCGTGGAGTGTGAGAAGCGAACCCCCATCCTGGACCAGCAGCTTGAAGGGGAACCCCCAACGGTAAGAGATCCCCTTCTCCCGAAGGAGATCCGTCACTGGCTTTAAGGCCCGTCGCTTGCGGAGGGTGATCGGGGCGATATCGGCATACCAAACGGGGGTAATACCCTCCATAGTTGGGGATGCATTACGCGCCGCGCGCAGGATAGCATCCTTGGTGGTAAAGTAATGGCACTTCAGAATTATGTCTCTGGGAGGGCCGCCATTACCCGGCCTCACCATGTCCGCATCCCGGTCTCGTTGAGTGGAGGTGAGGTCGTCGACAGCTTGTTCCAAGTTAACCGTCCTGGTAGCTAAAGCCGCGAGATCCGCCAATATTGCGGAGAGAGGCCTGCCTTAAGGTCTGACTGCAGCTCTTTTTTAACGGAGAGGACACAAGCCTTAAGATCGGCTATGTCACTCCGTGTGCAAGGCCCCGCTTCATCTGGGCCCTCTAGGCCGTCGCCGCGAGAGGCGTCTTTTTTCTTAAAATACTCCGGCACCTCGGATGGCAGGACCCGGTTTACCGGCCCTACGGGATGACATCTCGGTAGGCACCGAGGGAGAGTCACCAGATTACGGGTGGAACGGCTGTGAATGCTGGAGTTGCCAGAGGGTGAGCAGGAGCTAACTCAGAGTGCGTCCATCTTCTCCAGACACCAGGCCACGCCCCGAGAATTTAACTTTTTAATAGCCACAGTTACTTTCCCATCGGGGCCCGTATTATCTGGAATAAAGGTACAGCAAGTTTCTCCGATTATTTGACAGACCCCGCCTTTCTCTGCCAGGATCATATTTAATGCCATACGATTCTGGAAAGTCATCTGGGTCGCGGCCTCCAATTGATCCGACAGTCCTTGGAGCGCGTCTCGAGTGTAGTTGACAAATCTCGGCTGATTATAATAGATATAATTAATCCAATCAACATTTTTATTTACTGTAATAATTGGCCAAATGGATTCGAAACTGGCGGCTACTTGATCTCGGGCCTTATATTCATCTGGGACCCCACCTAGGGACTCCTATTGCATCTATATATACATGGGGGTCGAAACTTCCCTCGGCGGGCCTTTGGGGCACTGCGTCTTTTGCGAAACAGAGTGGACTGGGACTCAATAGTTTCTGGCTTTTCGTACATTATAAGTAATGGCATTATAGCTTTGGCCAGTGCACATTCACCAGTCCAGCTACCTTCTAATCTGGTGCGCAGTTTCATGTCCCCACATAGCCAATAGATGTCTCCCAGAGAATATACTTGATTCTGTGTTGGGGAACCGGTCAGAAATTTACCAGTTCCCTTGGTGTTTGAGATACAAGCGTAATTACCAGAATATATAGTAATTCCTTCACTGAGCTTGGGAGTCTTAAGTAATAGAGGATATTCACTTTTCCATTTTTCACATTCGGTGAATTTACTACTGGTATTGGTATAAAGACTCAATATACATAGTAGTGACTGATAGGGCAACTGTAGAGGTACCGTTCCAAGATGTGGACGGGCTCTGCCGCACACATAGCAATTGGATTTATTGTTGTTAATGGCGGAGTATCTCATCCATTCGAGCCATAGAATATAATCATTATACCCGGTTTCTATGGCCACGGTATCATCATAAGTGGGGTTTGCAATAGCTACCATATGTTTGATAGATGGGCCAGCATTTGGAGCTAGGGGATTAGATAGAGAATCACTTTGGAACTCCATTCTGGATTATTATACATATCTTTGAGATAAAAGGGGCCTCTTGAGCCCGTATTGGATTTTGTTTTGTGTACCCCGAAATAGTAGGTTCAAGCATCAGTGGGTTGTGAGTCATTCGCTTAAGTAGAGATTTACCATACTGATCCTTGAGGGCTAGGGCTTCCGGGGGTTGATATCCCCATTTAATATGACCTGAGTTAGTTATAATGGAACCCCAGTACCCACAGTCGTCCCCCCATTGCCCTCCAACATAGCATATGTATCCGATAGTCAGTTCTTTCGATTTTCCCTGACCAAACGTGATCTGAGCAGGAAACACAATAAAAAATATGGCAAGCTTGAAATATAAAAGTAACTACTCGGGTGTTGCTAGAATTGTACCAAAGGGTAGGGGGGCGTTCCGGACTGTCTCGGGTAACAGTTGCCCGCCCTCCTTCATGGCTGATAGCTTGGATCTTAGAACATGTGTCTATACCCATTTTCCCCCCGGTGTACTGTAATATGAACAATAATAGTGGGATGCCCACTCTCTTGCAAAGGATATGCATCTTAGGAGTCACTGGCTGGAGGATCGTATCCTTTGACTCTCTTGCAGTGCGATGCGTGTATCCCGGTGGGCTTCCCTTCAATCTTTATTGAGGTAGGAGTTGTAAGCAGCACTTGACAAGGGCCCTCGAATCTCGGTTCCAGAGTGGATCAGATGTGTTTCTTCACGACCACCCACTCCCCAGGCAATAGGGAGTGAGTACCTTCGAGGGTGTTGGGATCTGGAATAGAAGAGAAAACTTGGGCATGTATATTAGATAACTGAGTAGTCAAAGCAATAACATATTTTGCCATAGTTTCATAATTCATTTGCAACTGTTGTGGGAAGTACTGTCCTAGCCTAGGGCTACTTCCAAAAAGTATTTCGTGTGGGGTCAGTTTGTGTGACGCCTTTGGCGTATGTCTGATAGCAAAAAGTACGATGGGTAGGCACTGTACCCAATTTAGACCAGTCTCTTGCGTCATTTTCAACATCTTTGACTTGATTATGCCATTTAGTCTTTCCACTTTCCCGCTACTCTGCGGTCTGTAGGGAGTATGGAAAGCGAGATGTGAACCTATGATTTTCCACACTTCCTGAGTGATGTTTGCTGTAAATGCAGGTCCTTGGTCGCTTTCTATGACCTCTGGGACGCCAAACCGGCAAATGAGTTCCTGAATAAGCATCTTTGCGGTAGTGGGTGTGGTTTGGTTTCGTACTGGATAGGCTTCTGGCCATCCGGAAAACACATCTACCACTACCAGTACATACTGAAATGTCTGACACATTGGCATTTGAATGTGGTCAATTTGAATACGTTGGAAAGGGTATTGAGCATTCGGTAAACATTTAGATGGTGTAGGTTCTGTCCTTCCGATATTGCACTGAGCACAGATTAAACATGATTCGGTGGCTCGTGCTAGCATCAGGGTGATTCCTGGTGCGATCCAGATTTTGTCGATAATCTCCTTCATAATGGTTTTAGACTGATGCGTAGGTCCGTGGGCTAACGATGCAACTAAAGGATATAATGTCCGGGGTAAACAAACATATTGGCCTCTGGCCCTGGCTCCCCGTTCATCCTTAGATGCTCCTTCTTGTATCCATTGATTTTGTTCCTTGGTTGAAGCTTGTTGTTGTAATTGAATTAGAATATCCCAGTCTAATTCCATTGGTGCTTCTTTGGTCACCGTCATTACTGGAAGAAAGGATTTTTAGACTAAAGCAGAGGAAAGGGTTTTTTACAGTAAGGACAATAAGGATGTGGAATTCTCTGCCTGCAGAGGTAGTTTTATCAGAGTCTGTACAGACGTTTAAACTGCGACTGGATGGATACCTGGAAAAACATAATATTCGGGGATATAATCCTTAATTATGGGGAAACGGCTTATTGATCCAAGGAGAAATCTGACTGCCATTCTGGGGTCAAGAAGGAATTTTTTTCCCTGGTTAGTGCAAAATTGGAAAGAGCGAAGCCGGGGTTTTTTGCCTTCTTTTGGATCAACAGCAACAAATTAACAGATATAGGAAAGGCTGAACTTGATGGACTCATGTCTTTTTTCAGCCTATGTAACTATGTAACTATGTAACTATTAGAGGGACCGTTGGGTCTTTATTGAGAGCTGCCTGCTTGGCTGCACTGTCTGCTAAAGCGTTTCCTTTTGCTTCCATAGTGTCAGCTCGCGAATGTGCCTTTATTTTGATTACTGCAACTTGTTTCGGGAGTAGGGCCGCAGTCATCAGAGCTTCTACTGCTTTCCCGTTTTTGATCGGGGTTCCTGCTGCGGTGATGTAGTCTCTTGCTTTCCAGATGACTCCAAAATCATGCACAACGCTGATGGCGTACCTGGAATCCGTATAGATATTTGCGGTAGAATCTTTAGCCATAATACAGGCCTCGGTGAGGGCAGCTAGTTCAGCCTCCTGAGACGACTGATCCGGTCATAGAGCTTTTGCACAGAGTACAGTGGTGTCAGTCATAACCGCCATTCCCGTATGGAAGCGACCCTTGTCATCGGCATATCTGGAGCCGTCCACAAAGAGGGTCCATTCTGGGTTCGAGAGTGGGGTATCCTGTATGTTCGGAGGCGAACCGACTTCCTCTTGCATCATGGTCAGACAATCATGTGGATCGTCCTCGGGTGGTACATCTGGAAAATCAACATTTGATGACTGTATGCCACAATAGCTGTTCCTGAAGATCCTCTTCTGTGGCTAGATCAATAAAATCCGTAGACGGAATATCAGTATACTCCCCCCTTGGAAGTGGAAGGAGGGCAGCCGGATTGAGAACATTGCATCGTTGAATAGTAACATTGTCGGGCAACAACAGACTCTCTTGGAGACGAAGATGATGCTGAGCAGTGAGATGTCTGGGTTGAGTCTGTTGTAAAATAGCTGAGATATCATGTGGAGCTAGAATTGTCAAAGGATGTCCGAGAACAATATCTGAAGTGACGTCTAGAAGACAGCTGGCAGCATGAATAGCCTTTACACAGGAGGGCGCCGCGCGAGCAACTGGATCCAAACGTTTGGAGTAGAATCCGAGGGGACGATGTCGACCACCGTGCATCTGAGTGAGAAGGCCTGTGGCATGACCTTGCCGTTCCATGACATAGAGACGGAACAGAAGAGAATAGTTCGGAATTCCCAAAGCTGGAGATGAGGCAATCATTTGTTGTAGAGCGTCGAATGAGTCCAGTGCCTCTTGTGTTAGGTAGAAAATTGCCGGTAATTCTCGAGGAATACAGTCATATAGTGGTTGCATCAGAACAGAAGCGTCGGGAATCCATGGACGACAGTATGAAATGAGACCCAGAAAGCTCTGTAGTTGATGTGGAGTTTCTGGCGGTGCCAACTCCAGGATAGCCTTTTTCCGTGCCATTGTAAGGTGTTTACGGCCTTTGGTAATACAATGTCCCAGAAAAATCACTTTTTGAAGGCATAACTGTAGTTTTGATTTGAAGACCTTACAGCCAGCTAAAGGCTAGAAAATAGAGCAGATCCAGGGTAGTTTCTTGACACGTGGATGGGTCTGGAGTACAAAGAAGCAAGTCATCCACGTATTGCAGGAGTTCAACTTCTGGGTGAGCGTCCTGCCATGAAGAAAGCACAGAAGACATAGCTTTGCTGAAACTGGACGGGCTGTTTTGAGCTCCTTGTGGCATCACCGTCCAGGTATATTGCCGACCAGCGTGTGTGAATGCAAAAAGGTATTGACACGAAGGATGTAATGGAATGGAGAAAAAGGCATTAGCAAGATCAATTACAGTGAACCAGGATGCTGTAGGCGGGATACTGGACAGAAGAGTATGTGGATTCGGTACAATAGGGGCATCCAGAATTGTAGCTTCGTTGACAGCGCGTAGATCTTGTACCATCCTGTAAACTGGAGGTTGTCCCTTGATTTGTTTCTTTTTGACTGGATACAGTGGAGTATTGCAAGGAGAAGTGGTGGGTATAATTGCACCTGATTCTAGGAGTGCAGCTACTTGGATAGATATTACATCTTGTTGAGCCACTGATAAAGGATATTGGGCCTTGTATGGAAGGACGTTAGGATCCTTAAGCACAACTTGTACTGGTGGGACGTTGAGTTGCCCAATGTCCATAGGTCCAGAGGTCCATAGAGTAGCTGGAAGATTGTCAAGCAATTTGTTCAAAAAGTCAGGTGGATCATCTTGAGGTGGATCGTGTATAAGCATACAGGTTTCCTCAGGGGCAAGAGCGGTGTTGAGAGTGACAGTTCCTTTGTCAGTGAAGGAAATATTGGCTTGGATTTTGCTGAGAAAGTCCGCTCCTAGGAGACTGAACGGGCACAAATTGGCACTGACTACAAATTGTGCTAGAGTAGATGTAGGCAGATGTATCGAAGAACTTGTGACAGGTAAAGGGCGTGTGAGTGGATTGTGCTGAATCACGCCACCTAACCCGCTACAGGGAAGCTGTATATCAGATAGCCAAGATGGTAGTGCATCTGTCTCACAGAGTACGCTGATCGTGAGAAGGGCGGTAGGGTGGGAGAGGGTAGATCATGAGAAGGGGGTAGGGAGGAAGAGGGTAGATCGTAAGAAAGGGGGTAGGGAGGGAGAGGTAGATCATGAGAAGGGGTAGGGAGGGAGAGGGTAGATCATGAGAAGGGGTAGGGAGGGAGAGGGGTAGATTGTGAGAAGGGAGGTAGGGAGGGAGAGGGGAGAACATGAGAAGGGAGGGTAGGGAGGGAAAGGGTAGATAGTGAGAGATAGATGGGTTGGGGGTGTGGGGGGGCCCTAACAGATTCTCGCACCGGGGCCCTGAGGTTTCTAGTTACGCCCCTGCTTTACAGTCAATCCCTCCTCTCCTACAAGACAATGGCAAACTCTCCTACTATAAGAATAATGCTAGCAAGGCACAAGCACTCCCTCTCAATATGTCCCCCACTGCCTTTCTATCTCTGCCACAGCTTTATCAATTTGACTGGACGAATGACTACCTAACCTATCTAGGTATTAAACTTACCAAACGCTTTTCCTCACTGTTCCATACTAATTTTGCCACGCTATGGCCGTCAATTAGGAGAGATATCCAGACATGGACTAAATTCGTGATTTTCTGGTTAGGTCATATAGCGGCTGCGAAAATGGCTTCCCTCCCAAGATTAATGTCTCTTTTCCGTGCACTACCAATCCCTGTTCCCGCTGCCACATTGTCACGGACTGGGTCCAAAGAGATGATTGAAAGGACCCAGCGCGCCCAAAGATTGTGTGCAGGAGTCACAGTGCAGTAGTGGAGTTAGACAGGGCCTGGTTGCAGGGAAACCACACTCATCCAGGTGCAGCCAAACACCAGCGCCCTGATAAAGCAGCAGATGAAGTCCAGAATGAAACAATATCCTGCAGGCACCCTGGACCAGGCATGAAACATATCACAGGAATCACGTGTAGAATGCTGCAGGATGGGAGTATGGAAGCTAAGCAAAGGATATAGCAGAAACATAACAAACAAAGGAACAGGGAGACCAGGCACGAAACATAACCAGACAAGATATACATGTTACATGGCACTACAGTGAACCAGACAAGGAATAAACATTACTAGACAAGATATACATGTACAGGGCACAACAAAGGTCAGGGAACAAGGCAAGGAACACAGGGGAAGGAGTGAGGAGCCGGAATCCTTGGACGCTTCTCCTTTAAGCAAGGATAGGCCATATTGACTAGGACATGGGGAGAGGAGAGTGGAACCAGAATCCTCAGATGATACAAGGAAGAAGGGCAAAGGTACATAAGAGACAGACAAACATGAATACAGGAACTAGCCTAGAACTATGTGATAACAATTGGAAATTCCGTCACATATATGGCCATAGTAAACTTAGCCCACCACTACGCCAAAGTACTCCAATGACAGTGGGTCCTAACGCTAATCCCTGCTGACAAAGATACGAAACGAACCAAACATGACATCCAAACACATAGCACTGAGACATACCTATAGACTGCAGACTGAGACAAACAGAACACACGAGAGGGGGACACGTTATAAAGGAAACAGAGATGAAGCAAAGAGCTGAAGCAGAAGCAAGGAATGGAAGATCAGAACAGAGCAAAAGGAAATCCAGAAATGGATCGAAGCAAAACAGGGAAACTAAAGCAAGACTGAGATATGCAGCTCCGCAGCCTGGGTAGGATGTGACACACATTACGACACTATCAAGCTACACTCACTTCTTTTATCTGGATGGGCAAAAGGCCACGGCTAGCCATGACTACCCTGAGATTCCCGAAGCATAAAGGGGGATTGGGAATTCCGGACCTTCACTTATACTACAAAGCGACGATTATTGCTCAGCTTTTGGTGGCTTTTAAGGCATCTGAACAACCTCGCTGGATGGAACTGGGGTCTGCCTTCTTAGCACCTTACCGAAATCCTATGGTTTCCTCCTTCCATGTTCCCCAAATTGACATCAGCTCTCCCTAGCACTCGATGGTCCTTAAGAATCTGGAGAGA
This sequence comes from Spea multiplicata, assembly GCA_009364415.1. Lineage (NCBI taxonomy): Eukaryota > Metazoa > Chordata > Amphibia > Anura > Pelobatidae > Spea > Spea multiplicata. The sequence goes on from VKOC01000007.1 coordinate 13,186,843, forward strand.
CATTATATCCAGACTGTTGCCTTTTCCATTTGCCCTCCCTAGTGCCCCCTTATCGATATTAGCTCATTTTTCTAGCGACCTGCCACTTCAGACGTGGATTCGTGGGGGTATCCATACAATCAACCACCTAATGACGAAAACTAGAATATGTACTTTTCCAGAGCTCCATACTCGCTACTGTCTCCTTCTCTCTGAAAAATACACTTATTTCAGAGTTTCTAGCATTTTACATAAAGTGTTTACCAACCCAGATTTGGGGGGCAATCGTAGAATACTCTCCTTTCTACGGTCTTCGAGGTCTCCCAAACACGCTATTTCAATATGCTATGAGTCTATCGTTACCCTTACTTACCCAAATTACCATATATGGTGGCATTGGAAAGGGAGCTAGGTACAGAATTTTCTAGCCAAATGTGGTCAGTCACGAGATCTAACTTTATTGGTATATCTCGTTGTTCCAATCATTTTGAGGCAAATAGGAAGGTATTATTTAGGTGGTACATGGTTCCGGCGAAACTGACTACTATATTCCCTACCTGCCCAAATGTATGCTGGAGATGTCTGAGTGCTCCTGGGACGATGAGTCACGTCTGGTGGCATTGGCCTGTTCTTCAGCAGTTCTGGAGGATGGTTTTTGCTCTTCTTAATTCATTTATAGCCCCGGATTACTCCCATCCATTCAGATAGGTTTACTAGACATGCTACCTAAAAGTGTTACTTCCTGCTCCAAACCTCTGGCCTTTTGCCTCCGCAAAACGCCTTATAGCACGCCATTGGAAGTCCACTAACCCCCGTCTGTCTTACATCTTAAAGAAGACTTACTCTTCGTGGAAAATATGGAAGCTATGACTTACAAAAGCTGTAACCGCTTAGCAACCCACACGAAAATGTGGTCACTCTGGCATTTCATTGCTTTGCCATATTTAAATAAATCGCTACTGGGGTTAAGTTAGGTGGGTGGATGTTGCTCATAACGGTGGGGGTCCGAGGTAGCCTACGAGCTCTAAAGGCTCTAATCTTATCTCCTTATCCTGGGTCGGTTATGCCATGCTACACCACGCTGTTTCTAAGTTTGTTCTGATCTCCTTGTCCCTCGAGTCTCCAAATGGGTCGAGGGTGAGATATAACACTTTCTTCTCGACACATATGTAGCACTTCACACTTCTTTTCTTTTGTTTCTTTTCTTTATTGTTTTATACGCATGGACGTTTAACACTCTGCTACAGTCGGCCCAGTATATGACATTGGCACCTAAATCTCCATATATTGCTTTGTATTAGCTCCTTGGTAAGCTTTCTCTACTTCATACTATGTTTATGCTAACCTTTGTGAAGCTGTTGGATTTCATAATTGTACACCTATGTGCTGACTTCAATAAAAACAATAAAAAAAAAAAAACATTGCCCGGGGAGATGTCTTCCCGGGAACCGCGGTCAACCCTCCGCACGCATGATTTGCCTACATCAATGAGTGTGGTAAAAAGTTAACATGAGCAGCGTGCTCATTTTGTTTTTTGATGACGGGGACATCGAAGCCAACATTACAGATGGTGGAGAAAAGTTCAAATGAGCACTGAATTTATTTTTTTTTTGGCTGATGACGTTATCACTGAAGCCTTGAGGCTGAGAGTGAAGAGTTCGAAGAAACATTGATCAGTGGGCATATATTAAAATAAGGTGGTGTTTATGCCATCACTGATGATCAGGGGACATAGATGAAAATGGGCTATATTTTTTTTTGTTGATATTACTAATGATGTCATCACTGATTATGTCATCAGCAAAGCCTATATTACAGATTGTGAACAAAAGTTCAAGTAATCACTGATCAGGGGTGTACACGAAAATGAGTTATGGTTTGGTTTTTGTAAGATGTTATCACTGATTAAGTCATCACTGAAGTCTACATCCCTAATGAGGGAGGAAAGTTCAAATGAGTACTGATCAGCGGAAAAAGGGCTATGATTTAATTTTTGATAACTATCACTAATGATGTCATGGCTGATGATGTCAAGCCTCCATCGTGGATTGAGAATACAAGTTTAAATGAAGACTGTTTATGGGACGTAGATATGCTGGGTGTTATCTACTATATAAATGGTCTTGTTCCTGTAGATTTTGCAGGGACCAATACTTGGTACAGTAATGATACTATTGGTTTTTGGTTTACTTTTTATTCTTTACCTTTCAGATCATATGATCTATGCATTATTACTGTCAGGCCCATCTGGGCTGAGGAGCTGCATGTCTTTAGTTTACCTTACCTTGCTATAGTTTCTCTAGTCTTGCTACGGTTTTCCTCCCTTTGTAGTAATCCATTCCTGGATTTCCCTATTGCTCTGTCTTGTACCTTTGATGCCTTGCTTCCAGTCTTGGTCATTGCTTTAGCTCGGTTTCCTTTATAAGGTGTGCCTCACCTGTGTGTTCTGTTTGTCTCAGGCTGCAGTCTACAGGTATGTCTCTCATTGCTATGTGTTTGGGTTTCATGTTTAGTTTGTTTTGTATCACTGTCAGCAGGGCTTAGCGTTAGGACCCACCGTCATTGGAGTACTTCGGCGTAGTGGTGGACTAAGCATACTATGGCTATAAGATGTGACGGAATCTCCAATAGTTATACAGTCCTAGGCTAGTTCCTGTATTTATGTGTGTCAGTCTGACGTAACCTGTATCCCCGGCAGCGGGGTGTCCTGTCTTGTTCCTTGTTGTGCCCTGTATTATGGATGTCCTGTCTGGTTATGTTTATTCCTTGTTTTGTGCCCTGTATCATGTATATCTTGTCTGTTATGTTTCTTGCTTGGTCTCTCTGTTCCTTGCTATGTCCTCCTTGCTTTCTGCTATGTTTCTGCTATATCCTTTGCTTAGCTTCCATGCTTCCAGCCTGCAGCATCCTGCCCAATTCCATTTTCTGTTATGTCTCATACCTGCTCCAGGGTGCTTGCAGGTTATTACTTTGTTTTGAACTGGATAACATCAGCTCATATGTCAGGGCGCTGGTACATGGCTGCACAACCCTAGGTGCTCAACACCCTGGTGAGTGCGGTCACCGTGCATCAGGCCCTGCCAACTCCGCTACTGCGCAATAACTCCTAAACTCCATCTTTGGGCGCTCCGGGTCGTGGTAGCCGTGTGACCACGGACCTGGGTCCTTACAATTACGTTGATAAATATTTCTTCTAAATGCAATAACACAGAAGCCATATTTGTAATTTGAAATGATTACTAGGAAAGTACTGACAATACCTCTGTCAGTAAGTTTTATTTTTTTTCCTTCTCACATGTTGTATTGAAATGTATCCAAAGCACCTGTTATGCTGCTCAAATTTTAATAAAAGGTCAATTTTAAGAAATGATAAAAAAAATTGTTGCCTCAACAATTATCATAGAGGCACTGCTGCTGTTAGTCTGAAGGTCCAGTCAGATCAGCAACAGCAAGAAAGACCACCCTTCCAAGCTTCGAATTGCTCCTACGAGAGCAATCATTGAGGCTTCACAACGCAGCTTCAGGGAAGAATTACTTTTTTCTTCAGTCCTCACAAGCTTGTGGGGATCAAATCACAGTTAATGCGCAAGTATGTGCTGCTACTGACTTCAGCATTTTTTTATTTTTTTTTATAAAACAACTGATGTGAAAAATGCTTTCTTTTTTCGATTATACCAGCTTCGAACAGTGTTGGTGTGGAATCAGCTGCATTGAAAGGACCAATATGCCAATAATCAGATTTCCTGTGCGGTCTTATTTTTTACATTTTAATTGGTTTAAATTAAAATATGGGGCCTCTCCTGTGCCTTAAATGAGGTATGGACAAAGCAAAGTGATCTGTTCCAGTTTTGATCTCACAGCAACTGAAAAGAATCCCATACCCAACTATGTGATTACTGCTGTACTCTGAATAGAAATCTAAAGTTGTTTCAGTAATTACGCGTACCCTGGGAACAGAATGTACTGAGTACATGTGCAAACAGGCCAAAAACAATTCAAACAAATAATTTGGGAACGAAATTTGTTATCCACATTCTCTCTCATTCACGCTCGTATGCTTTCTAAATGTTTCCCTACCTTCACTTCTTCATTTTCTCCTTTCTCTGCTCTTGACTCTTTGTCCTTCTCTCTTCGTCCACATCTCTGCTGACATAACTTCCTCCAAAATGTCAGCACTGTGGTGACATCCTTTCTGATTCTCCAATCAGAGGAGAGGATGTCACCGCAAGCACCATCATTTTGCCCTCACATGAACTGAGGGTAATATGGCAGTGTTCGCAGTGACATCCTCTGCCCCAATTGAAGGATCAGGAGAATGGATCACAACAAGCGCAGTCATACTGCCCTCTAATGAACTGAGGGCAATATGGCAGTGCTACAGTGCCACAAAATGGAAGCAAAGCCATTTTGTTTTCCTTCATATAAAGGATTTTTTGTCCTTGTTATCCCTATATTAGAACAAAGAAGCTTTTACGAATATAGCTGCTTCAGCAAGTATTTCCTAATTAGTCTATATTCTATGGGAAAAGTTAAGGAGTAGAAGCTACTTATCTCTAGGAATGTTAATTTAAATGGGGGCTACATTGCAAGACCACCAAAACTGCTAGAGATATGTTATATATATGTATATATATATATATATATATATATTATATATATATATATATATATATATATATATATATTATGGTAACAAGCCCTGTCTTTAAAATTATGTTTTCAACAATTTGAAACACAGACAAATGAATTTTGAACATCACAAGATCTTGGCACCATATTTTTACTCTCATAATTACTTTGAGTATCTAACATTCTTCTGCTAAATTGCAATTTTATGGCAGTTATATAACTTTAAGAAAGTTATATTTCTTTCCACTGAACTTGGATTGATATCTACAAGGACCAGTTGGCGGTAAATAATGGTTTTATTATACTGAATAGAGGTGAATTGTGTCTGCTTCAATATAGAAGAAATTATTCCCTTCTTAGTGTGAGACTGCAGCTTATAACCCATAATAATGACAATGATGTAAAAGGTATTTTTACCTGTAACTCAAGTTTGACATTATTCGCATCTATTAGAAATAAGACTGATACAGTCTTATATGTATCTTATATGTCTTATATGGTGATCTTTTTAGTTACAGCCCGGATTATTTTTATTTTTGGATTGGAAATTAACTAGATATTAACAAATGCCATATATATAAGGCGATATGATTTGATCAAGCTGTAATGTTTATGCAATGTGCTTGTTCACCTGTTGCATTTAGTATGTGTTAGACTCATACGACAATGATTCATGTATGATAACTAATCAATAATACATTGTATTTTTGACTTGACTCATTTTGACATGTTTATAAGATATAGGGTATCTCGTTATATTAATATTGTGGTTTTGGTCCTACAATAACTAATAGTGTCAGCATTTTGTGTATGTGATAGAATATTGGTCTTGCCTATTTTATCTCATTAATATCCCTAACAACGTCCACATCTCCGCCGGGTTAAGTCTGCAAAAATGCAGATAAAGAAGGAAGATTAAGGGAGAAGATAGAAGATGCAGATTCAGAAGAAGAAGCTGAAGTGGATGGAAGAAGGTGAGAGAGTGAATGAATGTGAACCCACTAATGTCAGATGTAAATTCTGAGCTTTTTGCTTAATTTTTGTCCCATTCATGGGGGTCTGGCCTTGTTTTCAGAGCTTTGGACAAATCTCTGTATTTACCAAAATTCGGTAAATGCACAAGTTTACTGAATAAACTGTATATAATTTGTTAAAAATTGGGAAAAATAGTTTTATTGCAATGTTTGGCACAGAGTGAAGCTAAAATAGTTATATAAAAATTGTTGAAATGCGCCTAGTAAAATATTTTGGGCTGTCGACGTACAAAAAATGTATACTTTTTTTTTTTTTTAGCAGTATTGTTTTTTTTCTAGGCACTATGTCACATTTTTTAAAAATCTAGTTGGGAAACAGTGATGCACATATTTCTTTTGACCTTATAACATCCAAAATAGATGAAAATACCAGGTTTATTGGGTGTTTCAAAATCCTTTTTTGTCCATTTGCAATGGTTATGTATAATTTTTATAGGTGAAACTGAAAAATTGCTTTTAGATTTATTTTTCATACTAAATGATGGTTTACATGTGCAGATTAGCCATAACATGACCACTGACAGGTGAAGTGAATAACACTGATAAACATGTTATCTTGGCACCTGTCAGTGAGTGGGATTTATTAGGCAGCAAGTGAACAGTTGATGCGTTAGAAGCAGGAAAAGCAGGTGCCCATGCTGACCTCTGTTTACTGTCAAAAGCACCTACAATGGGTATGTGAGAGAACTAAGAACTGGACCATGGAGCAATGGAACAAGGTGGCCAGGTGTGATGAGTCACCTTTTGTTTTACATCACGTCTATGGCCAGGAGCGTGTGCATCACCTACTTGGAGAACACATGGCACCAGGATGCACTATGGGAAAAAGGCAAGCTGTGGTGCTTTGGGCAATTTTATGCTGGGAAACCTTGTGTCCTGACATTCATGTGGATGTTACTTTTGACACGTACCACCTACCTAAGCATTGCTGCAGACCATGTTCACATGTATTGTGTGTAGTGTCACACTCCAGAATAGTTTTATATAATATATATATAAATAACTATAAATAGATAATATATAAAATATTAAAATATATTATTTTACTCGATTTAGACGTCCCCTGGTATTAATTTGATTATTTTTTTTTTAAAAATACACACCCAATATACCCCTATATGCCTCTCTGCCTCACCGACATGCCTTTTAACCCCTATTTGCAACTCTGCCCCCCCCAGATATCCCTTATGCCACAAGAAAACAGTTATACCACCCATGCCACTCTTAATCCTCCCCCAACGACTTACCAGTGCATCCCTAGGCTTGCTCCCCCGTGCTTCAGACTCTCTGGTATCTAGTGGGGCAGCCAATGGAGGTCTGTGCGATGCGCAACGAAAACCTCCGCTTCTGCTGGCCGATACTTCTATGACTGAGCACCATAAGGTCATGCTGGTGCGCCATCATTGAAGCCCCGGCAGAAGTGCCGCCAGCAGAGGAGGTTGTTTCTCTGCCTCACACAGACCTCCACTGGCTGCCAGGAGAGGAGTATCTAGGTCCCTCGTACACCGGTATATATAAGTCAGACCACTTCAAATTGTTTCCTTGCCATGGTGCAAGAATATATTTTTTGTTATATATAAAATAACATAACCTATGCTCTGCATTCTAGAATGACCTTCCTTGCATACACAATTAATGGTACAGACAAAGACAAGTTTATTACTTAAAAGAAATAATCAATACCATAATACAAAAGCCAGTCATTTTTGGTAGCAAAAGTTAGAAGACTAGTTTATTGTATTGATAAGCTTTATAAGATATAACATATATGATTTATGAATAAACACTGTGAAAACAAAAATAAAATGTCTATAAATACAGATTAAGAGGAAACATGTGCACATCCTCATTTCCTTACCCATTTATATTGCAATATATATGAAAATTGGTTGCAGCAACTTGGAGAAATAAAGTATTATTATGGTGAAGATTTATATTACAGCCATCGTATAAAAGAAATGTGCTTATAAAAATTGACAGTAATTCAGATGTTTCCATCTTCCTTTTATATTCCCTATTCAGTTCAACACTGACAGAGACTGGGACTGGAGGCATTGCCCACTGGGCCAGTCCACGTCGGAGCAGCCCTTAGTTAAAACATCTGAACCAGCGGGAACATAGTGGGGTCACATAATGTGAAAAGCAAGGCTGCTCATGTACTGTGGAAGCAGCAAGAAAGAATGCTGTGGCTGATGAAAGAGGGTGAGTTAAGAGAGTACGTATGAAGGTGAATATCTACGTATGCATGTGTGTTAGAGTGAGAGTACATGTATAAGTGTGTGTGTTAGCATAAATGTGTATGTGGGAAACGCGATGTTTATGTGTAATTATGTGTGTAAGCAAAAATGTGTAAGTTTGTGTTAATATAATTTTGTGTGTGTGGAAATATTTGTGTCGGTATGTATGTGAGTTAGATGGGTGGGGGAGGGCATGAGGCAACTTGGCATTAACTGCTTCTCTGACCATAGGGTGCCATCCATCCCACTGATGACACTAAATATATGTAAAAAAGCGTCTATTTTTAGTTATAGATTATTAAATCGGTGCCACCATATTACCATATTCTGCAGAGCTATAATACAAGGAAATGTTCGGAGTCAATGCCGCTTACTACTTCACAGGTAAGTTTTTGTCTCATGCAGTATAATAAATGTTTGCTCATTTGATTTGCTGGGGGCCGCTGTCATCTGTAAGGAGACAATATAAAAAGGAAGAATTAAAAAAGACCATGGCAAACTTTGTATGTCAGAAATCTATCGGTTATAGCAATTATAGAGACAATATTTGTATATTTAAACAAACACTTGAAGTTCCATTACTTATGTGTGGTTACAAGGAGGAAGCATACCACACGCCTATGTTAGCCTGTTCTCAGATTATGTGTTAGCACCAAGCTCCTTTCCACTTAAAGTTCCTTTGGAACAAGACAGGGGTGTCCTTTATCTCCCCTGCTTTATATTATATCTGTAGAACCTTTAGCTATAGCTATTAGCTAAAGGTTCTATTAGAAGTAATTAGGTTCTATTAGAAGGTAGCTATTAGAAGTAATAAGAACATACATGGTTTCCCTACAAGATCTCAAGATCTAAAGATCAATCTTTATGCAGACGATATATTAATCTCTATTATTAAACCGCAGTCTTCTTTAACTCATTTATTAGAGGAATTTGAATTATATAGTTTGGCCTCAAATTACAAGATGAATACAAATAAAACTTCAATACTAGAAATCAAGATGGACAATAAAGAAAAAGAACAAATTCAAAGTAATTTTGATTTTGTTTGGGTAAAATCAGATTTTGTCTATTTAGGCATCTATATAACAAAAACAATGACAACTATTCTAGAAACTAATTTTATCCGTCTTTTGAAACAAACTAACTCTTGGCTAAAAGATTGGAGGAATAAGGAATTTTCTTGGTGGGCTAGAATTAACATCTTAAATTCGTATATAGTTCCGAAATGGTCTTATTTGTTTTCAATGCTACCGTTAAATGTGTCTGAATCATGGTTAAGTCTAGTTCAGAGAAGTTTTGAGTGTTTTGTTTGGAAGGCAAAGAAACCAAGATTGAAGCCTAGTATAATGGCTCGAAAACCTGAACATGGCGGTCTGGGCCTTCCTATAATTAAAAATATATTTTTAGCAAATATGAATGTGCATATTTATAGACTACAACTAGAAGACTCTAGTAACGAAGGCTGGTATGACATAGAATCAGCAGTTACCGGCGGTAAAGAACTAGCGGCTATTATCTGGTACCCTTTAACTATAGAATATATTGAAAATATAAGAAAACAAAATATGATTTTGGGCCAATTACTCCCGATCTGGGAATCCATTAAGAAATCTCTAAATTTACATAAAGGAGCTCCGAATTTTTCTAAACTCAAATTAGTAGAATATTATATTCCAAATATAAATGTGGATGACTGGAGAGATATAGGTATAGAGTCTTTGGATCAAATTATAACTACAGTAGGTCCTAAAACATTCCCACAATTAGTACTAGAATTTAATTTGAATAGTTCTAATATCTTTAAATACTTGAGAATTAAAAATTTCTTATTGAAAGAGACAATAAAAGAAAATCAGGATATAATCCTACGAACCCGAAAAATATTCTCAGGAAAAACTGTAGATAGAGTGCTTTCCATAAGCCGAGATTTAATAAATTCTGTCTCTATTCTTGTTACAAGTAATATACCGACAATAACTATCTGGAAAAAAGAACTTAATATAGAGATTGACTTGGTAGACTGGCAAAAATCTTTATTTGATGTTACTTTGGCCATTCACTCTTTATCTTTGGTAGAAACTCAATTTAAAATTCTGAATAGGTGGTATCTGGTCCCTACTAGGTTACATAAGATGTCTCTAACATCTGTCCTTCTTTCAAATAAGCTTCCCTTGTGTACTTTGTACTCCCATCCCTCTCCTTTCATCTACGCTATGCATAGTAAGTTACTTAGTTTTTCCTGATCATTTTTAGAGTTTGTAGAATGATATGCCTTAACCATTAAAGCCTTATGTAATATCACTACTAAAAAGTTCCAGTATTGATCCCTGAGGTACCCCACTAGTAACAAGACCTTCCTCTGGATCTAAAACATTAACGCCAACCTCCTGTCTCTTGTCATTCAGTCATTGCATTATCCAAATATTTTGACATCTAAATCTTGATAAAAAAGAGGTAAAAAAAGGCGGCGTTTAAAATAACAGATATGAGATAACCAATAATCGTTAATAAGCTGCTATGGTGAGAAATTCTTGAAAGTGCATATAGAAACTCCCCATTTGTACTAAATAGTACAAATGTAAAACAGTAAAAAAAAGAGTTTCTCTAACCAAGCGCTTATAAAATATTGAATTTATAGATTATAAAGTAACCTTAAAATACTTAATTTCGAGCGTGGATAGGTCGGTCAGTGGTTTTCAATCAATGTCTCTCAAATGCAGATATCGTATGAAATATAAAAGGCAAAGAGAGACGACGTAGTGCAAAAAAACATCACTGCATAAAATAAAAATGTTAAAACCTATACGCAACCTGCTCACCATATTCAGAGCCAAATTAAAAATTTAGACTTATAAAATTCACATACAGGCACTCTTTAGGCGATGTCCTAGCCCCTTCCTGAGAATAATCACTCAAGATATTCGTATTATTTAAACGTTTTTAAACAATTTAGTAATACTTCAAATATTTTTTTTAAATAATAAACACTTAAAATAAATCAGATATATATTATAATATAATAAAAGTGCTCAATACGTTCACTGGGACGCGTTTCGTCAGTCCATGACTTCCTCAGCCAGCGCAATGAGTTTCCATCATCAATATTGCCTTTTTATAGTAAAATCCAGTCCAAACTCTTAAAATTCTCAAAAGTGCACAGCTGTTGTTTCCTGTGTCCATATATGGGCATACACTTCCTGTATTGCACAATGTTATATGCTCCTAACCTTTTAAAACTTCTTCTTCCCATAATGCCATTAGAAAATTAGCATAGCTGGGAGCAAACCTGGTCCCCATAGGGATACCTTCTAATTGGAGATAAATATCATCTTTAAAACAGAAATAGTTATTTTTTAAAATCAATTCTACACCCTCTAAAATAAACTCCACCTGCTCTGGTTCCATTTTATTTTCAGAATTTGATGCTCTTAGCCCTCCATTGTGTGGAATACAATAGAGAGACCTAACATCGCTGGTGATCAACCAATAGTTTTCTTTCCATTCTATGCAGTTTTTAAGACTAAAGAGGAACTGTACCGAAGAAAGAGTTCCTCGAGCAAGCAGGTGTTTTAATTGATGCATTCCACGAGAAAGGATATGACAAGAGAGATCTAGACAATATAAGAAAAGAGATTAATACGCTGGAACGTAAAGAATTGATCAAATACAAACAGAATCAAATATCTAAACAGGAAAATGTTATCTCTTTTTTATTTTTTTAACCAACAGAATAGACTAATCAGGAGGATTGTAAGAAGGTATTGGCACATTTTACAAAGAAATCCAATTTTAAATAATGTTTTACCAGATAAATTTCGTATGTAGATGGGCAAAGAATTTAAAGCAGGTTTTAGTAAAAAGTGATTTTAAAGACGAGGTACAAGATCAAAGAAAAGGAACTAACTCATGTAATATACCTAAAGGTTTCCACGAAACTGTCTAAAAATACTGGTAGCAAAAAGAGGATTATACCCAATGTGGATATGGGAAGAGAAGTTTTTAAAATCAAAGATCTTTTAACCTGTTAAAATGTAATTTATCTTTTAATATGCCCATGCGGATTAAAGTATATAGTATAAACAAGACCGCTTAATCAAAGGATACAGGAACATATCTGGAACATACGGAATGGGTTTGGAAAACAGTGTGTCATTGCATTTTAAATTAAACATAAGTGTGATCCCAAGGGTTTGATCTTTTTAGCCTTAAAAAAGTCATACAAAATAAAAGAGATGGAGATTTTAATCAAACCCTTGGGAAAGAAAAAAATGCATTTTATTTATAATTTTGACACACTTCAACCGACTGGTTTAAACGCGGATTTTGAGTTGTGATTTGAGTTTCTCCTGATTATTATCCTCCAGTACATTTAAATGGTCCTTTATATATTTACTATGTTTCTATTGTAATGTAGTTCAATTTTATAATATATACTTCAACTATTTGTTTAATATCTTTTAAGAAGTGTGATGCTTTTTAAATTACTATTTCCAGATCTACTCTTAACTAAAATTGATTGTTGAGTATCGGCTACCGTTCCGAATACGAAAAACACTTTTAAACTTTAACACCGAAACATGTTTGAAAGGAAAAAAAAAAAGATTTTTTTTTTTAATATAAATCCACTAGGTACAAAGGATCAGAGGTTGCCAGCTGACACCAAGGAATAGAGAGGAAGCATCCATTGTAAAATATAAGAAAATTTAATCAAGTCCATATACCATAAAATCAAAACAAGAGGTACATAAACAGGCACAGGGTAGAAGCACCGGCTAAACGCTTAACGCGTTTTGCACGAGGAAGTGCTTAATCATAAGCAGCCTGCTCTATAACCAAATACACAACCTTTATATAAAAAAACCAAACAAATAAAAGCATTTAAATAGTAAAGATGAAACAGGTGTGTAATTGGATAAGGAGTGATAGCTCCTAATTAACAAGAAGTGAGGGCAGACTATGTATTTCTTGAGGGAAAACAAGAAATGGAGTATAACATGGATGTATATACTTTATTCAAAAATTATGAAAAATATACAAATAAAGAACAGCGACTATGGTGGGATATTGTCACGTTGGAGAAATACCTGGAAGTCAAAACATATAGTTAGAGGGCTTTGTTTGGAAAAAGTTCCAGCTTTTTTGAAAGATAAGGACTTTGAACTGGAATGGTATGCTGCACGGATTGTTCTTTCTCACTGATGGAAATTATCATCCGCTTCAAACGGAAACTGCTGATCATTGTACAGGCTGATCTTGAAGCTTTAGAGATTAAAAGTCAATTATTCAAGCAGGATCCAAAGTTTGATGAATTTTCAGAACATCTTAAAAAATATAAAAGATAAGCTAGAAGATGAGATCTCTTTGAAAAAACAAGATAATTTCCAGCGAGATGAAATCTATGTATGGAAGAGACAGCCTGCAGGGCGCTACAAACAACACAAATGGATATAAAAAAAACTAAATTAGCAAAGATCGTGAGAAGAGACAAGTTTCCTTCCGTGAAGCTGAAACCTCCGGTACCGATTATGCCTCTTCTGTTGGTTCATCCCCAGCACAGATGGGAAGAATGACAAGACTGGCTCGGCTGGATCGGAGTGGTGAGAATCGGCATTTAAACAAAACGCCGATCCACTTTGAAATGGAAAAAAAGTGCACGGCGGCGGAGAAGAAGACCAGCAAAGGCGCTATACTCTCCCGTGGAATCAGAAGAACAGCTAAGTGTCATTAATTCATCGAATGTTGAACTCTGATACAACAGAGGGTGCTGGCTTTGGGACTGTCATTTGTGCTTAGTACTTATTTCAATTTATTTGACACACTCCTAGACATTACTCATTTTGTCAGGAAATTGACTTTTAAGAAAAATTTCTATTCAGAGACTGAATGTAGTGTTATGCAAACATTGTTTAAATCCCCTCAGTCCCCGCCTGTGCCTAATACTGAAAGAAAGTCACCAGAATCAGGAATCTGCACTCACTCCCCACAGGAACTCAGGTGCTTAGCTGTGCCAGGAAGGGCCAGCTCCCCAGTAAATCAAAATAGAAAAAGGCTCCAGGCACTCAAGGGTTCCATCAGACAGATTTATTGAAGGAAACAGACAACAACGTTTCGACCTCACAATGAGGTCTTTATCAAGACTTGAACTTGATAAAGACCTCATTGTGAGATCGAAACGTTGTTGTCTGTTTCCTTCAATAAATCTGTCTGATGGAACTCTTGAGTGCCTGGAGCCTTTTTCTATTTTAATACTGAAAGAAAATGATCTTTACGATGCTCATTGTTTGGCAGATTTTTCATTTGAAGATTTGTGTGTGTTATCCGCTCTTGAGTCCCTGCAATCTAAACCCAAAGACATGACCACCATTGCTACCCACCTGAAACCTGCTTCTACTTTTTACCCTGTTAACAGCAGGGGCAGTATTATGGATGCTTTTTAGAAAGCTATAGAAAAAGATCTTATATAGAGCTTTCAAATAAAATTAAAAATACACGATCATTCAGTAATCTAGCTAAAACCGAAAATGAAGCAATTAAGGATCTAATGAGTAATCAGGAACTCGTTATTAAAAACGCAGATAAAGGTGGTGCAGTGGTGGTCATGGATAGGGTGGCATATATTAGAGAGGCTATGAGACAATTTACGGATACTAATACTTACCGCAGACTTACTTTTAACCTCACTAATCTGTTTCAGCGACAACTGTCCAATCTATTAGATTACGGTGTTTACTGTGGAGTATTAAATATAGATGCAGTTCAATATATTTTTAAACCCTCTCTTGTTGTACCAATTTTTTACTTTTTGCCGAAGGTCCACAAGTACCTGATAGACTCACCTGGTAGACACCTATCATTTCAGGTATTGGGAACCTGGGTGAGGGTCTATCAGAGCTTGTGGACTGCTATTTACAGTCTATTGTAATTGCCCAAAAGGGCTATTTAAGAGATACAAAACATGTCTTGTAGAAATTGTCCAACATAGCCTGGCAGGAAAGTTATGGGTATCTTTCTTTGGATGTTGCTTCACTTTATTCCTGTATCCCCCATGACAAGGGTTTGGAAGCCATTGGATGGTGTCTCATGCATTTTAGTGAATATATTACCAGTACTTTTGATTTCCTGTGCCAGGCTATTGAATTTGTGTTAACCCACAATTTCTTTATTTTTGAAGATACGTTTTATCAGAACACGCCAAGACCTTTTAGCCAATAATAAAAATTATGATCAAAACAATAAAGAGGCTAATAATAATGTTGTTTCTTGGTATAGAAAGAATTATAGGCACCCAAAGAGGTAGTAACACAACTTTAAAACTTAACCAAAGAGAAGTCTTTTGGATTTTTACTTTATGTACTAGAATTCCTCAGGGCCTTAACTCGCAATACGAAGTTAGCGGTTATACTGGTTAGAATCATTCTTTATTCAACTTAACATAAATTTTTAACCTATGGCCATACCACCCTGAATACACCCATTCTTGTCTGATCCTGGAAGCAAAGGAGGGTCAGGCCTGGTTAGTACCTGGATGGACACTGCCTGGAAATACCAGCTGTATTGTGCTGTATTTAATATTATTTAACTTGATTTTTGTTTATACTTTAATTACTTTAGGCATTACTCCCTTATAAAACACTTGCAACAATTGTATTGATTTGTTTCATGATAATAGCATTTTTTTATATACCGTACTTGCCGGCGTATAACACGCACCCTCGCCAGGACCGGAAGTGAGGGAGACGTCGCTGCAAATCGTGCAGCTCTAGGATTTATCGAGGTATAACACACAGGTAGGGTTTCAGCTTTGTTTTTTAGTTATAAAAGTGCGTGTTATACGCCGATAAATACGGTAGATAGTTTTTTGTCCTTTCAATGTTTCCCTTATCTTTGCATGGTTTGGGATATAAAGGGTGTCTGTCAAGTCTGTCAAGTACCTGGCAGGGAGAACCTCCGGGCCCCCTGAACGGCAACCACACCCGCCGCGAAGAAGGGGGAGGCCTCCAGCCTCCGCACAGCAGCCACAGCTGCTGCGAAGGAGATGGAGACCCCCCGCCTCTGCACGGCAGCAGCAGCCGCCACGACGGCGAGGGAGACCTCCCGCCTCCACGCTGGGATCATGGCAGCTGCAGCCAGAAGACAGGTTCAGCTCCGGGGTCCTGACTCGATCCTCTTCACGCCACCTAGTGACCGCCGGAAACTGCATCGCCTTATACTGGGAGGTTACGAATTCGCCACACAAGATGGCCGCACAAGAAGTGACGTAACGGGACTTTGAATATTTGCCGGGAGATTCCTAATTAGTGCCTAAACTCCTGTGCCTATATAAAGAGACTCTGAAACCTACAGCCATTGCCTTCTGATGGTCGTGCCTATCTCGGTAGTGCCTATTCCTCAGTATGCGTTCCATTTGCCTTCCTGTTGCTTACCTGTCTTGTTCCTGTTTACTCTGTCTTCTGGTATCCTGACCTCGGCTTATCCCACAACGTTCCTGTTCTCCAGTATCCTGACCTTGGCTTGTATTTCAACGTTCCTGATCTCTGGCTCCCTGACCTCGGCTGCCTGGACTATCCCTTACCAGTCCTACCTGACTTCGGTGTCTCCTTCCTACGCTGTGTCGTGACAGTGTCATTGTTTTGTGGGAGATTTAAATTTAAATCTCTGTATGCATTTTCAGTTTCCTCAACAAATACACTTCCTGATAATTAGGAGCTATCACTCCCATCCCCTTATCCAATTACACACCTGTTTCATCTTTACTATTTAACCCCTTCAGGTCCGGGACGTACCTGGTACTTCCTGGTTACCAGTCACCGGTAGACCGGGACGTACCAGGTACGTCTCCTCCAAAAACCGCCCCCCACATCACCACAATCGTGGTGATCGTGGGGGCGCTGCTGCTGCTGTCCGGCCTGGAGTCTGGGCAGACCAGCACAGCCTGTCTAAGCCCACGGAGTGATTTTGAAGGCAGAAACTGCGATTGCAGAAAAATCTGCAATCGCGGTTTCAGCTGCCACAGGCAGCTTCAGGGAAGGGGGTGGTGTGTTGAATGACCCAACACCCCCCTGCTGCCTGATCGCTCCATGAGAGCGTCAGTGCAGCGTTAACCCCTTCAATGCCGCGATCATTGAAGGGGTTAATTCCTGTTTTGAACGGGGCTCTGCTGCTGGTGGTCTGCCTGCCAAGCAGACCAGCAACAGCAAAAACGAGCCCCCAGAAGTCCTTAAAATCAAAATTTTAAGGACTTCTGGGGGCTCAAAATCTTGATTTAGACCTTTGGGTTTTAGAGTTTTAAGGTCAAAGACCCATTTCATCTCTGTCGGGCCTATTTTTTTAATATAATCTCTCCCGCTCCAGTCTTTTTTAACAATTTCAATTCCTATGTAAATTAGGCATTTTGGATCACAATTGTGATATCTAGAGAAATGTATGGTACAGGTACTCTAAAACCCAAAGTCTAAATCAAGATTTTGATCTATTTAATTTCTTGGACTAAATATCTGTCAAAGTGCAATAGGTTTTATCTAATACTATATTTATTTATTTCCTTCTTTATAGGTCTTATATATAAAATTCTTTGTAATTATATTATATATTATATATTATTGGATATTATATTATGGAAAGGAAAAGTAATATATCTTTTTATTTGTTATACAAATGTATGTTTTATATTTAATATGTATTATTTATCTGTTTATACCTATGTATCTATATCTATGCATTTGAACTGAAATATATATTATTCATTTTTATCTCCTAAATACACCTAAAATCTCTATTGATTTTATATATATAAAATCAATAGAGATTTTAGGTGTATATAATATGGATTGTAAAATGGAGAAATTCTTAATTGGAGATGCACTTTATAATTAATAAATATTTATGCATTTAATGATTATTTAAATATTTATTATATCGATAGATCAGAATTAATCTTAATATAATATGTTTTCTTTGCTAATGTATGGATTTAATTGATTGTTTAACCCCTTGACTGCTAACGACGGCATGGTGCCGTCGCTAGCAGTCCCAGTCAGGTGCTAACGACGGCACCATGCCGTCGCTAGCACTATCTTACCTTGATGGAGGTCTGTGGACCCCCATCACCCCCTATCCCGGCGATCTGCCCCTCAACCTGAAGGGCATCACTGGGACTGCCCGATCCGGCCTGTGATGTCGCGCGTAATGACGCGATGACGTCACCGCGCAACTTTATTTAAAACTGACAATTGTCAGTTAAAGCGGTATGGGGGCATGCTGCTTAGATGCCTGTATCTCAGGCATCTAAGCAGCTACAGACCCCCAACATATACCGTTGGAAAGGTAATCGCCTCACCTTTCCAACGGTATACTGCTTGTAAAAAAAGAATAAAAAATATTAAGTAAAAAAAATAAAAATGTACAAAAAAAGTAAAAAAAATGATTTGGGGGTCTCTAAAGGCAGATAAATAAAGATCAAAATTGCCTAGAGACCCCCAAATTAAATTATCTAAACATAAACTGGTTTAACTTTAAAAAAAAAAAAGTTTAAGTATTCTAGCTAAATGATCACTGTGGTAGCCAATGTTACCACAGTGATCATATAGCTATAAAAAGTCACATTCCCTTTTTAAAAATGGCCGATACTAAATTTTAACCCCATGATCCCTTTGATCATGGGGTTAAATAATGATGAACTGCAAATATTATTAAAATCAGCCATTTAGCCTGTAGTACATAAGTTAACCATGTCATCCCTGGAGCCCCTTGCATTTTTACTGCAAAACTTATTTTTGCTGTAAAAGTGATTTTTTTTCCCTTTACGATCATTTCTTTGGGATTGTAAGGGGAAAGAATGGTGTGTGTGCTTCTGTGAGTGGATGTATGGAAAGTATGTTGTGTGCTTCTGCGAGTGAATGGAGATATGAAAAGCGTGTGAATGGTCAGTAATTAGGGTTGTAGCCTTGACGTGGCATTACTGCTCACGTAAGAAGTTAAATTATGGCACAAAAAGTACATATTTTCAAAAACTACACCCCTTGGCGCATCAAATGAGGGGATGCATGTGTTTCTAGTACAAACCTGGTGTGCGCAAGACACAAATGAACATGTCGCTATGGTTAGAAAAAACATATTTTCTAGCCAAAGCGACACATTCCATCGTTATTTGTGAACTCAACTTTTGTCCTAGAAATACATGTAACCCCCCATTTGAAGCTCCAAGGGGTGTAGTTTCTTGAAATGTGTACTTTATGTACCCTAATTTAACTTCCCAGATGTCTAGACCACTTTATCTTCAGATATGGCAGATTGGAGAATCTTGTTAAAAAATTGTCTTAAAACATTTAGGGGTGATGGCTGCAATTA
>VKOC01000007.1:13220220-13300829 GCA_009364415.1 Spea multiplicata
GAAACCGAGAACCTGCCAGGCAAGATCGGCCCCCTGCTTGGTTGGGAACTGGGTCGGCCCCTCGTCCTAGTCGCCCATGTTCTCCTGCTTGTAAAGAATCAACTTAATCAGTTCGTTGGTTCTCGTTCTTAGATTCAGGAGCCGTATGTCTGTCCTTTCATGTTTAATAACCCTCACTGTATTTACCCTCTACCACTTCTGCTGGGAGGCTGTTCCATCTATCCTCCAGTATCTCAGTAAAGTAAAACTTCCTTACATTACACCTAAGCCTCATCTGGTTTTAGATTGTGGTCTCTTGTTCCAACAATTTAGTACATTATGGTTTATCTCATTCAAAGAAATCTGTGTTTTTAAAGCATGTCTTAGGATACAGTGAACTTTTTAATTTATATTCAAAACTTCCTCACATTGCGGGTATTAAGTCAGATATTCGGGGAAAACGAACAAGAAGGATAATAAGCAAAGATTTTTATAATCAGATTGGGTGAAAAACAAACAGTTAATATTAATAAGAATAAAACAGCATTCCTGGCAGAACCCGGGGTTTGATATTCAGAAATCTGTGTCTGAGATGCGGAGGCGCCGTTTCTAAAGAGAAAAAAACTAAAAACAATACACATTCCTCAGCCCTGATTGACTCTCTGGCACTTAATTGGTTAAAATGAATTCTCATTCTCCCGGCTTTGTACTTTATGGAGATTTATCACCAGATATGTTATTTTAATTCATTATCTATAATAAAGCTCTAGTTTTTTTGATCATATATAGATGATTTTTCCATTTAAACTAAGTCTGCTATGTTCAAGGTTACTTTCGGATTGGGCTCGACGCGTGATAGCAGCCATACTAATATTCCCGTCATCAGGGCCGGCCCAAGACATTGTGCTGCATGGGTCCAAGCTGCCCACCCCCACCAAGACCACGCCCACAATCATTATGTTATACCAGAATTAATACATTCACGCTCTCACACACATGCTCTTGCACACTCTCATTCACATTCTCTCATGCTTTCTCTAAATGTCTTCACACCAGTCTTCTTCTATCTTCGTTGTCTGCTTCTCCATGAACCTGGCCTCCCGGTGCACTTGCTTCTGGGGATACCCTCTGCCGATATTGGAGGAAAAGGGGGCGATGCCGTCCCTGTGGCCCCACCCCTTTTGCAAAAGTGTGCAGAGAGGTCTGAATAATGCAGGTTTGAGAAGAAAGAGAGGTGCAGAAAAGCACCTGTTAAAGTGCCACTGACACCCGTATAAGGCCCAGCTCTGGCTGTCATAGGGGGAGCCTCTGTGCCGGAATTATTGGTGAGAAGGGAGATTCTCCTCAGTTTCTGTAACAATGATACCTACGCTATGAGATTTATAGCATGGATACGTCAAAATGTATCCAAAACACTTGACACGTCCTGATTTAGAAAGCCCCAACCATGCTTCATTCCAAGTTCCAAGGGCATTCCAAGAATGAGATATTGAGACAGGAATGTGACCATTTTTAATCCTGAAAACAGTTTACTGATAGATTTTAACATTTCAAATCCTAAAAGATTGAATTATACATCCAAGGAGCCGGCAGTGAGTAAGATGTCTTGAAATGAGGTGGGCCAGGTTTATCCAGAGATACAGCTTTCACAAGGTAAGGGCTTTGAGACTCAAACAATTTCCCTTAATAAACGCTGGCCAAATCCACTGAAAATGTTTCTCAGGATTAGATTAGAATACCCTATTGAAAGAATTCCTTCCAATTTATCACGGCGTTTCTGTTGTCTTATTAACCTGAAAAATTTAAAAAAGAGCCATCATTTTTTGGGTTCGTTGTTACAGAGCCAGCTACAGTTACATGAAGCCTGCGTGTCGTAGATGTAATGTTTACACGGCGCACGGTCTGTGTTTACACGGCGAGCTGGTTTACAATGCACAGATGCCTCTAAATCTAGGATTAGAAATCTCATCAAAAAGCCATCATCCGATCGCCTGGACCGCATTTACCGGGATCAAAGTCACCGAATGTTACGTAAATCAGCAGCTTATGCTTGGGATCACTGGAAATTACCATACGGTGCTAGAAATTACAACTTACATTCCTTCATCGAAAGTTGGAAGTCCAGATGCCACCAAAATCTTCCTTTAATTAAATCTGGTCGGCGTCTTTGATGCCCAGACGTATGCCGGCCCGCACTGCCAACTATGATGCCGCATTTTGGAAATCAAGCTGCAAATTACTTTTTGATGTAGAAACTGTAGCACATATCTAGATATCTGTGCAGATGGTGGTTAATCAAGAAGATTTCTGAACTGCCTTAACTGTGACATCATACACTGTGTGGATGACCTCACAACACACTGAACCTCCCCACACTCTGTACACTGCTGATTGACACAGAGCCCGGGGAACTTTTGGAGTTAAATGTAGCGATTTTAATATGAATATATCTAAATGTAAATTTGACGTCAACACTACTGCCAGATATTGGCAAAACCTACCGACGGCAAACGGGAGATGTACAAAGGCCAAACAAACAAGTATTCTGTCGAGCGTGACGGCTGTTTGTGTCTGTGTCAAATTAGACACTTGTTATTCAAGTTTTTCACATTTAATTCTGATCATTAGCCCCGGCGTCGTATGCTGCGCGCGGCCCGCGGGGATTTCTGACATTGAGAATAAAAGAATTAAAAGACGCACAATTTGTATACTTTGCATTTAAATATTTATGTTGTTTGTTGTCGCTCGGCTCCAACATGTTGATAGAAAACACGGCGTAAGCAGCCGGCGCAATGATAACATATCAAAGGGAAATGAAATGAAAGGAGTGTTATTATAGTCGTGTATAATATCCCAAGATTCCAGCACACGGTAACTGGGAGTGAGCAGAGATTAGATGAGGGTTTTTATTTCTGGAAATTGCTTGGACTTTTTTTAGGACATCCTTAAGGACAATGTGGCCACTTTTTCCGGTTGACCGTTACTGGATGATGACGGCGCACATATCCCATATCAGCGTGCACATATCCCACAAACACTCTCCCGCTGCCATGTCTGAGTAGTGTTTGTAGGACTGCCCGTGGGACCCTTGGTACATTTCTTTAGTACGTGGTCCGTACGTGGTGCATGGTCCAAAGAGAAAGGCAGTGCACTCACAACCCTCTTGCACTCAGTAGGTTAATCTGAAACACACAGCATTAAGCGAACATGGCCTGGATTTTGTCACCCAGTTCACGAGTCACCAGGAGATCATGCAATGCCATTAAATAAGAGTAACCCAAATGCCTGCCCACCGTCTAGTGCTGGAAATGCCCCTCCGCTCCCTTGCCCCTCGCCACCCCCTCTCCTCCTGGTCTCGCACGCTCCCTCCCCTCCGATGCCAGCGTGAGACTAATGAAAAACAGCAGCTGTTCCCTTTGCTTTCAATTTACTGAAAACATTAGCCTCATGCAAATCATATTTCATATCCAGCTGCGTGATGCATGCACCGGGGCCGGAGCATTCTGGGGGCCACGCTCAAACCTTCCAGCCATAATGCGCCATTGTGCCTGCGCAGCGCCTCTCAGGAGGGGGAGGCGGATGGGAGCAAAAAAGAAAAAACACGGTTTGAGTGAAACAAATTCCAAGATATTTCAAATATGAACCACCTTGACGTGAATATTAAGTAATTAAACAGCTTCTTGTAACACAAAGACCAAGTAGAATCTTCAGAAAGATCTTCTATACTTTTGTTTTTCAAACTGGGGTTATACGTTTAAAAAAAGATATGGAGGGATAAGAAATATCGGAAGAACTTGGCCAAGATAGTGGTGAGCAGTTCCACCTGGTTGGAGCTACGCTTAGACCTCTCACTCCTCTGGCAGACACGGGGTATAACGTGGCAGGCTGGAGATTTGGCCCCAGGGCTTGTGGCATCATGTTATTGTGGCCTGCCGCCTGTATCAGACTCATTGGATTGTCAGCTCCTGCGTCTCACTAGTTTTGAGCTGAAGTTTGAGGGTGGTAGAAAGCTCTCAGACTAATAGCTCCACATCAAACCTGGAGATTTTAATGAAGCCTCTTCTTACAATCCGAGCCGATACACGTTAGATTACGAGCACAGGTTTGATTAGACCCGGTGATATTCAGAGGCCACACTGAGTACACATTACGAGCCGAACTCGAGTTCCTCGGTAATACCCCGCCGGCTCTACTTCTACTGATAGAAAGAAATACTGTTCATTATCCCATTTTATTCTAATTATGCTTCTCTCTCCCCTCCGTCTGCCGAGCGTCCCGGCTGAAGTACAAATGAACTGACTCCTAATTATCAGGCAGAACCTGTGGATATGCACTGATTTTTATTCTCTTTCCTTCACATTCTAGAACTCTACTAAACCGCACAGTATATGTCAGCGTCGATGGCTCTTATTTAAAGGATCCTCTCAATTTTTATTAATATTTTTAGGCCAGTAATAAACCCAACACCCAACATTCTAATGTAATGATCAATAAGCAATGCAATAGGGGAAATAATATATAAAGGGATTTAACAAACAACAAGAGCCCATAATCTTAAACTAGAAGGTTAGAGGCTTACATAGAACATAAGGAAGTTTTTCTTTACAGAGAGGGTGGTAGATAAGTGGAACAGCTTCCCTGCAGAAGTGGTAGCGGGTAATACAGTGAGGGTATTAAACATGCATGGGAAAGGCATATGGCTCCTGAATCTAAGACGAGTTTTAGACAGAGCTTGGTATATAGCAGTAAATCCACTGCTATTTACCAAGGAGAGGACTTGGAGTAGAGTTTACGGATGGATACTTTTCTGCCCGTCTGCCTTGTGCACTATGGTGCCACATTAACTCACGCTAATGGTGGTGGATTCATGCAGTGGAGGTCTGGGTGCATGAATGTGACAGGGTTCCAGTCTCTAAGAGACAGCTCTGATTGGTGGAATGGTTAGTGAGGATGCACAGCCACGGAAATGATTGGCTTGAGAAACATAAACATTTTGAGCGCAAAAAAAACTATAAAATAAATTCTTAGACTTTCCAGCTGATCACAGGCCCAGTGCGGGGCTTTAGTAATGTTCTGATATCTTTTTTAATGCCCCTTCGCTGGACATTATCTCACTGGACTATTACGAAGGGTTAACAGAGCCACACACTGATAATGCTGCTGAGAAGGGGGTTCTGAAATCCTTTACTGCCCTCTGTAGTGCGGCTGCTGGAAGTAAATAAACATTTCATGTAAATAGTCCCATCGATCCTGTCCAGGGTCCCTACAACATACCTCATGCTTCTACTTTCCCAGTCTAGTCTGGGGTAGACTCTGCATTTATCTACCTCCAGGGGGTAACTGGCTCTGCCATTCGGTGTCTGACAGTTTTACCCCTTTGGTGTCTGATCAGTGTCTTGCAGGGTATTGATTCAGCATTCATGAAGGAGATATATTTCACACCCCTCATTCACAGTCCTCATTAACAATATAATGGGGCATAGTACATTACCCCCCCATGCCATAGCACAGTCTATATATAAAACAAGGGGGTTATCATTTTGCAAATTACAGTTGAGGACATGCAAGTTCACATTGAGCTCCCATACCTTTGCATGCCTTCACCCGTAACGCACAAAATGTAATATTACAGGCAATTGCTGGCATGAAAAGGCATGAGGCTGATCACTCAACATCTTATTGAATAGACGCATCTGTGAGGCATTTAGAAGAAGAATAATAGATTTTATTTACCTCGTTTTATTTATAAAGCCATTTTCTGCTGTTTCTATACACATTATTGGGGCTTTTAGAGCTGTAGAACCCTGTCAGACAGGGTCAAGGAGGAGGAAAGAGAGGTGCAGGGGAGGAGAGGGGGGCACAGGGATTTGGGGATCAAAGAGGGACTGGACAAACTGAACAGGGATATTTGGGAGGTAGGCTGAAGCAGTTAATGCAGGCTACCATAGATTCAGCAGCTGCTAAACTCATTCCTCCCCGAGCTATGAGTATGTGACAGGCGTCTCTCCGGTACCATGCACGTGCCAGTTAGTGAATCCGTCGGTCTCTTATTGCCTCTTGTGCCGACTCTTAGGCCTTTTCCTCACATTCCACTGACGATTTCCTGGCAAATAAATACATTTCTATTTATCCTGCCAGGTCCCAATCCGCAGATAAACTGCTAATTGCTGCATTCAGCCTTTAAGTCGACTTTAAATTCTGCCATAAATATTTTGAAGGGTCCGGCTGCTCTGTTCGGGGCCCCTGTTTCTGTTAATACAACGCTTGAGCTTTTTTACTTGTCTCATAAAACCTTAATCCCATCCGTTTGTTTACTGAAGGCTGCATCCTGCGACCATCATCGTCTATCTGACGAGGAATCCGTCATCCTGTAATTATTCAGTTCCAGTAGCGAGTAAATCCTTCAATCCGAAGTGAAACGTAAAGGTCTGGAGGTCTGGAGTCTCCGCCGGCCAGAGATCAAACATTACCAGTGAAAGGGTTAACTTCTGCTATTAATTAATGTAGTTTGTTCTAATCCTGATTCTACCGCAAACGCAACACATTCATCATTCCTACTCAATAAATTATGTTCCAATTACGCGTTTTACTTTTAATCAGTAGCAAGTGATTTTGTGGAGTTTGGCCTTAAGTTCCCAAACAGCGTCTGGGGAGGAAAATTTCACTAAAGTCAAAGGTTTCTTGTAACTTTTTCAGAAAGAGACCTGCCAGATTCATGTGGAGGCGTTTGTACCCTGCTGATGGCGCAGTCTCACCCCGAGTTTGGTTTATAGGTGCTGGCTTAACTCCCCGTTGGGCTCTGCACTTTGAAGACTTTAGTTTAATGAGAAGTTGATAGAATCTCTCATCTTGGCTCCCGGAGTGATTATAAGACGGAGCTTTCGGACCCCAAAGAGCTGCAGGGTTTGGCTGTTCGGGACTCAGCAAGGTCTCTGAATTTGAAAGAGGGGACCTTACTGTATCTTCCTACAGGGATGCCGTGGAGCATACGGTGTCCAAATGATTATTTAGTTGAGGACATGTTCTGTGATCATCTACGGGGGTCTCTCCAGTTCTCCTATTATTCTAACATCCCATGTAGACGTTTTCGCTCACCGGAAGGTTCTGTTGGTTTGCGGAGATTATATTATTTTCATCAGGTTCCTGGGTGCTTGATGTTCTGGGGGTATTCCTATTGCCTGGTTACACACCTCTATCCCTGCATGGTTCCTATTAGTGGATGTGATTCGTGACCTGGGCTGGTCTTACTACTTGGACCATACAGCGTTCAGGGAAAGAGTCCGATCGGCAAGTGCCACCTGCAGGTAGCGGCCTTTAAAGGTGTAATCGCAGTTGCCCAGTCATGAGCCGTTCGCGACTTCTTACATCTTCAGTTCCTGGTGGATCAGAGAAGTCCAGGGAAGCGGATTCTGGTAAAGAACTCCATTGGGGCGCCGGCATTCTCTGACCCCCGTAACTCGTTACTCCATTGGTAACAGCAACCAAGTTTAAAAAATGACTCCATCTTTCTCAAAACAATGGAGGAACTGAAAGTGTTCATTATTGAGCTTATTGTGGATCCACCTCCTGTGACATTTGCCTTAAAATTACTGTTGGACTGGGGTGTAATTTGCATGAGCCCCATCTTTTACCCCTGAAGGTGCCACCGACTGCCATGATGTTTCTTTGACTTTCTGTAAGTAATTCCCAGAGGTGCGAATTTTCAGCACATGGTGTCACAAATTATTGAATCAGCATAATTACGGAGATGACAGGAGAGATACGCGCTTTTACTCATTTCAGATGTGCTTTTTTTAGAATAGGGGTGAGTTTTAAGATCATCAGGTTGGCAAATAATTTCCAGATGTTGAGTAAATATTTTAGAACACAAGATCTCTCTAATTAACACGATCTCAACACTAATTATTATCTCAAAAAAATAGCATAGATTTCTGAGCGGCCGGTGGGAAATTAGACATTTCTGGGATGGCCGTCCGTTTGGCCCGTACTTACTGGTTTTGAAAGGCATGGAGTTACAATCCTCTGCATTTATATTTGAGGGCCTAATACTTGGGTCCATTCCCATGTTGAGATGGGGGCTCTGTAAGAGTTTGCCCCCAGTGGCAAGGGCAGGATAAACTGTAAAGACTGTTTCTCTGTGGATTGGCTTTGAGACCCGATATGAGGAGAAGTCCTAATCCACTCATCGTGTTTTTGCTCACCTGGGCTCAGTGACTGATGGCTCTGTCACTGCCGGCTTGTTTTCCCTGCCCTCTGGCTCATCTCCCACCATTTCCATCGGTCGCCACGTGCTGGACCATTTATCACCATATTTTCATTTGCCTAATGATCAGATAATCCATTTCTCTGCCCTGGTTTGCTGGCGGCTTGATGAAGCCGATATGGCTGGGAAGAAAAAGAAAGCGTCTGACATTCCCAGGTAACTGATGAGTTAAATTAGTACAGATTACAGGAAGATATGTGGCCCCGCTTTGGGTTATCTGGCAGGAACAGGGTTAAAAAGCCCAGAGCTTTTACAATTAATAATAAAGATCGGAATGACACACGGTCAGGGTACCATTTCCCGCAGGAAGTGAAGGCCAATGCTTTGTAATTGGAAATTGTAACAAACACTCGTTACGGTTACTCTCGTCTTTCTAATCATTCCCCGGGCACCCGGAAGCCGGTCGGGACCTCTGGGGTTTTGTTTTTCCAGCCCGGGCTGATGAGGAGAAAAGAGAGAGAGGGGGGGGGATGGTAGAGAGACAGAGGAAAGAATAGGGATAGGTGATGGGAGGGAAAGAAAGAGATGGGGAGGGAAAGAAAGAGATGGAGAGAGAAGAGAGAGAGATGGGGAAGAGAAGAAAGAGAGAGAGCAGGACAGAAGAAGAGTGAAAGCAGATGGGAGAGACAGGAGGGGAGTTTATTTCAAAGGAGGCCATAATACAAGACAGTGAGAGACCTACATGAAATGGAAGGGAGTTTTACTTTACTGTGAGAGTAGTAGATAAGTGGAACAGCCTCCCAGCAGAAGTGGTAGAGGGTAATACAGTGAGGGTATTAAACATGCATGGGATAGACATACAGCTCCTGAATCTAAGACGAGACCAACGACTGATAAAATCCTCTAGTCAGTAAAACATCAGTTATATTTGGAAATGTCATCTCCCTGTACGTGGTGTTATCCGTGCCTCCTCCTTTAGTTTATCCCAGCACACTATTAATGCAATCATTAAATTCTTATTACTTATATTAATGTAGAAAACCGATGGGCCGTGAGAGTATTATTACCAAAAAGGCAGACAGAAGACTTACAAAATTCCACTCTTTTTTTTAATAAATCAGCCCCAAAACGAGCAGAGACTATTTCTTTTTTCTAGGGGCCCCTTTTAATATTTGAAGGGATTTAAAATCAGCCCCGTCTAGTCGCCCGTTTCTCCTGCTGTAACGATTCAAACCTTAATCAGTCGTTGGTCTCATCTTAGATTCAGGAGCCGTCTGTCTATCCCATGCATGTTTAATACCCTCACTGTATTACCCTCTACCACTTCTACTGGGAGACTGATCCACTTACCCACCACCCTCACAGTAAACTAAACCTTCCTTAAATTCCATCTAAAGAGTTAAAAAGGATAAATAAGTTCCTATCAGGAGTCTTTAAATCTGTTATTTGCGGGTGAATTCTCAGAGTTTTCCTTAACGATCGCCTTTGTCTTAATGAGTGGACTTTAGTTTCCAGCACATGACAAGTCTCTGGGCCTGAGTGATTAAAAGCGCGGATGGCAAGGGCAGGCGACTTGATGAATGCTTTGTGTAACATCAGGAGGATCCGTATCTCTTGGCCCTTCTGGGGACATCCATCTTATTCCTCAGAGAGCTCCACTAATGTCAGCGGCACGTTCGCTGCGGCTGTCTGAGCCGCCGACCGGCGAGGAGGGGAAGTCACAGCTCAGAATCAATATCGGGAAAAAAACTGTACTTTCTATTCGCTGTCTACTGATGGGACAGGGAAGAATCATCCAGAGCATCAATTATCCCCTTCAATAAGTTAACGCGTTTCAGTCTGTCGGCTGTGGCTAATTTATTGTGGTGCGTTCCGTCTCTGGGGCAGTTTAGGGTTCGTTGATAAAGTTACTTGGATTGACTCAACCATTTAATGACACAGCCAGTTCGATGCCTAAATTGCCCCAGGAGGTCCTACATAGTCACAAATGTTACGTCTGTATTTAAATGTTAGTAAAATATTCATTTTACAGCAAATGACCAAAGCCTGAGTAATGCTGGGAATATCCTGGTAACATGCAATAATGAATATATATATATGTACATATCGCGGAATAACCCGTATATCATGTTATTTGTAGTTGTGGTCCAATTGCCAACTTCTGCTCTTACAGCTCTTCTCTTTGTTACGTTGCAGCAGTTTTCAGTAAACTCCGCAGCAGTGTGAAATACTAAAGGAATTAATTAATGTCAGATAAATCCATCAGCTTGCAAATGAATTCACATCGGAGGCATATTGGCGTTCAACAGCATGTTTTCCTGCTTATTAGAGTCTGTTTCTCTCTTACTCAACTCATAATTGGCAGAATCACATTGGGATGAAATATGGACGATATTTCAGATTATGTTAAATTTACACAATCAAAGTTGAAGGGAGAAACACTGAGCAATCGGTGGCCATGATCTTTCCACGAAGAAGTTGCGTGGTCAGTTGATTTATAAGTGAACTAGACGGATCAGCCCTGGCGTGCTAACACTCACATAACTATTCGCCAATTCACTAATCTATGAGTTGTTTGCAAGTCTCTGCAACTTTCAATTTTATGAGTTTCAGGTGAGGGTTTATGAGTTTGATGTCCTCACCTGATACTCACAAATTACACTCCCCACTACATTATAGTAAAAAAATAAATAATTAAAACAAATCAACCCTAATGACTACGTGAGGTGAGGCGACATTTCTTGCTCTTTTTCACCACCCAGGGAGGTAATTAAGTAACCCTGATGAGTATATTAGCCTATAATTCTCTGTGCACAAAAAACTATAGACGTACAATTTGGCCTTCTAATTGTGCCTCCTCGGTGTGTATATTTTGTATATATTTTCGATAATCTGTGTTCTTGAAGTATTTTAATGAAATATATAATATAATGGAAAGCATAACAAAGAACACAGTGCTGGGTAAAGCATAAACACGGCACTAAACATTTTCCAACACCCTTTAAAATCAAGTTATAAAACCGACTTTTTCAGCCTTGGCCGTTGCATCTGACCCTGTGGTTTGTTGTCAATTGCTTAACACGCAGCGGTGAACTTATTTCGGCCCCTCTGGATGGAAAAGATCATTCCGGAAAAGGGTACAAGTTCATTCTCTGCTTTTTACGATGAGCCGTTGGAAAGACATAAGGCTGTTTGTAAAGACAGAAGCTCTTTTAGTTGATCCATCATTATTTTTATGGCCGATCTTAAAATATATTGGTATGCAAGAGTTTTTTTAGTGCTGAAGTGAGCAGGGACGCTGCCAGCAGCCAGTCAGCAGAGGACACAGCAGGGGCCATGGGGCCAAACCAGTGTTAAATCAATTCTAAGAGTGTTTAGACATGAGCGGGGATTGGTTAATTCGGCCCCAAATCCTTTCGGAAATGATTAATGGGAGTGGGTTTGACTTCTCAGTGTAAACAGCAGCTGAAACGCGACTTAATCTATTTACAAAGCTCTTCATCTTATTAATGGAGACGACAATCACTGCATTTATTTCTGGTTTTTATAATCAATCCAAATAAAAAAGCTTTTGCGTTGACGGCAAAGCCTTAATTTTATCTCCTGCGTGATTCATTTATTTAGCTAAAAGGAATCACTGAACTGCCGATAGGTTGGGGGCAGCCGCGTATCGCTGTGACTCTGACATGTGAAAAATCATGAATTGTGTGCCGCAGAAGACTGGACTCCCAACAGTTTCTCCTCGATATAATTTGGGGAAAATAAAACATTTTTAATCATTTACAGACTTCTATGCTAAAAACATTTGCTCTGATTTGTTTTCGTGCATATAGTAATTTATTTATTATCCCTTTATAGTCAGTCTGTCCAATAGTTACCTGCAAAAAGCCGCAAGATGGTCTCAGTATTAAAGACGCATTTGGAGTCATAGACTGCCTTCTCATTTCACCATCATTCTTCCCCTTCCCTCCTTTGTTTAATGCCCACCTCTATCTGTTTCAGGGCAAAAGGGGCAATTGCCAGTCTCAATGATATGGTTCTTCAGTAATTACCCTGCTGACCACTTGCAGGTCACAGACCTTCCTGCAGGATGCAGGAGATGTGAGGACAAAAAGGACCCAAGGACCCTATATTACCCCATCTGGGGGAAGTAGAAATAAGAGGCGCCTATGAAGCTTGCTCAGGTTGTCAGTGTGAAGACAGATAATATTTTACCAAACTACCCAACCCACCATCAATTACCCCGTAGTGGTATTGCTGCTGTGGGCAAAATTCCAGGGGGATGGGAGGCAAGTGAATGTGAAACATATTGTGCTGTTACACCTAAAATGTAACGTCTTCTGGAGCAATGAACACGCACCTTTCTGTAGGTCACGGAGCAAGGAAAATATCAGCCAATCCCCGCGGCAGGAAAGGCTCACCTTCCAGATGACAGACGGCGAGAGTGAAGGATAGCCGTGTATTTTTTGTGCAGGGGTCGGGAAGGGGGCTTAGTAATAGATCATAAAGAAATCACCAGAATATGCAACATCAGCATTTCTGAGACAAAAGGAGCAAGAGAGAGAGAGAGAGATACATTAGTATCTGGTTGTAATGCACAAAAGAATGAATAATGTTGCCAAACAAATGCGGAGGAGCAGAAATAGGCGTCAGCAAGAGGAATGAGGCTCGGCCCAAAAGGGACTTGCATAGGGAATGCTCAGGAATAACAATGAATGGGGTTCATTCACTAAGCTGTGAGTCCAATGGCCGCTGTGTATGGGGGGATTCATTTAACAAAAACACCACGAAACTCAAAGCGCTTTGAGCTCTTCAGGTGGAGAATCACCAAGCTCCCGCGTCTCTGTGCAGATGGATTATAAATGACATATTAGAAACAGAGCCGTTAACGCGGCAGCTGCAGTTCCACTGAGTATTCCCAGGCGCGGCTAATAATTTCCAGCAGGCGTCACAGTGAGACGTGAACTAGCGCTCCTTCCTCAAAATAAACTCACGGGCCGTTGGGTGAGGGATAAAGGAATCCACCAGTAGAGATGATTATGGGAAGGCCCTCCGCCATCTTGGGAGACGATGTTCCTCGGTGTCATTTTTCTACGGAGATGCTGAACAGAAACTGACGCAGAGAAATAGGTGTGATGGAGTCCTGTCTGTGTGAATTCATCCAGCACGGCACAATCCCCATGTAATTAAATACATCAAGAGATCCCAATTTGACCTGTTAGGATCAGGAAGGATCTCACTGGATCCCTCCTGCTCTGGGGAAGCCATCTTTACAATGTTCTCCTGCTCAGATACCCCTGTGCCAGCAGCTGAAATCCATCAGTCCCAGACCTGCGCGCCTCTCCGCCAGATCTAATCCCCTCTCTGAAAGCTACATCTCTAGATTAATGGAATAGCCTCCCAGCAGAAGTGGTAGAGGCTAATACAGTAAGGGGATTTAAACATGCATGGGATAGACATACGGCTCCTGAATCTAAGACGAGACCAACGACTGATAAAGGTTTATGTTTTTACAACAGGTAAAATGGGTGACTAGATGGGCCAAAGGGGGCCGATCTGCCGGAAAAATCAAGGTTTCTATGTAAGGATGTGCAAAGAACCTCATATTTGGAAAGTGGATCTGCCCCGCTCCTCTCAGGCTCATACCTCTCGCTCCTCTCAATTTGTAAAATCCCATTTCCTAACAATTTTTATTTTGTCTGATCCACCTCCTCGTATGGAGAACTCCAAAAACTCATGAGAAAAATAAGAAAATTATGGAAAATATATATAAAATCCACAAATTGAAATCCCTAAAAAATAAATAACCGTCAGCTGTAAAATTTGTTACTATGTCATTTTTATTCTCTGTTTTGCCCTATCTGTGAATAAACGTGTAAATTTGTATTGTAAACGGTCTCAGGGACGCACTCGATAACGAGAGACATTCCTGAGCTGGAGTAGATAATTCTCACTTCTTCTTCAAGATTGATAGACCTGTCTGGGAAAGAGATTTCTGCCACGAGACATCCGTGACCTTTACAAAGTGTCGCATTTCAATAAAAAGCAAATGTGCGAGTAAACAAAGCAAACAAATAGCTATATTTGTTACCTGGATCAGAAAAGTAATTTTTCAGGAGTCCGAGTGAAAAGCAGCGTTTCTCCGGAGCAGATAAGGGTAAAGATTTTTTTTAATAAAGGCTGCCATCCCAATCAATCTTGGAATATTATATTTAAAACCAGCCCTAATGGACCATTTTTGGGAATGGCGCCCTCTAGAGGAAAGGAATTGTTGTGCTTCACAGATCTATGATTCGAACGATAAAACACAAACCCCCGCTACAGGCATTTAAGGGCAAAAAGCCCCATCACTGTGATGTAATGATGCACTATAGACTTTAACAAATTACACTTTTTTGTCATTTACTGGAATCCAGGAAGGTTGGTTTTCTAAGGGTTAATAGCTTTTTTTTTACCCCCTGCAAAGAAATAATGCCCAGGACTCTGGGCTTCGCACTACAAGGCCCATCATGCAGCTCCCACTTGTGTATTGAAAGCCAGGTATGGATAAACGTTGGTCACAATCTGTCATGTATATTGATAAACTGTAAACTGTAGCTGTGGCACTCTGGGTTGGCTTTGCATAATGGGGATTGCAGTCAGCCTGGTCGCCTAACAGTCCTGTTTACAGCACAAGGTAGTAGAATCGTGAGGAGAAACGGAGAAATGGTGTTGTTTTATCACAGTGGAGGAAGGTAGCTGTGGGAATTGCACAGTTAATAATACCGGGGCTGCGTCCTCCCTCCCATCAGGGCTTTAAATCCAATAAATAAAATTTTTCCTCCCCGACCCGTGGGGAGGGAAATGAGATGACCGTAGAATGTGGTCCCAGAGGCCTCCGTCAGTGAGTTTACTCTGAACAGAAATACATTTATAACAAGGATATATTGGAATCCATTATTCATTTTTGCGTTTGGGGACCCTGAGGGTGAGTGCACCCCCTCCCCTGAAATCCCACCTCGTTTTTAATCCCTGCATTAATCACATGGAGCAGCCGCCTCCCGCCGCGGGGGGCTCCTCTCCGGCTCTCGCCGAACCCCCTCTCCTGCCACACCATGAATTATGCATCCGAGCGCCGTCCTGGCGCTTCGTGTTTCTATATTTTTTGGTTTCTCTCTGCTGCTTTTCCACAAACAAATTCTCCTTCCGGCCGTCGTCTCAAAACAAGACTTCATTCCAAGGGGTGCCGGCGACGGCCCGAGAACCTGCAGCCGCTGCTGCTTATTGGAAGCGCATGCTGGGGAGACGCAGTTCACTTACTGCGCTGTAATGCTGCACAGGGGCCCTTTAAATCTGCCGTATTATTAGAAGGACGGGCCGCTTGGTGCCGCCAGCTCCCGGCCAGGACATCGGCCACGAGAGACCGACAAGAACTTCCCAGCTTTCTGAATAATATGAAAACTTCTCTTTACAAACTAGTATTTATCTGGCAATATTGCAAAGCCGTGTATTAGATTGTAAGCTCTTTGAGCAGAGGCCACCTTACCTTTTTGTTTCTGTCCCAATTGTTTTTGTGATGCACTTCTCGTTATGTCGTGTTTACCCATTGTACTGCGCTGCAGTATATGATGGTGCTATATAAATTAATAATTAGGAGAATCGTTAGCCGGTGAGGATACCTTTTAATGGCAGATGGAGTCATGGAGTAAATTATAAAGCGTTTCAGAGGCTCCTTCTTCAGATGTAACAAGAATTAAATTACCACAAAGACATTAAAAAGTGCAAACTGAGTAAAAAAAAAACCTACATTCCATGACCGACAGGGACTAGAAGACAAATGCAAACCCAGAACTGCCCCCGTCTAGTCGCCCGTTCCTCCTGCTGTAAAGACTCAAACCTTAATCAGTCGTTGGTCTCGTCTTAGATTCAGGAGCCGGATGTCTATCCCATGCATGTTTAATCCCCTCACTGTATTACCCTCTACCACCTCTGCTGGACGGCTGTAGAGAGGTTGTCTGTGAGATTTGGGTACTGCTGGTCCAGAGTTCCAGAATTGCTCTTACCGCTTTAGCAATGTGATGACACAATATGCTGTAACGTTCCATTGGTTGTTATAGTGATAAAACCAAATTTTGCACTACAATCACTATTCTGTCTAACTTTTTAATTTATTTTTTTTACCGCATTAGTTTTATTTAGGACTTTTTTGGTAAAAGAATACAATTTTGATAAAACATGGAATAAACATTATCACTAATTCAAGATCCATAAACCAGGTTCGGTCCCGTTTGGCCGTTTAAACTCAGTATCTGTACATTTAACCCGTAATTTGAGAAAAACAGATGATGGAGGTTTTTTCATACAAACTCTAGGAATGCAAATGATAATCCTGGGGGAAAACGCGAGCGATATGAGTTTTATGTATAACCTTAATAACCGCGCGGCAACCAGCTGACTGCGGAGATTTAAAGGTGCGATTCCGCCATTCCTTATTAAAGGGAACAATTTCTTTTATTGATGTTGGGTTTTATGCGCCTTCTGCGCTGCATTAAGAGCTTTTCCCATTAATTTTATAGTTGGTTATTTCAGAAATATCTGTGTTATTTTCCAGCACAAAAAAAACCCACTATTCTCATAAAGTGTATTGTAATTTGATTTTTTTTTAATTAAATGTGTTTTAAGTCATTTGAAAAAACATTTTAGCAAAATACATTTTAAACTCTGGTACTTAAAACGTTTATTTTCTGTATTTTTTAAATAAAATATCGGAATCAGTATTTTCTTTTTGGTTTTATATTTTCAGAAATTAATGCAGTAGAAGAATATTTAAGAAGCAAAATTCTCAAAGTGTTTTAAGCAATTGGGGTTTTTTTATTTGTTTTTATTTAGAATGTAAAATAATTGATAAAAGTATCTTCAATTTGGCTGGAGGCGACTAAAATGGGGAAGGGATTGCAGGATAAAAATGATCAGACTAAACTCAACATGTCTGACCTGGTGAAGAGAAGAGAGAGAAGGGATGGGAGAAAGATGGGGAGAGAAGACAGAGATGGAAAGGAGAAATGTTATAATATAATATAAAATTAGCATGTCAGAGGCTTAGATGAAATTTATGGAAATTTTACTTTACTGATAGATACGTGGAACAGCCTCCCAGCAGAAGCGGTAGAGGTTAATACAGTGAGGGAATGCATGGGATAGACATACGGCTCCTGAATCTAAGGTTTGAGTCTTTACAGCAGGACTAGACGGTCCAGGTGGGATTTTATCTCTATATCTATAATAACCCCCGGGATGATCAGAAGTCCCGAGCCAGGGCACCTTGTATCAGATGAACCCCCACGGGCAGATCTGGAGCCGTATCTCATGGAGGTCACTTGGGTAATGGGACCCCATACATGAATGCAACATCATAAGTAAATGCCGTTGCCTCCTGGAATCCGCTTATGAAACCCCACAGTTTTAGATATAACTCACTGACAGACTGCCTGAGACCCCCAACCTGGAACCGACTGCCAGCCACTCACCAACCAGAATAGCCGCAAATGTGTGGGGGTTCTCTGATAATTTATGCTTTCTTTTCGGTATTGATTTGGGGCTCAAAAATAAATTAATAAAAACAGTGCAAGCTCTTGTTGCATGAATCTAATCACAAAAAAGCCAAAAAACTTTATACAGCGCATGGAAATCTTTTGTGTTGCTGTGGCTGCTGCGCATGCTGGCTGTTAAGACATCTTCCGGAACACTCGAATTTGAAATATCGATTGAGATTATTTCTTTGGCTGTACGATTGCCGGCCTTTTATTCTGGTTCAGTAGAAGAGCTTTCTGTATTAGGCGCACACGTAGCACAGACACACATTACAGTTTATTAGGTTGCTGTCCGTTTCAGCACCACAGTGTATTTCATGCACCGCCTGATGCACCCACTAGGGGGAGCTCCTAGCTGTGTGTACATTTTATATATGATGATTATTAGAATTATTATTATTATTATCATATTTTAGTTATATAGCACCAACAATTCCTCCCTAGAGTCCCTACATTCAAAGGGTCTTACAAAACTAGAACTGACGGGGTAAAATGGACCGATCCATTATGGAAAGAAGCCCCGGCTTGCAAGCTTGCAATCTACAGGAATGGGGGTGTAGAGTAACTTAAGTTCTAGCTGAATAGTTTGCATGTTTCATTAACAGTATTTAATTTGTATATAAAGTGGTTTTGTTGTAAAAACTTTAAGGTGTGGGGTGCCGCAGGAGAATTGAGATTTGACTTGAAATGTTTGTGATAATTTTTTTTTTGCAATTACTGAAGTGGCCACGATGTAATTCATCGGTTTCCTTATCTGCGTGAACAGAACAAGATTAGGACAATAGCCGCGTGTTCTGAACCATCACACGTGTAGGCATCTCTCCGGAGAGGGAGTCGCTCAAAGCTTTTGTATCCGGTTTGTTTGCCGCTCTCCCCGAGCGTTAGGAAAACAGAGGATCTGCTGGGTTTACAGGCAGCGCCGTTCCATTCTATAAAGGGCTGATTATTCAAGACGTTTTCCCTGGACGTTTATCTCACGGCTGGTGATGCATTTTCTTGTACAAAAATCAGGGAGAAACATGACAAAACCTACTTTTTCTCAGGACAAATTCCATTCTAGATTGAGCAACGGATGAGCGAAAAGGGCCAGATCTGGAGAATTCTTTGTTATTACTACAGAAAATATCTTTAGCTGCATTAAAGACGTATCGATCCTTCTCGTAAA
Organism: Spea multiplicata; assembly: GCA_009364415.1. NCBI lineage: Eukaryota > Metazoa > Chordata > Amphibia > Anura > Pelobatidae > Spea > Spea multiplicata. Next base: position 13,239,137 of record VKOC01000007.1, read on the forward strand.
CCACAAAAATAACCTTAACACTACACGGATCAACGTCACATGTGTCTCAAGGTCACAAATAATGCAGTCTGTCAGGGTGATTGCCGATCGGCATTTTTGCCACTTTTTGACCACTGCTGTGGGTTTTTAGTTTAATGAGTTGAGAATATAGAATGTGTTTACACGGCCGCTGTCTATAGGCACAGATACATCAATGGGGGCCGTTAGCAGCTCGATACTGAAAGCGCTTCGTATTAACAATAACCACATCGGTTACCGATGTCAAACGGAACAAACCCAATGGTATCCAAGACTCAATTCAAATAATAAGAAGATTTGTTGGACCACAAGATGTTCGTCTATTGCCTCTCACTGCATTGCCCAACATGGAACAAAGATTTTCTATTTAATCCCCATAATTTAAAGTTTATAGGTAACAGAGCTGAGATGACCCTCCTAGTCTCCTAAAAATAATTTCCTTTATGGGCCCGGGCAATTTATGTTCTTTAGCCCAAGGATAATCGGAAATAAAAATCACTAGCTTACCGTGGCTTAGCCAGCGATGTTACTTGCAAAGTGTGTTTGTGGTGGATAGCGAAAGGTTAATGATATATATTAATGAAATATATTAATACATGTCTCCTCTGCCTTCTCTAACAGTTCCCCCAGATGATCCTGTAATTATTGGAGGTCCGGTGATCAGCCTCCGAGCCGGCGACCCACTGAATCTGACCTGCCACGCAGACAACGCCAAGCCGGCGGCCACCATCATCTGGATGAGGAACGGCGAAGTCCTGAACGGAGCGACGTATTCCAAGGTCAGCGTTTAAAGTGGCGGGGGAATGTTTATGGCCTGTGTTATTATATGACATCTTGTCTAATTCAGGACTGAACATGAGCAGCTTGCTGCCCGGGAGCCGCGTGGATCAGTCGAAATCCCTTTTCGTTATCTCCGCATTATCAGGGGCTTAGAATCTCACTATGACCCAGAACGCAAACTAACCAAGCGATACAGCCAACGTCTTAACAAGACTTCTCCAGGAGAAAAAAGAAATTGGTTTCTTGCATGCGCGATGCTGACTGCCGTCCCGCAATGTATTGAATTAGTTTCATTCTCCAGGTTATAGCAACATCAGGGAATCTAACGGCTATGCACTCATTTATTCAGTATGGCTAATTAGCAATCAATGAATAGTTCCCAATAAGTACCGGCAGAGTCTATGCAGTTATTGGATTTATTTGGTTTCATTCTTATCCCAATAACTGCATTCTCACCGTCTTTATTTCCTCCGACAGGGAGATTGGCGCCACGATTCTTTATCAAGCAAACTGTTACTTTTTAGCAACCAATGCTGCTTTTTTATTATACTTTTATTTTTGACCTATAAATCTATACATATACATTTAATATGTTTCCATATGCTCTACATTGTTTTTTAGTCTGTGGCTGAGACATCAAAAGTGTGCCAGTCCATCTTATAGATTGATTTTGGTTATAATACTTTAGATTTAAGGTAAATCTCCTTTGTGAGTCCAAAAAAATATTTTAGGACCTCCAATTCAATGTGCGGTTCCACTTAGACATTTCCTGCTATTAACATAATAACTTTTACAAAGTATCAGTGTTCGCGTGATAATTGTGCATTTAGCTTCTGAAATTCGGAGTTAAGCAGAATCTGTTTGGGATGTTAAAGTAATAAGAAGTGACCGGCGTTTCCATCGGGGTCTAAGCTGGCACAGGCCTGGTGAGAGGCGACGGCGTGAGGGAGCAGAGGTCTCGGCTGTTAGGAGGCAGCTCTGGTCTTGATTACTTCTTCTCCACGTTTCTCACAGCCTGGATACAAGGATCCGGTAAAGGAAAACGCACAGATTGCGTACATGATGCGACCAATAAATCAATAAGTCTCTAAGTGTAAGGTGTCCAAACGTGTACCCGGAGCCGATTAAATGTGCAATGTGTATTCCACGCACGCGGGGACGGGAATCACTCACACCTTTGTCTGTGGCTCAATAGCAACCACGAAAAACGCAACAGATTGTGGTATTTAGCACCAAACGGATAAACCGCGTGTCCCCGACCTGGAATATACAGTAGATTTGGGTGATTAATTTCTTACTTTTGATACAATGTAAAAAATGTACATTCAATAATTTATAAAATCATTTATTTTGAAGCCTATCTTGTGGTAATGCATCCTACGGGATATCGTGCATTGGGATTCTCCGTTTCTGAAATCTTTTTGGTGGGAATCACTTTTTATTTAGATTTTATATACATTTCCCTCCCTCGGCAGTTGCTGATTGTCCCCCCTGCGCCTTTCAAGCTGCCGCCTATTAGAATTCCATTTTATTGAAAGCCGTCGTGTTTGTTTCCGACGGGCTTCTCGTTCTGCCGGGCTAAGAGCGTTCACGGACCTATTTACTTTTATGTATCTGCCCCAAACAGCCTGCGCTGTAATCCCCGCCGTCGCCGCAAATAGAAAATTAAAAGCGCACTCCACGCCTGATAACCTGCTGCAAATGAACTGAAGACGGACTCTTCCCAGAATGCTTTGAGGCTTAACGCGCTCTATGGTGGCTCCATTGAACCAAGAGAAAAAGAGAAAATTGAATTCTTTTGTATGCAGTTCGCATATCATTACTTTCCTCCATATTTCTTTTGTGCCTAAGAAAATGCCACAAAAGGGAAAAAAATGAATTCCGTTTCTCGGGAGAGAGAAAAATTATATGCAGCGGAATATTTCAGTAATTTGGATTTAAATATTCAACCCTTTCATTGCTGCCTGTGTAGGAGAACGCGGAAGAGGTGGCTAAACGCAGCACAAGAATGAAAGAAGAGAACAGAGACAAGGACGGGGACAAAATGAGATTCAAAAGCGCAGGGGCTGCCGTTACACAGGAGACCAAAGAAAGGAATCGTTATTATGATCCGGACTTTAAAAAGAACGTTTGTGATTTTGAGGTTAAATGCGGAGAGCATTCCGCCTCAGATCGTGTGTCATCAGACGCCCCACCAGCTCCCTCGGCGACATGTCCCTTTCGGGATCCCTTCTATGTTCTAGATAATACACAGCAGTCCTTTTTTTGTTCTGAAATCCTGGAACAACCTAAAATACAAGCCTCGGATTTCAGCTTCACTCGCATTACAATCACTCAGATTTTTCCGCTATGATTTTATTTTGGACGCGATCAAAACCTCAGGAGTCGTCATCTTAACATCTTCCAGTTACAGAGATACAAAGATCTGTTTAGCGGATTTAGGTCGTACCATTAGTGGAACAAAACAAAGGCGCGAGACAGAAGACACACAATACGGTGGAAAACTACAGAGAAAGTGAAGCAAACATTAAGGGATAAATAAAAGTAAAAAATCATATAAAAAGCAGATAAGGAATTAAATGTGTGCCTCCTCTTGTTAATAAGACTCCTGTAACGAAGAATGTCAACATTCCCCGAGTCAGACTAATGACGTTCACATCAAAACAAGACAAATTTAAATTTTGTAATCCTGAATATAGTTTACTGAGCGGTTGGTAGACAGCCTCCCAGCAGAAGTGGTAGAGGGTAATACAGTGAGGGGATTAAACATGCATGGGATAGACATACGGCTCCTGAATCTAAGACGAGACCAACGACTGATTGAGGTTTGAGTCTTTAAAGCAGGAGAAGCAGTGACTGGACGGGGGCCGAATGGGGCCGATCTGCTAGCAGAGTCTGTATCTCTAAAAAGATGAGTATCAAATAGACAACCTGGACCCTCCAGCGCAGACCTGATCTTAATTATTTGATATACAAATTTTGCCTCTGTTCAATTTCATGAGTTTTTTTTAAAATTTATTTTTAAGAAAGAAAAAGTTGTGCTTTTTACACATACAGTAATTGGCGCTTCATCGGCAGGAAAATACATATCAATAAAATATTCATTATACAAATTTTCAAAAGAAAAAGTAAAGAATTAATGAACCCACAAAGAGACGTTTAAAGAATAGTAAACCCAACAAAGGCGCACGAACAGCACTTCTGTGCTAATTATGCCAAAACATAATGTAAGAACTATAGATCTGACGTGTAACTCCGCATTATTACATGGAAGCCCCGCGTGTCACACTCGGCACGTATCACAGAGATCACATAATGACTACTTTAGCTTCCATGTAACTGCCTGAGCTCCAGAGAGCTGCGATCGGGGAATAACGCGGCATAATACTGCATCATCTGCCATTCTCCCCTCTCTGGACACATCTCACGGGGGGACATTGAAAGAAGCAGGGGTTAAATCTATAACTCCAACATGGGCTTTAAAGGTGTACAATGAGATGGAACACCTAAACCAAGCCAAGGAGAATTGGGTCACGTGGAGAGTGTAATTATTTTATGACCCATTTTGCATCTGAAAAAGGAACTCTTTAGCTCTTAAAAGTCTAACGGCTCTGCGTCTTATTCTCGAATGTCTTTAACCTTCTCCGTAAAGAGTTGTGAAAGAACCTGCAGATTCTAGATGGAACGTTAATGTCCAGCATTTTAAATCCAGTACTCCAGCATCTCTCCCAGATACAAGGAGCTGTCCTCACAGCTGATCTCAGTATGTCCTCCAGATGGACTAATCAGCCTTCACTACAGGGCCGACCCTGGCCAGACCCTGGGGCATCATAAATAGATTGAGGTCTATAGGGCTTTACTTTCACCTAAAGCTTTTGGACATGTGGAAGTAATAGTTACAATCTACACTTTTATTCCACAAACCCAAGCCTCCTGAAATAAAGTCAACATTATTTAGATGCTGGTGAGATTTTTCACTTTTAAAGCCGAGTATTTTTCTGGAAAATGAATTCAAAGCCTGTGAAATCTCTCAAAAGCCCATTCCTCGGAGCGAATGTGAAAATCGGCCCGGATGCCCAGAGAGGTGAGCCGGCTGCCAGCGCGGTGGATGCCAGGACAGCAGAACAGTTGGAATGAGTGCTCCACGGAGCGAGCCTCCCACGTGCGGTCCCCGGTGGCAAAACGTCTCCTCTTGCCTTTTGATGCGCGTTTGGACAGCGCAGGAGATCTTTGAAATCCCTGCCAGGACGCGTCTGCTGGAAGAAGCACAAGTCATGCGTTCTATAGGAGGCTCCGCTCCTGGATGGAGGCCGATTTCCGGCAATGAGCCATACGGCCGAGGACTTTCCCTCATCCCTGCTTTGTGGAGAGAGAAGATAAGCTTATTCTATGGCTCAGACATAAACAAGTGGCTGAGAAAAAATAATCTGTTTCCAACGGCTCCGTGCTGCAGCAAATTTAAACCATAGGAGCTTACAATCAAAAGTCTAAACATAGACACAATGAATCCTTCTATGATCTACAAATACTTGCTTACAACTAATACTGTGAGGGTGCATCTCACTACCTTTATGTACACATCTACATTTGCCGGGTCATTAAAGTGCTACCTTTAGCGCCTAGGAACGGGGTGGCTTTGAAAGCATTCCCATTTAAGCCAGTCCTGCCCGGTTTATATCCATTAAATCTATGGGAAGATCCTCCCTTTTCCACCAGTAAACATTCACTTTTTGCAAGTTGCTGAAAAGCCCCCCAGTAATTTAAGGGTTAAACCAAAAGAGCATTATTTATGTTGGGAGTAAAAATGATTAAATGGCTCGATCTTCACTTTTAATTAATTATTCTTCCATCAAGGGCATCGCAAGGTCAATTTCTTTAGGATTTTAATTAGTGCATTTGTCTCAAGTGTGTGGGAAGAGCTTCCCAGTAATCACTGGGTTTTCATTAATTGTTGTTGCTTAAGAAAAGCTTTATATTTATTTTAATTAATGTGTAAAATGGTTCTTTTTTTTACTGTGTATCCACTGATTAGCCTTTTTTGTCCCCTAATTGCGGGTACAATTTAAGCAGAATTTTAGCAGGAAAAAAAACCCATGTAAACGTTAACATATTTTATATATGAACAAGAATAAAAGACAATATTGTAAAAAACAAAAATAGATTTCTGATTAACAAATATACAGCAGCCTGTGCTGTTTAATTTCACTGGCGTGTGCCCTGTTCTGAATAACTGATAATCGATCCCAAAAAATATTCCTTAAAAAAAAAACTTTGGTTACTTTCACAATGCCGAAAGCGTTTTGAGAAAGCAGCCTGCCCTTTGGAGGTTACAAGCTGCTTTCTTAGGGCAACCAACCCAGTGCTCATTACTTTTCATCTGGGTCGTATTTAAATAGATCTTAACCAGATTTTATAATTTCTGAAAAGGCATCGTCCTCACTGTAGACCCAGAGTGAGAAGCCTGCATGGTCAGTGTCGTCTCTCCATTCATTGGCTGAGACCTACTCTGACATCATCAGCGCACAGAGTTTTCTGAAAATCAATAAATACCCTTCTATCAGAGAAGCCAATATTAGAAGTTGATTGGCTCCTTAATGACATCGTTGCATAGCATTTAGGAGTCAAGTTGATACTTCTCAGAGCAAAGATTGAAACAAAGTTACTGACCAGCGGCGATATTTTGGAAGCCAAGGATAACTTTTTCTAGGAGATATCCAGCGATGAAAAAAGCCTTATTGGGACCACATTATAAAGTGGAGTAAGCAGCCCCTTCCTACTGCGTCTGCAGTCACCAGATTAACGTAATTGTCCAATAAATAGTCCAAATGGCAAAAATATTCATAAACATCTGAATTAGGTAGCAACGTTTAAATCTTATGCTATTGTTACAAATTTGCTTTAAAAATATGCTGTGCCCTTTAATCTTCACCTAATTAGCACATCCACGGGATCGCTCCTCCAAACCCTCTGATTATAATTAGCCAGTGATTGCTCTCTGCAATAAATAGCAGCACGCAGGGGGGAAATTCGAAATGAAAACACAAAATATACAGAATTCTCCCACGACCAGCCGATTACGAGGTCAGCGCACAGGAGGCTGTGACTCCACAACCCGTTATCTTTAGCTATCTTTAGTTATATTTAGCACTAAACAGAACTGATTCGTTTTTACAATAAGCATCGCCTCGTCCTGGCTACCTGATTATTTCTTATTTATCAAAATCCAACAATTCAAGAAATTATAATATAATATATATATTTAAGATGAAAATCTGTGTGTATGTATTTGCATACTTTCCTGATTTGGACATTTTTACAGTTATCCCAGGAAACATTTCTTGAACTGGATAATTTTTGGTAAAAAACAGAATATCTCAAATTTTAAAAAGCGTTTGGCCTCTAATCCAGCCTCCTTTATAAAACAGACTTCAGGAAGCTCCAAGATTTCAATCCAGTCTCACTAAAAGTATCGCGTTTAATGTTTTTTTGGCCGTTTCTTTCAAATATATCCGTGTCTGTTCTAATGATGTCATAACGTCAATTTTTACGTCAATTTAAAAAAGTATGAAGTTGATTAATGAGCTCCAGCTGTCAGAAGACATCTCACAGAGAGCGTGTCGGGTCCCTCAGGGTCTTATGGAGATAAAACGGCCACCTACGTGCAAGGACCCCATTCACTTAAAACACAAGATTGCACGTCTAAAAAATCTTCTTGGTTTTTTTCAAATTTCTCACGGTTTTGCTGCCTTACACAGCGCACATGGAGACGCCATTGTGACACTTTTCAGTTGAGTAAAATCGTCACGTGGCGCGTTACAGACAAACCTAGTGTCCACGTAGCCTTGCTTCTTGAAACATTGTAAAGTCCCATTTCAGGTTAACATTTCAAACATTAGCCAAACGATTTTACAAAATTATACAAATCTAAATATAATTTAACAACCAAAATGTTCCAATAGAAGGAGAATTGCACGGCTGAATTACGCTGATTTATGCAAACAGTATGTTTTTGGGCACAAAGTAAAGAAAACACATTGTAGAAGGTTTGCCTTGGGCAAAGATTTAAGAATTTCCATATTTATTTCGCATTTTCTTTTATGTCATAGTTAACACTCTGGCAGTTTGTTTCAGCGATAGAAACTGAAAATATGGTTATTAAAAAACTGGGTTTTCGAGGAATTTCTGTCTGACGGTTAGGAACAGAAAAAGGTTACAGGTGAGACGTCTGCTCCCCGCGGTTTATTAAATATTTGGATATTGTTATGAAGTCACTTTATTAAAAAACCACATGCTTTAAATGCCAACTGCAATTTTAAGGATTTAATTTGCTTTTCTTGGCAATATTTCTATCCATATCCCCCCTGCACCTGTTCTGCCATTTTTTGGGGGGGCAGGGTACTTTCACCAAAGTAAACGAGATTTACTAAAGATAAATGTAGGGCTTTCAGAGGCTTTTAACGCCAGTGATCAGTAAGTATTAAGGACACAGGATTCTGATCCGGTATAAATCCATTTTGTTTGTGGAAATGTATTAGAAACTTTCTGGTTCACAAGCAGACGCGGCGGGTGAAATATACCCGGATCTATCATGGGTCTTGTCTGAAGAGCTGGATTTTAAGCCAATCCTTAACCTGCCCAGAGTCCATGCGTGTTTGAGAAGTTACATGGTGTAGGGGGGTTCATTGCTGAAGGGGAACATTGTTTCTCTATTTCATTATTTGTTTTGCAGTCTGCGTTGGGGTAGATGGGATCCGCACCAGTCACTAAAGGGTGCATGTCACAGGCTGCGCATGTACACCCTTTGTAAAGAAACCCTGTTGCCTATCTATCCGTGGCAAAGAGTTTCATGCTTTCAGTTTGTATACCAAATAACACATTTCAAATGACAAGTATGTCGCTCAGGACCCTCTAAAGCCAGCTGTTAACCACGTCTGTGAAGGTAGGTATGGATTTGGCATGTTCGGCATTTGGCGGTCCTTAGAGGTACATATAAGTAACACAGAGGGCGAGTAAGGCTCAGGGCGTGTTGTGTGCTGAGGGCTTTCTGTAACGCGGTGTCGATGCTGCGTTCCTCAGAGCCCAGAGAGTCATCAGGATAAAGGACTTTAAAGGATCTGCAGGTGCAGCGAGCTTTCAGGACGCAATCAGGAAAATTGGCGTCTCGCTGTGAGCTGCTCGTCAATCAGCTTGAGAGGCCGATAACCAAAAGCATGGCGTATGGGCATGGGAGTCATGGTAACCCTGTCAGCGGGATACGAGGAACCCAAAGATTGACCTGACATCTCTGAACCAGGCCACACCCATTCATCTAAGCCACACCCTCCGATTCCTCCTCTTGATACATAGCCATGGATTTACCGCTATATACCAAGCTCTGTATGGAACTCACTGTATTACCCTCTACCACTTCTGCTGGGAAGCTGTTCATCTACCACCCTCTCATTAAATAGTAAATGATAACAAGCGTGTAGGCCTAGAACAGCCATCCATCTAGATTGGAAGGGTTAGAGGGGACCCAGAACAACCCACCTTTCCTGTAGGCCCATCTAGAAAGACATCCCTGGGGGGCTTCAAAGATAGAGGGGTAACCTCAGCAGCCTTTACTTCAAAAACTGATTCTGGACGAATGAAAACATGAACGGGATCTGTGCCCATAAAAACGGATCGTGTATCTCCTCGTTCTCTGGTTCTGCATGAAAGCGAGGAGTTTGGATCTCGCGCAGACGGTGTTTTGTTAAACCTTCTCATCTTACTGATTTACATCACAGCAGCTCAGGGGGGGAAAATTAACGTTTATCAAGTAAACATTTCTTGCAAACTAAAGAATATTGTTATTTGACTAATAGCTTCTCCAGTCCCTGGTTAATCACCCAGAATAGTCTGAAGAGCAATGTCAGGCACATCGCTTCACAGCGGGTTCTGTATGTTGGTGGAAAACCATCTCTAAACCCCAAACCCAGCATTATAATAGTGACTAGAATGTTCTGTGATTTGTGGCTGAAACAAGAGCTCATTGGGCGTCATTTCTATTTCCCAAGTTTGAAAATCTCTGTGTCGGCCTCGGTCATCATCGAAATCCATGGGCATTCAATCCGTGAAGTTTGGTCCAAAGTCTGATAAAAGTTTTCCTGATACCTCAGAAACTGTTTTGCTTTTATGAAGGGCTGGTATTTTTTACTGGGGCTGATTTTTTTGTCTTTTGCCTGTTTTCATATCTGTTCTTTATCATCTTCATCATTTTTCATATTCTACCTCCCTTCACCCCACAGAACGTCTTGTATTTTTCTTTTCTTTTTTTAACATTTAGTCTCTTTTTGTCTCTTGCAGACTTTGTTACGAGACGGGAAACGGGAAAGTATCATCAGCACCCTGTTCGTGTCCTCATCGGAAATAGAGAATGGTCAAACCATAACGTGCCGCGCCACAAACAAAGCTGTGCCGGGAGGAAAAGACACGACGGTCACTATCAACATCCAGCGTGAGTCCACACTTCACATACGGGATAAAACTAGAGATGTGGCCTAAGGTTACTGGCCCAAAACTCACCATTCTAAATCCTGGGAGGACATTAACGCACCTGGGAAATATTGCAAAGCGCTGACAGCATTTACTCTGCGCTCTCCCGTCTTTCACCCATTTAGGCATCCAGATTTAGTATAAATGGGGACCGGCACACTATCTGTCACTCCAGCGTAGGTCGGCCAGTTCTGTTCTATGCACCACTAGATCATTTGGCATTTTCACAAATGTATGTTGATGATAACAGATTATCCATCTGTCTCAGTCCATCCTTCTATTCCGCCGTTTCCTCAGAACGTAGCAACAAATGTAACAAGTATTTTCCAAGACGTAACTCGTCCTAAATCAGAGACCTTTAACACTTTATCCCGATTATCTTGGGAGTCAGGTTCTGCGCTAAAAGCAATCGACTGCTTCCTTAGGTTTTACTGTGAGGGTCACCAAAACCAAACAGTGTCTAGAAGTGGGCACGGCCGACCTCCCGGCAGGTTCTGGGTTCTATATCTGCAGCGCCTTTAAGAATCATGTTGCACATATACAGCTGATTTTATACCGTGTTCTCTTCATGCGCTCACCTGCACATTTTATTTCATGCACATTTACAAACCTGCTTCACTTGTTACAATTTAAACAGTGACATGAGTTAGAGAAAAGTGTGGCCTTTAAGTATGCACTGAGGTCCGAAGGTGTCCTCACATTAGACACTTCAGTCTGAAGTCACTTAGGGCTGCTGTCTACAGAGTGTCACATTAAGCCTGTCCCTTTCACTCTGCAGGATCACAGGGCCACGTAGCGACAGAATGAGCTCAGGGCCTATTAAATCTGTCCTCGTCGCCGCAGGGCGATACGTTACACTGCGCTGGAGGGATCAGCAGATCATTAATGCTGTCCCTCTCACCACAGGAGCCAAAAGCGGCACAAAGCGGAGTGGACCTCTGCCCAATTATCGCTGTCACCTTAGGGTGACCATTGACCTCCGCCAGTAACCCTTCCTGTTTCGGTGGCAATATTCCGGTCTTTAATCTCGGCATTGAAGGGGTTGAGAGGACGGATAATCCCTGCATTCCGCATTAAAACCTGTACGGAACGGCGGTATTTATAACCGTGCATGTCGCTAATAACTGACAGCACAGGAATTGTCGGGCATTAAATAGCATCTTCTTTTCGGGACATACTAATTGGATGGATGAAAGACACAACAGCTATCGAAAGGCTTTGAAATGAGATTTCGAATAAAGATCTCGCTTGCTCTGAATTGCTTACGCGGAAAAGCAATTAAAAATGCTATTAACGGCTACGAGCTGCATCTGGAACGGAAGAAGAACACACGTTGCAAAATAATTATACTTAACCCCCTCCTTCTGGAGGCTCTTTAGACGGCTGAAACTTGTACAACTTTGAACAAGGGTCTTCTGGAGAGATGGGGAGGAGAACCTTTAAACAATCACATTGGACATATGTATAAAGAAAATGATCCTAATTAGTGATACTATCACCATAGAAACCAATGGAATGTTCTTATGCTTTTTAAACTTTTGATGCATAACCCTCAATGCCTTTAACCATTTGTTTTAAAGAGTGTAAGTTTGTGCTTCCATGCAATGGTGCAATGCTGAGCCTAGGGTTAATGGCCCCTGGGTGCAGTTTTTCTTCGGCACTCCCCCCCAAAACAAAAGCACATGCACTACATGCACATACTAACACATAAACTCACTCTACCATACACTTACACATGCATACGCAGACTATTTCCCTCCTCTCACTCACACTAAACCCTAGGCTCACCCCTGACACTCCAACACTCTCGAGCATCATACGCTGGCACACATTCCTGCTACCACCATGTGCTAAAATACACACACTCTAACATCATAAAGTATTGTGCACATACTCATGCTAACACCATACACTGACATGTGCACTGCTCTAACACCCTGTACATACAGGAGAGTCATTACTGAGAACCGTTATCTTTTTGGGGGCCAGGAGCTTAGGGGACACCGGGAAAACATTTAGCACCAGTATTCATATATTTCTGACACCCAGCTGCGTGTTATTAGGAAGAGACACCTGAGAAGCTCGTGTTAACCCTTCCTGTGTTTTTATTCTGCAGACCCGCCATTGGTCAATCTGACTCTGGAGCCACAGCCGGTTCTAGAAGATAATGTCGTAAAATTTCACTGCTCAGCAAAGGCCAATCCAGCGGTCACCCAGTACCGGTGAGAACATGGCTTTTACATTGATTACAATTGTATCTTGTGTAAAATGGAAATTTTATTACTTCTTTTTAGCAGGGGATATATTCCATGGGTTTGGGTGAAAGCATGCATATTAGAAAAGCAATGTGTTTTTTTCCCCCTTTACTGAGAGGGTAGTAGATGAGTGGAACAGTCTGCCATCAGAAGTGGTAGAGGGGTAAAACTATGAGGGAGCATGGGATAGACATATGTTTCCTGAATTTAAGACGAGACCAACGCCTTATTAAGGTTTGGAAAAAAGTCCCCCCTTTATGCCAAATCCCAGCCTTCCTCTGATTGAAGGTGAGATAGTCTGCAAGCCCTTTTTTCCCCTGAGATTTAATTGTGCTCTCCCACGTACAACACACATTGACACGGCAATAAATTGAAAGCGCTCAGCCATGTAATACTTGCATTCTCTGAGTTATTAAGAGGTGCTTTGTTATTTAAGATAAGTTTAATAGCTTTGCAGATGTAGACTTGAGAGCTTAGCTTTAAAATGCCAAGCGACGCGTATCTTGGGATACACAACATGCGCGGCTTTCATTACAATCTAACAAGTGAAAGGACGTGGACGCCGTGCTGGTTAAAGGGACAGTTCTCCTGATGCATCAAATCCGGGATTCTCTTTGTGGGTCCCTGCATATTAAGCAAATAATTTTAATATTTGTGCCCCTGGTTCTTTTGGCCATTTCCTGGTGTTTTGTGGACAATAAAAAAATAATAGACATTTTTTACATGAAATGTGATTGAGACGTGAAAAGGCGTCTAGACGGAATATGACGTCATTCTTCAAATACATATGGGGGAAAAAAGAATATTTCGAGAACAAATGTCAAAATTCCAACCTTCAAACGGCTGCTGATTCAAATTCATCGACCCAGAGCGAGACGGTCAGATTTTAATCGCTGTTGACAAAAAGCCTTCTCCGGGTTTAACCCCTTTATGAGAGGGTAGCAGGGGTCTTATGGCTCTCATTCTGGGTCCAGGTATTTCATGCTGGGATTTAGCAGTTTGGGGGGGGCTGCTGGAGCTAAACTGTCAGGAGGCATCTTCATGTTTCTTCCCTCTACATTCACATCTTAGCAGTAACTGAGATTAGGAGAGGTTCCTCATGTAAGCAAATTTGACTTTACTAAGAGTATAATAGATAAGTCCGACAGCCTCCCAGCAGAGGTGGTAGAGGGTAATACAGTGAGAGTATTAAACATGCATGGGAGAGACATACGGCTCCTGAATCTAAGATTGTGTCTGCCAGTTTGGACAGAGGTGCCTTTAGGAACGAGTCTGTTGCATCTGAATGCAAAAGAAACACAAAGTTCTCTAATTAAATGAATCAATGGAGGCCACTGATCAGAATAAACGACTTTTCTTGTCTTGTTAATTTTCACATTGACCGGAGACGTTGGCACGAGCCGCAGCGCCCACTCAAGCAGAATATCCATTTTCCTTGCGCTCTTCTGTTTGACCTGCATCCGGAGAGGCTATAGTCCTTTTGGTGTAATTAATAAACATTTTAGCATTAATTTGGGACCATGAAGCAAAGAAAAAAGAAAAGTCTACAGAAATGAGCAGAACCCGGTAACAAAGTCATCATTTCTGTGGAAATGTGGCCTGAAATAGCTTTTTATCCGTATTTGTCTGTTTCCTGATTACTTCTTGTTTTGATGCTGATTTGTACGTTTTTTTAATCAATTATCCTGCAGAAAGGAAGGTTAAACCGGCCTCGGCATGATGGGTGTGAAATGTGAATTAATATCTACTTGATTTTTGGAATATTTGTGAAATTATCTAATTCACAATATTGGTAAAGAAGAGGAAGTCATGGAACGTTTAATTAAAGTGTTTAATAGCCGTAATCAATTCATGTACTTACTCACCTCTCGCTTCAGCTCCAACCGGTGATGCAATATAAGAACCCAAAGCGGATCTGTCGCTTCTCCCAGATCTTATAGGTTAGAGTTAATACGCTAAATAAACCCAAGGAATGGAGCTTACAGATACAAATAGCTACTTTATTTGTATTAGAAACCCCCTTAGGGGTATCACACGGGAGCAGCCGTCTGGTTTGTGTGCGGCTCTCGGATTTTATCGGATTTTTTTTCTCATATTGAATGAGGTCTCGCACTCGGAGTCGCCATATTCACAGAGCTTCAGGAGCTGCTGGTCACGTCCCTCGCGGAGCCTCTGCCTACCTGAGGGGCTAGAAATCCACTTGATTTATTTAGTAAACCATGAGATTAAAATGCAATGGAAACATCGCTTGATTCATTATCAGTGATTTAGACAGATTTTTTTTTTTTCTTTCTTTAGGAAAGAGACAACAGAGGTTCTTCTCTGGCTCGCATTTCTCTCTCTGCTTCATTCAATGATGCAAAGACCATGAGCTTAAGGGCGAGGCAGAAACAGCTTTACAAAGTGATCTGTATAAAAAAAACATTATTCTTCTTCTAAATGTCTTAGTATGTTACACAAATAGCCCCGCCCCTGGCCACACCCCTTAAGTGCCCGTCTTGCCTTTTTAGGTCACTCGGAGTCGTAGGAGGTATATAATTTCTGAAAATATTGAATCATGTGATCAGACATAAAGATTGTGGGAGACTTAATTGGTGACACAGAATCTGTATCTGAGACCTCTGAGGAGTGGGCTCGGAAATCTCCAGGTTTGACCCAGAGATTGCCAGGTGAGCGCTGCTCCTCCGGTTCTCCGGAATCCTCCGGGTTCCCAGGTATGCATATTCTACAAAAAAACAAGCTCTGCGAATTCGCGGCAAACCTCATTAATTAACGCAGTAATTTCACGTTAGGAATTAGCAAAGTCACCAAAAGCAAAACGGATTTAAAATAAGCCAAATCATAAATATCTGTGACATCACTAATGTCAACATACACTTACATTTATACACTATCTCCCTTCTCTCCCTCGCACCACTAACCCTAGGCTCACCCCTGGCACTGTAACACCATACACTAACATACATATATGCTGTAGACATGGGGCCGATCAGTACCTGCCGCAGTAATATTAGGATCGGCAGCGGTAATATTAGGATCGGCAGTGGTAATATGATCTGTCGCGGTAATATTAGGATCTGTCGCGGTAATATTAGGATTGGCAGCGGTAATATTATGATCTGTCGCGGTAATATTGGGATCTGTCGCGGTAATATTGGGATCTGTCGCGGTAATATTAGGAGCTGCCAAAGTATAAACTCACTTTGCCTAGCACCTCGCCCGGGGTCTGAACACAGCTCCAGTGATAAATGGGGTCTTTAAGAGAGTATATCACAGACCTGTCACTGTGCAGTGAAACAAATTAAGTGGAAAATCGTCACTTTTGTGTCTTCAATAATCAATACGCTGTCTTATTTAGTAACTTGCAGAGATTCCGCGCTTTAAAGTCATTGTATTTTGTTTAAAAGGCTAAGCTTTTGATTTAACCTTTTGGAATTCCAGGGTTCAGCTCTCTGCTCCTGACTCAGTAAATTGTGATGTTTGCAGGAGCTGTACCTTAACGTCAGGGTATTGGGGTACGCATGTTCCCGGTGTACGAGTGCACGTTTAATGCGGGCGTGGAAAGTGCTCTCACAATAACGTGCGTTTACATTCACCACACGCTTAGCGCTGCTGAGTTTCACTGCAAATAACACTATTCTGGACATTTTGGGAGCACAGTCGCAGTCGCAGACTTAAAGTCGCAGTATCCTCTTTTCAAGAACAAAATCTAAAGTAAAAGACTAAGATAGAACAGATCCAGTTTTCTAAAATTTCCAAATTCCACACAAACGTTCCCTCTAAGAAGTGTAACTGAGAGTGGACGTAGTTTAATAGAGCTGGGGGCAGCTTACTGTCAAAGTGGTGTTTGAAGTAACTTTAAGCAGCAGTTACACCCCGACTGGATCCCTTCTGTGCCCTGTTACTGGTGTCAGTATGTTGTTAATGGGTCGATATGTTTGGCTTTTCCAGGCCTCCCCGGAGCGGTTCTACATTTTATTTTACAGTTTCAGGTTAATTTCTCCGGTAGACGTCAGAAAGACAAATCATTAAAAACAACTGAGGACTCCGAGATGGGAAATCGATGGGCTGCAAACTTGGTCGGCTAATGGGTTCTCATCAGTCATTTAAACCTAATATTTAACATTTCGTCGGACAGAAAATAGGTGAAACAGTTCCACAAAAAACATATCAGGTTAACCTGTGTTAATTCGGCTGCTCGGCCAAAGTTTCTCTAGAGTGTTTATTTGGTTATTTATATGTTTATTTTCTGGTCCCCGTCGCACGGTGTGATCCGCACGACGCACGGTTACTGATCTCAGAGTCTGCGGCCCCTCGCCGTACCCTCCTTCCTGTGATCAGGCTTCTTAGTAACATTGTTTAATTTCGTTGTTATAGAAACTAAAGTAATTAAGTCTCGATCAAAGGAACAGGTTCATGTAAAAGCCCTGCGTGGAACTTGTCAATCCGACGGGAAAATAGCATTTATTGCCTTAAAACTTCCTAAAGGTGAAATATCACTAACAAAAAGATTCCAAAGAATGTGTTATTGTCTAAATATAAACGCATCAAATAAGAAAGGAGTTCCTTATTAGCTTGGGTTGGAATAATTCAAATGCGTATGTTGTATAAATTAATTAAGCTGTATAAATATTGCATATGCTCAACATATATGTATATTTATAATGCTGGGGCATATTATAAATCCACGGATGTCTTTGTGGCCACCAATTCTTTGGATTCAAACCTTTTATTTAGTCTCTCTTTGACTCCCGTATGCCTGTGTGCCTCTTTTCTGCTCGGTTGCAGTAACTTGGAGCAACCACTCAGGGGCGGCAGCTCCCCAGGCAGGCGAATAAGGGCTGTATTTATAAAGGGGGTCCATCTCTATGATATCTTCTAGCAGTAGGAGAGTGAGAAGAAGGGTTTGAAGGGTTCAAAGGGCAAAAGTACAAATACAACTGAATGGAATCCCAGAACATACAATAATGACTTCTTTAAAATGTGTCCCTTTAAGACAGATCTGCGGAGTTAAGCGTTCTATAAGTTAACTGAAATAATGCAATGTATTCTGAGATGTCCATCATCTTGCTCAGCATCTTCCTCTTTCTTCTAGCTGGGCCAAAGGAGGGCAGCTCATCAAGGAGGTGACAGAAGACACGTATGAGACGGTGGTTGATTATTCCTTCTTCACTGAACCCGTCTCCTGCGAGGTGACAAATGCATTGGGTAGCACCAACGTCAGCCGGACCGTGGACGTGTACTGTAAGGAGCTGGGGATTTTAGCGCATTTTGTTGGGTTTTTTTCATGTACTGTGACATCAGTCTGTGGATTATCTCTCAAAGATGATTTCTGTCTCCTTTCCCTGCAGTTGGACCTCGCATGGTGACAGAACCGGAGTCCATTCTTGTGGACCTTGGTTCCGATGCAACATTCCACTGTGCGTGGACTGGTAACCCCTCGCTCACCATTGTGTGGATGAAGCGTGGCTCGGGGGTGGTAAGTGCAAAACAACCACATGGTTTTCATGGTTTATTTAGGTTAAATGAACCTTGGGACAGTTTTTTCCCCCCAAGGCTGTTTTATTGCTTAGGATTAGTTCCGGAGCTCTGAACCCTGGGAGACAGCAGGTGTGGAGAGCCCTCCTCTCAAGAGCTTGCAATTCAATGGGAAGGTGGGAACTCATACAAGGAACTACATATAGAAATAGAGATTGTTACTGATCTTACTGAAAGTGTAGTAGTAGAATATTGAGATATGTAACTCGCACTTCAAAATTATGGAGAATTCAGAGAAATATTTACAGTATTTTAAAATTACAAATACATTTTCTTGTTTGGATTCTGTTTTTTTTGTTTTGTTTTCAGTAACATACTTTTACCTGCATTACAGGTACTGAGTAACGATAACTCCCTAACATTGAAAAATGTTCGCCAGGAGGATGCTGGGAAATATGTCTGCCGTGCAGTAGTGCCTCGAGTGGGCGCTGGCGAGAGAGAACTTACCCTTACAGTAAATGGTAAGAAACCATGTAGATTCACATTGGGTATCGCTCCTGTTTTTCCATCGGTAACCTGACTGGGTCCATTTGCTGCTCCATCTCCAGCATGGATGAACATTACTAGTTCCATTGTTTGTTTTCTGCTGGTGTTGTCAAGCTTGTCCTGCATGCATTCAGGGCCTTAAAGTACTCTGGTAAATATTTGTGGTCTGGTATACTAAAGGGCCACTTGGTTGAGTTTGTCCCAGACTTCATTCTTAAAGCAGATCATTGTGCATTCCACTAATATTTATTAAAAGTAACAGAGTTTATTCAGCTCATCAGCATTTGTTCTAACAGAGGCTTCCATGGGAAATGGATTCCCTAAATGCTTATCAGTTCGTGACCCCAGACTGGTGGAGGTAAACCTAATCCTTTATTAATGCTGGATACAAACTGTCAGCACTGTAACGATTCCATGTGATACAGTATCATTAGTTTATTGGAGGTGCATGCGCTGCTGAGTGTCCCTGAGCTTTCCACCTTCCTCGCAGCGCAGCGGGTAAAGGGCATACAGACCGATCCCCTAAACTGTCCAATAAAGGAACGATACTGTATCACGTGAAATCGCTACATTCAGGACCGTGCAGACGGTTTGTTTCTGGCAGTAATAAAGGATTAGGTTTATTTTCTCCAGTCTAAAAAGTGCAGAAATCCGGTGTAATTATCTCTCTCGGGCCCCAGCTTGATACTGAATTTACTGCAGAGTTCATCAGGTTCTCTAGAGGATCCTGAGTTTTCTGGATTAATGGAGGCCGATCTTGCTGAATATTCTGGTCACATTAAGCAGCAGCTTGGACCAGACTGTAACCCTGACATAGGTATCTTAAGCTCTATGTGTTTGGGAATCTGGCTAATAAACACTGTCCTTTTAAGCTGACGCTCTAATGGGGGCTGGAGGGGTACCTGTGAAAGTATGAGTCGTTGGAGTCAATTTCCAGCTTTTTCACAAACTGTCAAAAAGCAAAGCCTAGAAATAATTGCTACATATTCCATAAAACTGCCAGTTCTCGAAAAACGTCCCCGATCCAGCTTTTGGTCATTCATCACCGAGCTCTGCTCCACATCAAGGGAGAAAAATAAAGCCGCGTTGTCAGGCGCTAAGTGTTTTGTTTGTAAATTGCAATACTGAGCTCCGAGCGTTTCCTCGCCCATCATCTGCAAATTGCACTGAATCCAAGGAACGGATCACTTCTGGTAATTATTATTATTTCAAGGTGAAGAAGCCTCTTCTTATGAGTAACTCTAGCCTAACGCCCCAAATAATTTAAGATAATATTGTCAGTTGCCTCTTAATCCCTATTTGGATTGAAGGGTTAATATGATGGTGGTTACTGACACTGCAGGAGTTAATGGAAATTCCGTAATTAATATATTATATCAAAGATTAGAGCTTTGTCGCTTCCACTGCATTATCTTGCTGCATTGTATTAATATAAATGCAACGCGTTAATCCTCTGGGGATCTTTTTGCGATTGAAACCTAGTGTGGAAGACGGGTAAACTCACGCATAACGCTTCACCACCGAAATAATTAGCCGAAATGATGCTTGGAGTGTTGCAGAGAATTTCTCTTTGTTTCTCGTCTCTTTGGAGCTGATCGAGTGGATGTGAGATTTTCGATATGAGCCCAGCTGCCTGTATCTGCTAATTTCCCCCGTCCGCAGCTGGTCGCCACTCTCGAAAAAACCCACACACTGAGATAATGCAACGCGGAGCGTCCGCAGTAACGAGTAGATATGCCGGTGGCATCACACGGGGTCGGGATGAAGGATGCCCCATTCTGACTTATCTCTCCATGTCTTGCAAAGTGATCCTGTTTTCCTTCTTCTCGTGTCGCCGTATCGACAGCAGGGGTTTAATTACATTTAAATGGCAGAAAACAAAACCAGCAGTAAGAGAATAACTCGGAGAGCGGGAGAGAGGAAGCTTCAAAACTACAATAAAGTTGTGTTTACCGGAGCTTGATCCGGGGAGTTTGGAGAACTGCCATGAGTTCCGGAGCTACTCCATCGGAACACGACGGTCTGGCGATGAGGGATTTCTGGTTTTCCAGAAGATATAAGGACCATGATGTTAATAGAGAACACGGTAAAGGCCCATTGCATCTGTAATGTATCTAGAAAGAAACAATACCCGTAATGTATCTAGAAACACATGGGGCCCCATAATGTATCCAGAGACACATGGGGCCCCATAATGTATCCAGAGAAACATGGGGCCCCATAATGTATCCAGAGAAACATGGGCCCCATAATGCATCCAGAGACACATGGGCCCCATAATGCATCCAGAGACACATGGGCCCCATAATGCATCCAGAGACACATGGGCCCCATAATGTATCCAGAAACACATGGGCCCCATAATGTATCCAGAGACACATGGGCCCCATAATGCATCCAGACACATGGGCCCCATAATGCATCCAGAGACACTGGGGCCCCCAATAATGCATTCCAGAGACACATGGCCCCATAATGCATCCCACTGAGACACATGGCCCCATAATGCACCAGAGTGACACATGGCCCCATTAATGCACCCAGAGACAATGGCCCATAATGTATCCAGAGACACATGGGCCCCATAATGTATCCAGAGACACATGGGCCCCATAATGTATCCAGAGACACACAGGGCCCCATAATGCACTCAGAAAGAAATGAGCATCCGTAATGTATCCGGAAACAGATGGTGGATGAGGCTTTGTGTTGGATGTATGACTTTGGAATAACTAATAACCGCACATAACTGAGCATCTCAGATATATCAAGCATTTTTATAGATGTTTAAAACCTGGACATCATTTAAAAAAAAAAAGAAACATATTGGAATACACTGTATGATCCTGAATATAAGATGCCCATGATTATTAGATGCTTCAATGTTTTAGAGGGGAAAAGTCACGAAAACACTAATTCGGCAGATATTTTGGGGGGTTAGAACATAACAGTTTTATGGGTCTTTTTCCTAAGAACTAGAGGCACTTTATGGGAAATTATTAGTTGTAATTTTCAGAAATGTCGCCTCCGGTTCAGCGGGGGGGGGCATCTGGAATAGCGTTCCTGCTGCAGACACTTGCTTGGAAATTCACATTCTGCTCACAGTGAAAATACCCAATCACCATGCGCAGCCTCAATAATCTATTGTTATATGCACACGATACGGAGAGAAAGGGCCAGCAAGGAAAGAAATCCCTTATGCATTTAATGCGCTTAGTCACAGCCACAAAATACAGGATACTAATTCACCAGAAAGGGGGTCAGTATCAATGCTCTAACACAATATCTCATATCAGTTAATACTTGTTGACGTTTTCCATCCCAAGTACCCATTTTTTAGGGACAGTTGCTGTAATCTTCATTATATTCTCTGGGTGAATCTGATCCAATTGCAAATTACATTTCTATTTTAAGACAAGAAAAATGTAAAACTCTTATTTCACCAAATCCAAAATTAGGAATCATGAGGTCAGGGGACCGTCCTTAATGTTTTAGACATTTAATATCGCTGCTGAACTTGCGCTGCCTCCGGCTAACATGTCGCATCCAAAAACTTTTATCTTCCAGGACACTAAAGGTTTCACCTGCTTATATCTCACAGCAAACTTGTGATTAAAAACCTTGAAAAGCCATGAAAAATTACACTAATATAGGAATTGCAGCAAAAACAATAAGTGTTTTCTGTTCAGGCTCAAAATGCATTGTTTTCAATGGGTTTTGGGACCGCCCATTGTCCTTAAGGGGTTAATTCAGAGACACATGGAAAAAATCGGTTTAATATAAATAGTGGTTTAATGCAGGTAACAGTTTGCAAAATGAAAGCTCGATTTTTGGCGTGAAGCTGCTGGAGGCAGGGGCTTCTGTAGCCGTTTTTGACCCACCAGTGCAGTAGTTTAGGAACCTGCTTTCCAGCCCCCTGCTTTCCAGCCCCCCGACATTAAGATTGCGGGATGCCGAACTGCACCATATGTTACGCTTCTCCTCGGCTAAATACCACCGCAGCTGGCACACCGCACCTACAATAGCTGTGCCGTTAAAAATACGTAGGCCACAGCGAGTGCCTACAATCCAATGCAAGGAAGGCCAACCAGTCAACCAGAAGCAGCCCGGGATGTAAGGAAGCCGGTGCCGCAAGATTTTCCCGTGTCTAATGGGACCAAATTGTTTATTACTATTTTGTTTGTTACTATTTATAGCAAAAATCACCACGTGCGCCTCCTGCTTCCAGGCCCACAGTCGGTATAAATCTCCAGGACCACCGAAACACTCCAATTATATACGAGAGCAAATTATCTGCCATCTACTTTTTGCTAATTCGGCAGTAATTATGACAACTAATGTTTGATTTTAAAAAAAATCCCCCAATTTCTCATATTGCACACGTTTTCAAATATTTTCCATGCTTTTTAATTCTGCACTTCCCTGAAATACAAAACAAGAATTCACTTTTAATGGATTTCGAAGTTTTCACTGAATTTTTGCATTAGTTTCTTTCGTCTTAATTCAATTTCAATATTTAACAAAAAATCCAAATCCTCCATGGAGAGAATTCTGATGGCATTAAGGTAAAATATTGCTGAGCGGAGTGTATTCCCAGCTGGGGTTATGGGTCCAAGGCGTGTGTACTCGGCACTGTACAGCCCATGACCCAAGATCTTGCACTTCAGAGCAAATATTTTGCAGGCCGCTTGACGCTGATTGAGTTTGTGGTACGAATGTACCGTCCGCCAGGTTTGTATGATTTGTTTGCACGCGATGCGTTATATGAACAGCTGAGCAAACACAAGCGCCATCGAGCTAACGGAATCCTCGGCCAGCTTAGGACACAGAATTATTTACCGCGGGCCCCTGGTAAATAGTCAGAGGGATGTTCTGGGCTGTGAGCACGAGACGGCAGGTAAATGAAGGCTTTAGACTACTTGACAGCGACAACAGAGCGCCGCTCACGGTATCAGTCACCGCGTACGTGCTTCGAAGAAAGATGTGCGTGGAAGGTGATGGCGCGGCGTCTGTTGCGATTCTCACCATCTTACGCCTCGTCTGCACAGCGTGATTTGGACTTAATATCATTATCCCGTCTAACAGCGTCTACTGGTTTATGAGAGAGAGTGACACTGGATTCAAATGAAGATGACCAGGAAATACAGGTTACATGAGCTTCATGCTATGAGGCTGTTTTGTAGATTTTAATCTTAATTTACTATTCTTTTAAAAAGTTATTGGGTTTCGCAACAGAATATTAACCCTTGTGCATTTGCTAGACGCAGATATAAAAGAAACCACAGACTCTCCTCTCTGGTCACAGGGATTAAAAAAAGTGAATTAACCTGCCCGTGTTGGGTTACCATTTATTTACGATTCTTTTGGAATGGTAAATTTGCACATTGACTGCTTCTTGCACATGGCGCCATTCACATCCCATAATACTTCCCAGCATGCACCTGCCTTCTCTCAGGTGCATGTTAGGTCATTCCGACTTGTTTTATGACGGATGTAAGAGGGCAGAGCGTTTTTTTTGGAGCGTGGGGGGGCCGGTGTACTGTCTGTTCCACTTGAAAAACTGCTGAACTGTTTAAAAAAATGTAAATCGGCACACAGGATTTTTCCTTATTATTCGGCTGTATTGATTAATGCTGCGTTTCTTTCAGGTGACAGGTCCACTTTAAATATATAAATCACAGACAGAGCACAATTCCCTTGAGACATTACCTGTGGTCTCGGGGTGACGTATGGAATGAAAAGAATTAAGACATATTACGCCAATATAATAAGAATCAGTATCTTTACAATAGGATGCTAAGGAGATACCCTTGAGACTCCTGAGAACAACGAGCTCATACCAGGGGGTATCTGCCTGGTATCACAGCGCCCCCTGCTGCCTCCTATCCGGATTCTCTCTCTGTTCCGTTAGTCTCTGAGATCCATGCTTTCATTTTTCTTTCCCTGTGTTTGTATCGAATCTCTGAGGTTTCCGCGGATTTTAGGACTCAGTTTTAATGCTTCCTTTTGCTCGGTCTGCTGGAGAGAGACAGACCCAGCCGGCCGGTGTGCGGAGAGGTTTTTTTTTCCGTCCAGGGATTTGAAAGGAAAATAACACTTTAGTAATATTTTTGTTGAAATAAAACTCCATGATTATCCTGAAGCCATTTCCGGTACTGGCCCAGTGACGTGGTTCAGACACAGTCCTATGCGCACAGAATGTATTAGGCCTGTGGCCTCTTAACTCTTTCCACGCTGGAACACGCACCCAATTCCATTGGTTTAATTTACCTGCTGTCTTCAAAGACTCTTCCTTGCTATTAAAAAAGTTAATTGCTACTTCGAAACAAAAAAACTTGGAGTCTGATGGACAGAAATCTTATACTGGTCAGAAAGATGGTTAATCTTGCATCATCTTATAAAATGACTTTAGTGATAAAGAAACAGGGGCCATGGGGGGGCCACCAGCTAGTCCGCCAATTAGCATCACTCAGGCGAAACTCCCTGACACTAAGCACAGATCCATTCACCTAACCTTTCCACCAGCCTTCAGTACGGAAACCAGTCAAAAATGTTACTGGTGCCATCTAGTCATGCAGATTCACCCAAGCAGGGTGACTGGCTAAGGAAGCGGGTCCAAGTGTCACTCCCAGGGGACACGCAATGTCTACCAGCATCCTCTGCTATGTCTATAAACTGTTCTACAACTTCCATGAACCCCAGGCTTAAGGTGGTCACATGATCAGTAAAATTCATATAGTCACAGGGTGCGTATGTTCTGTTTTGGGGAACCAGTTTGAGATTGAGTGAAACTGCTCATCCCAGAAGGGACTCCTGGGTGTGTAATTTGCCATGATTGTTTTCTGTGTGAGCTGTGCTTGTTCTGCGCTGTATCATTTATACACTAAATGTGTTCCTTTGTATTTCAGGACCCCCCATCATCTCCAGCACACAGACCCAGCATGCGCTTCATGGCGAGAAAGGACAGATCAAGTGCTTTATCCGCAGTACGCCCCCTCCAGACAGAATAGTAAGTGCCCTTGCAAGGGGTAAATATGGGTGTCTTAGGGTCACTAACACACTTACAGAGTCCACAAGTCCCGATCTATTAATAACTATGCACAGTATACAGAATACTGACAAGGCTCTCCCCTTGCTCTTCAGGAGTGGGTGTAAAGCTAAAATCTCCCAGGGCCAGGTTTTTATGATTATGTGGAATACTGCAATTGTATGAGAATAAGTGAAATCACAAAATGCCACTTTGCAGGTTAACCAATAATTTGGGCCCCTAAATGGAGACCCCTCAAAACCATTTTACGGCACGTTTGAGTTCAATTATAATACTTTTACTTCATTAGTTAAATTTGTAAAGATCCATCGGGTTTACATGATTTACGCTTACTCCAAAAATAAAACCAGGACATCTTTGATCTTCTTCCTATCAATACGCAAGCCCTCAGGCGCCCGCTTAGCCGGTCGCTCTCCATGCGATGCTATTTATTCCTCTGTCTTCCATGTATGCTCACAAATAAACAGCGGGTTCTGGCAAACGCTGGACGGTAAGTGCTGAGAGATGAATAAATGTTCTGTGCTGATTAAAATAGATAATCACAGGAGGACCGGCTGCCAGTTACCGCAGCCAAAGGAAACAGTCATTTCAAATATGTATCAAATCTGTACGGATTTAGTGGACATGGGATTTTGCAGCGTCCTCCCGGACCCAAGTCAGCTTGATACATGGATTTGATATTTCTTTATTTTGTTGCTGAATGATCCTTGTTACTGTAGGATCTACTTAATAAACATTCATTTAAAAACAAAAAATATTAGAAGTAATTAGAACAATCTTCATTTTTTTTTTTGCATGGATCCTTCTGACTTCTATGTAAAGTCCTTGGAAAAACACCAGGAAATTGCTAATTCTTGAACAGATGGGCCAGGGCTCAGACTGCCCCCCATAATGTGTCACTATGCTCCATATTCAATAATATAATATGTCTAAATGTCAGTGACACAATCAATTACAAATTATCCACAGTAAAGGTTCCAAACTAGAGTTTGTTTAACAATGAAAAAAGAGTTGCTTAATAACATCATTCAAAGGAATTACACCGTTATATGAATTGATACATTAACAAAATGTATAATTATGCCATAGAACACGCTTCATTGCCATGGATACAACTATTGAAGGTTAATATCCTGAGAGCCTACTGGGAGAAATATTCTTATTTAAGTAACTTTTCTTGCTAACTCAATAAAAAAAGGTTGAAAAGCAAATGAATGAAGGCCTTCAATAATTTGTCACTTTCCCCGATCGCTTTAATGGGAAATGTAATTTTGCCTGTTAGGTTTCAGGATATTAAATTGCTTTCTGATGGCAATTCAGACGCGCAGGACGAAGGGGCCAGACTTCGGATGGAATTTGGAAAGGGCTTTAGTTATTTTTACAGTGTCAGTTATCTGACTTATATATTTATAACTCCAACTCCTGCATTAGATCCAACAATATGGTCGGATTTAGCCACCATCCGCCTTGAATACAGAACAGTCATATCGTGTAATTATGGGAACCCAGCTCCCAGTTTGGTCTGATCCATGAGATTATCATCACCAGATGGAAATGTTAATCCTGCTTTTATCCCAGGTGGAACATGACAAACAGACTGGTATCACCAGACATGTGTCATCCCAGCTTGTAGACGTATTGCCATAGAGACATAATTCAGAAACCTATAAAAATATTTGCCACCTTTGGGTTTTTTTCCCCCTAAATATCAACCCTTTGCTGTTCCTCTCATGCTTAGGCCTGGTCTTGGAAGGAGAATGTTCTGGAGTCGGGAACCTCTGGACGGTACACGGTGGAGACGGTCAGCACGGATGAAGGGGTCATATCAACCTTGACCATCAGTAACATTGTGAGGGCTGATTTCCAAACTATCTACAACTGCACGGCCTGGAATAGCTTTGGATCGGACACGGAGATCATCAGACTAAAAGAACAAGGTGAGTGGACGTAAGAGGTGGTAGAGCATGGAGAGGGCACTAACATGCTTCCTTGAGCAAAATAATTGTTAGAAATCCCTGAAATCAAACATTTCCCCATTTTCTATTAATACTTTGCAAGTAGGCTTCCCCAAGGCATTCACCGTAAAGATTGCCGTAGGGCGAACAGAAAGAGGGTGACATATTACGTGAATTGCCCGCCATATTGTGAAAAAAACATATCAAAGAGAATATGCCAGATGAGCCTGTAGATCCAAACTTTTTGGAGTTCATGGAGTCTCAGGAATGCACTGTTTTGGGGACACAAAGGGTTACAATATATTTTATTCGTAAAATTTTATGCAAAACTTAAAACCCTTTACCCTAAATAGTGAACAAATAATAGTAGCAGACAGCTATTACTATTTGTCTTGGGTTCTCAAGAGTTGGATTTTGGACAGCACTGTAAAAAAAAAAGAGATGCTGGGATGTAAATGGTTAAATTTTAGCATCAGCCAATCCTGTCTTTGTCCCACCCATAAGTCCCTATTTAATAACTTTTTACATGCTACATACAATGTATTGCGGCCACTGAGACTGGATGGGGCCCCTGGGACCTGCTCTTTAGGTTTATGTTGGGGTTAGGCGTTTGGGGTCCCATGTCTTGTTGTAAGTTTTGTAAACCACTGGAGGTCTGGTGTATGCTTCTGTGTTATTGCATCATGTGTAGTAGTATTGATGAAATCATTAGATGTAATTTTTATGTCATTTGTGTTGATTACCAACATGCACATAATAAAACATGTATTATTATTATATGCAATGCAGGATTATGTCATACAATTCCCTTAGTTATTCCTAAATTATGTTCTAAGTAATCTCTGATCCACTCACTTCTAGTAGATACAGCTTTTCTCTGATGGGTCAGAGATCATGACCTTGTTATAAGGGGTTAATTATTGTGGACGTGTTAAGGGGCTATATGTGAATTATTCAGTAAATGGTGCAATGCAGATCTACTCTTCCCAGTTAATACGTGGAATGTGATTAAAGCGTAATAATAACCCATCCTGGGAGTCTTCATTTTAGGATGGATTCCATATAAATGATTCATTCCAAAAGGTTTATAAAGTTTATAAAATAAAAAAGTTAGTTATGAACAGTTACTAAATAATTGAAGATACTAGATCATATCTCCTCGTACAGATAGAGACTCCAGGCGATGCATGAGGATGATATCTCCTCTATTTCCCCCCTCATAGTCAATAACATGTATTTTAAATTATCTATATATATCTATTATATTTATCATAATATATATTATACGATAGTATTATAGAGATAGAGAGAGAGAGAGAGAGCAAGAGAGAGAGAGAGGGGATGAATGTTTGTAACTATATATACACACCGTTTAAATTATAATATAAATAAATTATAAATATATAGATTCATTTTCCAGGTACCTAGTTTTGCCCTAGGGGTGGTAGCTACCCAGATATTAATGTATTACCTATTTGAATGCCCTGGAAATAACCCTGATTTATAAGCTACACCAGAACTCTACTTTTTTTTATTAAGAAATTCGACTCTGCCGGGAGGTCAGACTCATTCCTTCTGCAAGAATCCCGGACCTTGTTCAGTCCTCCTTCTCGTCTTAGATTGAGGATCTCTATGCAGCGGTTATATTGTTACTGTTTTCTATCGTCCAATGAGAAGCAGGAATAATAATCCCCAAATTTACCAAATTTAAAAACTAAAACATGGAAATAAAGCCCAGAAAAACATCGCTCCCATCAACAGGACGTCCTTATAAACGGCCTTGCTTTAACTTTTTGAGAAGGAACCCAAAATCAAGCCTAAAATAATAGAACGAAAAAGCTCTATTCAGCACCACAATAAGCTGCACTTTACACTTTAAAAGCTGAGTGGGAAATGATTTCTGATGCTCCTGTAATTAGCCGCCTTATCGTACAGAAAGGCCTAAAAGCATCGACTGCATTGAATGGGAATAAATACAATGCTCGCTCCTGTAGAGAAAGCCCCCCTACTGTCAGCGCTCAATTTCGCTCCCCCCCGCAGCCCCTACATATGCTTATCTCCCTCGCCCTGTGTTGGATATAAAAAAATATAAAGAATATGCTATTTCTATACACATTATTGGGGCTTTTATGGCTCTAGAGCCCTGCAATAGCCTCATACCCAGCAAACATTCTGACCTCCTAGAAGAGAGGGGCATCAGGGGAGCACGTGAGTTTGGGGCGCCAGAGAGGGACTGGTGAAACAGCGATAATTGGTAGGTATACACAGTATACATGAAAACACGTTCTTCTGACACATTTGAGGTGTCCAAATTAGTTGATATCTTTTGTTGGGGCTTAGTTAGATCCATAGTAGAAGGCAGTAGGGGCAGAACCTGTCCAGACACTTTAAATCACTCAAAGCTGGGCAATGGAGGGTATCGATAAGTCAGGACTGCCCTGCAAACAGTGGGAATATGGAAGATATGAAATAGCTATCATCACGTCATAAATGCCTCCCCTAGCAGGGGTAGGAGGCAACATTCTTTTGACTAAATGCCCCATAAGCATCAATGACTGGTGTCCGGGTGCGCATGCTTTCCTGCCCCTGGGCCCCTGCCACTCCGCTAAATCAAAGTGCCCTCAAGCCAGCTGACATGTTAGAATATTATTGGGGGTAATGGTGCCTTCACTTTCCAGGCCAAGAGTACCGTAAGTATTAATCCAGAGTGTGCATCACTGTCCATGGGGGCCGCAGACACACCAGGAATCAATAATATATATTTTTGATTAATTAAAGTTAATACGAGGAATCATAAAACTCTATGTTTGATGATCACGGCTTAAATGCTTCACTTTGTGACTTTATTTCACAAATTCTCTAAAAAAAAAATATATATAACTCCAAGGAAAATAAAAGCCACCAATTTCTCACTAAAGCAATCGGGGAGCGGGATGAAAAGAAATAAAGGCGATTTGTTAAGAAGTTCTGACGGCGCACGTTTGACTCGTACAATGTTTTTGCTGCCACGGGGCGTGTAACGTATTAGAGGTACAACAGTTTATCACGGTAACTTCATTACACTGTCTGCGCGGTTATTATGGTTGGCTAATGTAGCGGAGGATCTAAGGTGCCTTCAAGGTGAAAGCTTGTCTCCGAGACACCGAGCGCAGTCACACGGAATTAGTTTTCCGAGAATAATAAGTGGAGATCTGGATGTGAAGTCGCAGCTGACAGGAAGTGCCCTGGCAGCCATCTTGGGCGTTACAAGGGAAATTGTAGTTACTTTTTTATTTGTTGCCTTCTGGGGTTGGTGGTGCCAGATTTCACCGCAGGAAATGCCCCAAACATGTGGAAGTAGTAGACCCAGTGGCCAGCTCCATCAGGACGGCAGCCTATGTCGCAGAGCAAATTCTTTGCAAATTGTACTTTTCATAAAGCGCTGACAGCAGCCACTTTGCTTTGATTTTACAAATGAGTTAAATGCTTCCGGCGAGGAGGGTCGGCAGACTTCGTATGTCCTGCATCCTGCATAACACAGCAAAGTGTTAATGATACGAAATGTTTGGAGGGTCTCCAAGCGGCTTGGATTATATTAAACGCTGGGGCCGGCAGGTGGAGAGTTCTCATTAAACTCTGATTTATAGACGCCGCTGTCATGTAGATTGAATCGGAACTAAATGAACTGCTTGGAATTAGCCTTGGGCTCCTTCCAACCCAAAGCGTAGACAGAGGCCACTCCGGTCAGATGCTGTCAAAAAGATTACAGGGAATTTAAGCCCAGATGCGTTGGTGCAGCCACCGGCCCCGAGGAATATAATTAGCTGTAAACATTACTCAGTATAGAAAAAATGGAACTGTATAGAAACCCAGGACCTGCCAGGAGATCAGCTCTGTTTGGCCCGTCTAGTCGCCCTGCTGTAAAGAATCAAACCTTAATCATATGCCTATCCCATGCATGTTTAAATTCCTTTACTGTATTAGCCTCTACCACTTCTGCTGGGAGGTTGTTCCACTTAGCTACCACCTTCTCAGTAAAGTAAAACTTCCTTACATTATATCTAAACGGAACTGTACACATGGATAATTCAGGCAACATTTATTGTCACGTAAATAAATTTCTGGTGACACCAGGTACTCGTCTCCCAGTTTGCTCCTTTCCTCGTGTATCTGAATCCCAAAGCATCTCTGGTCCACTATGGCAAGACTTGAATATTTTACGTATGTTAATATGTTAGTATCACAAATAGTTTTTGGACAGGGTTGGGACCCAATCAGAAAACATCCACGAGTGACCGTGTGAACGTGAGGAGCCGGCCTTTATATGAGCCGCTTATGTTGCTCTTATCTCCATTTTATTTATTTCTTTTCAGAGTTGATTGAATGTGTTGAGGGGTTTCCCAAATGGCGCTTCTTGTCATTCATTCCCGTCTTTGTTTGTATGTTGATGTCTCTGAGAGTCAGACATGTCTGGATAGGGCCCAGGGGGCTTTGTGGCCAATACGTTTCTCTCTGCTTAGTGGGGTCACGGTGGGGGGGGTGACATCCACTGACAGTCTCCATCCGCATCTCCAATCACTTTGTCACATCCCCTCTGTGGCATTTTAATCGGCTTTACTAAAAAGAATATGGAAGGCTACTGGGGACAAAAAGACGGCCATGGAGACGCGCATCGGGCCGCCATCACATCTGGTACAGATCAGTAGTCGCTGTCACTCATTTTTAAATTCCTGCCACATCCAGGCAGATGGTGGAAAGGCGCCCTTAACCCATTGATGCACAGGGGGGGGCATTAGATGATTTTTTGACACCGTCCTCATTATTTCATTACATTTTTCTGACTGGATTGACTGAACCAGATTGTGTTATTTTTCTTGAGATTCTTAAATCTGTCCACGAGCAAGAGTTACGCGAATAAACTAAAGAAAAGCAGGACTGTCAATAAAAAAAACGGAAAGGGGTATTATATATATCTCTAACACTGTACGCGGGCATTAAACTCCCCAAGCCGCGGGACAGCCGAATGCTTTACAGTTTTGGGTGACGGGCAGACAACGTCCTACGTATCAGATCCACTCGCTGACGTTTTACGGGAAGCGCGTTACAGTTGATTTGATTGAAAGGGATATCCCTAACCTGCACGGATATTTCTGCTGGGTCAGCGTAAACTCGTTTATCCCGCACTGTGTGTTAGGTGGACCTGTTAGTTTAACACAGGTCGTTACGTTAATAGCCCCGGCACTCGCTGTGTGCATTCAGTCACTGGGATAATCTGCTGTTCCTCTACTCTCCATCGTCATGCGCTTATGGCTCTAAAAAACACAGGTTCCAATACAAATGTACTTTTGAGTAGAAAGAGAGCCAAATCCTGCTTTTCTGTGCTTTTTGTGCATGCAAACTGAGTCGGCAACCAGTTATTATTTCCATTCCCAGTATAAAATAAAACGATAAAGGTTGAAGCTGTTCTCTTAATCTAGACCCAAACGGCCACAAAATAGAAGGGCACCTGTCAAAGCAGACAGAAATTGAGAAAAATGACACAAATTAGAGGTGTCTTAGCATATCCGCAAGAGCCCAGAAGCCTCCAGATCCTGTCACGCCAGCTGACAAGATTAAATCAAGTTGTTGAATTTATTTATATCCTGCATGCGCGAGGTTTCTTTATATCGATAGCGCGATAGGAGGCCTCTTTCCGCGGCATAAATCACAGACCTCGGTCTATAAGGGAAAGTCAGGCTTTGATGTTTTTATATGAAAGACAAATTTACGGCTGAAACCCATTGAGTCCCTCCGCTTCATTTATAGCTGAGTAGTCTCGGCGGTTTGGAGCATGGGCCGGGTGCCCAAAGTGGATATCCCAAATGGATTTGCCGTTTTTGCAATCAGTAAGAATCCATAAAATGTCATCTTTAATCCAGAACCCCTAAATCTCTCTCATTGGAGCTGTAGGACCCAAATAGTTTTGATTGAGAATTATATTGCTTTTCTTGTCCAATAACATTTGAGGATCATATTCATTAAAGTTTGTACTTCCTCAAAATAATGCATACATTAAAAACGATGGAAGTGTTTTATATATTGCAAAGTAATTTTGTTCCGTAACTTGGGTTAAGATATTAGCTGAACCTCCCCATTGAGTGGTTGACTAGTCTCTGCTAACCAGGTACAGCTTGTTAGTAGCATGCAAAGCGTTTAGCCTCACAAGGCCACAGACACCTGTTTTATTTTTAAACAGATCCGAACATGCAGTCAGGAGCAAGTACGGACCCAGGTACGGACGCATGACACTCCCGAGCCCTTTCATTGACCATTGTTCATTGCGACTACATCCCGATGCCATGTCCAGATGATGCCTCCACCTGTCTCCCGACACGGCCAGAAGACGGGGATTTGCACGTAGACTTCATTCACTTCCCATTACCTATACGGATATGCGCTGTAAAAAACACGGTGTAAGAGTATGTAATCATGCAGGACAGCTTTTGGATTTGGTATTCCGAACGACATTTGCCAGCAAGGAGATGTTACTTTGAAGTGCACTTTCCATGTAAAAACCGTATGCAGGTTACTTCATTCTGGGTCTGTCCCTCTATATTAAGGATCTGTTAGATGTCTGAAAGTAATCAGAGGCTGTTGCAAGGAAGAGAAATGAAATGATGAATGAGGGTAAAATAACATAGTAACATAGTTCACAGATAGTCCAAAGACTTTGGGGACATGTCAGAGTCAGGGACTTGTCAGAACAAAAGAGGTCCCTTCTTCAGGGGCACCACCAGCAGGATAATCTTACTGTTGGCAAGCAAGTGCACACAGGAGGAGGTGCCGGAGTTATTGCACCACTAGGGCAGCCCTAAGACAACAAACCGATTTGTTGGGTCCCCCATCCTCATCTGGGAGTTGGGGGTAGATATTACTTTCTCCCCCGGTGCTCACATATTGCAGGCCTAGACAATGCATGCACAAATAATTTGTACACAGAAGGCCAGCCAACCTCCTTGGGATGTGTGGGGGACAAGCTCCCCAGAGTCTGTATGCAGACCCCCCCTCCTTAATTTGTGTCCCCCTCTGCGATTTGTACGGTTGGGGGGTGCGCGCATGGAGTCACAGATAAATGGGGTGCGCGTCCTGCGTGCCTCTAACCTCCAACACTAAAATTAAATAAGACATATGTCAGTTCTAATGACTCCTTCCCCTAGAATGCTCCAGAAAGCCCAGGGGTGGCCTGGTTTAAAAGTCTCCAGGTATGCTTATTACCATTTATTTTTGACACAATCCCATAGGATTATTTAAATAGAACATGCGCAAAGAAATCTGTTCTCAGCAAAGGCAAAAATCTGTCAGTTCTAGGTCAGCGTGACGCTTAGCGGTTAATATTACTCAATGCAGTGCAGGCTTCACCCCCAACACATCTTCCACGGGATATATATATATACTGTATATATTATACGTATTAAACACTCGTTTAGTGGTCTGAAATCTGCTGGGCTTTGCACTTAAAGCTTCTACAGAATATAATATTTATTTATGTTAACCAAAAACAGATCAGCATCTAGATAAAGGTGTATATTACTGTCCCATTTTTACCCATCAAACATATACTTAGGGTCCCGTGTTACCCCCGTTCCTCCCATTTTCAGACATTTAGCATACATTTAGCATGGTTAGCTCAGTATGTATAATGCGCTCACTATGCAGAGCATGCATTAAGAGCAAAGAAAGGATCTCGTTAGGTTTTATGCTGCCTGAAGAAACTAGATACCCTATGGAATCAGTTTCCCCATGCATGGCAATGGCCTCTCAGTGCCTGAATCTGCATGTGTTCTCTACAAATAGGTCCAAGTAGCTGCATGTGTGGCCCAAGTATGATCAAATTTATGTCTATTACATGTGGGGGTTTGCGGATATGCGCATGTTTTCCATACGTGTAAATTCAGAGGTCTCTGTACCAAGTGCTTCTAGGTCTCCGCAGGGAATTTTCCCTCAGTGACCATCTTAGACCTCCCCAACCAGATCAGGTTCTCCGCATTTGGTGGAAGTGAACTCTTGATCCTAGCCACTGATTTCAATGTGGGTTCTAGAGCCAAAACAGAATTTCTTCTGTTCCACCCCATTTCCTTTTATGGTTATGAAGCGCAATCGTTTACACCTCCGCCACATCATGTCTTGAATAGAAAATTAAAAAGTCACAAGTAATTTATTCATCAGGAAAAATTTGAAGTGGTGAAAACTGTGCCAGACACTGAGACATAAAACAGACGTTGTTTAGTAGCAGTTACAGATATTATAATTTAAACAAAAATAAATTGTAGTGTGCGGAATGCCACATTATTTTCCACTGATTAGGATTAATTAAAAGGCAATGAAACAGGCTGAGGCTGCGCGGTTTGCGAATGCAATGTTTGTAATTACATTTCACCCGCTCAGATGTCTCTGCAGGGAATCCAGCCACTAAAAGCTTTCAGATCTCGCAGGTAAACTAAGGAGTTGATATGGAAGAAACTATGCGAAAAATTATATTAACTGTCCAGAATTATATTTAAGGCCAACTGGTGAAAAGATTTAGAAAGCGTATTGGATAACGAATCAATGCTCCGATTGACAGCTAAAAGATGCGTCTGGGCCGATACCCTTCTGTCGACCCAAATTGTGCCAACATATATACACCTTTCACTAGTCAACAGATGTTTCTCCACTGGATAGGTGAGCTCAGGACTTTTGTGAAGTTTTGTGAGTAGGGGCCATAATGCCTTGAAAGTTTGATGACTCTTCTCGGGACCTTTGACCCAAGTCCTAAGACACTCCTGGTGATGTGAATTTGGTTAGTACTGGATTCTGCATTGAATAAACTAGAGAATGGTAGCCCAGGGGTGCAGAAAGACATTATTTTCTCCTCCCCAAGCCACAGCACATATTTATATATTTATCATAACATATTTTACATTTAATGTTATACATTTATTAAAATACTAGTGCATATGCTGGCCATTAAAATGACACATCCTCTTTTTTTCTCTTAATCCCTTTCTTCTCTTTCCCTCTCACTTTCTTTCTTTCATCTCCCCCTTTTTTCTGTCCACTACCTCTTTCTTCGGTCACGCTCTCACTTTCTTCTACTTTTTTATCTCCCCCTTTCACTCCTCTTTATCACTTTCTTCCCTCCCTTCTCCCAATCTATTTCTTCTTTATCTCCCTCTCTTTCACTCACTACCTCTATTTATTTCTTCCTCTTTCTGTCTCACCATCTCCTTATTCTTGTTTGGCAGCCAAATTCTCCGTGCACTAGGATGCATTTAGCCCTGCTGGTGTAAAAAGGAAATGGCTTAGAGCAGAAGGATGGAAGGAATTCTGAGGATCAATGGATAGCAGGAAGGGGAGGCAGTGGTGGGCAGCAGAGGGACAGCGAGGGTAACAGAGGACACTTGTACTTGAGCAGGACAGGGACCAAAGGGCAGTATGTGCACTTTGATTGGACCTTACCTTAAGCCCCACCCATCATAACAGACAAGACTATTAGTTGTATGTATATATGACATACAATATTTTGTTTAAATGTCTGTTTCTGGAGAAGGTTCTTGTAAGAATGTCACAATTGTTTGACGTCATCTACATTAACCAGCTGACCAGGTCCGGTAGATATGTGACCTACACAAGCCTCATTGGATGATGTTTAATGGACACCCCGCATAGAACCCATTAAATTGCAACAAATGCAGTTTTTGGTCATTTTGGGCCGCTGTGCTATTGAGCGCATGCCCTGCTTACGCCAACACTGTTTGATCTGTTGGTGCAAAGATCTAATGTCATGCATTCTGATTACAGCTGGAGCAAACTGTACACCTACAGAGCTAAAAGGCAGGGAGCTGCACCCACAACACTCCCAACATGAATATGCATTTCGTAGAGCCTTTTCAACAAGGTTGAGAATGTTTATTCTGTTAGACAAACTAAAAACTGTTATTTTGCTCTTCTTTGCAACCAAAAGCACTTTAGCATGGTAAGATATTAAATAATGTATGTAGTATATGCTGCGCAGGAAGTGGATTTCATTCTTTCTCCAGCTGCTTTAACTGGGAAGGTTTGGTGAAATATTGGGGTATCCAGAATTAGCCCCTTGCTTGTACCTAAAACAGTGTAGACAAGGTAACTATTTAAGTAGGAGAGTGCTTTATTGGCCCATGGACTGCATGTTAGTGAAAACTGTCCATACTAAACGTATATTACAGACACTGCCCCATTGTCCAACAGACCATGCTACTCAAGAACACAACCTGCGCATGTACTGAGGTTTTTTCAGCCTTTGCTACCAAACTCTTATTGTGTATCAAGTTTTTAAAAAAACTACTTTAACAAAACAATGCAACATTATTTACTGGGCCATGTTAGGAAATAGCGGCCTTTAGGAACACAAGATTCTGCAAATTCATAAACCAACTCACATGGATGGTGGAGTCTTGCAGGAGTCACATAGCCAGACTACAAAAATGTCAAAGCCTCACAACCCACGACAGCCACTTAAAAATACTTCAAAATGTTGAAAAACTACAGCATAAAGTAAATATATGATATACAAATGTAAGCATTTTAACCTAAATAGTCATCTCCTTGGTCACTTTATATTCTAGAGGCACAAAATGCTAAAATTGTAGTGTGAAGGTATAATTTCCTTCATGTTATTGGTGTGCATGAAATCCCTTTGCTGGGCTCCGTCGGGCTTTTATGTGAGTGGCTAATGCCTCTAGAGTACAATATGAGATTTTGTGTTCCCTGTCGCCCTGCAGAGTCGGTCCCGGTGACTGTGATTATTGGAGTAGCGGTGGGAGCTGGCGTGGCATTCCTTGTTCTCATGGCAACCATTGTTGCATTCTGCTGCGCTCGGAACCAAAGAAGTAAGTCACAATGACCCCAGCCAGGGGCTTATGTATCCCAAGCCTGTATTTTACTTAATTAGAATGAAAGGTAATGGCCAGGCAGACTCTACCAACTTCCACAAAAGTAAACAACGTTGTGATTGCTCATTAATTTCGCAAAAAAAATCCTTCTCTTTGTCACCAATACACCTACCGCCATTTGTTAATAATGCCAATTTTCAAAATAGTGGAACTTGGAATAATTTCACTCTAATGAGAACCCCTGTGTCAATCGAAAATATTCTGGGGTCAGCCATATATATTTTTCTAAGTAACAGGAATCAAAGTTTGTATCAGAGACAGAAAGGATTAACAAAAAGAATTAAGCACTAAATATGTCAAAACAGCTTTTCCAGTAATCCCACTCCTCCATCTGCCGTGATTAAACAATTGGAAAAGAAACCTTAATAGTAGAGGAATTATCACTGAGGCAGATAAATAGATTTTTTTAGGGTTTTATGTTAAATAAAAACTATGTATTATTTAGTCACTGGAATTCTGGAATACATGCAGTACCCACCATGGCCTTCCTGTTATGTGATGGCGCTGTTATGAATCCTGACTCTTTTGCCTACAACATTTTACTCTATGATACACAGCATCGAACAGCGCCACCATGTAATGGGCAGGTTTGGAGGGGCAAAAAAACCAGTATCAACATTCAAAATCTGGAGGAGCGTATGATATTACTTATCGGTAACAAAGAAACCTAGTTTCTTCTCAAGTAAAAGCTAAAAGTGTGGCACGGTGTGAGCCAATAAATACATGTAAATTTATTACAAAAAAGTTTGTATGTCAAGTTGTATTTTTTTTGTTCGGTTTTCAGATTTAAAGGGTGTAGTATCTGCAAAAAATGACATTCGGGTGGAAATTGTACATAAAGAACCATCTACTGGGAGAGAGAATGAGGACCATTCTTCAATCAAACAGCTAATGGTGAGATTCTAGGTCTTGCCTTTTTATGGAGCTGCTGCAACACAGGGAGACAATGTGAGCCCTCCTGCTAGGGCCAGCTCATGACATCAGCATATGAGCTTGTATGCAAATTAGCCACTGTGTATTGTATTTGATGGTATAGTCACAAAAGCAGTGTGGCCAATTCACGTTGAAGCCGTCCTACTAGTGTTTTTTTGGGGCACTTATGCTAACTAAGAGACAGTCGTGCTTCCGAATACAAAATGTAAAAAGTGAAAAAAAAATCTTTGGTTTATGTGAAGGAGCTCAAGGATAAGGGATTTCAGTGCTTTGCTCCATTCGTACATCTCAGCCAAAATGTGATATTGTGTAAAATAATTAGTTGAATTCAATTACAGTTTAAAACACTGATTATCTTTGGAAACAGATAGTTTATGAACAATGAAAAACACGTATTTAAATTGTTGGATGCATTTCAGCATCGTGAAGGAAATTATAAGTTATTTGGGTTCTGTTTCTCTAAAGAAATTGCTCCAGAGCAATGTTAATATACAGCTGAAAAAATACAGATTAAGAGCAAGCGGGGACCCTAAGCCACATTGTCATAAAGGGCCCACTTAATACATTAATGTAGATATTCAGTATATTATTAACGCACCATTGACAAGGTGAAGTTCTGCTTCATCCCGTTCGGTACATGGCAATGCCGCAACGTGCTGCCTATTGGTATAGCTCATAGGTCTTGATATCCAACAACATTTAGCGCTACCTGCAGGACTGGATGTCTGTAAATCAAACTGCTGTGTATATCATACATTGGATGAAACCCCCAGCGTGGTTCTGGACACACCTGTGCGTTATGAGGAAAACAGAATTTTTACCACTAATGTTGGATTATAGCTGGCCTTCGATAATGAAAAAACCACCCAAAATGATCACTTTACGTTTAAAAAAAAACCAATATAAATTAGCAATTTAGAAGAAACATGACTTTTGTTACCAAAACAACGTGGCGTTTCACCAAAGTTCCGTTGTTGATAAACAACTTCCTTTTTAGAGCTGAAATGCAGGAAATTAAAGTCTGGATCTTCCGATTGATTCATTAAATAATACAGAAAGCATTTGTCATATAAGTTACAATGTGACTTCCCATTAAACGCTGGGACGGGGAGCCCTGTAACCACCCGGTCCCTTATCACAGACAGCCTATATCTCAGTGATTGCTGGAACAAAACTAATGTGCTTTTAAGGCTGGGTAAGTGTTACTAAAACCGCCGTAGACGGGGACACAACGAGAAACGATATTCTTACGACTTATTAACTATCGTCCTTGTCACATAAATTCCGCTCGCAAGGAAATCCAGACTTTTATCTGAGGAAATGTATTTGTTCGTAAAACATATAAATCTCGTGAAAGCACTGAGGAGCCCCGATAATCGCCTTCATCTAATAAAATGTATCACTTTTTGTAAAGTTTACTGGGAAGAAATTATAAAATCAAAATGCAAAAACTGCACAGCCCTTCCGACAGCAAATCACGGTGTAGAAATTACTGAGATCTTTAACAAAATAGGACCCCCCAAAAAGCATTTTTAAAGGTTTTCTTTTCTAAAATATTTTTTCCTACAGCCATTCCTAGGTACCAATCAGGGGAGTTTTTTGAGAGTGGCCCCTAAACAATTTTATTGGTAATATTTTGAGATCACAATAAGATGCTTTTTGCCATTTTTTCTTGTAATTCCACTCAAAGTAACACGGAATGGGGCAGCATTTTCACACTGACTGGATCCTTTAAGTTATCTGGGCTATAAACACAGTGGCAGAGGGCTGTGAGTTGCGCAGTATAATGACAGTATGATGTACTCTGACCACTAATATTATTTCTTCCAACTCTATATGGGTATAAGTGGCCTCTCATAACAACTCTTTAAGCCCTAACTTTCCTACTATAACCCGCCATAGAGAACATGCATGGGACAGACATAAAGCTATCCTGAGTCAAAGCCAAGTTCAAAGAGCTTGCACTCCATTTTAGGCGTATAAATGTATATCAGGCTCCTGTACGGGTGTCCCAAGGCCACCTAGTGGCCTTGGGACTCATCTTTGACTGCTCTTGGCTTTTGTATAGTTGTGATGTCCCATAGAGAGGGGACCGCATGCTGACACTCATTTTCCCCCCGTCCTGTGAGTGTGACGAAGATGCTGCCGGCGCTACATGCCTCTCATTTACTATTCAGTGCACACACAGCAAAGTTTGGGCGCCAGGTTCAATTAACGGCACGCAAAGCCTGCCAGAACAAGCCAAAGTCCTCCGGTCACTCGTTTTCAATTAGATACTAATGTTCTGTATTTAGAAAAAGTTACAAGAACGCCTGAATTTATGTCCTAGCCCAAGAGCATCTGAACGATTTATCCTCCGGCCGAGTTCTGGCACCAGTCCTGCTCCAGGTCTGATCTCCCGGCAACTGCCCCGGCCCATGATCCCAGCGCATGAGATGACTTTGCCTCTTCCAGTAAAGCTGGAGAAGTATATGATCTATAGTTTTAATCACGTTTCCAATCTGTCATAACCATTTGCCGTGACTGTGTCACTGCCAGCACTTGATGGCCAGCATTTTAAATAAGTTTGAGCCGCAGCATGCGATCTGAACACGCAAATCAAAAGCGCCTGAATGGAAGATGGATCGGCGGTGGAAAACTGGGTCATTGGGTAGGCCCCCACGATTCCTCAATATCTCAGGCAGACAGTTGTTTCAATCATAGTACAGCGCTACTGAATATGATGGTGCTATATAAAACAATAAATAACAATAATATCAGACAAGGGCAAACAAGCAGCCCACCAATGGGCACGTCAGAACATATACCAAGATTAAAGGGACCCTGTCACCTGTGACCGCTCAGTTTCCTGGGGTGCCTTTGGCTCTACCTGTTGGCACATTTTGATCTATACATAAAACATGTGCATCCAAGGGAACAAAAGTGTGATTTTCTGTAAGTTACGTGAAGCGTCTGAGACATGGCACAGGCCACTGATTGCCCCCAATTCCTACTCAGTGACATTACAATGCCCCCAGTGGCCGATGAGCAGAAATTCCCCCTGCAATATTTTCAGTCTGAATCCGGCTCTCTGATTATAGAGCAGCAAAAAACACAATTTTACACTCAAGACAAAACATCCTGAATTTTTGTGCGGGGTGTAAATTGCCCTCCTTCTTGAAACATGCACGGCTGCGGCACGGCTCCGATATAAAATTACCTGCCATTGGTTTCCAGGCAACGAGCTCCGTTATCATCCTCTTAACCTCTCGCAGGCAGAGGACAAACCAAAAAATGAAACCCAGGGCCAGGCACAGCACGTTTAACATGTTCATTGCCAGGGGGATGTGCAAAGCATTGCTGAACATTTTAAACATAAGCACACACAGCACTAAACGGGTTAAAACAAGTGCATTAGGTTTATCCTCACAGGGCCACTGTTACTTTCTATCTGATTACGAGGGGGGGGGCGGTGCGGCCGATTCATATGCATATTTCATGTTCTCTGGACAGGCCGCTTAAAGCCAGCAATCACCCCTCCTGGATTTCTTATAAACAGGATTCCAGTACCCTGGGTGAAAGCTACCCGATCAATAGCCATTATAAGCAACATTTTCCATCCTGTGTTAGTGCATTTTTTTTTTGTAATGGGTTCAAAAATCTTTTTTGTGGCATAAACGGATTCCGTGGAAAAGAGCAAAAAAATGTCAACAAAGACTAACCTGTTCTGTCAAAAACGCTTATAAGTAGCTTAGTTAACAGCAGATGTTATTAACATCATGGGGGTAGTAATTATCTTAATTTCCTAATCATTCTGTGAGTTCACCCTGTTGATGTTGCTGTTCAGATTCTGCCGCTTTCAGACGAGACCCAGAATTGTCAAGTTACCAAGTTGAGTGGCGGAATCACAGGTTGGCCACGTAATGCCCACGTGGTGTCTGTGTTCCTACCACGGCAGCCACAACATGAGCCTCGCGAGGAAGCTTCGAAAACCCCTGACCCCTTGAGCTGATTAATATCCGTTCTTTCTTATAGATTGACAGAGGAGAATTCCAGCAAGACTCGGTACTCAAACAGCTGGAGGTCCTGAAAGAGGAGGAGAAGGAGTTCCAAAACTTAAAGGTGAGCAAATACTGGGGGTGATCAACCGATGGGGAGCAAAGAATCCAA
Organism: Spea multiplicata; assembly: GCA_009364415.1. NCBI lineage: Eukaryota > Metazoa > Chordata > Amphibia > Anura > Pelobatidae > Spea > Spea multiplicata. Next base: position 13,282,743 of record VKOC01000007.1, read on the forward strand.
AAAGGGCACAATAGATCCCCTTTAAGCATTAAAGTCCAAAACACAAAGGATATAGTTAGTCCCGGAATATTATGTAAAACACTTTAAAAGAACCTTGAAACATCGGCTTTGTTCTTATTATAGAGCGGGGGCCATGTAATCGCCCCACAGAAACAAAAGGCCGTTATCCGGGGCATGTTCAGGATCACACCAGCCGTACACATCAGACTAAAGCCTCAGAAAGACAATTATTGTCAGAAAAGGAACAATCTTTTAGTGCCTGAGCGCCTTATAAAAGCAATTTACCTGCCTGTTAGATAATACATGTTGCCAGCCTCGACCAGAACACTTTTCCCTGACTGGTCTTCTACCGGCTGACATAAAGACAGAGTGCGTTTTAACAGTAGTGGCCCCCGGCTGGCCTCCACTTAATAACATCTGCCCCGGATCCAGTCCAGCGGTTCTGTATTGCTGTTTAGATCACGTGGCCCCGAGCTTTACTAGAAAATTAAGACAAGACGTTGATAAATCAGACTAGGAGTCCCCTGGACGGGGAGTCGCGAGAATAGACATTAAAAAAATGGCATGTTAAAGACGCAGACATATCGCAGGGACCTTTAGGTCGTCAGCGAAATCCTGATACAATGACGGAATTCTAACGATTCGGATCATGACGTACAATAAAATATATGCAGTTTTGAGGGGACTAATGTATAGCTATAGGATATTATTTTAATTATAATTGATAATCGCTATGAAAATACAGTATCAGAAAAATCAGGAAATGCCTGTTATCTTAATTTATTTTCTTTATTTGTTTTCTGTATCAGGGTAACTACTGAAAATCCAACCATTAACCACAAAATTAATTGAAATGGCTTAAATGCTTTAATTAAATCTAAGATTAAATTGTCACCCAAGCCAAAAAAAGAAGATGTTTTGGTTGTTGTTTGTTCTTTTGTGCAGTCATTTCAACGTTATCATCTTAGGCCAATATTTATGCTTTCCGTGCCTGTTTAAAATGATACATAGAGAGTCCAATTATTATTATTATTCTAATTATTATTATTACAGCTTCACCGTTAAGTCCCATTATTACAGACCCCCGGCCATGGAGTGCGATTACTGTGGGGTATCACATTCTAACCCCGTTCCCTTCCTCGCGCAGAAACAATTTCAAACACTTATTAGCCTTTTAAGTCAGATTTATTTACATACAGATGAAGGAATTTGTTTAAAGGATAATTAATCTCCTCTCCTCCAAAAAATGATTTACAGTCATATTTAATCAATGTGGTTTCCATAGCAACGCCAAGAGACTCGCTCTCTCGGGAGTCAGGCCTACACATTCTCATAGAGCCTACTGTATTGTTTATTTTATTTTCATAAGCAGGATTCATATTATACATTTTAAAAAAGGAAAAAAAATATTATTAAGAAAAGCATACCTGTAGGACAGCGTTTTGTTGTGTATCTAATACGACGCTGCATAAAGCCTTAAAAATAATTCAGCTATATATATATATATATATATATTTACGAATTATTTTGGCCTTTTTTTAGTTCTTCAATGGGGGGCGGCCATGTTTTTTACTTCCACCCCATGCAGGATGTGATCCCACGTACGCTGTGTCAACAAACAGTAGTTTATATTGATATCTGACTTACTGTTTTTGAAAGTTTCCATATATTATTTTTTATTATTATATATTTTAAATGGCTTATAGTTTTGGCTTTAAACCTTTTTTCCAATTATATTTGTTTATAGCACAGCTTCTAGACGTTTCTAATAGCACAGATAATATATTATCGGAATTATTTCTATTTTATTACCTAGTTATTCATTTCAAATGTTTTGTCTTAAGGATCCAACCAATGGCTACTACAGCGTGAACACGTTCAAGGACCTTCAATCGACGCCGACAATTTCTCTTTCCAACTGCCAGCCGGATCTCCGACCGGCCAACAAGCAGCGGGTTCCTACCGGCATGTCGTTCACCAACATTTACAGCACGCTGAGCGGCCAGAACCGACTGTACGATTACAGCCAGCGCTTCGTCCTGGGGATGGGAAGCAGCTCCATCGAGCTTTGCGAACGCGAGTTCCAGAGAGGGTCCATGAGCGACAGCAGCTCCTTCCTGGACACGCAGTGCGACAGCAGCGTCAGCAGCAGTGGAAAACAAGATGGCTACGTCCAGTTTGACAAATCCAGTAAAGCTTCGGCCTCCTCTTCCCACTACTCCCAGTCCTCGTCTCAGAACTCTGACCCAAGCAGGCCTCTACAGAGGCGAATGCAGACACACGTGTGAAACTGCCCTACACGGGGGCTTTTCTGAAATGTATGGGTGGGGAGGGGAGCAGGTGACATTCAGTAAAGGTTCCAGCACGGCAGACAGCTTGGACCCCAACTGAAGGGAACGGTCCTCTCTGGTTGACATATTTATTTAGTTTTATATTTATATGAGATGGAGAGGATCTTCCTATTGTAAAAAGCACTTTGTTCAATGGAGTTCGACAAGCCATGGTCTCCTTGGTGGGTGGGAACAAAATCATTTTTATAAACTATCCCTAAAAATATGTAATTAAAAAAGCCCCATTTGTGGCCGGAGCTGTGGCCCAGACTTTATTGTCTCAACTAGGAATTTAGCCATTAGCAAGCACAACGCTGGTACCAAGACGGGTCACTGAGAACTCTGGAAAGAGCCTGTTCTAGATCGGAAAATGAGAGTTTTGTGATCAACTCTGGTTCTGTATTTCCATAAATCCCACAAAAAAAAAAACAAGCAAGCATAGGGGTCTTCTCCAGAAGATGAAAAGCAAGCCCAACAAGGGGCATGTGAGAGAAACCTCTACACATTTCATCGTCTCACACAGTTGGTACCGGTACTTTCTGGATAGTTAGGAAGGTGTCCGCTGAGTGCTGATTTCCAGAACCCTTAGAAGGTGCTTAACACGTTTTGTTTTAGAAACTGGGCAGTCAGAAACCCCTCTGCAGGCGCAACAGGACTGGAAAGAGGCAGAAACGTTTGTGTGTTTGCAATAGTGTTTCAAACCTACGTGCCCTTACTTCAGGAGTACAATATTTCATTTACTGCCCCTCTCAAAGCATCTAGGAGAAACAGACCAATAGATTCAGGATTGGTTGTGTCTGTAACAGGGTCTTTTGGGGGGTATGAGGCAAATGTCAGCTCCCTGTGTATCTCATCCGTCCCATCTTGTTGCCTAACTGAGCCACCAGATGACCTTTTTCATGCCACGTCCATGTTGTTTGGATTCTCAGCTGTTCTCAGACATAAATGAGACTTATTTAAATACATTTATATTTATGTAGAATTATTTTATTACTTGTTGGGTTCGTCCTCCGCCTTTTAAATGTTTCTACGTCTTCATGCTAAAATTCAGAGTGCGCTAAGGTGACGTTAGTGTGATTAGCGGAAGCCCAAGCAGGCGTTTGGGACTTTCATTATTCAAAGGGTAAAAAACCCTGTTTGCACCCCGGTAATAGGTAATAACCATGCTATAGGTCTGCCTCTTGTGCATGAAGACCACCTGATTAATGACTGCAGGAAAGAAATGCTCTGGAGACGTGGTCCCGGCTGCCGGGAAAGAACTGGCCATTGCAGTCGTAACCTGCCCGGCGCCACCAGAACTGTTCACGTCCAAAGAAGCCGAGAGTATGGATGCCTAGTGTGGCCTAATAAGCCGAGGGGGCAATATGGTGACATGGGAGGGCCCCTCTCCCTCTTGCCCCTCTGACAATCCCTTAAATAGCACAAATGACGGATTAAATGCAAAACCTGTTCTGTCTGCGTCTGATTCCTTGTTTTTTTTTAATGCATTTCAGTAAACTTTCTTTGGTGCACAGAAATATCGCAGTAGTCAGGAAGCTGCTTTGTGTTTGTGGATCTCTTAGGCACTTCCAGGCTTTCTACATAAGTAACTCTTTACAGTGAAAAAATATGTTGGGAAAACAAATCAATGTGAATTCTCCTATCATTCCATGTGATATTACACGCTTACACCCGGCTCAGTATATCTGTATTTCATCGGCTGAGCGATGTCTGATGGGTTAAGTACCTAGAGAGTTTATGAAAGTTTTACTTTACTGAGACGGTGGTAGATAAGTGGAGCAGCCTCCCAGCAGAAGTGGTAGAGGATAATACAGTGAGGGTATTAAACATGCATGGGATAGACGGCTCCTGAATCTAAGACGAGACCAACGTCTCGTTTGAGGTTTGAGTCTTTACAGCGGGAGCAACCGGCGACAATATGGGGGGCGACTGGGGCCGATCAGATAGGATCATCAAATAAGATTGATTTCCAAAATGCAGGTAACATGTCACACTGAACTACCCCTCGGTATCAGTGCACATCATCAGTGATGTCAAGGACAGGGCTATCGGCCGAGCCGCGACGTGGGAGTATGGGTGTACCAAGGGTTAAACGCCAACCAGACTTCCGGTGCGTTTGGCCACTTTCCCCGCAGGGCACCAAGCAACCACCACCAACCCCAACCAGTCACCCCAAAACTCCCAGTGTAAAACACGCTGCCACCACCAAGAACTTTAAAACTGGGCGCCTTAGGTTACCCAAAAACAATCAGACTGCGATAACTACACAATCCCCAAACTGATATCTATATAGTTAACCGCTTAGTAACGTGACATATCTATATGTATACAAAAGGCTATCTCTAGGCTGAATTCGATTAGAGAACAAAGACAGAACTGATTAAAAATGTTTAATCTGAGTATAAAATGGGTCACAGTGCTGTTACATAAAAATGCATATAAAAAGAGACATAGACTTAGTACAAAACAGTATAAAATAAAAGGGATAAAACAGAGTATCATACCATACTTCCTCGGAGCCTTGATGTTGTTGTCTCTGTGATGGTAAGAAAAGGCTCTTCCTCCATTACCAATTGCCCACCTTTTTATCCCCCCAAGACCACCCTTTTCCTGTTACCTGAGCAAGGGGATGGGAGTAGGGGGTTCAGAACTATGACCTTCTGAAGGCGGGGTTATATCTGTTCAACTTTGGTCTGGGATCACAAAATATGTAATATGACGCCGGCCGAGCTTGGCATAATTATGACACCAGGATCATCATAATTCTCTGGTCCTAGTGATCATTTTCATACCAAACTCCACACCTGTATCAGTTGGCACAAGGACACGTGTTATGGTCATGCCTGCATGGCGTGTTTGGTCTCTCTGAAACCAGCACATCACAGGCATACGGCTGCAATGTATGATGGGGCCCAAAAGTTATGTACTCATCATATTTAGGACATTATGCATTTATTAATTTTAACCTGTGTCCCTTGATACCCTGTCTCCACACCCCAGGGAGATGTAGCCAGGATGTCTGCCCCTTCACTCTTCCACAGGCATTCCTTCCTGTCCCAGGTGACAATACCCAGCATGGGGTAATCAAGTTTTATTTGGGGTTCTGGCTCCAAAAGGAAAGGTGTGAACAAATGTTACTGGACTTCAGTCAAATCCCTTAACCCATTCAGTGCCAAGCCCCAGTTACTCATGCCATGGCATGACAGGTGATATTATGTATGGAATCTCTATACATATAATCTCCATTTTACCAATTCCACTAATGTAAGAATATGTTGAGAGTTCAGACTTTCCTGGTTTCTGCTGGATTTTTATGCGCAAACAACTGCATTGTGTAACTTTCTTTGCAGCCCCTTGGTTGGAGGTTCTCAGGTTGTGAAGTCTACCTGGAGATCCTCTTGTTCATCCACCTGGTTTCTTTTATAGGTATTTTATGAATATATAAGGGTCTTCTACTGCCCCTCTCAGGGCCAACAAACCTTAGTCTATATTGACCCTTGCATACTGGGATTTTGCATTATCCAGGCTGTCTACAGGCCTCCATCTTGTGTTCTCAGTTTAACAAAGTCTATAACGCACCAAATGTCATCACAAAAGAATAAGCGGCAGATAAAGTAATGCAGGTAATACAGGGCTGCCAGACATACCAAAACCCTTATACCCTGGCCCAGCACCCTCAGCCGTCACCCTAATGGCTGATGAGTACCAGACAGGGCCCTTTGAGGTAATTAAAGCAATGGAGACTGACAGGAAATATAAAATTGCGATCCACAGAGAAGGCCGTGTAAATCTTTATTAATGTCAGTGACAGACAGGATGGCCGTCGGCGTGACGGGGAGAGGATACTCCTTACCCCTCAGAGGTGTTCGGCTGAGGGGAGCTGCAGAGTCTGTCAGCCATTTTCTGTGTCTGGATCCCAGCTCTGTGTCAGGGTGCAGCTGGCAGCACACACTGGATCCCCACTGGATCATGGATCAGAGAGATGCTGTGGCAGAGGGATACTGCAGCCTGTCATTCCTCACACTCTTCTGGAAAATTCCACCTCAGGGGTCACCCTATTGGCTTAATTGGTCACATGACCGCCCAGCCTAGGAGCAACCCAGACACCTTCCCCTGCCAGTCTCTGCCCTTGGGTTCCCGTCCCAGGGATGCCGCAGTCATTTTTGAGGGGCCACATAATAAATAATGCAATTTCTGGATGAAATAAAACATTTATAACTTTAACTTTAAATAAACGTAAAAATTAAAATGAAATGAAAAAAGGGTCCTGAGTTTCCATCATTGTTCCACTCAGCACGACTCTCGTTTTCAGCGTCTATAAGGTAAAGACGTGAGATTTTGCAGCCCGTGCAGGTGACGGCCCCCAGGGGCCACGCTTGTTCTGTTACATTTCAAACTATCAGATCTGATCCGACTTGGCGCTTGATATTTAAATGCCGGGTCAGCGTCTGCCTCAGCGCTCTGAAGGCGAACAATGTGAGGACCTGGAGGTTAAACGGCAGAGAAGTGACGCGGAGGAAAGTGTATCTGTCATCGGAGCGAACGCGTCTCACAACAACCTGCCGCCAACACGACACCGTGTCTGCCCCGCGGGAGTCTGTGAATCACATCGGGCCGGCTTCACGCACAGCGATCCCGGTGCAAAGAGATAAAAGTGAAGCTGAAACACTTTAACAACTGCGGCCCTGCACCCACCGTCGCATGCAGAGGCAGTGTGCGCGCGTGCGCGGTTAGGTGTGTGTCCAGGTGTATGCATGCGTGTGCATGGTGCGTGTGTGTGCATGGTGTATGCATGCGTGTGCATGTGTGTGTGCATGCGTGTGCATGGTGTATGCATGCGTGTGCATGGTGCGTGTGTGCATGGTGTGTGTATGCGTGTGCAAGGTGCGTGTGTCTGTTTTCCGTAAATTTGAAGCCCGCAATATTTTGTTCCACTTGGAGGAGAAGAATTCGTTTCCCGCCGCGAGATATCGGAGAGTCAGTCGGGGGAGGATAAGTGTTGGAAAATTTCAAGAGCAGCTTTTATTGATCGTTCCGCTCTGAACTCTCCAGATGTACAAGTATCAGCCCAAGACACCGCAGGGGGGGTAATATGGAGCAATCTCGGGGGGCTCTCCCCAACCTGGGGGCTCTAAATTAATACGAGCGTCAAGCACACGTTTCACAGCTTTTTCCCCATTTTTATGGGACTTGCTCCTCCTGACGACATTTCATTCCTCTGAAAGTTCTACTTTAGGAATATTTTCCTGTTATTTGCACGCGGTTAGGCTGCGTTTCTTACTGATTCATATTTTTTTAGATGTTATTAACCCTTATGCAGCCACGTAATAGTTATGCGGAAGAATCCATGATTGCTGCCAATAAACCCAAACTTCATGAACACCAAGCGCAACCCACAGAAACCGGCAGATCCATGACGGGTATTATCCTTAAATTACAAGCAAATAACCTCATGGCCACCTAAATGAACAATTTAGGTCTTGTAACAATGTGTCATTCATTATTATATCTTTTATTTATATTGCGCCATCACTTACAGTCCGAAGATTCAAAGGGTCTGACAAAACTAGAACCGGTGGACTAAGATTAGCCGATTTGGCGAAGAGGGTCCCGGGCGTAAATTTATAACCCAGCGGTTGCGCCGATCCGGCCCTTCCGGACCAGTCTGTGGAATCTCTCTATTCACGTCCTGACTGTCGCCCAGCGGAAAGCTGCATTATGCCGACATTATCCCGCGCTCTTTGTGTATAACGAGCAATTTATTGCTACCTTCTCCCTCGCACTGAATTATCATAGAGATCGGGGCTTTTATCATCTGGCCCTTTCTGATGCTGCGGACTGTGACTCTCACTGCACTCAGCCAGATTGTTTCCACACACACAATGCACGCGTGTCTGCAGACACAGGATCACGCAGTAATGACACTTTATACTGCACCGAGGCAATTTGGGGCGATTGGTCATTTTCCAGGACTTTTATGGGGTTTTTTTCTTTTCTTTTTTTTCTTCCCCAACAAAACTGATTTTACTGCAATTTTTCTTCCCTTAATAACCTTATTTATTATTAGTTCACTTTCTAAATCTATTTCTCCGGGATCGAGTGCCCCACAGACGTTGTTGCTGTGCCGAGTGCTTTCCCTGCCTCTAATGACGTCATCACTCCCAATGCTTTGTGTCATAAACCTCTCTACGATTATTTAAGGTGGAATGATTCATTTCCCGGCGAGGGGGGGGTTATTCCGTCCTGCAGTAAGATATGCGTAAGTAAAACCTGGAGCGATTAAGACGTTTTCCTTCAAATAAAGCGAACGCCTCTGAGTTTAATGGATTCCACGGGAAATCTCTGCGTGAAGAACGGGCTTCTGGCGCCACCATCAGACGATGGCGGGTATAACAGGCGCGGCGGCCGCTCAATCACATCCAGTTTCATTCTTTTTGCTTTAAACTTCGTTATTTTTCCTAAAAGCTCCTGATAACGATCTGAAAACCGCCAGCGATTCTGCGAGAGCCGAGATGACGCGCGTTCCCCACATTTATTAAAATGAGGCAGGCGCATTGATTTGCCGTTCGGTATCATCATGTATCACCCTTTAAGAGACAAGAAGACGTTTTCTTTGTGTAGTGACAAGGAGATCATCAGCTGAAAGGCCCAAGGTATCCGCGCATCATCGCTTTACGCGGCTTACGGCTGAAATTATCTCCCGTGGCGACGAGCTAACGATCCACGGGGATACAGAATTATCGAAAATACCAAAATGAATCAGAAACCAACTCGAAAGATAACCCCAGATCCTGCCATTAACGGCGAGGTGCGGAGAGTCCGTTCGTGTATCGCACAGATAACTTATTACTAAGTGTGGCCCCTGACTGACAATTTGAAAATATATCAAATATTTACAGCAAAAAATCTTGCGCGTTACGAAAAGTCGATAACGGACGCGCTGACACGAGGCTCAAATACAAGTCAATGACTAGAAAATGCAGTCAAAATAATAAAACTTCAGAACTTTGGCAAATATCTGAACTTTCAGCTTTCTAGATCAGGTTATCTTAAAAAAACACCCTCAGCCGTAGAAACCTAAACAGTTAAAGTAAAATTTTACACATTTGTTAAAAAAAGCTAAAATATGGTAATTGTGATAATCTGCGAGAGGTCGGGTCAAGGGGGGAGTTCCACATTTCGTAGGAATTTTGCGGGAATTAAGCCGCTCGCCTCCGTTTGTCGGGATGTCACACCCGGGGTTCATTTTAATTACTTGAGAGAGAAGATTAGAGCGTCAGGGATTATACGAGCGCCCGGCCGGCGAGGATGGCTTCCAGCTCCGTGCGCAAGAAAGAGAGTCACGCAATAGATCAGATAATTAAAGAAACCGGGCGACAAAAGCCTTGAAGGTGACCCTCCGTGACCTTATCATAATCCTCGCAAAACTTACGGCCTCAGCGGAACTTTCTGAAGGACTGAACCGTCTCGAGACTTTTTTACATCACCCATTTACGGGAAATGGTTTAACGGCCTCTTTGGGTTGGGCTTTAACTTTAGTTTTTAAACATTTTTGGAAACATTTCTTTCCGCAGAGAAATCGGATGCCAAATGTATTTTGCTGCCGATAACAGAATCTCTGGAGGGAAACGTTGTTTCCGGACGCGCTCGTTACGTTGGTGCGTTTAATTTCACGTAAGGAAATGCCCCATTCCAAAGAAATAACCCCAGCCGGCATTCGGAGTATTTAAACTTATTTTATTCCGAAAGCTGCGAGGACCCTGTCATTCCCCCTCATTGGCTTTTAGTCTGGAAAGCCAGCATTTACCCAGAAATTCTCTTTGCTTTTTCCTTCACTTTTGGAAATTAAAGAAATATTCCTTTGCTTCGATTTGTCTTTTTAATCCGACAGCAGAGTATAAAACGCGGTTCTTCTATCTCCTTCCGGATCGTGGGGGGTCCGAGCTTCCATATCAACACAACGTAAAAGCATTCCCTCAGCGGTGTCGGCGGACGTTGCTGTTTAGTTCGTAGACATATTGTGTCAAATTAACGCATCAGGAAGATGGGGCACTTGGCGGCGCATGTTGGAAGAAGTCTCCCTGACGTCCGAGCTGCGGTGTCACTTTGTATCCTCATCTGTACATCCACAGACATCATGTCACTTACACACGTGTCCTGGGGATTCCCGGAGCTCCCGTGGAGCTTTGTCTGGAACAGTAATAGTCGCTTTGTACACCATGTTGGCCCTAGACCCCAAGGGGCCACAGACACACCAGAGTTCTGATTCACCCAATGAAGCAATGAAGGAAGTCACCCCAGTAAACCCCACCTTCGGACGTCAGGGAGCCTTCTTGCTACATGCGTCGCCAAGTGCCCCATCTCCACTAGGTGGCAGCCCCGCCGTACTCCGATGTCTGCAGAAAGGGCAGATTTGGTCCTCCTGACGGCGCAGGATGCCGGCCACCCCACAGCATGCATGGCATAAGCCACCCCTGACGATGTCACTTTCTGTTTAATAAAGGCGCTTCGTTCTATAAATTAATTAAATGACGGACGGTATTTTTTGGGGTACAGAGAGGAATCGTTCTGGGCTGAGAGGCTTTGATAAAGACTCGCAGTTTCTGTATCCGTCTACCGCTCGCTCTGGATGCCCTTTATACATTTAGGGACCCCTCGGGTTTACGCCAATTAATTTCCCGCCGAAGTGAGCAGAAAGCCGGCTGAATGAGGTCCGGGGGGTCATAGACTCTTCTAATCCTAGAGAGAGAGAAGCTCCGACACATGCGACCTACATCTTTAACACCAAGAGCCAACCGCACCAGCCGAGGAGACTAATGGACCGCTACGATCGCTTGCCCTTCAGCCAAAATAATCCACCAGCTGCCCCCAATCGCTGCAGTCTACGAGTTCCACGGAACGGATTCGTGGAGCTGCTTTGGCCACGGCCGGGGCGCGAGGTTTGCTGTCTTAAAAAAAAAAGGCCCAGAGCATTTTTCCCAAACGTGGCGTTTCTGTATAAAAGGTGTGATCAGCGCCGTGGCTTTTGTTGGCCGTCAGGGAAGAGTCATTTAGAAGAGATGGAACATCACAGAGGACCTCGTTATTTTGGTCGTTAAAGAACCTCAATCCACACGCGGCGATGTAAACCCCGGGGGGGGCGATCAGCACGGAGGAGACGCGGAGAGACGCGATCCTTCATCATCTCATCACAACGTTATCCGCGCCGCTTGGTGCCGACGGCGTCCGGGAAACACTGACAGCGGCCGAAACAACCGCAATAAAACGGGGATAAAAGCTTTTATCTCTCACACCCAGTAACAGAGACGGGAAAATAAAATGTATTCATTGTGTTTGATTTGTGCGGATAATGGCAGCCGTGGAGTTTAAGGCCCTGACAGTCCCGGTAATGCGTCTTTTAATAATGTTACGAGGGAAAAGCTTTGGGAAAAATCTCTCGTTGGACCATTAAATGTCCAGAGATCGTGTCGGCTCCGTGGCTCCATCCCGCTGCCATTAACGGTGAAAAGACAGAGCGCGGCTCTCACGGCGCCTCATTACTCCAGGGGGGGGGCTGTTAACATCTCCAATAAAGGGTGGATTAAGAGCCGCTTAGGGCCCACAATGATCCACTGGGCCCCTATGGAGCTGTTATAGAGAAGAGAGTTGGGGCCCGAGGATAACTTTGGATTTGTGGCCCTCGAGGACCAGCTAGAAGCCTATAATTAATTATAGACATCAAAAAATGTGTTACAAAGTATCATTCGGCAGCTTATTCTGAATGATGCGATTTGTTAACTTTGGGGTCTCTGCCTCCCGGCCCCCGATAACCCTCATAAACCTCAAATAACACGGAACAGACACGGATTTTTTTGGATCACTAAGTGCAACAAAAACTGAAAGTGTTTCTATAAATATAAGCGGCGCATGTTCTGCTGTTACTGATTGATCTGAACGCCGACGCACTCAAAATGAACAAAATAACCTTAAAATGTTCTTGTTTTTAGAAGACCTGGGCCACGAACCCGGACGTTCACAAAACCAGAAACTGCCAACCCCCGGGGCAACTGGCACTGCAGCAACCCGGGGCAAATGGGTGGCCGACCGTCAAATACCCCAGCTTGCTGAAGGAGAGGTGGGAAGGAGCTGTAGGGGTAAAACATTCACCGGTAAGAGCCCCAGTTGACCCTCTTCCCATTTCCCGCACACTAATGCAGGATAAGCCTGTGATCGCATACATCCACTACACGGAACATACGACACGGTATATCGCATCATGTATGACACGTGTGCATAAAATAGTTATTATTGTATAAACAGTGACGCGGTGATTCTTTTTTGCTTGGGGCAGCTTTACTGCTAATGAATACCCCTTCAGAAAACAGCACCGAGGAGCAGAGAGGTTGTGGGGTGAGCTGGAGGCTAAAAGAATCGCCCCAAATTTTACTGCCACGGAAGAGCCACACGAGATACGCTTCCCTCTTAACAACTTCCGCGGAGTTCAAGAGCCGTTAATTGGAAGCCCAATCGTTATTCCCATCGTGGCTCTCAGCGCCCGCCGTCCGCACCGTTTGTCGGTTGGAACGTTTCCGAGCGATGAAGAGAAACGAGCGCCATCGTTTTACTCGTCAGAAATAGAGGGCATCGGGTTGGTGAATCGGATTCTTTATTGATGTCCGGTGGGCAGCCGGGTCAGACCAGGGGTCCTCATCTAGCGGCCTATGGGGATGTAACAGAGACGCGGACCTCCGATGCCCCCACACATCAGAAATATTCAGAAAGTGCCTTCCACGTGAGCCCCCCCAGAATCCATTCATTTAAATCTCCACAACATCAGCACATTTCTCACTAGGCCCCCCAGGGCGGACGACTATGCCCCCCCCCGTCACAGAGAGTGTAAACCGACCTGGGAACAGCCACAGGTTATTGCCCCGTCGCAAAAGGCAAGTTAGACAGCGAGTGACGGACTCAGCGGATCCCAGGAGCCGGCGGTTCAGAGACAGCAGTGAGAAAATAAAATCACTCGGACTATTTGTCTTCAAATACAGGATGTTTGTGTCGCTTTCAACCCCAATTACAAATTAACACCAATAACAAACAAAAGGAAGCAGCAAAATGATCAAAACCCATCATTTTTCTCTATATAAGGGTCTGCCTATCTCCGATAATCAGGCTCTACCCGCTAAATCATTCCTTACAAGGATATGGCATCGGCAAGAGGGGTCCGGCCCCTCTAATACTCAGGGAAACATTCCCACCGTCGGCAGAAACCCCCCAACCCCAGCCAGGGCGCGAGCAGCAACGCGGATCATTGCCTTCGCTCGCTGAAACCCAGACGTTAGAATTTTAATCAAATCCCCAAGTCCGCTCCGAGGCGTTTACAATAAATATTAGATTTTCTGACTCTTTAAAAAAATTCAATCTATAAAACAAAGTTTAAAAAAGTGACGTCCAGAAAAAGGCATCTAGTGGTCCGTCCGACGTCCGACGTTCCTCTCCCCTTAATTTGGGGTTTAACCCCCGTGCGAGATGCGCTTCTCCGCGGGAGCCGGTCCCGCTTCTAAGTTTTCTCTCCCACCCCGTCCCAGGTAACGAGGGGTCCGTCGCAGCGTCTGCACCCAAGAGTCCCACAGGGAAGAAGCCGGATCTTTCAGAAGTAGGTCAAGTTCTGGATGATTCTGTGATGAAGAAGGTTCTTTATTGCCATGGCTTCCAGGGTGATATTATGTCCCGAAACCTAGTAAAGAAAGAAGAAACACCCATATTAAAACACTCCGGGGGCAAAAGATATCAAAAGTACCTTAAAAACACGCTGGCGGACCCATAAAAGACCAGAACCCTCCGGCAGATCGGCCCCCGTCGGCCCATCTGGTTTTAATGCTGTAAAGACGACATTTTATGTTTTAGGTAAATGAGACTTAATGTTGCATAAATATTTCATTAGAAATATCAAATATATTTTAAAGGTTGGCATAAAATATACTTTGTATTTTTTTTTCCTTGGGGGGGGCAGTCCCGGTTTGAATGCCATAAATTACAGACAAAAGCAAATCCATCTGCGGAGATCACACCTGATTCGTGCATTTGGGTTTGTAAGAACTTTGTCTAATTTGAGAATTTATATCAATCTCTGGAGGGACCCCCAAAGAAACAAAAAAAAAAAAAAGAGTGGACCTCCGGCTATTCCAGGCAGGCGGACGCGGCAAACAGACAGACAGACAGACCGGCACACAGACAGACACATGCGCAGGCAGGCATGCAGACAGACCGGCACACAGACAGACACATGCGCAGGCAGGCATGCAGACAGACCGGCACACAGACAGACACATGCGCAGGCAGGCGGTCACACATTCCTGCACTTACAGCCATTGATTTGAGGGTCACTTTCTCGTAGTAGTGAATCGGCTGCTTCTTGTTGCTGGAAGCCGGGTACCCGAAGCCTGCGATGTGCACCAGGTCGCAGAAGTGAAGAGCGAAGGTGATCGCTAACATTCCCGTGGTGGGTTTCTGGAAAGAGATGGGAGCGTCAGCGCCGTATCACCTCCATCGGGGTCTTCCCATACACCCCATCTCCCCCAACGCTGCTCATCGGGGTCCTTAACCAATAACCCTCGATTCTGACACCAGAAAGCACTTTCCCCGGCAGCTCTCAGATCTGCTGTTCTACGGAAGGGGGGGATTCACTAAACTATGCGCATGGTGGGGCTATTACACGAGCTGCAGGTGGCGGTCCTCGCACTCATTCTGAATGTACGTTTTTAATTCATTTCACTTAAAAATAACTCGTTCCTGTACAGGCAGGGCCCCTCCAGCACTGGGGGAATTATTCCAAGGTAAAGTTTATTGATAAAAGTGCAAGTTCGTTAAAGAAATGCGATTAATCCCCCCCCCAGAACAAAGGCTTCATGGCGGGTCTATAGCAGGGGCCGGGGCGGACCCCGCGAGGCTTCGTTACCGCTTTCGTTTTCTTGGTTTGGTTTCTGTTGCAGCCCAGAATGTTCGTCGCCGTCACTTCCATGTAATAAGGATTTAGGATTCGGGTATTTTGTGGATTCACATCCCAAATTATCGGCGGCATTTTCCAAAAGCCTTTCCGCACCTGAAAGAAGAGAACGAGGGGGTTCGTGCACTGGAGTTATTTTTTTAGGGATCAGAGAAGATAATAAAGGAATTCAGGCTATTGCTCTCACTGCTCCCAACCTGTGTTCAAGCAGGGAGCGCAAGCAAGCCGTTGGTCAGACTCTAATGGCCGGTGTCGCTTTAAAGACCCCCAATTATGGCCGATCGGAGAAGACGGCGCTCCAACCTTTCAATGAATCTGAAACGCACCGAAAAGCCCTGAATACTGAGCATTAGGAAGCCTTCATAACCCAAACTGATGAGAATTAAACCCGTTTCAATAAAAGCATTAAAATGGAACAAACTCTAAAACGTATAATTTCTGTTTTACGCCCCACACTATTTCTGGAATTAAGTGATTTCTTCCTGATTTCATTCAGAGAGATTACAGCCCGGCGAGCGACAATTCAACAGAAAAGCTTTTTCCTTTTTTATTCTGGAATATTCCATTTTACGCAGAATCTGTGCGCAGGAAGTTCATTCGCATTTCTCCTTTCTCGTCGTCTCGATTACCCGCCGGCTCCCCGCGCTAATCATGGATTCGGTTAAATCCATTAATCCAACCGATACGAGACGTATTATTTTTAGATGCAAACGTCTGAGAGGAAGCATTCAGTGCCCTCGACTGCGGCAAGTCTTCGCTCTCGCCTGGAAGTGGGTGGGGGCAAGGCTTAGCCACACCCACCAAAAAAATTAGGACATAAATGTACCCCAGATGGACCCAACATACCCTCTTCTCGTTATTTAGGATTATTTTCATCCATTGGATGTCCAGAGGCTTGAACGGCACGAGCACCATCAGAGACTGGGGGTTATTGTCTAAATGGGGGTCAAAATCGGCAGACTCCGGGTAGAAGAACCTCATGGTGGTTTTATTCCCGACATCCTTCTCGTATTTATGAACGGGCGCATTGTTCAGCCTGCGGAGACAGAAACGCCATCAGACCGCAAGAACCCAAACGTACGACATCCATAGGAATAATCACACAGCAGTGCGGTCATTTAGAGCGAGGAATTCGCAGAGCGGGCGTCATAACCGGCCCAGGTTTCATAAAAGGCCAATAAAGCAGGACGGAGTTTAATGGCCGTTAGAAACGTAACACGAAGCGTCTGCTGGCCCAGGGGGCCGAGTGTCGGGGGGGGGGGGTTTTTATGCCTCAATAAAGACAGGTTTATGCCGTCGCTCCCCGAGTCGCCCCCCATCACAGGTTCTTTTACGGGGTGAGAGGAGCGGGTGGCAGCTTTTGATAAGAACGGAATCGCAGGTTATCATTTATTTCCGCTGCGGCCGTAACCCGCGCAGGAAACTTTCTGCAGGTAATGTTATTGAGCCGCCTCTTCTGGTTAAACGGCGCCGCGCGTCTACATTTCATACGTTCTCTGCTCTGTGTAATAACGGACACATTTAATGGAGTTAATTTTTAACTCTATGTATGGATCCTTTGGGGCCAATGATTTTGGAAACAAAGAGATAATCTGTCCTCAATAGGAGGCCAAACAAGGATCTGACAACGGTCTCAACCGGTTCCTGGCATAACGGGGCGGAATAACATACAATGGGCTAAAGTACAGAATACGTCTCGCTGAGGTATGAGGGATCAAATGGTTCTTTGCCCCGGGAAAGGGCAAAGGCCGCGGATTTACTCACCTGATCACCACGTCGTATTTATTGATGGTTTCACCCAGAGAACTGTTTCTGAGACGATGTCCGTTCCCAACCACAACGCACCTCCGACACCGCAACCTAAAGGGTTAAAAAAAGGTTTGACTCCTTACAGCAGGAGAAACGGGCGACTAGACGGGGGCCGGATGGGGCCGATCTGCCGGCAGGTTCAGGGTTTAGTTTATCACAGGTCTGCTTTACACAGCAGGCAGTTCCCCAAAGCGTCCACAAGAGGGCGAGAGAAGGCCGATACATCGCATGCAAAAATTAACCCTTTACTCGGGCCTCGCAGGGATCGCACTCGGCGTTAGAAACGTTATTGACAAATATTCCCGCTATGCCTTTTCAGTGAATAATTCCAGGAATTGGCGGGGTCACCGCAGATAACTGCGCGGTTAGAAAGTTGGAGGAAACGTACCTCTCGATGTCGGGCGGCACGCGGTAACAGTTTGTAAGCGCCAGGAATTTCATCAGCAAGTCCTCTAAAGAAGAGACGCACAGAGTTACCGGAGCCACGGACAGCGACTACCGATCCATACTAACGGCCAGGAGCCAGGACTAGAGGCGGCTACAGCGAGTCCGAGCCACACTACGGCGTATAATATTCTATATATTCTATGTATTTTGTAACAATCTCGCCTGTAACAAAAATGTGTGGCCATCGGCTTTTTATTTCCAAATATAAACAGGATTTTAGCTCATTATGTTACACGCTACGCTGCAGAATCTGACGGCGATATATAAAATAATAATTCTAATAATAATCACACTCGACGGGACTGTGGGAACTTTGTTATGCACATTAAAGCCACTTGGTGCTCTTTATATACAGATAGCAGCCAATAAAACCAGAAATCAGTAATTACATCATCGTCAGAACGCGATACGCCTCTCGCTAATTACATAAACCCCACACACAACCATACAGTAACAACCCCCTGCACTGTATACACTAATATAACCCCCCCGCACTGTATACAGTAATATAACCCC
>VKOC01000007.1:13306623-13337158 GCA_009364415.1 Spea multiplicata
TATACAGTAATATACCCCCAGCGCTGTATACAGTAATATAACCCCCAGCGCTGTATACAGTAATATAACCCCCAGCGCTGTATACAGTAATAGCCCTCTGGCTAAAACTGAGTCATTTTATTGTTCCCCGCAGGCAGTATGATAAGGAGTCGCGGTGTTTAGTAGATCGGGGATCAGATAACAGAGCGAGAATCATACAAACGGCTGATACGCGGCTGTCTTTATATTATGGGGGCAAAAACTACAACTGGGGTAAAATAAACCAAAAAAATATTTATGGAAATTTATCTTTAATTTGATCCAACAAATTAGAAAAATTGGTCCCCTTTTAATTGGCACCCTTGGTGCCGGACAAATGAAGTTCGGGTGCCCATTTCTTTACAAGATGGGTTTCCATGCCCACTGATGCCCGTTCGGGGCAGTATTTACTTATAATGCATCACTTTGCTCGCTTAAAACATTTAAAAAAATGAACCTTTATTTTAGTTTTGCCGATCGATCGGCTGGAACCGGCCAGCGCATGCCCAACGAAGGAGAGAAGCTATTATCATTACCTCCTGTATTCACCCAACCAAAGCCTAGGCTGCCTTTTTGAGGACCCTGACCCTATAGAGTAATGGGGCTGTTGTGATACCATTTACCCCTCTCGTCTGCCCCGCTCGTTCTTGGGGATTCTCTCATTTAAAAGAAATTGGAGTTAGAGAACCATGCGCAGAAACGTAATGATTTTTAGCGTGTGGAAAATGCCCATTATGTATAACTGTCCCTGGTCAGGCTGGGGTCGGCGCGAGGCGGGGGGTATTAACAGCCCCCTCGTCCAGCACTAACTCTGCTAATCCTCAGAGAAGCCCGCTCTCCGCGGCCCGTGTGCCCTTCCCTCCGTCAGACTCTATTAGGTGGATATATTGTTAATCAGGATTGATTTTCTGAAGACTAGCAGGTGCCGGCGGATGTCTGAACTGCAAAGTGGATGAATAACCGTGGAAGGCAACCCTGCGAGCCATAAACCAGAGCGATAACAGGAGAAAGACGTTTTGATTTCACAAAAAGGGTGGTGGAGAAGCGGAACAGCCATTCAGCAGAAGTGGTAACACAGTGAGGGTATTAAACATGTACGGCATATAGCTCCTGAATCTAAGATGAGACCGAAGACCAGATATAATGAGCAGATCAGAATTTCTTCCAATGGTTTCTTTGCCTCCTACGGATCTGCCGGCCCGGCGTACAGAATACTGCGTCTCGGCGACTGATAAATACCGCAGGTAAGCGATTCCCGCCTGCCCTACGTCCAAAATTAACACCGTGGATAGAAAAAAAAAAAGCATTTTCCCCAAATCTCAGCGATCCTCGACAAATTCCTCTCCCTGACCGGCTGGCAGCTCCCGCTCGCTCTGAACGCCTCGGCTGCCAAACACTAAAGGACTTCAGGGAGCCGTAAAACACAGAGACGTCCAAGCGCTCGTTACCCACCTGTCGCTGCTACTGCGCAGGCATGCAGAACATGGCAAGAAACCGCCTGCACCCCTGGTTAACCCTTTCACTCCCTTACGAGCGCCGGTTACAGACACTCGGCATGCGCCGCGGTCATTGAATAACACCGTAACGTCTGCTTTGTGTAACGGTAATGCGCGTCTCCTCATGCGCTATTTGTCTCTTTCCTAGCGATTAAAAGCAAGCGTCGCTCCCCGGCCAATAAATCTCGGAGATTCTACTATCCAGGAGTTTAGCGTAATAAGCGGCCCTGGGATGGAAATCCGTCGGTTTATGTTCTATAAAGTTGGAGGGAAAGTCATTTAATGGCTTTTAATATGCATTTGATTTATTTTGGTGAACAGGCAGCAAACAGATGCAGCCGAGACCCCGCATAAAACAGTCGCGCATCCCCTCAGACGGAAAGCAGGCTGTTCTTTATGGCGTGAGTTTCGGAGCGCGCGTCTGCGGCGTAAATGAAGTTCCTAACAGGTAAAACACCAGATATAATCGCCGGCTTCCTCTGTTACCGCCATATGCTGTCGGAGGATTACGGCTCAGCCAGAACAACTCCAACATCAAACGTAATCGCTTTACCGCGGCCGATGCAAAGAGCCGCATCACAGACGACAATCAACTCTCAGTGATGTAATAAAGTATCAAACGCCCTGTTAAATTACTCCACAAAATACAGAATAAAATCACGAAAAGTTAGGAATCTGAGATACTTTGAGCCAAACCTTTGCCAGGCTAAACATTTATTTTACTGGAAAGTTGGTAGGTAAGCGGAACAGCCTCCCAGCAGAAGTGGTAGAGGGTAATACAGCGAGGGTATTAAACATGCGCGGGATAGACATACAGCTCCTGAATCTAAGACGAGACCAACGACTGATTAAGGTCCGAGTCTTTACAGCAGGAGAAACGGCGACTAGACGGGGGGGGCAAACAGGGCCGGAAGATTCTGTTTCTTACCATTTTTTGAAAAATGTATATTTTCAAACAAAAAATTGCAATCCCATCTTCACGTCTTTTTGGATGTATCCTTCTTCCGGCATTTCTTGATATTCTCTCTATTCCACTCCTTCTTCCCCGCAGCCCTGATTTTCCCTTTTCTTTCCCCAGATCTTCCATCATTTTTCAGTCCCCCTCATCCTCGTCCTGTTTCTCTGAGACTGAATCCCCCTTTTAGTTTAGCGGTATATCTAAGGTACATTTTCTTTTAGCGCGGCCGGGAGGTGCACGCGGTGCTCAGGAATGATTGCTTTTTGGGTATTTTTTGGCTGCGGCCCCAGTCGTGTTGTCAGATGTGAGAAGCAGAACATTGCAAGCACCACAGACTATTTTAAAGCAGAAATTGACAATAAGCGCCAGGCGTTCGCTGCGACCCAAACCGCCTGCCAAAGCCGTCCGTCTCTGACGGGGATTCTGTCTTCCGCGGAGCTCTGTTGGCAGCGCCGACGCTCACGTCTGGAACCTCCCGCGTGTTACTTAAGATTGTAACAAAGATATAAAAGCTAGAAGCACGGGTTATCATTCTGTGTTACGGATCCAGAGAGGTTCTGGCAGCCCAGACCCAAAATCCTACACGCTACAAACACCGTTTTCAAACACAGGTTAAACGGCCTGTTTTGGGCTCATTATCTGCCCCGTAGGACATTTTGCCATATTTAGTAAACTCAAAAAGCATGTTTTTAGTTGGACTACAGCCTGGTTTATCAGTGATGTCATAAAATGAGAACAGCAGATGACTTACAGCAAAAATATATTTTAAGGAATAATAAAAGCTCATGCTGGGGGCAGGCGGCTGTGATTATCTAGAATGTATTTATATGTATTTATAAGGAATAAACCGGTGGAAATGACGTATAATTCGGCCCCTATCTAGTTCGTTTCCCCAGGTGGCGTGAATTATTTCTAGTTAAATATTATGTCCCAAGATTACAGGTTTCATCACAATGTTTGTGTAAAGAGAGGTAGGAGATGGAAAATCCCCCCTGAATGTCTGGTTTATTGGAATGCACCTTAGAATGAGGCCATTTACTTGGGGATGGTTTGGCCCAACATCTACCCCCTCCCCACATTTCTGGGTTGGTTTGGTCCATTCACAGTCCATAAAGACATAAAGTCCTGGTTATTGTTTTGGGGATTAAATCTAGGCTTTCCTGCCAGATCCACCGGCGTGACTCCCCTATACAAATCATATCCTCTGTGTAAATAAAAGATAATAATATTAATAATAATATCCGTTATGGGGCAGCCTGCTGAATAAAGCAGTAAGCGGACGCAGGACATTAGAGCAGTTTTATGATTAGTTTGGCCTCAATACCCTGGAAATGAAAATAAAAAATCTCAGTAAAGAAACCGAACTTTAATGCGTCTACAATACTTTTACCAAAAGATGTTCCGTCGGGGAATCGGCGTCCGCCTCCCGCACAGAGAAGCCGTTTTCCTCTCCGCTGGATAAACGTCTGGTAATGAGCGGATTAGACGTGTTAAGGAAACATAGTTATTCTGCTTTGATACCCTAAAGTTAAAAAAAAAGCTTTGTAAACAAGCCAATTATTGGTAATTCTCCCAAACTTTAAAAAAGATAACGGATCGGATGCGGTTTGGTGAGTTTTTGGGAAGTTCTGTTAATTAAGAAAAGTTGAAGTACTTTGACTCCCACTGCCCGTAGCCAACAGACGATTCTTTTATTTTAAAGGCTCCTGACAGCTCTCGATAAATGTTTGCGGGGTTATCGGATGGTGGTCCCCTCTCTACTAACGTCTTCAAACATCACTCCGAGGCAAATTCATGAACATTTGGTGTTTTTTTTTTACAAAATACACTTTTTTAAATGGCCCGGCACCACGGGGTGTTAAAGTTGTTGATCGGGGAATTGTTCTGCTTCTTGATACTCTCCTTGGCGTTGTATGCGTCCTCATCATAAATATCTTCAAATACTTAAATCTAAAATGAACCACCTGGTCGGCATATTTTGTGCAAGTGGTTTTATATCAAGAAACAATGAAACTAAAGTAAAAGCCCCCAATAAAACATTTTCTGCAGTGGATGAAGAGCGCAGTGATAGGCGTCTGAGGGTAACCATCCTTACTTAGTAACATTGTAATGATCTCATTTAGTGTAGAATTCACTTCTTTCCATGGTAATTCTTGGTATATTTGTTAATAAACGGTGAATCCATACTGGTGCAGGAGCCGTCTGTGCAGTGCTGTGGCCTATGGGCTCCAGGGACATGCATTCTCTTGTGTTTTTAACAATTCAGAGTCTTGGAGAAAAAAAAAAGAACCTGAATGTGCAGAGAATTCGCAGTAAATCACGCGCTTTTATTTCCCAGTTCCTGCCATGAAAACAATGTATTAAAAAGTAATAGTTTGAATGCGGACGTATAATTAAATCGCTCATTTACAGGATCTCAACTTAAATAAAACAGAGATTATTATTTTCGTTTTTACGAACTGCAGAAGCGCCGCTGCCTCCTGCGCGGGATGAATAATAATCGGGTCTTTTTCTATGCACAATACAATGTAACAAAACCGGAATTGCAGTTCTGCGCATGACTTATTCATGAGGGTACAGACTGGCTGCCGGTGCTCTGTAATTTACCAAATGGCGCATTACAAGGGAACTTACACAGTGGCCCTCGTGATAATATCCAGGGTGCCGATTCTTCTGCAGATGGTAATATATATAATATATATAATATATATATAGATTAATTCGTCTGACTCCTATATGGAGGGGGGAACCGCATGACGGGCAAAAGAATTTCAGGACTTTTCGAGTTCCTTACTAACTTTATTCACGAATAGAGATGGTATTTGTGAAGCCAAAACTGGACCAGACGTGTGTCTTGGCATTAGTGAAGCAATCACCATAGAAACCAAAGCAGATCTCCAGTCGATTGATCCACATTAAGACAGACGTGCACCAGAATAGCTCCTGGTCTAATGTTTAATGTCTTTTATGAGTGCCCAAGGAGTGAATTCTTAGCATTTGTCCGGTTTCTCTCTCCAGGTGTCTCCTCGTTCACGCAGCAGCCACAGGACGTGGTGGTGGTGGCCGGGCAGCCGGCCAATCTACTCTGCGCCATCCCTGAGTACCGCGGTATCGTGCTTTGGATTAAAGACGGTCTGGCGCTGGGAGTTGGTCGCGATCTCTCCGGTAAGCTTGGTGTAAATGGAGTTTCTATGCAGAAAGTAATAAATTGCACTTTTTGTGTACGCCGGCAATTGGATATTTTGGGAAAGGCGTCAAATTCTACAGAGAAACTCGTCTGTTAAAGAAGGTTCCAAAACGTTTCCACTTCTAGAACATTTTTCTAGCTTTGATGAATTATTAGATACATTCAGTGGTAATTCCTGTTTTTGTATAATAGGTAGAGTTTTACTTCCCGCCATATCTTTTTCCTGACTGCACCGACCTATACAAGGGTTCGTTCAACTCATTGCTCTAAAGAGCTGACAGTCAGGTTGTTGAAGCCGGAGCCGGCGGTCAGAAAGGGAAATGAAAGCGTCGCCCCCTGTATAGAATATTCCCTCTGCTTCTCTTCATGTCTGTAATACACCTGGTGAATTATTACCAGGTGTATACATATTCAGTGAGTCCCTGCTATACCTTTTGTTCGGAATAAGAAGCCGGAGCTCACAGATAAGCTTATTTTCAACTTCTGTTGGCCGTCTGCCCGTTCTCCACCTGACTGATGCGCTTTCATATAATTCAACACACGGCAGCCATAAAGTTATTTGGGGAGATACGGCTTCTATATAACTTTGCCTGGAAATTTTACCGACAGCTTTCCAAACGTCCCCCCAGTGTCAGGATTAGCCTTTAAAGCGCAGGATAACGTATTCACTATGTGACAGATGCCCTTATGCGGTGCGGCGAGGAGCGCCTCTGATAATTAAGCTTCAGAAATGTTATTGGAAAAAAGAGGACTCTGGAAGTTTGCACAAAGTGTCAGATTTATATATCTGGGGTGACATCGATGCTAGGGGGAGCACTTCCTGCTGCAGCTGGATGCTATTTCCTGCTCTGACGGTGCACGGGAAGAAGCTTCCCCCAGGTCTGCTTGTGAACTAGTTTTGTGCTGGGCTTTATCTGGATGCAGGATATTAAATGTTCAGGGGGTTTGCCTCCATTATACAGGGGCATCAACCACCGAGACCCGGTATGTACTCCTAATAAGCAGACACAAGGCATCAGGATATTTATTTTCGCAATTACAAACGGGTAACGCGCTTATTAGCTCAGCCGTGCATCCCCAACCTCAGACTGGAACCGGAGTTAGATATAATGTTTTTATCACTGAATCTTTAGCCCCGTGGTGATGCGATGGGCTACCTGAAGCTCATGACTTTTTCTGCCTTAAACCCGTAGAACACTGAGACCCTCAGGCTAAAGACCCCTTTTAATCCATAGCCCCTTGTTGATGCCGTCTCATCTCTCTGATACGATTGCATTTTGAGCTCAATTTGAAGAGATGAACAGGGACGTCGGATAAATATTTTGTTCCAATGGATCTCATTCCTCCTGATGATCATAGATGAGGTCTCTGAAACCAGCCGCAGCTGCCCTTTCCACCATCTACAAAGAAACAAACGCAGCAGAAGGAGCACAATACACGTTATAGATGGTCCTGAAATCCAAAGTGTCCTGTATTATAAATACTCATTTAGCCGTAATATAACCGTATGTCTCTCTGTAGGTTATCCACGCTACTCTGTGGTCGGCGACCATTTCTCTGGAGAACATCACTTGAAGATTCAAAGAGCTGAACTCCAAGACGATGCCACGTACGAGTGCCAGGCCATCCAGGCGGCCATCAGATCCCGTCCGGCCCGGCTCACCGTGCTTGGTAAGGTAGAGACTTTGTGGTTATACTGGTTCTCTGTGGGATAAAATAACCTGTCTCAGTCAGGGCAAGGTGTAAACCCCAAGCTTCTCCAGTCATCAGAGATCTAGCCCCAGTACCATCACATTGGTGAACTGGACCTCAGCAGCAGATACCAGTCGGATCAGAAAAGAGTAATTAAATAAAGTGCATTCAAAGGTGTCATGAGGTCATGATAAGTGAGTCAATGAGAAATATGAGGAGTTAGCGATAAAATATAAGAAGTTAATGAGCAAATATCATTAATGCCCATGGTTTTAACCTATTGAATAGGACAAAAACTTTCACTTGCTCCCCGGCATGAATTTTTACAGAACTTATAAAGTAGGAATTTAGTATGTCGAAAAAGGGAAGCATGAACATGTGGAAAAAAATATAATAATAGTGTAATAAATTCAAAACAAAAATTTAAATAAATGTGTTAAGTGCACTCACAAAGGTCACTTGAAAGGAGGCTCATCAGAAAGAATTTGTTTCTTCTTAGGGTCTGCAATATAGGTGAGAAACCACAAATGGTGCAGTCATTTCTTATAAATGTTTAATGAAAAAGCATGCAAAAAAATGCATGTTATTCCACCAATTTGGCTGATAGTTCTGGCCGGTGGCAATCAGAGTAGAGACCAGAGGAAAAAAATAGTGAAATAAGTCAAAAGAAATGAGTGTCTCGGGTGATCGTTTAATGATTAAATTCTCAGGAATACTGGATTTGTTCCCTTATAATCACAGACGATAAATATTCCACAGGGAACCGCTTTGTCATCTGTTAGAGGAAAGTCACCTGGGATGTACACAGCCGTTCAAAAGTTTGGGGTCACTTAGCTGCTTTTATGAAAAACAAAGACAATTCTTACTGTTAGATAATTACAAAAGGATTTCTAACGATCAATTAGTCTTTTAAACTCAAACTTCGATCAGTGAACACAACGTGCCATTGGAACACAGGAGTGATGGGAGTGATAAAGGGCCATTGGAACACAGGTGGAAAGTGATGATGGGAGTGATAAAAGGGCCATTGAGCACAGGAGTGATGGGAGTGAAAAGGGCCATTGGGACACAGGAGTGATGGGAGTGATACAGGCCATTGGAACACAGAGTGATGGGAGTGATAAAGGGCCATTGGAAACAAGGAGTTATGGGAGTGACCAAAGGGCCATTGGGACACAGGAGTGATGGGAGTGACAAAGGGCCATTGGAACCCAGGAGTGATGGGAGTGATAAAGGCCTCTGTACGCCTATGAAGAGATTCCATTAAAAAATGACAATAGTTATTTACAACATTAACCCTGTCTGTAATGGATTTCAGATCCATTTTCTGTTATTTTAATGGACAAAATGTGCTTTTCTTTCAAATTTCTAAGTGACCCCAAACTTATTGTACATGCGCTGCACTCAGCTGGGAGTCCCGTGGGTAATTGGCAACTATTGTATCCAGGAGTATTGTTTTTTGGAGCAGAAAGTCAGAGTTTACATAAAATACATCTATTGCGGAAATATGAATGGAGAATAATCAGCGTGAAAGAGGAAGACGTTACTTTGTAAAGTGCCGGCTACCAAAGGTTATTGTAAAGGATTAACATCAACGCTGCAGAAAACATTGTTGCAAACGTGAGAATTTTGAGAGAGAGATAAAACGATCAACAAACCTGTTGGGTGAATACATTATATATACCGTATATATATGAAGAGTATTCTTGATTGTTATGTTGCTGTGGTGTCCTCCATGTACCATGGAGAGGGAAAACTGGTCAACGTTCTGGCTAACCCAGCCATTATCAAGACGGTCGCCATAAAGAGACAGCTTTATCTTCTTCTTTGTACTGATTGTTGGCCTTTTAAAAAATGTTCAGATTTTTTTCTGGAAAAAGTGAGTTTTGGGTAAGGAAGGTGACTTTAGAGCGTTGAGGTCTCGCCACGTGACTGTTTCTCTAGTTTCTAATACCGGAAACAAATCAGATTTCATACCCAAAGGTCAACATATTTCACCAGAAAAAAAATTCAACAGCAAAGACAGGAAATTCTGCATTTTCATAAAAAACATAATCTTTCGCTCACTTGGCTGAAATTGCAAATAACGCGGAGAGATTTTCATGGTTTTCATGAAGTCAGGCGCATTAAAATGAAAAGAGTTTTCGTGAATCGCTAAATGCGGGAATGCAGCGTCTGCAGATATCGGGTGAATGCAACCATCAGCTGTTATTATCCAAATTATGACTTTAAAGAAAATCCAGCTTTAAACTCTCCCAAAAAAGCGCAGCGAGCCGATAAGCCGCGTGCGGATGGATAGAGATGGAATCGTAGGGTGATTTTGGAGGCAGCGTAGCTCATTAGCTGTTTGAATAAGATATGATGTTAATTAAAGAGCGCTGGAAGAAATTCAAACATGACAGGTTTTTTTAGGAGTAAAATGCTAGGTAAACACTTTTTCTGCCTCGCTTGGGGTTTGGGAACCTTTCAGAACATCAAAGCTGCGTGGGTGGAGGGGGGCGAACGCCAGGGACTGGAATGGCCCATCGAGAGGTCTTCTTCTGGGGTCTGGAGCTCCACATTCACGGCAGGTCCACGGGGTAAGAGCAGCCGGAGGTCTCGCTGGAAGGTCCAGTCACACATGGGACTGTATGACGGGAGCCACGAATCACAGGGGAACCCACTAATTATGGCAACTGTTCCAGAACAAGTTGCTCAAAGCAGATAAGAGTGGAGTGTTCTCTCTGGGAACAGAAATGGGGGAAAGGGAAAGGAGTATCATTTTAGTCTAAAAATTAAGGCATCGTTCAAAGGGTTAAGTTTGCTGTGGATCTGAAATAAAAGAAACCTTCCCATGAAATTATTATTATTAATTCTAGAGAAGGTTTCTTTTATTTGCTGATTTTATATTTACCAGATCAGAACCACAGATTGGTATAACTTGACTCTGCTGCTATTCAGGACATCTGATTGGTTCCTGGATTTGTCCAGACGCAGTCTTTGACCAAATAGCTTCCCAAGCAAGAAGCCCTGAAATGGACCAGCCCCGCATTTAGAATATAAATGTAGCCGCAGATCTCTTGCGAAAGTTTCCTTACATCACGGAGGTTTTTGTTGAACCCATTTCAGGTACCAAACTATCTTCTAGACGTTGGGGCATTTTCTATAGTGACTGTCATCCGACCAGCGGCCTGACCCATTTGGCACTAAGACCGGCCCTCGCTTTGTGTTATTCCGTATCTTATGTCTTCAATCACAGGCAGGTTCAAACACGGGGTGGATGAGATAACGACTGAAGTTCATTTCTGTCTTTGTTGCCGATTAAAGGTGTTGTATTAGGTAACATATATTCCTTCAAGCAAAGAGTTTTTGTCCGTGGTCTCCGAAGGAGATGATTTCGCTCGTAAACACTTTTATCGGGTTAGAATGTACTGTAGCCCAATGCTGATGGTCTGTTTAGTCTGGATTGGACTTTTAGACAGTAAATCGATTCAAGTTGCACAGACAGAGCTCTGATGGTTTGACGGCGTAAAGCAGGGGTAAGTGCGATGGTCGCAGAGTATTTCCCCTTTCCTATTCAAGCTAGAGAATAATAACAAGCGCAGCGGCATCAGGATGCATCTGGGATCAGCTTCTTATAAGAGCAAAGATTACCCTTATAACGATCCATCGATGAGAGCCCATGAAGTATCGCATAGAGCTCTGCAGGGACAGGTATGTGTATTAGGGGTAGAACTACCAGGCTGCGCACGGACTGAATGCTTAATATCTCTTTGCAGGGTTCTGTGATGCGCTTTACATGACCCCGTGGTACAAGGGCCACTACTCACATAGAGAGTGCCAGCTAAAGACAGGGCTCTGTGCGAGTGGGAGAAGAGGGATCGCTGTGTGAGCTGCATTGATGATGGGAGAGTGTGTGTGTATGCATGTGTAAGTGTATAGTGTTAGAGTGAGTGTGTGCTAATGAGTGAGTTTGAACATATTGTGTTGGAGTAAGTGTATGTTATCATACGATGGTAGAGTGTTAGTGTATGATGTCAGCATGAGTATATGTGTTAGTATTTGATGAAAGCATGTGTGGTGTTAGCGTGAGTGTGTGTCTGTGAGCCTAGGGTTAGTGGTATGAGGGAGAGGAGGAAGGTAGTGTGTGTGTATGTATGTGTAAGTGTATGATGTTAGCATTTTAGTTACAGGGGCATAAATACTACACCAAGTGGCCACTAATCCTAGGTTTACCCCTGGAGTCAAACCATAAAAAATAAATGATTAACCAGCCCCAAAGCCCAAATTATAGTAAGACTTCTGTCATTAATGGGAGAACGTTGTTTGTTCCGCAGCACCAGTTCCCCTGGATTGGAAGGGTTAGGGGATCAGGAGAGGAGAAAGGGGGATCGCGGATGAAAGAGGGCACAGAGGATGAAAGAGGGGCGCAGGAATTTAGTATTTTATACTGCATCATTTAAAGCTTCCCAATGACATAAGTCAAAATACTGGAATTTAACCCATTAATATTGAGATGTATCTGCAGTAACCTGTTGCTTTTTCCAGTTTATTTTTAATTTGCCATTGGGAGGGGGTTATTACAATGAACAGACCATTTTTTTGTCCTTCTATAATTAAACATCCATTAAAATCTTGACTCCCACGTTCCTGTTTAATGTGCTCAGTGGGGGTGGCAAATTAAGATCAGATAAAGCCACTCTTTAACGATCGCTAATTGTAAAGTGATTAATGTCACAATAGGTTACATACTCATAACCAAGTGACAATCGCCTTCATTTCCTGCAGCAGCAGCCGCGCCACGGATCTCATTAAATGACCTATCGTGTTGTACATTGCTGGAGCCGCACACCTCGTCGATACAAGACTTGACAAGCCCAGGAATTGCATCTCTCCTGTCTGTCTGCGGGTCGATATTCGCTCTTATCTACTCGCACAGATCCGTGATTGCGCTCGCGTCGTTTGGCCACGTGGCCCTCGTCTCCCGCAGCCTCCATGCTGGAGGCCACAGAAATAGCTGATTGTTCCAAGACATTTGCGCGCAGGAATCTGGCCCAGGTCCTCCTGCCCTTCTGTTAGCAGCAGTGGGTACAAACTCTCCAAATTTGGCTTTTTTTTGTCCAAAACCAAACAAATAATAATTTAGGATTTCACCACATGCGCTTTCACAAACACTTTTCAAGGAAATCTAGAGAGATATATTTTACCCGCTGAAAATATCTGTTATTTGCTGTAAAATTATCCACAAGAATCAACAAATTCACATCATTTATATTATCTTTTATTTCTATAGCGCCAGCAATTCCCGCAGCTCTTCTTACAGTCCCTAGATTCAAAGAGTCTGACAACACTAGAACTGACAGACTAAGACGAACGGATACATTAGGCAAAGAAGGTCCCGTTTAATAAATACCATGTTATAGGAAAATGCTCGATACGAAAGACGATGATAGAAAAGAGGTTTTTCCAGTGAGGGCAGTAAAAATATATAATGTAGCTGCAGAGAGAAGGTTACGGTAGCTACAGAGTAACTAGTGAGATGCATTTGATACGTTGTGTTACACCTAGACTCCTCTGTAAATCGTAATGGGGCATCTCTACACAGTCATTGGGGCATTTTATGAAATGTAATGTAATGTAGATCGCCATGTCCTGGCCGCTGGCGTGGTAAGTAGCCCAAGCCAGGAAAGTATATTCCGTAAAGTCCTCGCTCTAGTTATTTGACTCATATGATCTTCTAGTATCCAATTCATTAAAATTCGCTTACATTGCAATTTAAGAAATTACCCCAGTTAAATACAAACAAATCCTAATCTGAATTAAGTTTCTAAATGAGAGAGATGTGGAGTCCCGGAGGAAACCTGATAATTTAATGCGTGCGGGAAAAAACTGACCATGTGTGGAAAGAGTTAAATGAAGTGAAACCTCATTAGTGCATTTAATAAAAAGCTGCGCCGTGGGGATTGGCGTCCGTGCCCCGCAGCCTGACGCCGGCCGATCGGTTTATGGAGGAGAATGAGGGTATCGATGGAGACGGTATTAGAAAAATGAACGGAGAATTTGGGGCAGATTGGACATCAGAATCCCAAACGTTACACGGAATAACCATGTATGAAACCCGTACCACCCAGGTGGAATGCGACATACATGACTCACAGTACACATTACACAAGGCTTATAGATATGACATAAAGGGAGGTCAGCGATCTGCCAGAAATCTCTTATGAATGTAAATATCATCTAGAAATCACAGAACACATTGTAAAAATTCCATTATAATAAAATCATATAATCCCCGTCCCGTGGATCCTACATCACATTTCCAACCCCCCGCTGAAAGAAATCGCCAGCCAGACTCACCGCGGAAATCTTAATGCCCAATCACAATTTTCATGTCAGATTTAACCCCTGTGAAGACGTACAAATTACATCTGTGTTATTCTAATATAGCATAAAGACACACAGATGGGAATTTAAATTGTAAGTAAGGGAGGTCCTGACCCAGTGCTTGGAAACAGATTATTGGGATCATCAGAGAAGCAAACACACCGATTATGGAGACTTTGTACGGGAGTGAGAGGCACTGAGCAACATTCAGAACAACTGGTTAAATATCATAAGACCAAGGGTTTAGTGGCCCTTGGCTGCAGTATTTCTTCACCCCTCCCCCATAAAAACACACACACATTCTAATGCACAAACTCACTCTAATACCATACACTTACACACAGATACACACACTATCTCACTAACTCCTCTCTCTTGCACCACTAACACCAGCTTTACCCCTGGCCCTCATGCACTCTTGCTAACACCATTCACTAACATAGACTTACACCAAATAGTAACATGCACCATATAGTAACATGCACACACATGCTAACAATATACTCACACACAAACTACATGCGCTCCACTGCCATACAGTAACACACATTTACTCTAACACCATACATTTACACTTATACACCATACACACAGTCTCTCCCATCATCCATGCAGCTTGCACTACCCCCACCCCCCCTCATACCCCAGGGCCACTAACATGTTACAGACCACAGGCTCGGTTACTGGATGACGTGACTGCAGGGCTTCGTATCCCTAAAGACAGCCAGTGACCTTCAGTGGAATGACAAGTCTACTGGGGCCAGGGGCCAAAATGTATAAGTGCTTTAACATAACCGTAAGATGCTATAGAAAATATTCATCATCCATGGGTTAAATAGCTACACGGCACGTGAAGGGTTACTCTACTTCTTTTATAAATCCCCTCAGCTCTCCCGCTTAATGTGTGTTTTTTGCCATGTGTGATTGTGTCAGAGCTGCAAATAAATCCTGCATTAAAGACACAAGGCTGCAAAATGAGATTTGGTGTCAAATTGCCATAAAAATGTAAAGCACTCGCTTTAAAGGAGCCTGTAGCATTTTTCATACATTAGGCGAGAAATGTTTCGAGTCCCATTAAGCAAAGTTGCCTCTTGGCTGTTTTTTAGCTCAATCTGTCCCTGCCGGTGGTGCGAGGCTCCCCGCGCTGGGCTCACTTAATCTGCCACATTGCACCTTGGGAGACGCCGGGCCTTGCAAGACCTTCCGAACGCACATTTGTTACACTGCGGTAAAAAGTAGAAATGTTATATTTAGAATCTCGGTATAAACGGCGAAGGAAAAAGAAAAGCAATCGCTTCTGTGCATTATATTGTTATAAAAAATGTCATGTTTAGGGAACATTCTTCATATGAATTTCAAAGACTTCCCTCTTATACACACAGTGTTCATAAATCCATCATCTCTGTCCAGTCAGACGTTAATAAATATTCTGGCGCTGTGTGACCCTCGGGACGCCAGCTTCGGGGGATCCTGCACCAATAACAGGGAAGATGTATTTTTTTTAGACCGGACCCCCATATAAATCTTCCCTTCGTCCTAACACTGACCCATCCCGTTAATGACTAATATGTAGCTGGGGCAAGTATCTAGATCAGCCCCAAGTACATTAAAGTCTGGAGGGGCCCATAAGCGCAGTTCAGCTCAGTAACACGCACGGTGCAGCCTTAGGGCCCGCTAGGCACGTACTTATTGTGCCTAATGGATAATTCCATAATAGGCCAGCCCTGCTGGGAATTGCTTGGGGTATTTGGGTTACCCCTTCCCCTGGGCCAACATCTGACTATATAACACTAGAATTTTTGGAGCTGTAGAAAAGGTGGATTTTGTTTGTGATAAAAATAATAAAAATCTATAGAATAAGACTGCCCGGAATCAGCTGAGGAATCAGGGACTCCCTGGTAGCAGATGGACACAAAACATGAATCCCCCATAAGGATCCAGATAATGATATTGGTTCATTTTACAGATTCTATAGGATAAGATGCGCCATTAAGGATGTCCTGGGTTAGCGGTTACACTGAGGGCTATAGCTGGTTTCATGTCTAATGGTCGTCCATTCCTTCTGTTTCTGAGCCGTTCCATCCGAATACCGAGCAATGAGCTTATATTACTTAACCGTCACTATAAACAGTGAAAGAAGAAATTCTTCTCTATCAGCATCTAGAACAAAGATTCATGGCAAATTAGAGACCTGAAACGTGTATTAAGTGTTCTGCGTGGCGTGAAATGAAATAGAAAAATGTCTAAATTCAAGGTGTCCCCTGGGCATCTCGGGGTCGATGAATCATATAAGAGAGGGACACGGTATAACTTCTTCCATAATCGGTTTTTGGGCCCTAGTTTGGTTCAAACGCATTATAGACCCTTCGCCACCAGACCCCAAAGCTTATAAAATGTATCACATCCACTGTAACCACAGCCGGCACCAAAGAAGAGACCATTATATCTTTCAATAAACCAGTAATTCATTACTTCCAATTTTCTTCAACCTTTTGAGTTCCGTCGGGGGGTTTCTTGGCTCTCTTCCCGCATCCAGCGCTTAAAGGGTCCGACTTGCTCTCATATATTTCACTGGTCGAGAAATTGCTCTGCATTTTCTAATGGCAACAAATGGCTCTTGACAGTTCCGGCTCATTAAGGGCCATTTTCTTTCGAGAAAATACATATCGAGTGCTAAGAACAGTTCCTGCCATTTGGTTTTCCTCTTTCTGTGGTCTACGTGGTCCTTGGGCTGTATTTTCCACGCCGTATACGTTGCGTCTCCTACAATTTAAAGCGGGCGCGTACAGAATGATCGGGAGAACCTTAGCACTGTATACATTGTGTTAGCGACATTAAAAATTTTCAAGATGTTAGAGTTTAGCCAACGTTCCTTCCCCGAGTCCTCCACCGGTTAGTATGCATGTGACAAAGACTTAAAAATATGCTAATTGAGCCGATCAGAAATGTAAGAGGCATGATGGGAAATGTGATGATTACCAAAGGAAAAAGGGAGTGAAGATATGAATGTTTTATGCCAAATGGTGTAATATTTTAAAACGCCCCCTATCTTGAGGTCTATGTGTTACACATATGTGTCATGTATGTGTAACATGTTTGGTGAAGTCATACTAAGCACATGGATGCTTCTCACAGGGGATGTATTCGTGTGACTGAAGTAATTAAAATATCTTAAAAATAATATTCGATTTGTTTTCATGATGTCACATCCTGTTCATATTACCCGTTTGCAGGGGGCCAGGCCTTAGCTTACATGGGTCATTATTTTAATACTAACGCTGAATATGAACAGGATATGACATCATGAAGGAATGTAGAGGAATTTGCAAAAATTCTAAACTTTTGTCTTATCTGTGCAAAAATAATAAAGCGCAACAAAAGGGGCCATATTTTTGTATAAAAGCTCCAGGGCCCCAAACTCCTTAATCTGGCGTGGAAATGGTTAAGGCCTTTTTATTGTATCTATTTGTTTAGAAAGATTAAACCTAAGATTCCAGAATCTTTGCAAGGGAAACAATGTTATTCTTCAGTAAAGGAAGTTGGAGAGGTGAGGAGTATCTGCCCGGTCTGGACTGGCCACGCGGCACCCGGCAAACACAAAATGAATCCAGCAAGATGGTAAAATGCGCCTGCGCCAGAGCCCTGCGAGCCCCGCATTGCTTCAAATTACAGCAGAGAGTGCATCTGCCCACGCATCGCGGCGCCCATGCGCGTAATGATTGGGTTTTCAGCTGTCAATTAAAGGCATTTATCCCACATTTGGCAGCTTGAGCTCGGAACACGGGATAGCGAAATTGTTAGTTACAGACAGGCAGCTGATACATAAAAAAGGCACGAAATAACATGATTACACGTGAAAAGCACAGGCGCCGAGGATATGCGCTAAGGAACATTTACCGCAGCATTCATAGGTGAGTGGGTACATAGGCAGGGACGACGGGAAAGGACCAGTCTAGTCGGCCCCATTCTCAAACCCCTTTACCGAAATAACGCCAATTCATTGAGATTCTTTTAGAATTCATACGTCAATACTTCTTATTTTTCTATTGCTTTCATATTTTTTCATTTAAGACTAAATAATAAAATAATACATTTTTAGTTTGCATAATTTTAAGAAAACTGGACAAGGAAAAACATTACAAACACATGATTCTGGGATAGCCAGATGCTGAAGGTGATGGGAGTTATCCTCCATGCTGTAGAGGAGATTTAGGCGGAATATCTCTAGAAGCAGCATGCGGAGCTGGTCGGTATTATAGAATAGAATTATAAATCTGTTTATTTTAGCCGCGTCATCACAATACGTAAACTGGGAACCGCACAGGGAACGCGCCGCCATCGGCTCGCTGTAATGAGAGTGTCTGGGACCTTCATTTCAGAAATTGAAATATGCATTAAACTTACTTTAATCGATTTATTGGCCAAAAACGCATCAGGGTCAAAATGTTATTAGATACGGTCTGTCAATCAGCAGTGATCAATTTGTCCCGCGCTCGTGTATTTATATACTCTGTAATTAGTGCCTTCGCCATTGGCCGCCGTTTTATTCGGTTAGAATTTCTCTTCAATCTTTAGAGAACTGGGAATAAAAATCGGCGGCGTGCAAATAACTCTCCTGAAACGTAAACATGTCTGCCGTATTAATCACGGGTTTAACACTTATTATTGCCGTTCATAATAATAAACACAATTTAGAGAAGATTTAGTGGATCTCACAATGCTATTAGTATGTCTTCAGGCAATTAGAAAATAACATGTATATTTTTATTTGAATGCACAATCAGATAAATGCCCTGAACGCTCACTGCATGATGATCCTGATTACTGAATAATAATCACGGACTTTCGGCTCCGATATGTCGTTGTACAGATATTATTCCTCCCCAAAGAGAAGCTTAAAGTGACCCCGTCACTCCCGAGACATTTACATTAATCTTTAGCGAGTGCTCTTTACATCGAGGTTCTTTATACTGTTCAGCAGTTTTTAAGGTACATTTAATAATAGATTTCATCCTATATACCAGGATACCAGGGTGGCAGAGGAACTGGTCGGGTGTCTGGGATACTGCCCGGGCCCGGGTGGCAGAGGAACTGGTCGGGTGGCTGGGATACTGCCCGGGGGTCGGTGTGGCAGAGGAACTGGTCGGTGTGGCTGGGATACTGCCCGGGGTCGGGGTGGGCAGGGATACTGGTTGGGTGGCTGTGGCTGGGATACTGCCCGGGGTCGGGGTGGCTGGGGCACTGCCTGGGATCACGCCTAGGGAAGCACCGAGCCAAAAGTACATCTGTGCCAATTATAAGTTCCAAATACATAAAAGAAAAAAAACATGAGATTCCAAACGGAGAAAATCAGGTGCATTCTGGGAATTATTGTGTTCTAAACAAGAGAGATAGTTGGTGAAAGTATGAATGTTAATAAAAGTTTCAATCCATCTAGCTAAAGCAAATAGGCTGTATCTTACATAGCTGCCAACTGTCCTGATTTGGCCAATGGTAGCCATGGGCGTGGGCAAGCTGAAAAGGTGAACATCACATTGGAAGAGGGTGATGTGCTCATAATTCTGTCAGACAATGGAGATGACATCATAACACCACATGTGTAGTATGGGTGTCATGCACAGTTGGGGTTTCTGATGATAGGAGTCAAAATGCTTGCCTCTGTAAAGTAACAATAAAGTACTCTTCAGAGGTCTTTTCTTTAGGTTTGAAATGCTTCCAATTGGAATTTCTTATCTCATCCACTCTAGTCCTTTATGATCCAAACACTAAGGGATGGGTCACCTTGAGTATAACCCAAGAAGTTTTACATATATTATTTAATATGGCTTATTTACTAATGATTTTGACACCTTTGGCAGGGGACCCTGGGTAATTGTACTGTTTTAAAATGTACCGAGTTGGGTAACTTGGGCAGTCAGGGTTTTCACGAAGTCTTATTCCTGAGTTTAGGAGGTGTGATAACATAACCTGCACCCTTTAGTCGCATCTATAGTAGCTTAGATAAGAGAACTATTCTGATCAGGAGCCTTTGTCCAAGATTGTTGGGGATTCAACACAATAAATAATAATCTGTAAATTGTTGTGTGGAGCATTTTTTCACCAAAATAGCATATCTTTGGTTATTTTAGAGATATTGTTGGTATGAATTTCAGATGTTACCAGTTGTTCAGATGTTGCCATCTCCTCAGCACTTGCAAAGGAGAGGAATTGATTCACATTTTGGGACCCACAGGAAAAGCTAATCTGCCAACAAAATATTTATCAGGCTGGGATATCAGCAGCCGTCAGAGGCTTCCAGGACCGACAGCTGGTCTGGTTTGCAAAGAGTGAAAAAAGTTCCCAATTATCTGCTGAGCTGTGGTCCACTAGATCCGTAATTCTCATTATGTGGGAGATCTATAGGTTTCTCCATCCTCTTCCACAAAATGGACTTTTATATTTCTCCTGTCTGATTATATTAATGTTTAACTTAATTGCTCAGCAAGTGCCAGGGACCTGGATAAAGTATGTAGCAAAGTTTCCAAGGTGCTGTCACAATTTTGCACATCAGTCTAGGTGTTATCAAAGGGCTATTCTCTAAGGACAATGTCCTCCTCCCGTCAG
The DNA here is from genome assembly GCA_009364415.1 of Spea multiplicata. Taxonomy (NCBI): domain Eukaryota; kingdom Metazoa; phylum Chordata; class Amphibia; order Anura; family Pelobatidae; genus Spea; species Spea multiplicata. Next base: position 13,326,944 of record VKOC01000007.1, read on the forward strand.
CCAAATGCAGACATGTCGTGTCATTCTTGGCAGCTGTGAGCGTCCCCTTTGCCAGCTGTTTTATCAAAGTGGTGTCAGTAGCTTTTAAGTGCCTTGGTGTCCATCAATATGACAGGTACAATTCAAAGTACCAACACCTGTGACAGCAAAGAAAACCTTAACAAAGGACCCCATCTCTCCAGCCACCTGTACTTCTTGGGAGGTTTCCAAGTACAATTTAAGGGCTGTTTTCATATCATTTCTGAAATAACACGCTGCAGCCAAATGCAGGAGCACCGCGTTTAGCAAAGACTTGGAAGAGGTTATTAATTAACCGGCCCAAGTTATCTTATGTGGTCTCCCCACTAACTGCTCCAAACGGCCACCGGCCATGTAGATCACTTCAGAGATGCTTCTAAATTCTGACTCTCCTTCCAAACCTGTATTTCCATATTTCATAAAATGATTGTTAAAGGGCATATCCAAAAATAGAAGGTATTGAATATGAACTGTCAACAGGGGCTGACGTTTAATCATTAGGGTGAATTCTTTTTAATTTTTGCTTCTCGGGAACACTGGAGAGAATGGCAAAAACCCAAGAGTTTAGACTCAAAAAGCTTTGTGGCAGCTCATCAAGAACCGTAACAATACGTCCTCTATGTCCACGTCCCTAGGGTGTCTCGCAAATAGGATACAAAATGCTGGGGAGTACAAAATTATTTACATCAAGCAAACTCTGGAATCTTACAAGAGATTTTCAAACTGCTACAAAGTAATTCAGGCAGAAAACTTCTTTCTGGCAGCCGTCCCTTTTTATGCGCAGCCCAGGTATTATATGTAGGCGATCAGATAAAAAAAATGAATTCAAAGAGACTGACTATGATACCGTGAAGTTAGCGCCCCTCCTAATGTTCCTATTTGTCCAGAGGCTCAATTATGTGACAGACGATCTGAAAATGGCATATCACGCTAACTATCTTTCAGCAGAATCTCCAAATATTTTCTCTTCTCTGGGAATCATTACATCAAACATTGTCTTTTAGCTTCCAAGAGAATATTAATACGTTTTAAAGCTCTGGAACTTGTCATTTATTTCACAGGCCAGTATCGCAGTAACCTGTCATTTTCTCCGTATTGTAAAAGAACACAGTGATTTTAAAGATCGACCTGTAGAGACATCGGCTAGCAAACAAGGCTTGATTACGTATCATTTTCTAACCGGCGCCTTAAAATTCTTTGTATTTTTGTGGATTTTTTTCCGGGGCTAAATAAGGGAGATTCCAAAATCAGAATTTTGCCAGCAGATGATAAGTATGAAAAGCAAAGGTTTCAGATGGAGTCCTTACAGATCTTCTCAGCAGGAAAGAGTTTTGGAAACAATGGTTTAGCAAAATACGCGGGTGGCCAACCATGCATTTAATCATAAAGATTTTGATTCACGTAACCTCTGACTGGCACAGGGAAAAGTCACGCGGTTCCTGTAGCCACAGAGCAAAAGGGCCATCTGCTGTATGGGAAATTAAATATTTGGATTCCCAAAAGAGATTTTAAAGGCTTCATTCCGGTGGGATGGCAACATTTAAGGCACAAACTCTGAGTAAACCTCTAAGTAAGCTCTTCATTACACCAACCTGAAGGTACAGAAGTCTTTTGATGTGACAATCATCATGGTGGACTTGAGATGGAAGTTGGATTGTATGCGCTGAAGCTGAGGGCTTCTGGTGTGGAGGAATCAAGGTGTATTAAGGAGGGGAGGATTAGGATGTGTTTACTTTGAGTCAGGTTTACTTTGAGTCAGGTGAAGGCAGGAGATTGATGGCGTGAACGATCCACCTTGATGACCAGCTTGTTGGTCCTGAGCATTGTGATGGGAAGTTCCCTCATTGACCGGTATCTGCATCTCTGATTCTGATGTCTGATTTCAGAGAGCTGAAGACCGTTGGTCGGACATAAATTGGATTTACTGTGCACTCATTGGTTACGCTCCTAACCCACTCTTGTGCTGGCATTTGGAGTGTGGCCATGTTCAGTATATGGCAGACTTTTTAAGTAAACAAATTGTCAGCTGTAGAGGTGAGAACGAATTCTAATGTTTGGCTGTCAGTAACAGTTTGATTTGTGGAGTAAAAAAACATAAATTTGGTGAAACAAAGTACAAAGTTCGTGGGGTGCATGTGTTCGTGGGGTGCATGTGGCTTATCGGCAGCCGGTACCCCCTTAAAATTCATCCAACAAAAAAGCTGTAAATCCCAGAATCGACGCATATTGAATTCTTCCTACTGTGGAAACGTCATTGCGCACAGAATTGATTTCGTAATAGCATAATAATCTGTGGCCACAAACATGATTTTGACGTTTTCATGTTTTATTTTGTGCACAATCAGGTTTATTATACATTTACGTGATTAACATGACATTAAATTCGGAGCAGTGAGTACCTGCGATTTTTCACGGTGGCTGGTAAGAGGCTGAATACGATTACATTTTATTATATTTCCGTTCATTGTTGTTATGATAAATTACAGATGAATCCTGTTTAGCGGTACCTGAGCTGGTAATTGGATCGATACCGGGACAGAGCGGTATATGCACCCTCCGATAGAACTCTGTGAAACCTTTGCAAAATCCACAAAAAAATATATTTATTTTCCCCATTTCTGAGTATTCTGTTTAAATCTAATATACGCCGGCAACCCGCACCCCATCCCGTGCATTCATAAAACCATAGAACAATGCATTGTAAGATAAGATTAGGCTCCATCATAGCTTTTTATTACAGTTTTATGTTTCTCGGGAGTTTTATATGAATTATACGAGGATTGAGTGGAGAGCTTGGCCTATAACTAGATTAGTTTTTTTATTTATTCTCTGTTATTTTTGGGATATATATGTGTTGATGTTAATGCGTTAGGATTCTGTACATACAGGACGCCTTTACTCATGTAATTATATAGAGTATGATACCAACCAGCAACCAATATAAACAACATATTTGATTTAGAAAGCATCCCTCCCCCGACAGCGCTACTGCAATAAATTGTATCATTTTTGTATATTTCTCTTTTTTGTGTGGTGCTTCAGTAAGGAGTGAAGAAAAAAGTGTAATTTGTGTATTTTAATGCCTTATTTTTCAGGGCTTATTTGTATTATAACATTTTTGGGTTTAGCATGTTGGTCTCATGACGGAGGATCTCGTCAGCATGCAGAATATAAGAGACGGACCTTCTCCTAGGTATTAAAGGTGCTGCTCCACATTGATGTTTGGTCCCCAAATTTCCTAGATATATATTATGCACTCCTATGATATACGTCTTAAATAATCGCATTCCTTTTTTAACTAACACTGGAGCATTAAAAAGGGGGAAGAAAGTAACTCATCCACAACCATGTGTCTCGGAGGACATTGTGGCTCAAGAAAGTTACAATGTGGGGGGAACGATCGCGATGAAAGAGAAATCGGGTTCTTGATCCCCAGATAGTGGTAATTGGGGCAGACAGCTGACACTTCCCCGGTCTGCTCATCAATTATATATTTTGGAAAATTCATCATTACAATTAATATTGCAAAATTCTTCATTTTGAGAACAATTCAAGTATTTTGTTTTCGTCGTCACTTTGTCACCTTGGGTTTGTGAAATGCGACTGTACGTAGAGGTTCATAGAGTAAAGGCTCTAACATTTTAGTTGTTTTATTGTTATTGTGTGAGTGATACCTGCCTGTATGTTTTAATTCCACTTAGTGCAGATATTGCTGTCTCTGATAAGTCCGTAATAATCACTCCCGTTCACTCTCTGTCTGGTGAAGAGATTAAGGTTAAGATGGAGATTCTCTGGAGGGTTTCCAGTCCTCGGCAGTTATACAGAGACAGTGATACGGTCCCTATACAAAGATCTCAGCTTCCTGGTCTCATATATAATGGCGAGAGCTGCTTCATTTTAAGTAAAGGGACCTCTGGAATTCAAGAGCAACATCGTCAATGAGTTCTGTGTAAAAATGATTTGTACAACACCCGGAATCTGCATTAAACCAAAGGCTGTAACAGATCGGGGGCCACGATGGTTGACGGGGGAAATTTGTAAATTATAGAAAAATCTTATTTCTTTTTCATGTTGCATTTATTTCTTGTAAATGCAGGTATGTTGTCAATCTCTTAAAGTCATAGAAACCACGTTTGGTTAATGGGAGCACAAGAGCGGCTTGTATCTAGAAAGATGAACCTAAGACGAGACCGACGACTGATTAAGGTTTGAGTCTTTACAGCAGGAGAAACGGCCGACTAGACGGGGGCCGGATGGGTCTGACCTTCCAGCAGATTCTGGGTTTCTATTTTATGTGTTTTATTCTTCAGCTTTTGTGTGGCTGTTCATCTGAGCCGCGGTGGCGGCCTGGAGAGTCGCTATAAAGATTACTGTTCGCCGGATCAGGACGGCTTCCTAGCTGAATTTGTGAACGGAAAATATTCAAGGACAGTTCAAGGGCTTTTAAGATATATTATGTTATCCTGTGTGTAGGAGAAGCTTTCAACAGATACCACTTGTTTGTCCAATTACTTGAAAGCATAAATATAGCTGGAAGCGCAGACGATGCATCAATTATTGGCAAAGTTTATTTTATCTGTTAAAGGGACCATTTACTGCCCCATGCACCCTCGCAGCAAATAATGAGCTCCTGTTGGGGTATCCACCTGGGTGCTATTTATCCGACGATAATTTCAGATTATCCATCAGTTAAAGTATGGATTCCCCTCCAGATACCAAACGGGAGCAGCTGTAACAACGCAGCTTTAACAAATGGTCTGTATTTGGGGAAACTGCCCCAGGTGGGTAACGTGGGCAAGCGGGAGCCTATGACTCCAGAGGCGTTACACTAAACACCTCAGAATTTTCAAGGAGCAAAACATCTCATCTTCATCTGGAAATATGCTGTTTATTAGTTAATATTGTATTGAAAAGTTTAAGGAAAAACAAATCACAGGCGACGCTCCAATTGTTCAAACTTCTGGTTTCATGGAGAAAGCCGCTAATTAGTTTTGTTGCTTCTTGATAGAATTCGCTGAGAATGAAGGAGATGAAAATCTATAGCAGAAAATGATCCTCAAGTGGCTGTTTATTTAAACTTTTTCATGGAAATGGAGAGCCATTAAACCGCTTTAACTTATAGCTGAAAGTCAACTAAACAGGGATGGTGAGTTTAAGGAATGATTTCCACCAGAGCTACCCCTGTCTGATCTGCTGGTTCCTTTCTGGGATAGCCTGGCAAGGGTTTGCAGCTGAAGGAGGTCACTGGCGTCTCCTGTTCACTTTCCTAGACTAATGCTACCAGGCTGGAGACTTGTGTGGCTCCAGAGAGTCCCGCTAGCTAAAGACTTACCGCTGTATCCAGCTGTGAAACTTCTTTCTCTATCAGCCTTATAATTGTGATAGAAGTCCAGGTATCATCTTGTGGGCACCAAGGTCAGCAAATGATTTACTAAGCCCTGATTGCACCTACAGTCAGAGAAAAGGATAAAGTCCGATTAGTGAAAGGAATCATCTAATCGCTGCATTCGAGGTATATCCGTCCTGTAAGCTCCGTTTAGTGAAAGGGAAACATTTGCCAATCTGTGTCCTGCACAACGAACGAAGTGAGTGGCCATCCATGAATGATTTATTGGATTACATGAACCATGTAACAGAGATCTACTAAGAGGTAAATAACGGAGATTCTTCTCTTTGGTAAAATGTATATTTTCTGCTGCTTTATGCATTTGCCTGTACTGTTTAGTACATGCCATCCACCATTGGGCAGATCAGCCACAGAATTGTCCATCACCGTGACGATAACGCAGGTTTTGGGCACTCTCTATAATGCAAGAGAAGCTTAAAACAACAGATATATGTTCAGCAGGTACAGGATGAAACGTCCCCTGTGCCTTTAAGACTAACTCGACACGATTGTTCCCCCGACGTATGTTTTCACGCTAATCGTTACAAGGTTTCACATCTGTTCCTTCACTACCTACCCAGAGATAGCGGGATTTGGAAAGCCTACAAAGGCTTAGATACCAACAAAGGTACTTCATAAAAAAGAGTTTCAAACATTGAAAAAGCCAGTTCGGTAAATGTTTTCATCATCAAAATGTAGAACATGCACTTTGTAAGCGGTGTTAAGCCATTCCGAGGCGGAGGCGACGGCTCCAACCGAACGGTCACCTGGTCCTAGACGAGGCATCAGCTGATGGCACCGCGATACCCGTGGAATTATCTGAGACTCGGTCACAGGGGCAGAAACATTTCCTGGCATCTGCTGCTCGGCCTCTTTTGATAATTGACTTTGATCTGAGTCCTGGAGACAGGCGGTGGCGATACTCTATGGCTCAGGTAGAGATTTCCAGATGACTTAACGAGAAATAAAGACTGTAAAAAATATTTAAAAATAGGCCAAAAAAAGCTGCAGCTGCTGGTTTATTGAAACACGGTTTTCCTATACGGCACACAACTAATTACCTGCTTGCCGGAAAGGATTAAGAGAGTTGCTTTGACCTCATCATATTCCTGAGAGGTCACAAAATGGTGCGCGTTACCCCAAAAGCAGCGTGATCAAAGACTGTCCTCGAAAGCTGCCCGGACGGCAGCTAATAATATCTCACCTGCTACAATTCAGATTATAATCCATCCTTAGAAGTCCAGAAATCCTTGAAATGAAATTACCGTATAACAAAATATGAATTCTTTAGAATGAAAAACTAGTGTAAATAATCCTGGAAGTATTAAGTGTTTAATTTGTTAAATTAAACACTTTGCCCAAAACATGAGTAATTTGCCGAAATATAAAGAAAGCGGGGAACTCAACAAATAGTTCATATACAGAAGACGAGAGTTAAGTCATTCTGTAATGCTGATGGCTCCGAAAAAACCCAGGACATATTAATTGGTATAAAATAAAGGCAGTGGTTTTTGTTACTAAGTTGAGGGTAAATGTGATTTCAGAGAAGAGGTGCTACATCTCATTTCAGTGGATTAGCGCTCAGGCTGCGGCAGGTAGGCGCAGACCCAACAAGATGCGACTGTACAGAAACCGTGCAAACATCACCTGCGATATCAGTCTTTTTTATATAAATATATTCCCTTGAAATATAGTAGATTGAAGGAAAATGACATCAAAACCCAGTAAGTGTGTTTTTCAGAGGGTCTATTTCCGTGTGGTTTACAATTTCCAATATCATTGCCATTTATATGATGAGGGAATTTCAGCGTCCCGCGGAGAATGAAAGTGATCAATACACCTGCCTTCTTATTCTGCACCGGAGAGATAATGATTTCGTCCTGATTCCTTATTGCTTTTTAGCTCACCTAGATGATCGTATGACCATTAGCCAGAGCCGTGTGCCAGGAATGGCTAATTTGCCAGTTCAATTTATGAAATTAAAAAGAGAAAGACCCCGTGACCTTCAGCTAAAACATTTACCACCTGTAATGCTGATGCATAATGTACTGACGTTATTGGAATTGGAAATAGATGCTATAAATTGCTTTAGCTGTAATTCTTTGAGATGTTCCGCCTTTCGGAGACTCGAGGAGAATGTATGCGCCCGGCTTAGCAGTCCCTTTGCGAGTTTCTCTGTGTTTTTTCATGCTGTTAAGTAAATAGGACAGGTGGATCTCTCCTTCCGTGACCTTACCGTCCGTGCCTCGAGCATCCACGCAGGGGACTCGCTGTGTCAGTCACTGATTGTGATCGCCTTTCCCTTGGACTTCCCTATCCACGTGATTTCCTTCTTTAAACCAAGGACAGGTTGGCTCAGTAAGAAAGACATTAAAGACAAAGTGATGTATCTCAACAAAGTACATTAAAGGCTGGATTGCTGTATACATATCTTCTAGATTGTGTGTATATATATATGTAGTAAAAGTGATATCTACTGGTTTTGTGGCCCTGCGGGCAGGTCGGCCCCATCTGGCCCCCGTCTAGTCACCGTTTCTCCTGCTGTAAAGACTCAACCTTAATCAGTCGTTGGTCTCGTCTTAGATTCAGGAGCCGTATGTCTGTCCCGCGCATGATTAAATCTCCTCGCTGTAAGGGAATGTGGCATCTTCCAGTCTTAAGGGGTGAGCTAAAGCAAACACCAAGGATCGGGCCTCGTATCCGACGGCATGGCTTATAGTATACTATATATTGTATATCTTTTATATTTTATTTTTCAACGTGTTTTCTACATGCTTCCCCTGTTTGTTTATTTCATTTGTTTTGATTGGTCCATATAATCTATGGAAGCGAATGTCTCCGTTGTCTACCTTTTGATATAGTTTTGGCATTGTAATGTATGTACTCCATACTCCATTGGGCTTGTAAGTGTATTGTATTTTTGGCTCATTGTTTATCAGTACTTGATGTCATTGCCTTGTAACGTCTTCCTTTATCCTGTTGCACTTGTGTTGTATACATATGTCTTTGAACGTCACTGCGTCAATAAACAGAGACTTGACTAAAATGTAGATTTTCTCAAACGATGGTACAAGATACCACTTGTGTGTTCCTGCAAAAGGTGAGGCATTGGTACAGTGGTTGGCACAGGCTGACGGCAATGTGCCCCACTATATCACCCCTGCCTCCTAAATGCCACCCCTGTCTTTTATACAAGACTGCGAGTTACATTGTATCTACCGGTGGCATCGCGTGGGTTAACGAGTCGCAATCCAGCTTCTCCGAACATTTTGTTCTTTTTCCTAATTTAATCATTTTGATAACAGACTACGGTGTTTCAGGCTTTAATTTCTATACAGCGAAGCCGTACGAGACGTAAATGAAAGCTTTTTGTAACGTTCTGTATGAGGAATGAATAGAGCGGCAGAAAAGCACAGGTGGATTACTTTGCTTTCTGTGGAGGGCATTAAAACTCCAGCATCCTCATGGGAATGTATTGTTCAAACAGCTCCTGAAGACCCCCATAGCCCTGCGCTATAAAACACTCAAAGCTGTATTTTCTGTCCCGACCCCCTCCGGGAAAAATGAATGTTTGAAACTGTACTAAAGACGGCTGAGCGATACCTTTTGATCCAAACTTTTCACTGTCTCAGGGAGGAGGCGCCAGGCGGAAACTTTACATCTGATCTCAACCCACAGAATTAAACTGTCTGTTCTGGCCGTTTCCGCCTGCAGCAGGACTCAATAATCCTGGGAATCAGAGAGTCAAGTATAGGATAGGGGGGTCCGGCCCAGACCCGGGTTATTGATACCAAAGAAACAAGTCTGCCTGGGTCTGCCTATCTTGTGTTGGAGGCCACAAATCCTGCAGAGGAAGCTCAGGAAGGATCCAGTTGTGTTACTTAGTCATGAAACGTACACAAGAATATCCAGTCCAGTTACTTGAACCCATCTGGAATGCCCAATCAAATTGTTGCATTAAATAATGTGTCTTAACTATGATTTCAGGCTGTGTAGGACGTATTTTGTGAATCCCTCCATCATGTATATGATAGAAATAATATCCTTTAACCCCTCCGATCCAGCCTCCATTGCTTCTAACCATCAGATAAACTCTGCCCAAAGATGAAATGTGACAAGGTCCGTCTATCCCATCTGACAAAGCTTAACCGGTAGCGGAGAGGGGTAACCGGTACTCACCCGTCTCTACATTAACCAATTTATCCAAGTCCTCTCCCGGGGGCCGCTCTCTGCCCATCACCGGGCTTTAGTCTCATTACAATTCAGTCCGAGATATGAGGCAGAGGGGCATATATCAAAGCGACAAAAAGGAAAGGCTTTGTATTGCGTGGTTTCCTGCCGCTATATATATCCAGAAAATGGAGTAATCTGCTGGGATTATCCACCAGAATATCTGTATTAACCGGTGCACCTTGGGTATAAAGAACCGGGGGGGTGATTAACGCTCACCCTCTATGTACCTGCAGAAATCAGGCGTCCCTCTGGTTATAATATTCAAGCTGAAGCATCAGAGCGAGCAGAGGAAGCAAATCCTCCCCAGACACTTAATCCAAACAGCAGCTTCCGAAAGCAGACGATCTCTCGGCGGAGCTGAATGACTTAAAATGAAACCACAGCCCAAAATCCACTAACCTGGAGTCTCTTTTTCAGTCTCTGAGCGTCTGCAGTACCCAGTTTCTCCTACAGAGAGCGCTATGGCACAGCTCAACCATCCCCTGACCATAAAGCCCTGACGACAATCCATACGGTGCATTAGGGCAGAAACGTGTAGGATTTGTTAAAAATGTTGCTACCGGGGGGGGGGGTAAATA
>VKOC01000007.1:13347101-13371667 GCA_009364415.1 Spea multiplicata
TATGGTGTTAGTGTGTGTGTGTGTGTGTATGCCAGTGTATGGTGTTAGTGTGTGTGTATGCCAGTGTATGGTGTTAGAGTTTGTGTATGCCAGTGTATGGTGTTAGCCCGAGTTTCTGTTTTAGAGTGCCAGTGGTGAGCCAGGGGTTAGTCTTTCTGATTTAGTGCATTTAGTATCACATTTAGTAGCATTGATACATTCAGTGCAGATTCACTTCACAAAAGGCTCAGCTTATGCAGCTATGGAGCTTCATTATAAATGTGAAAGATTCAAGTCATTGACAGGTTAATAAAACAATCATCCGGATTCATTTTGGAAAAGCATGGCCGTTGTTAGGCCTGAAGTCGGGTCCAAGCCTCGGAATTCGACGCGCTCCCCGCTGGTCACATTGATCAACCGCTGAAATGTCACGGAGCAGGGTCCCGGCTTCCATTTCAAAATATGAAATATTTATTTGGCATTTCACTTTAGAAACTATATATTAACCCCTGGCATTTATGTTTAGAGAGAATAAAAGACATTTAACCACTTGGCTTCCCAGTAAAGTATCCTTCCGGCCGGAAGCCGTCATCATATTAAGAAGGTGGAATTAATGAAAATATCAATTCTAAAATGATACAAGAAAACCCAGAAAACACAAATCTCATGATTATTATAAAATTTGAGGTTTTGTTTCTATAATGTGGTTTATTTTGCCGCCACTTTGCAGGAAACTTTGCAGCGCACGCACAACTACGTAAGAGCTGATATATAAATATCCTGTATCCCGGGAGAATACATTAGCGGAGTGTATTGTATCTTCTGTTTATTAGAGCCGTTAGCTGATACCTTTCATTGGGCCAATGTAGAAAAAGATATAGAGTTATAGAAGCTTTCAGGACCTCAGACGTCTCTTCTTCAGATGGAGAGATATCTAAATGGTCCACGGGCACCACATCGGGTCTAAGAAGCCTACTTTACCTACCGCAGCTTGATATAATATTTGGAAGGGTTGGGAGTGAATCCAATACATTCATACCGCGCTCACGCGCTCTCTGCAAAGACTCGAGAGACGGAACCTCACGGCAGATTTAAAAGCAAAGATATAGCAGAGCTCGTCGGTCTCTGCGTGGAGCCGACTTAAAAGAATGCCAGACAGCCAGCAATCAAAAGGCTGTAAATTGCGCTCGGACTTTGAGAGTGACGGGGAATCTCTGATCTCCAATTATCCAGGGAAGGCCTCCTCTGTTCTGCGTGACGCGCTGGAAGGCGGTGTGGCGAGGGGGGACGCGCATGTACTCCAAAACAGCTAATGGCTTCTCACCGAGACGAGTTCACAAAACTTCAGCCTCAAGCAAAATCCATCTTCTTGCATTTGTCGGTCTCTGAAAAAACATGTCAGCCTGTCCGTCGCTGCCGCTCTGATCAAAGCCGCGCACGATTTGTTTGTTCGTACCTCTCTGATTAGACGTGACCCCGAAGACTGACCCTCTACGGCTTCAATACCAAATCTCTGCGTCTCATACAAGCGTCACCTAAACACGAATCGCTGCCCACCTGACGGGAACCTGGAGGGATTTCTGTCCCGCGTCTGATGGCTTCATCTGATGGGGAGGGGGGGGCAGAACATTTCTCTCTTATTGTAATTTACCTGCGGGGAGTAAAACATCTGCGGCGTGAATACGCGCGGGGGGGTAAACATGCGGCATATCATTTATACCAAACAAAACACTCTGTGTCTATTATCTATATGTTGCTAATCATAACCTATATATCAGTATAAGCGCCTCAGAAGGGATTTAAAAGCTTTTTCAGCCGAGGTTTATTTAATGAAAAACAGATTAGCGACAAAATCCTGTCTGGATTGGCCGGAAACAAAGCGAGTCTATTATATAAAAAAATAAAATGAAATAATAATAAATAATAATAATAAACATATTAGATGTATCTGTGAGAGTTGCGATCTTTTTCTTTAGTATCATTTTACATTTTGGGACATTTTTCCCAAAATTAAAGTAAGTTAAAGTTAAAAGATGCTTTTTCTCAAGACATATTTTGGGAGGATGGGTGGTTTTGGAAATCGTGAGACGCGACGGCGTCCAGCAGCAGCTAACGGAGGAAACAACAAAGTACCTCGTGGGACCTTTATCAAAATGAGCTGTATAAGTAATCCGGGGCGGAAAGGGTTAACCTTGGTCATTATATGGGCTGGCGATCCCGATGTGCTGATAGATAAAGCGGCTCTTCCTCTCGGTGTCATCACAGAAGCTGTTCTTCCTCCTCTGAAGGAGGCCGCTTGTCATTCCTTCCTTTAAATTCTATCGGCAATTTGCATTTACACCGTTTCCTTCCTTCAAACAGAAGCACAAAACACTTTCCAATTACACTTCAGGTGCGTAGACGGCGGCACGCGGCATCACAAGGCGGGCGCGCTCGTACGCATGACAGCCTTCCAAAGGGAGATGGAACACGTGAAAAATATAACCGAGATTATTTTCCAATTATGTTCATGGAGGAGAATGTTGATGGAGTTAAAGAGATTTTATGCGATCGCGCAGGACGCTCACCCACAAGTAAAGTTTTACCGCAGGGCCCTGAAAAAATATCTCCAGCAAAGAACCCAACGTCATGACATCATAGCCCCCGTCCTGCCCATTGCTCTCTCTGTAGTTGACTTTTTTTGTATTTTCTCCCTATTTCTATATGCAATTCTTGGTAATTCTATGACTTAGTAAATACCTGGATATATTTTTGTGTTATTTGCCCTTTCTGTTCAGTCTTTGCCCTCACAACAGGTGAGGCCACAGAGAACATACGCTGGCAGCTGGTCATGTATGATGTCACATGCGCTCAGTATGAGGTCTCACTCGGCATGCTGATGAAAATGTCTATTTAATGTCCCGGTGTTTGAAGTGAAAGCTTTCAAGCCAAACTTCCCAATCTACATTAGGCTTCATTTTTCCATTAAGTGGGTAACAGAAATGTAGGGATCCCTCAAAGACCTACAGAGTGGTATCATCTGCCGTTGACACTCTCTGCTTCTCCTGTTAGTCGTATAGAGCCCGGCGATGGATAGAAGAAATTCTATGCATCCGCACTGCGCATGCACACGGCACCTCGGATTAAATCACCTCTGTCTCTTTCCCCTTAGGATATTGGAAAAGAACGTTTAACCGACTCTAGTCATGGTGCTTCTGACTAATGAACTAATGAGAAACTAATAGAAATAGCTCGGCAGTCGGTCCCCAATAACGGTTTCGGCTGCATCTGCAGAAACTCTCATTGACTCCTCTGCGTCTGCTTCATCCTCTGCTAAAAGATTCTAGAAGAATCTAAAAGATTCTAGGCCACCAGAACCAAAGACCCAGCTGGAGAATCTTGGCTTTAAAAGGACTCTGCATCTATATTATAACGAGGGTTTTCCATGAATACGTGTGAATCCATGGATACATTACATAGAATCTGACATCATAGAATGATACGGATTGCGAAACCCCAGTAAAGATACATTTTATCTCTTGACCTTTTTTTTTTACAAAAGCTTAACAGAAGCAATACCATAAAATGCAATTATATTGCGGTTATTTAGCTGAGAGAAGGCAGATGCAAACCGCTTGACTAGAACGCAAACGACAAAAAGAAACATAGAATTTTACGGCAGATAAAACCCATTCGGCCGCCTAGTCTTGGCTTAATATAGAGATAAAAAGTGAGGTTTTTATATGACGCTCATGTTTATTTTTGATTGGTATTGTTTCTTTAAGTAACACATATTGTTACTGAATAGTTAAATCCCATTATGCAAAAGAGAAAGAAAAAAAAAGAAGGAGAAAGAGAAAATGAGTGACGAAGAAAGAATGAAAAGAATAACAAAGAGAACAAAAAGAGAAAGCAAGAAAGAGAGTGGAAAATGCAAAAAAGAAAGAAAGGAGAGCTATTATTTCCTTGTGAAACCAACTGAACACTTGGCTCATTTCTCTTTTATTTGGGGGGTGCTCCCCAATACCTTGTAAATAGCCCCTAAAAACTTGCCAATGGAGCACAGATGGGAGGGAGAAGGCTAATCTTCTGGAAAAGAGTTTAATTGTCTACCCACATTCGTAATTCCAGAAAATGCTTCAGCTCCTCTGTGTAATTACACGACTCCATCTGTCTGTCAGTGGGTCTCTTACAGCTTCTCGCGGCTTCGCTCTTCCTCACAGCCAAGTGAAGACGAAGGGGGGGGGGTGAATGGAGGGTGAATGGAAGATTTCACAATGTTTATGACACTTATCTTAGAGAATATTTGCAGAAGACGGATTCCTCTCTCAGGTCCGCTAGCGCTGTATACAATAGAGCCCACCATATGCAGTCTTCTCCTTTGCCTTGTTGGCAGAGGATGCGTCGGTGAGCTGCCCCCTGCCGCCTGCCTTCACCTCTCCATCACCCCCACTTTCCTTGCAATCCTTTCACTTCTTTATTCTATTGTTTCCCAACATCTGTTCTCCTTAGTCTTTTCCCACCACAAAATAACTGTCTGTTTTACTGTCTCTCTCTCCATTTTTCTCCTGTAGTGGGTGTCTCTGTGGATTGACGTTCCATTATGTTGTACAGGCTCACATGAGTGAAGGAAGAGGGGGTTTGTTTGCTTGTTTGCTTCACTTGCACAAAGTGTAATTATGATTATAAGACGTATCTAGCAAGAAGGTATGAGATGTTGGGAATAGAGCAGGTCCTACAGCAAGAAGCCTGTATTGAATTTGGCTGCATTTCAGCACCGCATCTGCTGGACAGCTCCCTGTCTCCCTATCCGCTCCCTGCCTCCCTATCTGCTCCCTGTCTCCCAATCCGCTCCCTGTCTCCCAATCGCTCCCGCCTTTCCCAATCCTGCTCCCCTGTCTCCCAATCCTGCCCCCTCCATTTCTCCACTATCCGCTCCCTGTGCTCCCTCATATTCCGCTCCCTATCTCCAATGCACTCCCTGCCCTTCCCTATCCGGCTCCCTGTCTCCAATCCGCCTCCGCTGCCTCCCCTATTCTGCTCCCTGTTCCCAATCCGACTCCCTGTCCCCAAATCACGCTCCCTTGTCTCCCATCGCGGCTTCCCTTCTCCCAATTTCCCTCCCTGTCTTCCCAATCCGCCTCCCTGTCTCCCAATTTCGCTCTCCCTATCTCCCATATCGCCTCCCTGTTTTCTCCATAAATTCCGCTCCCTAGAGAGATATCACACACAGACTGTGCATTCACTTACTCCCCACTGCCCTCACCTTGAAATCCTCTCCGAGTCAGAACACTCTCTTCTCTTTGTGGTACCCTGCCCCAATTCCGCTGCCCTGCACACCCCTCCCTAATCTACGTTCTAGCTCTGCCAATGACTCTCAGCAGAAACTCCCTGACCTCCACTATTAAGTTACTGCTCACCGTCAATATCCCTCGATACTCTCTCTCCCATAGTGTCCCAATCGTGCGTCCCTGTCTGCGTTCCTCCATATAGTACCACTGCTCCCATAAGTCCATCAATCCGACATCTCGTGCCTGTACATCCGCAATTCACTGCTCGCCTATGCGCTCTAACTTATTATCCCGGCCTCCCGTCTCCCATTATAAAAGCGCTCACTGTACTCTCCCAAATACCGGCTTCCCCTGCCTACGAATACCGCATCACCATGTACATATCCCAATTACCGCTCCCTGTCATGCCCGAATCTCAGACCTCTGATCTCCCACAAAAATCCGACTTCCCTGTCCTCCAGATCGCTCCCTGCCTCCAATCGCTCCCGTCCCCAATCCGCTCCCTTGTTGCTCCCAATCGCCCCTGCTCTCCCAATTCCGCTCCTGGTCTCCCAATCCGCTCCCTGTCCTCTTCTTCAAATCCGCTCCTGCCTCCCTATCCGCTCTCCCAATCCGCTCCCTGCCTCCCTATCCGCTCCCTGTCTTGCTACTGGCTCCCTGCCTCCCTCCTCACACAGTAGAACATACTACTTGTATTACATCCAAAAAGAAAAGAAGGACCCCAAGAAGCCACCAAAACTCATCATTGCTACAATAAATATTATTATTGTTAACAATGATAATAATAATCAATGTGTACCTATAAACAATAAAGTATGTTTAGATCAGATACAGTTTCACTTTTTTACCACTAGATGGCGACGATACTTCCTGCAGCCCAACTTCTAGAAGGAGTACAAGCGGGAAAAGCTTTGTTTGCGCAGGAAGTTCCGTGCACCGCTCTACTGCTCTACTGGGAGAGGCCCACAGGAAAAAAATGCCCATTTTTCTATCTTAATCTGACATATTTTGAAAAGAAAAAATATCCTTCTGTTGCAAAAACACGGTCAGAATATTTCCCTTTCCTTATTGTTTCTTGAAGACATTTTCATTATCCCCAGCCGGCCGTACGATGTGGACTGTAAGCCAGAAACCCCCCACAGAATTAGAATAAAATGATTCCAGAATTGTAATTTCGCACAAATGCACGCCGAAAAACACGCAGCGATGATATATTGCCTATAACATGACAATGAATATCCACGTAGCCTGCAATCATATACATTATGAACAGGAACCCTTTCTGGGTACTTTAAGTACATGCGCGGCTGACGGCAAGTCATGCCTAATTATATTGAAATGATGCTTTTTCATGGAAACTGTATTCACCCCGATGTCATGTATACATTACGGAAACGCTTCTGTATAATATACTGCGCAAGCCACGTGCGTCCAGAAGCAATTATTTAATCGTTATATTAAAATCACAGACAAATTATGCATAATCAGTGTTTATATTCAGAATAAATCCCCTCATCACACCAATAAATTATTGGCACTTTGGATACACGACTTGCTCCGATTTGCATTCCGGTCATAAATAATACGTTATGTGCGACATACATTAAGCAGATCCATTTATTAAAACGGGATGTGAGCAGGATATCGCCACTCTACAAAATGTTCTCATTTATAACAAAAAAAATATAAAATAAGTGTCTCCTATGCAACAATATCTCATCCGCTCATTAATATTCCATTCGCAGCAAACGACTTCCTGAAGCCATAACCAGCGCGTCCCTTTCCAAACTTTTACTTTATCGTTTGGGTTTAATTCCCTACAGAAAGTTTTCTGGATGAGATCTTCCTCACTCTCCGTGATGTAAAACGATTCACGTACATTCTAAGAATGATGAGAATAATGTCAGGCGTATTCCCTACCAACGACTGAAATCACACAATCAGGTACCGCAGCGGCCGCGTGCTAATAGCGGGATATCGGAAACGCACATTGGAGGAGAGCAGTTACGACGAGATTTGGCATTTAGGGGACATTATTATTTTTTGTATTCTTATTATTTGCATTATTATTATTTGTATTATTATTATTTGCATTATTATTAATTATTTGCATTATTATTATTTGTATTATTATTATTGCATTATTATTATTATTTGCAATTAATTATTATTGCATTATTATTATTTTGCATTATTAATTTGTATAATAATTATAATTTATTATTATTATTAAGATCTCAATAGGAATGGTTTGTTGACCGATTTCCCCCCTTTGCCCCTGTAAGAATTAGAACTCCTCCATATGGGTCACAGGAGACAGCGATGATCTCCTAAAAGTATAATCACCCAGTTCATGCTGCTGACTGGATGGATTCAGCTCTGGAGATAAATTTATCTCACTTAATCAAATAGCTATCCTCGTAGATTGCAACGGAATCAAATAGATGAAAACAGTGATACTTTTTATCTCAGTTCATGGATCTCAGATATCTCTGTTTTTTTACTATTCAAATCTATGTTAGGATTGCTATTTAATTACTTAGCGCCTTTCACTCAAGTTGATACCTTTTATCTGAAGAAGAGACCACTGAGGTCTCAATGGTATAACTTTTTATGTTAACTTTCAATTTCTTTCTATGTCGACCCAATAAAAAGTATTAATTTCAAATAAAAAGACTGCCTTCTCTTGGGCTAACACGGCTATATCTGTTTTATGATTCAATTACTGGCCATACATTTGTCTCAAATATTGAATCAAGAATGATGATTGTACAGCGCTGCAGAATAGGATGGCGCTATGAAAATCAATCAATAATAATGATTCTGCGTCTGCACAGTTGACTTGGTTATAGACAGATTTGGATACGGTCACCCAAGGCGATGCGGCACTGATTCCCATGTCTGCTTCATGGAGGGTTTGACAATCTCTCCCCCGTGTCTCCGGCATCAATATTCAATCACAAGATGTGAGAGAAGAAAACACACGGGGTTATCTGGTGCAAACTGCAAAAAGTGGAGCAATCAGCAGAAACGTGCTACCGGTTTCCATGGTAACTGAGTCACATTTAGAACCTCGAAGCCCTCTTTGTGAATATGAGCCGCTGTGTATACATCGTGAGCTGCACTTTATGAATATATATTTTCTCCGATGCCGTAATGTCGCCCGAAAGCCTTTTGTTTGCTTTTTATGCAGTAAAGAGGAGGAATCGCAGGGAAAGTGCGCGCCGGTTTCATTATATTTACAGTTTTTAAAGAATAAACTAATATTTACCTACGCGGTTTATCTCTGGAAGGACGGAGCTCCCCAGAATACAGATAATTATCCGATATATCAAGGGGCGCTTTGTTAAATAGACTTTGGCGAAACTAAAACATACTATGAATAATCAATACGCCCGAGTACGGAAACCAAAATCGCAAAGCGTCTCGGAACGCTGGCAAATCATCTATTTTCCTTTCCTTTGTGGAGACGAATATCGATTCTCCATGCGCTGGCGGGAATAATATGACTGCGTTTACAGAGGGAGACCTCACTAATCTCTGCTGTTCTGGAAGCAGGAGATCTGGCTCGGAGGTAACACAGTATCTAGGGGGTTATTCACTAAACTGTGAGTCTGCAGGTAAACCCGTACCTGAGATGCTTGCTCGAATGTCTGGATATTGTTAAGCTGCGCCCTTGCAAGTTAGAATACTTTGTCCACATGCACCCGGGATCATACAAAGCCAACCCTTTCATTAGACTCGGCCGCCGCGGAGGACCTGATTGTGTTTGCAAGTTGCTGAGCTGTTTAATGGCGTCTGCCTCCGCGTCCCCAGTGCTTACTTAAAAAAGAATCTGGTGGCTAAAAAATAGGAAAAGACTGTAAATTGCCTGCAAGAAACAGCCATTATCACCCCGCTCCCCCATGTAGTATAAAGGCAGCCGCAGCCAGCGAGAGATAAATAGTTTAATAAAACCTGTGCCAATATCCCCTCCATCGACACAGAATCCTCCTCCCTGTCCTGTTTTTACTTGTATTGTTATAAGACGGCTTAAAGTAGGTGTTCAGTCCCCACGTCTTATCACTCTCAGGCAGCCCTGGATGGGGCAGGTATTAAGAGCCAGTAATGGGACAGGTGGGTCCTTCTTAAAATGATTAGCAGTTCAATGACATTTAGAGGCCACGGCGGTCCCCTCCCCCAGTGAAAATGCAGACTTGGTTAAGATGAATGGGGGAAGAAGTTGGTTTATAGGGCTGGTTACGGCTGGCGAGGGATTAAAAGTATAAATTTCCGTTCCTTCCCCCTCCCGCCGTCAAGAGGGCTGCCGGAACAAATCATCAACAATCAGAAACGCAACAACAGGGGAGAGATACGCTAATGGGGAGGAATAATCACGTCAAACACCTAACATGGGGGTTTATTTAGGGTATAGACTGCAAAATGTAGGATTTAGGAAAGCAACAGAAAAATCTTTATAAATGGAGGAAAACGCAGAGAGAAATGCGTCCCGTATCCACCAAACATTGAGCCCCGCAACGCGGTGAGAGCCGTCGGGAGGACAAACCCCCCGCCTCGCGCAGGAGCCGATACCCGGTCGGAAGAATTGGCTTTGGGCGCCTTTGCGTCTTTTTTGGCAGGCGGTTTGAGCGCGTGATTTATGTTGAAGTCGTTTGTCATTTGAGCCGCGCATGATCTCCATCCTTTATTCCCGGTGCCCGGCGTCAGCAAAGAGTTACTGCGAGTTTGTGATGTTTTCTAATTAGACTTTGGAAGATAAAAGATTGCATTTCAAAGCCGCTCCGCACCTCTGAGTCTGAGCGTCGCACCTTAGGGACAGTTTGACTAAAGCCTTCGATATTAACCCTTCCAATGCTTTTATTTCTCCAGACACATTGAACGGGGGGGTATTCCCGTTTTGTGGGTATCATTTTGAATTGTGTCTGAATATTAATGGAACCAGAGCCCCTTCTCAGCCCCTGGTAGTGACCTTATCCCAGAACCCAGACGTATAAAACCACAGCGAGTCTTTATAATACGGATTGATGAATGGGAAACATTGCGGTTCCTGGTTTATAGATAAAACGGCAATAAATCCACTTATAACGGCCGTCAAGATGCTGCGGTTTAAACAGGATCCATCGTATCCTCATTCAGACGTTACCTATACTGCTACACCACGGCCGAAGTGTCAGATGTTTAAGATGCAAGGAAGTTGTACTTAACTAAGTGGGTGGAAGATAAGTGGAACAGCCTTCCAGCAGAAGTGGTAGCGGGTAATACAGTGAGGGGATTAAACATGCATGGGATAGACATCCGGCTCCTGAGTCTAAGACGAGACCAACGACTGATTAAGGTTTGAGTCTTTACAGCATGGAAACGGGCGACTAGATGGGGGCCGGATGGGGCCGATCTGCCGGCAGACACCTGCTGCATGGCTTTGGTCTCTTTTTCCGGGAATTCCTTGCATCACATGTAAAGATATCTCTTGTTCAATGGATACACGAGACCACGGATGTTCTACCTGCCATGTTTAATCAGAAGGACACATGGTGTCAGATGGTATGAAATGAGGACAAGCATTCCTCCAATGCAGAAAACGATTAAAAAAGTATTTTTTTTCCCAAAAATATTTTTATAAATTGCTATATTTTTCTATTATCTCGATGTTATTATTCTATCGATTTTTTTATCTCTCGTAGCATTCCTGTGATTTGCAATGTGCCGCGAGCAGCACCGGCGGTGACGCCAATAACAGACTGGCTGTATATATAATAGAGAGATCATCGCTTTCACCCCGGATTGGTTTTGTACTTGAAGCCCTGACTTTTCTGTTGCCGCCAGAGACCATTTTCCCGCCGTAACATCCCCGTTCAGCCACGTTATCCATTAATTAAAAGGTCCGGCTATAAAGAAAATGGCAGTAATTACAAACAGAGACGTTAGATTTCCTCCAAACTCTGACATTAAACAAAGCGTAAGAGTCTTGGGTTACAGTCTTGTGATGCGTGGCATTCCGAGAATCCGTCTTCCTTTGAAATAACACGGCTCAGAAATGTCGCAAGAATTTGGCAGAAAAAATTATTAATGGCCGGAAACATCGTAAATGCCACGAGTGGAACAAATTCTAACGGGAGTGGAAGCGCAGATATTAATAATCTAAGCCGCTTCGACGGGATGTTAAAAATTAAAAACGCTTCTCCCCGGGGCCGGCGAGTGCGCGTGGAAAACGACACCCTCTTAATGAGAGTTTACCCGTCTTATTAGCAGCACTCGTTCTTCGGGTCTCGCCCGCTGGCTTTGTTTAAGTTTAGCTCATCGCGTTTCTCGTCTCTTTGTCTGTGATACTTCTCTCCGTGAGCCTCTTCCTCGTCCCCATCGCCTGTGATTTGCCATTTTCAGAAAGCTCTTTATTCCTCTCTTTCATCATAAAAGTAATTTGTGATCAGACCCTCCCAACTAATCAAGTGGAGGTTTAAAGGAAGAAAAAAATATGTGCCTCCTTTCATCGAGATGAAGTGGCTTGTGTTGATATCATGATATATGTTCCCGGGGAACGCAATTTCTTTTGGAGACGAGTCGATGCGGGACGTTTTATTTTCGGGTTTCGCAGCATTGCTATTTTCTATGGTAACTTGGCTATTTCTCTAATGCTGGTGAATCGAGGTAATTTCACATGATCGATTGACGTGGTCTATTTTAGAATAAAGAGCCGTTACATCCTGGGAAATGATGATATTCTGAGCCGCTGAAGCCCTGGAAATATTTTACCATAAGAGTAACGATGTAGCGCATGCGTATTCATTATGTATCAATGTCCACATGTTTCTTGAAGCCCCCAGCAGAGACGCCAAGCATTGCACCTTGCGGCATTCGGCCAGTGGAAACTTCATATTATGGAGCCCCCGAAATTCCCAGATTCATGGCAAATGTTAATGTGCTGATTTTCTAAAGGGTGGGCTCAGGTCCCCTGCCAGCTCGCTAATGCCCGTGCCCATTAGGTCTGGGGGTCACCTAGAGAGACCTACAGAGACCACAAAGGGTTGGAGTTAACTGTAACCCACAATAAGTGGGGTTTTGTCCCGCACCTACAGGTCCGACCATTTCTAGGATCCATCACCTGGAGCGGCACGTCCCGTATAACCGCAGGATCCGTCCGATTTCCATACAATGTATCTGCGTAACAAACTTGCGAGGAATCATACAAGTGATTATGAAAATGAGGATAAAAAACTAATTACGCATTCGCTGTGGCTGCAAATCTTGCAAGTCAGGGAAATGCTATGGAAATGAGCAGGTTTTTCCTCATTAATCATTTACCCGTTTAGAGGGGCCCTCGGCTGCTAGCAGGAGGAATAACGATAGTAAATAGGTACCTGTGACATCACGCCACAAAAAATATATATAATGATATAATGATAATTGTCACATTGTTACATGGTCATCAGTGTCTGATATTTCTATGACTTCTACTTTAACAAGAGGCTTGTAGATAAATGGAACAGCCTCCCAGCAGAAGTGGTAGAGGGGATTTAAACATGCATGGGATAGACATACAGCTCCTGAAGCTAAGACGAGACCAACGACTAAGGTTTACAGCGGGAAACAACGGCACACTAGACGGTATGTTTCAGAACATTTAAGAAGCTAAAAGCTGTTCTGGTTTAATTATTAAAATTCTCAGGATAAGACGCGGCCGCAGATATTTTGCGAGAGGCCTCGTCGCTTTCCGCTGTCCACGTGAGTAAAGCTTTTACACGGGCAGGACGAAGCCATTGAGGCAGGATAGCAGACGTGATGAATACAGGTTAGGACAGCCGACACTGAGGATGCCAGAGAGTATTAATCTCTCCGCGGTTCAACTGAACTCAAGACGGACTTAACATCGGTGCGGAGAGATCAGAGATGTGACGGCTATCGGAGAAACAGAGCAGAGAGCGAGGAGGTGGCTCCGGCATCTGTTGCGTCGTTACAATAACTGGTTGCTCGAGGCGGAGATGAAATGTTTTGTTAGATGAGCCAATGGCCCTCGCGGGAGAGACGTCTGCGCCTTCTCTTTGGGTCTCAGTGACCGGCCCAGGGACGCTCCCTGACTGCGCAGCGATCTTCCATCCATCGCACAAAGACACAAATAGCCAACCTAGGGAAGATCCCCTGCGGGGGGCTGCAATGAGGTCGTCACTGAGGTCGTCACTGAGGTCATCTGTAAAAGTGCAAATCGTGAGACAGCCGTGAGCCGGGGAGCATAGGGGGCGCTCTATGCCCCAACCCTGTGCAACTCCAGGCGGATTGTATCAAGCCCTTCATGTTGGCTTTTCCCCAATTACTTTTTGCCCAGTACACATCCAGCCCAATGCCCATACACGACACAGAACAAGCCCCAGACAGGATCATATATATACCGGTATATATATATATAATGCATTACAAATTCACCCCCATATGCACTATATATCCATAAACAATAATATTCACCATAAATGCAGGTTACAGAGAGTAATGGTCTAAAAGCAGACATGGGGTACCCCCTGTAACCCCTGTACCCCCTGTCTGCTTTCAAACCATTAAAAAAAGAAGGCTGGTTGTAATTTAGAGGAGGCCATAGCGAGACACAGGCTGCCATTTTTAGCGTAGTCTCAATAATTGCATTAATATTACAGAAATATCACGTTACTAAAGTCTTTTTTGGGGCTAATTATGTTTTGATGCTATGTATAGCTCCCTCTTGTCTGTATAGTTCCGGCTCTCGCATCAATCCTCTTCATAATAATAATGATAATAATATGCGAAATCGGTCACCGAGCCCCCGGCTTCACATTAGAATTGACCTTAAGAGGTACCTGCCAGAGGCTGCGGTGAACGGAGTGACGCGCGGAGACCTGATTTATCAATAAACGCTCATCACGAGTAGTGCAACAAGCAGAGGGATTAGCATTAGACTGCCGCGGGGAGTAGTCAGGAGTCACACGACAGCCGAGACCGAACACGCTAAGGGGCTGGGCCAGAGAGCTGACACTTCATATC
Organism: Spea multiplicata; assembly: GCA_009364415.1. Taxonomy (NCBI): domain Eukaryota; kingdom Metazoa; phylum Chordata; class Amphibia; order Anura; family Pelobatidae; genus Spea; species Spea multiplicata. The sequence goes on from VKOC01000007.1 coordinate 13,361,354, forward strand.
ATCAGCTTGAGGGGTTTAGAGATTATATAAAATCCAGGAACTACATGTTGTGATATTGTGAGACCCGAGATATCTAGTAATTACATTGCTTCTTTACATGGGATTAATATTAACACAAATCCAGGCATCTCCCAGAAATAAGTGAAATTTTTGTATAATTTATCTTTTGTGTACACGCCGCCCTGCACGTCTCCCGACCGCCCCAGCTCCATTCCACATGCTGCTTATTATATAGTTTGAGGTCTGACCACGATAACCCCGTCAGACTCCTTTCTGCCGGACGCCACTGAGTATACCCGGCTCATCACGGGGCAGGAGTTGGGAATCACTCAAATACATTTATTCCGCTGGAAACCACTCGAAAGGTTAAAAACGGGTTCATTTCCCATCAATAAAGCATCATTAATATTCCAACAAATGATGCATCAGCATTAACTTTTCAACTGGTTGTCTGTTCGTACATTAATGAAAAAAAATCAGATTCTTTAACTCTGTCAGGGAGATGTAGCCAACGCAACACAGTGGGACCCTTGCCAGGGTATAAGGGGCACCTATTTATAGCGATTTCTAGTGCAATTTCCTTGTGTTTTGTGTATAAATTATTCAATGAACCCTGACCCCGAGATCGGTGTTAAAAAAAAAAGACAGAAACTGTCCCCAAATTACCTCTGGAGCATCATCTGCTGGGGGTCATGGTTATTAAACTACCCTGATACCCACAGAAAGTACCCAGGAGGTATTAAAAATTAATAATTTTCTTAAAGAGACGGTTATGCTTGGAAATTTTTTACATTCAGATAGGGCTTTTAAGTTAATGAGAGACATTGTTTAATGGTGGTTGAGCCTCAGACTATGAAACATGTTCCATTCTTCACGTCGGACAATAATTTTTACTTGTTTTATCCAATCCTTGGAAATCAAGACCCCCAACCCTACAAATGGATAGAAGATGAATAGGACTCTGTATTAAGCCCATTTTCTATGACGATGCCCAAGTGTTAGAAGACTTTGGTGTCTTCCAAACCAAATAGTAATAAACGTACTCCACGCCGGATAGCGGTTTGCACGCACATGACTGTCAGTGATCCACATAGGCGTACGGCTTCTTTAAAAAATTAAATGAACCCAGCAATCAATTCTAATTCTCCCCCCGACCCCGCAATGTCAGATGCTTCTTTCAGGAAATCTGTCACCGCAGCAATATCGCGTACTCTGAACAAAAAAATACTATTTTTCTGTTTCATTGCCGAAACAGGATTTTTTCCAAATAATAGATGCTTTTCCACCGCAAAGTTCACAAAGTAAGATCTCATCACATAGATCCTCGCTGCATACTGACAAGCAAACAGGTCGGTGGTTTGCCTCGTAGGTGAGCTAAGCAGTAGAACGCGTCACCGCGGGAAATATGTGCAAGAACGAGGCGGTAAAAATCACCAAGACTTACCATGAGCTAATTAATGAAAACATGTTCACTGCTAAATGGATCCCAGAAAACACGCTATATGAATTGTTTTTTATCACCATAGGAACCAATTGAACTGTCAATCAAAGGCAACAAAGGAAAGCACAGGCTGTTAAGATTATCACCACATACCAGTAGTTAACGGAGCACAGAAAGAATACAGTAACTTTACAATGGCCAGGCTGCAAATCATCAAATGCGCCCCTTGTGGCCAAATGTGGAACTGCATCAGAAAGGGAGAAAATAATTAATATGGCCCCAGGTTACATTTATAGCCCCTGGTGGTTCTTAATATTATTTCATTTACATAATAAAAAAAATAAACTTTTAATAAATATCATCCAGACACAGGGTGCTGAAAGTCATCTGAACGTACTCTTTAGGGGGCAGTTGCTTAAATATGGAAGCTCCCCTTAGCAGGGGCAACGCAGAGCATTGAGTTTGCCCATCGCATAACCGGGAATTAACTTTAAACTACCGTGCCTTCAATATGTTTTAATAGCGCGACAACTCCCTTGCCCAGTACAGAGGTTAAATGGACATATTCCTGCCCAGCGCAGGGCAGTAGATCGCACGGGGCAGGGGTAGACTCTGCATTGTGTTTATCTACTAACAAGTTTCTGTTAATTTTTTCTCCCCAACAAAGAAAGCGCTGATAGTTTTCCAGTCTCTTGCGCATCTAGGTGCATTTTCTGATGATGGATTGTATTCTGCAAGAGACTCTTCACCAGACATCTTTATTTATTTGCTTATCTTGCAAAGCGTCTGCGGAGGAGAGTCGCCCACTCGAAAAACAGCAAAATAAAGTATTAATCGGCAAACCTCATGTGTGGGATCTCGGGTTATAACGGGGACACCCAGGCTGATGAAAGGAGGGAGACAGAATAGACACCATTTTGGCACATTATGGGTTAACTGACATCTTTTTAAACCTACTCCACATCTTACATGATCGTGGCACACAGAAGGTTAACGCAGGTCACCTGGGCAATGAGTTCATTAAGGAGCACTTTAATGTAATTCACATCCTAGGGGGCGACACTGAGTATGTGAGACCCTTACATTGCTTGATGGGCTCAACAGTAGACCCCCTAACCCCACACACTTTGCAGCCATTGAGTTTGAACACCTGCTGGGGCAGCCAACAGCGCGGACAAAACCCCTGTGGTGAGAGAGGCGACACTGTAACTCATCCCGTCCTAAAATCGACTAATAGATTGTAAGCTCCTATGAGCAGGGCAGTCCTCTCCTTCTGTAACAGAATGTCTTATGGTGTGTCAAAGTTATTGTCATCTTTCAGCTGCCCCCTTAAGCTAACAGCACCACGGAATCTGCTGGCGCTATATAAATAAATGATACTTTATATGGAGGAATGGCAGATTTGTTCCAAATATATAATCAGTTTATTCGGGTAAAGGAATGCACTTTCCGCGTGACGTTTGTTCCGTGTCGGGGGGGCGGCTCGTTTCTGAGTTTCCATGAGATTTCCCACAAAGAATTAGCTCCGCGAGGTATATTGGAAAAGGGCCTTTCTTCCACATGCCAGGCCGTTTGCAGACCCGCTGGGCCTTTCTTCCTAGCGGTAACTCAGCTATGCGGGCGAAACGAAGATGAATTCTGCTCGATCCCGCATTGTTGTAGCCGAGCTATTAAAGCCATTGATTGATTTGGGGGATGCGTTTGAATCAGACGGACTGAGGTTGCTACGTAACCAAGGCTAAATCACGGCATCTATACCGCTTTTCTCAGAGCGTGCGCCGGGGAGCACTTCAACGGATTCATATATATATTTTTTCTTTACACTTTCTTACTTTTGTGTTTGTACGCACTGAGTAAATCTCCGCTTTCTTTCTGTAAATCCTTTTCTTCAGCTCCGGGGCCCTAATGAATCCATTCAAGGAAGAGCTTACAATCTAACTTTGCTTCTTATGTCTAAGGGGATAAAGAGATGGATCTATCGGAGCCGGACTGATGAAGAGAACCTGCTGAAATACTCCCGTCTCTCATGTCGCGTGTAAAGCAGGAGCATTTCAGGTTAAGGTTACATAGTAACATAGAACATGCGCAGAGCTGTGTACATATAACAGCGCCTTCTTCCCATGAAAAGGTAGGATTGGTGAAACATCCAAATGATGCAGGGAGTGAATTAATTAATTACATTATTTAGATGTAGAAACACTTAATTGTGAAGGAATCCCAGAGACATTATTATTATTGATTTATATAGCGCCATCATATTCTGCAGCGCTGTACAATGGGTATATAATGCAAGAATGGGGCGGGCACAAATAATGATTGGGTTAAATGATTGGCACTGACATATAGATACTAAGAAATCCTGATATCATTATATGACCTTGTGTGCAAATTACTAATTTATTTTTACCTTCATCCAGGTTTTTGTGTAACTGTAACCCCGTCAATGCCAGCAAGATGCATTCTGTATATCATGGGGTCAGGTAAGTAGATCTCACAGATAGTAACTAATAACACAATAAAGATGTCGTGAGTCTGGTAAGTTTTCCGCCAGCATTTAGCAGTTTGAGCCCCATGGTCGTCGCCTGAGAATATATCCGGTGTTTCACTTGTGCGGCGTGAGATGTACAGTAAACACAATAAGAAGCGAGGCTTTTACTGGGCCCTGCAGCTGGGAAGAAATTAATAAAAGAACAAGATGTCTCGAACAGACTGTACAGAAATACTTGACGACTTTGTTAATCCCTGTAAGCCGTGAATGTGCGGCAGACGTTACCACAAGTGGGTGTATAACAGGGATCAGGGGCACGACGTATACAGAAAGACTCACATCGTGCGGAACCTTTGGAGATACCAGAATTCAGGATCTGTGCATAAAGCGCCCATGTATTCCAGCAATATTTCTGATTAAAAATGAGATGGAAATTAAGATTTGCATTTCCTGTATTTGATTTTTTTTTTAATTTTTTGGTACTTGCATACCCAAAAGGGTTAATTATCCCCCATATGCTTTCATGCAACTCACTAAAAGGGTTCTAACAGGACTGCAGTTTAATGCACTTCTGGAACAGGTTGTGTAGAGTATTTGGAGCTGGATGGTGGAAAATGAGGGATTCAGTAAAAGAATCCATAAAACCATAAACTGTATTCACAACGTTTATACATTTATTGGCATTTTATTGATAATAACGACATAAACAGAACATTTCTGTATTAACGACTTTTATATTCTTGCATTTGCATTTGATGAATATTTAGCGCACCTTTCCGTATCAGTAACACGCAGTCAGTGCTGCTTCATGTTCTATAAATTATATTTTAGTGAAACAAATTATTTTTTTGCTGGAAATATCACCCCCCCCCAGTTTCATTAGTGTATTTTGCCCAACTCATAGCCCTCCAGTGTTTCTAATTATTGCCAATAACAAATGCTTTCCTACCGATTAAATAGCCCCACAAGAACATTCCTGCTGCGGGCAAAACTCCAGAAAAGGGCAAATGCCACCCTGTGCCACTCTGCTCCTTATATACACACAGCGGCTTATTTTTGGGTTATAATTTCAAAATTTGGGCAAAGGGCAAACACACCCCTCACCAATAAGTTTTAAGTCTGTTAACCTGATGCCACCAACATTGATTTACCCCTCCATTAATTATACCCCCTGATTCATGATAATGGGGAACGCGGCATTCTCACTGTATTTATCACATCTGAGACAGAAATGACATCTCTCTCTGCCATTCATCACGCAGACATCACGATGAATAAACCTTTAGAATAACGCAGGAACACAGCTCTGATTAATAGACTCCTTTGGTTTCTCGAGGGCCTTTGTATTGTTATTTAACGGTGCGATGTGTGAGTCAGCCCAGTGAAAGCTAGTCCTGGTTTCTGTGGGGGCCACCATGACACATGGCTCCCCAGCTTCTGACCAAATAAAGTTTTTTGGCCAATTGTTAAAATAATGTCAAAACTGGACATATTTCTAGGTAAAATCTGAGCAGCGTGCAAAAATGGGGCAACAGTGGCCGGCAGCCCATCAGCCATTTGCCCAGTGTACCGAATGGCCAGTCCGGGCTTCCTATTGATTCGGGGATAAGACGGCTACCTTAAGAATGAAAAAGGAAAACTTCCGCAAAAGTAGCAACTCTAGCATTTGCTTGTTTTGTTTTTGTAATTGTGTCTTTGGGCGAGTCGGCCATTACTTCTCTTACAAACAGATCGAGTCTGATTCCTCAACTTTACTGACTGCGCAACTCTGGAGGCGTTTGAGTCACGTGACAATCTAGTTGAGACAAAAACAACTAAAAAAATGTTATTTAAAATAACAAAACTTATTCTTACAGAGACTAAAGAGAAATCACATTTTAAAGAAATTCCATTTCTGACGACCCCATTGTGGCTTTAGCTGCCAAGGTCAGGACTACTGAAGCACTTTTTGAGTGACAAAGCTCGCCATTCCCATTATATTTCCAGGGTCAATGCGATCGGCTTGCTTATCAAACCAACACCTGTGTCTCCCTCGTACGATCTTTAATAATCGCTCTACGAGTTGTCAAACATGAAACAGACAAGATTCACTGAATCAAAAGATTGTTTTCTACAAGTTCTTTCATCCGAAAACAAAAAAAGTCAATAAATCCAATAGATTGTTTACAGGAAAATTGCAGCTATATTTGCACAATAAAAAGCCGGCGCAATTAACAGGAAAATACTTACTTTAAATAAATATAAAATAACACATTTTATACTCCTGAATGGAATACACAGACATACAGAGACGGGGGTTTTACCAAGTAGCGGTTGTTAGAATTAGCTCAGTACTTGTTAAAAGAGAAAATATTTTTGTCCTTGAGCATAACACCCCAGCACTGTATACAGTAAACCCCCAGCGCTATAACCCCCAGCACTGTATACATAATTACCCACCACTGTATACAAATATAACCCCAGCGCTGTATAACAGCAAATAAACCCCCAGCACTGTAATACAGTAATATAGACTCCCAAGCGCTTGTACTACATTATATAACCCCCAGCGCGTATACAAGTAATATAACTCCCTCAGCGCTGTTATACAGCAATACAACCCCAGCACTGTATATGAACAAGTAAATAATAACCCCCCAGCTACTGGGTACAGTAAAAAACCCCAGCACTGTATACGTAATAATACCCCAGCACTGTGAATACAGTAATTAACCCCCAGCACTGATTATACACAATAATACCCCAGCACTGAGTATTACAGTAATAACCCCACTACTGTATAAACAGTAATATAAACCCCCGAATAGATCCAGTGTGTATACAGTAAAGATACCCAGCCGCTGATAAACTACAGTATATACCCCAGCGCTGTATAAGTAATACCCCCAGCGCTGTTAGCAGTATATATAAGCCCAGCGCTGTAATACAGTAATTATAACCCCCCAGCCGCTGTGATACTAATTACCCCCAGCCGCTGTATATCACGTAATATACCGCCAACGCTGTTTATAGCAATACACCCCACAGCAATCTGTATTACAGTAAACATATATACCCCCCAGCGCTGGTATACAGTACATATAACCCTCCCAGCGCTTGTAATACAGTAATATAACACCCCCAATGTATACAGTAATATAACCTCCAGCACTGGGTACAGTAATAACAGAGAACGGTGCAGTGAATATAGTGCCATAGGATGGATATATAGACACTGCTGAGACTGTCTCACGCCGTGTATATTGTTTCATTCTCTCTCACGCCGTGTATATTGTTTCATTCTGTCTCACGCCGTGTATATTGTTTCATTCCTTTTCACGCCATGTTGCACTTTCCCTCAGCCAAGGACCGTAAAGCTAACGCAATTTTTATATTTTTCATATTTCATGTTTTGCATATTTATTGTAAGTTTATTTAGTAAAGGCATGAAACGGACCTTCTTATTGCATATTGTCAATTATCTTTTATAGCTGAATGCTAGAATCCAGTGAGTTTTACTGAATTAATGAGCATATCGAAAAGACAATATCCTTAGGAGTGATTTTCCCTTTTTCATATGTTATTTTAATTCAGGTTCATGGTGCTTCCTTCGGCTGATTTCTCCTGGAGAATTTCTATAATGAGTGTTAGGGCAGACGGTGCTTAAACCATCATTTACTGATATATCAACCCAGCGTCTGAAAACAGGCTTGGAATATATACGTCCCAACAGTCCCTGTTCTAGGGGTGCAGTCCCCCACTGCTTTGTTTTGAGGCGCTGGATCCAAGCATTAGGAGATACCCAGAGTTCTGTTTTCTTTTTTAGGAACCCCTCCAATAAAAGGCGGGTTGGAGACATTGAAGGGGTTAAAAGAACATCATTGGTATTTTTGTTTGTTTTTTTGTTCTCGTCTCACTCGGTAACAGTTTTAAAAAAGAAAAAAGTGTCATTTTTTGTTTTTTTCTGCAAAATATGATGTATCAGCTTTATTGTGACTGGGAGGGGTTTAATTTGTTATAAATGCAGAAAATATTAAGGGAAAGGAACTTCATTTGCACCCTCCGTGCAGGATGAGCTTTCGAGAAGATAATCTCACTGTAAGAAGAAAGACTTGACTTTGGACCCAATAAAGGATGATATTATTGGAAGCTTTTCATAAAAGCTAAATGTTAGTCCAATAAGAAAAGTCTTAACACAAAATGCACTCCTTTTTGGAGAAAGGGAGTAGAGAGCATTATGGAGTCGCGGTGAGGCTGGGGGTCCATAGGCAGATATAGAGTGCCATTGCCCCACTGGCATAATACAGCGCTATGGAATGTGATACCGCTACATAGACCAAGAAATAAAAATCGTTTGAAAGCCATGCACCACCCAAGCAATTTAAACCTATGCCTATATTACAAAGATGTATTTTTTATAATATTTGCTTTTTTAAGACCCTGAGGGTCAACAGCAATGAGCCGAGGGGCACCTGGCCCGGCGTCCGCTTACCCTTTCTGAAACACACGGCGCTGGTTAGTGAAGCAACAGGGTACGTTTTAGTCTTCTGTGAGAAACCTGACCAGAATGTTAGGTATCAGTTACAAAGTGACAGACATGTGACCGGTCCGTCGGGTGCGCAGACAGCGGCCGGTTGTGTACTCTGCACCGGGTCACTGGACATAACACGGAACTGCCCCCCACATCTCTGTCTCTGGGCTCGTGTCTTAAGGGGCCTCTCATTCAGCCTCCATCCTGACTCCCGTCTCTGAGAAGGCCTGGCGGAGCGGCGCTGTAGATGCTGTCACTCTCGCCGCTCGCTGTATTACCGCTCTCCTCCGCCAGCAGCCTTCCACATCATTCAATTCATGCAAAATGCAAGGAAAAAAAAAACAAAGAATGAATTCCCAGTATTTTTAACCACGTCGCATTTTAATAAACTCAGAGTTTAACCCCTTTGGCGCCGCAGAGGATGAATGCGCATCACCTTGCAGGGAGGATGCGGTCACCCTGCCGCGCTCAGAAAAAAACAGAAAAATCTTGCTCATTTGCCAAAAATATAATAAAGGTTTTTCCAGAAAGCTGGAGCAGAGAGGAGCCGCCGTCCGTATAACGAGCTGCGTTTGACACTTGCGGTTGGAGAGGTCTGACGGCTCTAATTTAATTCAGTTATTTTATTTTTCGTTAAATCTCCCGGTGCTCCCGTTACATTCTGATTTCACTTCTACGGGGTTGTTATTTATTTATTTATTTGGATTTTGGTTCAATTCCTCGCTCCCCTGCGTTCATGTCTCATTAACCCCACTGTCTGTTTTCACCCGCCTCGTATCCGTTCCTACATCTCTCCCTACCCTTCTTCCGTGCCGTACATGGCAGCATCTGCGTTAAGCACAGTGCTGAGGATGTTACGCAGAAACATGCGCGGCTCTGCTATGGTAGTTTAGTCACATCTCCTGTGTGCGCAGCAAAACTCCCATCACACTAAGCCAGCGACAGTTGCCCACAGCGGCAAAACTCATCCATACTGATTCACGGCTCGACTGCAAAATATTTTTTTTCTTTGCATTTCCCGGGCTCTCCATTTAGTTATGCTAACATCCACGGAAAGGGCCGCGGCGTGCCGATTTAGCACCGGACCGCTGTCACTCACGCTGCCATGACAAAAAAAAAGAAAAAATGCAAAACAGATTGAAACGCGGCATTTCCAGACGCTTCTGCTGGTATTATCAAAAATATTAGTGACGGATGCCTGATGCCTTGCGGGACGAGGCAAGTCACTGAAGGAGTTAATAAACCTCTGTGTTCCCTTCATCAGGCCTCTCCAGACCATTTTATTCATTTTGTGACCAGAAAGCCTGTAATTACATAAAATTAGGTTATGAAATCACAGAGCCAGTGACAGGGCCAGTCACAGAGCCAGTCACAGAGTTAGTCAGAGGGCCAGTCACAGGGTATGGGAAATGCCCCCCATTGTGCCCAATTTAGCCTGTTGCCCCCTTTGGAAGCCATCCCATGAACCCAGATTAAGGACAGACCCTGTTGGGCTAAGAGCACCAATCAGAGAAGGGCTTCTACACAGCTCATGCACGCGCTTGTAAAAGCATGGTCTGCACCTTACAAGACGCTTGGAGCCAATTAGAACTGAGCTTTCATATAGCATCAGCTCCTGATTGGTCACTTGTCTCTTGTCAGCTGTAAAAGATGCTCTGTGCGGTGAGCGGGAAAAGTCTGTCTTCTGTGAGGAAACACCCCAGCTGAGGAGGGCAGGGGCAGCAAAAGAGTGCCCCAGCTGAGGAGGGCAGATGCAGCATGAGAATGCCCCAGCTGAGGAGGCCAGGTGCAGCATGAGATTGCCCCAGCTGAGGAGGGCATTTGCAGCATGAGAGTGCCCCAGCTGAGGAGGGCATTTGCAGCATGAGAGTGCCA
>VKOC01000007.1:13377495-13390100 GCA_009364415.1 Spea multiplicata
CCTACGCTACCACAAAGTATTTAATAAAGAAATCATAGAGGGATTAACCCATTAAAAACATATATATGCAGTATCTGCCGGCAGATCAGCCCCATTCGGCCCCCGTCTAGTCGCCCGTTTCTCCTGCTGTAAAGACACAAAACCTTAATCAGTCGTCGGTCTCGTCTTAGATTCAGGAGCCGTCTGTCTATCCCATGCATGTTTAATACCCTCACTGTATTACCCTCTACCACCTCTGCTGGGAGGCTGTGATAAAGTAAAACTTTTTTACATTCCATCTATATTTTACCACCAACACTCTCATCTCTAAACATGTAACATACCTTGATCTTTATATTATTTCCATAAATGTTTGGCATAGGGGTAATCATAGTTATTTTAGAGAGACATTTGATCTGCTAGTCTTGTGTACAGGTACCTGTGTGATTGTTTGACGGCAACATTCAGATGATCCAGGGCAATCTGACCTTTCCATAAATCCTGGGATAAGTATATTTAACTCCATTACATCAGGGAATGTGACAGCAGATTACATTATAATACAGTCCCCGGTAGCCCAGGGTATAACAGATCAGAGGTGATGCATAAAATATCAGAGGCACAAAATGAAAAATACCTTTTCCCGCCACCTGTATTTAAGAGCTGATACAATTTAATGTACATACTTATTCATCAGGGTTTCTGATCTGTACAATTGGCCGACCCACCGCTTTTATCCCTGTTACTGAGTAAACCACTGCCTCTATCACCCAGTCTGTAACGGAGATCAAAAGGAATCAGATACATTTTACTTCGCAAAGGGTGACACATGTAATATTCATTTATTAGCGGGCCTGTCAAACCTTTCTTTATCTGCGAGGCTCCTAGATTTGCAGTCAGTTTCACGGATGTCGGCTAACAGAACCCACTAGATTAATGGATAATCACTAATGGAAATAAGGACTTTTACACGGACATCATATTTTTATGGTTCAGAACTCCCTCTATTCAGGCTAAAATTTCTTACTTCTGCTTTTCTTCCAATTTTTTGGATTTTTAAAGCGGGAAAATGATCTGAAATACAACCAGTTGTCTAAAGAGTTTTAATAGTTTTATTTTAATGCAACCTACAATTAGAAGAGAATTGTGTACACATTGGATAAAGCCATTTTAAAAATATTGTTACAAGTACATTTTAACTCTTATTGCAACCTTTAACGTTAAGGGCATCGGTGATTTGTGTCTCCTCGGTGCTGAGGCCTGCACCAGACAAGTTACTAAAACAGTCTCTATAAGATGCTTGGCTGAAATCAAAGTTTAAAACCATAATAAATTAAAAGTTTTTAGCCCAGTTACACCAATGGTGAAATCAGAGGAGTCATTTTTCTGGTGGATGATGGTAAAATCAGTCAGCACAGGCCAGCTAAACCCCTTTATACAAAAGCCCCTCATATAAAGTATGCAAATGAAGTGGGTGATGATTATCCATGTTGCATTCTGGGAAATGCAAAGGTCTTTCTTAAAAAAATCATAAAAACCACAGAATCCTAAGAAAAAAAAATAGCCGCTCAACATATAGGCTTTTTTTTCTGCTGTGGTGATTAATGTAAAGTCTTTTAGGTGGCAGGTCGTCTGCAGTATTCGGTAAGATTCCTCAACAAAAAGTAACAAATGTTCAGATTCAATTTTTTGTTGTCTTGTGAAAGGTAAATGAAAGCTTTGGAAGGGCTTCTCACCGGGGCTCGAGTGACAGATTAAATGTCAGAAGGACAGAAGGGACATAACCAGCACAATCTTCAGAGAGAATATTACCTTCCTGAGATATCACCAAGGTTGTCGGGAGAGTAATTTTAATCACTCCTTCACCTCTCTTCCGCCCCTTTTCCTCTCTTCCCCATCTGTCCATGTGTCGTTTGCTCCCAATCTCCATTCAACCTCTGGGTTTTTTTTGCATATAGATTTATTTCTTTTGCTTTTTCTCATGCTTTCTGCAAAGTACTTTTTATTGAGGTCCACGGGTAGATTCAATTGTAAAATGGAATATCACAAAAATCCAGAGCTTAATGTTTTGAGAATAAGTAAAAATGATGTTTACAGACGTACATTCTACACTTGAATAACTGGATCTGATAAAAAAACACATGCATCTGCCCTGGGTTTGGGGCAGAAAATAAAAACAGGCTATTAGGCAACCTTAAGGGGTAATAAAGATTTCCACAATAAAAAGTGAAGCTACAACCTGAGAATGTGAATTATAGTATCAGATGGAGTCACCGGGTCATTTTTATACCCCCAGAGTTTGGGGATTTTCATCCACTGTTGGCCTCATTAAATGATTGTCTCTTCGTCTACTTTGTATCATACTCTGTGTTTGATGTAATGTGACCCTGTCCGTTTCACTGTTACTTGCTGTAAAAGGATAACCCTGTGCAGGCCATAGTGCATCCCTTGGGCAATCAGGGGGTTAAAGGAGCAAAAAAATCCTTATTAATACTGTTTATTTATAGCTGCAGTGATATATTCGGGGGTTATGGCTGGATAACTGATGAAACTGAGTAATTTAGTTACTATAGAAACATACGGTGATATCCGTATCTAGGTAAAAATTGTGATTTTCTGGGGCACAAAAATCTCCGTCAAGTAAAAGAAAGGTGTAGATGGTGATAAACTGATTCAGTCAGGTCACATGGGATATAAACCTCAAGAAGGTTACGTGGCCCCTCGCAATTGGCATGAGACCTGCAGCCAGCAAAGCCCAATGTCAGGGCAGGTGGCAAGAAGCAGCTCCCCAAAGCACCGCCCAGGGGTCAGTTCATGTAAAAGCCAGTAAGGACGGTGGGACAGGGGGCAGTTAGTGGGGCTACACTGGGTTAGGTCTAGGGCAGCAGGGATGAAGTAACGTTCTGACGTCCCTTAATCTGAGCACTGAGTACGATACATACCCCGGGCACTAACTCCTCAAACTGTTCTGTAAATTATATATATATATAGACTCAAGTTTATAAAAGACAAGTCGTCATGTTTCAGTGAGTCAATGCCCAATGCTTTATTATATGGGGGCACTTTTCCTTGTGCTGTGGAAATCACTTTCAAAATAACGCCCCCCACTAATTCAGCCACCCCTGATGCCAGACATCCCAAAAACACATACTGGAGTGGGCAGAGTACTTCGTACTTTAACCCTTGTATTGGAGCTAAATGCAAGCTTTGTATTTGCAGAAGTAAAGGGAAAGACAAGTGTTTTGTCCTTGGAGTAACTTTAACCCCTTTTTTAACAATAAGGCGCACTGTTTAGAGAGCTCTCCTACGCGTTGTGAGCTCACAGCACCCAGTCACTGTATTCCATTAAAATAAGTATAAAGGAATCCGGTTCCATGACAGCCAGGAATAAAATTATACGGCAGGCTTGCCGGTAGCACCGGAGGATGATGGGTTGTTTGCATTATGTAACTTTAACTGCATGAATAATTTGTATTGTTACTGGTGGGTACTGGGGTTCTATAGGTGAGATCTATAGTTGCCTACAGGAGAGGATTGTAATCACAAAAAAACTGCAATGCACACATCACCGGGAGACTGACAAACACACCGCTAACAAGCCCACAGCCGCACGCCATAAATCAAAGCTGACATGCGCTCCCCAACTGCCGGGGAGGAAAAAAAATGCTTTGTAGAGCCTGTGACCTGCAGAACCTCTCTACATTCTGCATTCCAAAATAATAGACGAATGCCAATCGAATGCAATCAATTTTCTTCAAGTATGAAAACATCTGTCTTTATTCTGTACCACCATATCCACAGACAGCTGAGCCCCGGGGCTGTCTGCATTTTAACCCTTTGACGGCCAGCCATCTGAGCTCAGGTGTAAATTCCTGTAACACTTCGCCGAGCACCCCTAAGGATTCGACACATTTTTGATATTCGCAGCCTTTGTGAGCAGTCTACCTGCCTCATTGTTATGAGTGAGCAGTGTTCGGCTGGATGGTGTTCTCAGGTGCTTGAAAATGCCGTCTATCGATTCACTCGGATGGACATTCAGGGGCCACGTTTACTAAGCAGTGAGCTGGTGGAACGGTTTGTGTCTGTGCCTGGCTGTCAGGCGATTCATGCTCTGTGGCAAGAAGGCCGATAGCGAGAGATATTGATTATACCCACGGAGTAGGCCCTGTCCCCTCTCACATTATTGATTGTTATTATACTGTGTCTGCAGTGAAGTCATCCTGCACTAGCGTCTTAAAGATCAATACAACAAAACAGCATTCTCCAGACTCACAAGAAAATGTCCCCCCGGCTTATGCCCCATTCCTTCCCAACTCAGCCAGCAAAGGACGTGGTCACCTTTCATTTGGGGGTCTCCCAGTGACTCGTGGGCAGGAAGAAACAGGAGAGAGGGCCAGGCACACATTTCAAAGACAGCTCCGATTATCAGAAGGTGACCTTTTCATTGTGATACGTCGCTAAATTATATTCTGAACATTACATGGATAGAGCCCCAGCAGATTCCATAGCATTATACCAGCAGGAATATAAATATGTATAAATATATATTCCTGTGATATATATTACACAATGTCATACAAAATCATATTTTTATCCTCTTATGAAGGTCACAGGCTTTGTGAGATCAAATGGTTTGTAGGTGATGGAGCAGTGAAGCAGCTGGAAAAGCCAGTAGGATGCTGGGTGTATATGAAGAGGAATCAGTAGCAGGAAAAAGAAGATGCCCTAATGCCCCTTATAGATTGAATGGATTGTGTTTTTCACATGCCAGTGGAGCGTGCGGAATTTATATCAGACCGGTAAAAAGTTACAAGCGAGGGCAACTGAACCTCACAGACCACCAAACAATCTATAGATGTTTGCTTTCTATACATGGGGTCATTAGTCTGTAATCGTCAGCCTACGATGCTGCAAGTTAGTTTTTTCACCGACTCGAATCGGCCACATTTACTGAATTCTCACAATTACTGAAACAACGTGAGAGAAACTGGTAATGAGATATATATATATATATATATATAGTAAGATTCAATTACTTAATTTCTACACATTTTCATAAGTTAAATAATGACAATTATTAAAGTAAATAACCAGCTATCCATCCACTTCTGGACAATCATTCAGGTTAATTACAGCAATAAAGGTGGAGACTTTCTTAATAAATTTACTATTTATACATAACCCTCAGCCAGAGCTGGAAGTCTTCGCTTACCTGCCATGTAGGAGCATTCCTCTCCTCATTAATATACAATTAAGTTGGAAATCTTCCCAAATCACTTGTGATCACCCATGAATAACAGAATATTGTATTTAATTTGTTTTTATTGATTTTAATTTGTGGAAAATATGGCACTCCGGTTCACGTGGTATGTTTACATTCACATTTGTAATTGCTAATTATATTCAAATATTCTGATATTGTGTTTCCCTACAATCCAATTAGATCTAATTGAATTCAGATAAATATATTAAGATGTATTGTTATTTTAATTGTGTTCTTTCACCAAATATAATATTACATACTGTTTTTTTCGGGGACTTGGCGTAATTTATCAAAATGTCGCATTATGCTTCATCTGGTTTACAAAAAAAAGTTTTAACTTTCCTCTATCAAAACTGAAATTCAACAATTTACAATGTTTAGAACAGAATGATAGAGGTGGGGGTATTCAGTTTATGTACAATTACCTTTTCATAGCTACTTTTCAATTATTGGGATACAGATTGTATCCCCCAGAACAGGTGACAAAAGAGAGCTGAAGTTCCTACATGAGAGAACAAAGTGTAGTATTGGATTAAAATGAGTTTTCAAAAATATTGCGCTGTTTTCTTTTTTGAACCAGTTGTAGTTTTAGCCCCATTATATAGTGTTTTTGCCCTGATTTCTGAGCCCCAATCTACTGGACTCCCGACTTCTGATCATACTGCCAGTGGGAAACAATAGAATGGCTCAGTGTTAATCACCCAGTCTGAAACTCTGATTAATGAAAGTTTATGGAGGTTCGGGTTTTACTGGATACAGTTCTGGGGGGTATATTACAGTATACAGTGCTGGGGGTATATTACAGTATACAGTGCTGGGGTGCTTACTGTATACAGGGCTGGGTGTGATTACTGTGTACAGTTCTTGGGGTTATTACTATATATATACAGGATTGGGGGTTATATTACTGTATACAGCATTTTGGGTAATGCTCAAGTGGAAAAAAAACTTTTCCCAAGGGATCACCATGCATGGCACCTAAAAGGACGATTTTGTTTGATTCTCAAGAGGCTTTTAGCAGCCACAGTGACGGGTGATCAGAAATGATTAAACATCCTTTAAAAATGAAGTGAGTTTTTGAAACTGTTCCAGAAAAGTGTTCTGTATTATATCATGCGACGCAATACGGTCAGAACCTCTGCTTAATGATTGGATCCCAATAGACGTCTCAAAAGATAAACACCTTCTGCTAAGTGTTTGCGAATGATTAGAGCAAAATGCAGCATTTAAACTGGACTGGAATATGAGTCCTTTCTATGTTACTTAGTTAAGCTGAAGTGTGAATGTGAAATACATCAACTTCCAAAACCTACACCAACGTTTTTTATTAAAATATGAGTCTTTTTGTGCATAAAAGACTTGTGTTCTAATTCCATTTCGGGTCTGTTTGGTGTGATAATAAATGTATTTCTAACCAAAATTAGAGGAACAAAAGCACCCCCTCCATTGACTGGGTAAAGCTAACATTTATCAAGCAAAGCATTATTTGTAACTAGGTTTAAGCTTATAAATAAAAGCTGTGCGAATATCGTTGCTTTTAGTGCAGCTACACAATGTGAAGGAGAGCAGTTGTCAGATTTTTATAAAGTGCTGTTTGAGGCCATCCATTCGCCATCGCATGTTTATTGCAAATCAGGGGCGAAATGAATAGTCTGGCACCTGAGCAGATACTAAGCTTGCAGCGATCATTTGGGCATTAAATATTTTCTCTGTGAGTTGCATATCTGGAGGGGGCATTTTAGGGGATCAAACCTCTTAGATACAGGATCCCCCCCGGAATACCCCAGTATATTGTGTGCAATGCACGTAAGGGGGGTTTGTGTAAAGATCTATCTGTGTACTTAGGAATAACATCACATAGCCCTCAATATGTTTATTTTATTTATATACTATTTATCCAACATGTAATCTCTATAGATTAACATAGGGCCTCAGAGGGCCCTTTTTTAGATGTAATGACATCTGAGTTTGTCTCAGGCCTGTTATTTGACTCGTCTCTTGTCCGGCTCGTATTGTACAGTGACTTTGGTCAATGGACGGAAAATCCTTGAAATCAATTGTTTGCGCAGTCAGCCATTCACAGCCCTTATCCCCTTTAATGCGAATTATTGACTTTCTGATACATTTCATTGTACCTGCTGCATTCGTTAAACAAGTCGTAAATCCAAATTAATCAAACAAAACAAATGCACGCATCTCATTCAAATATTCACCAAAGGTGAAGGATACAGAGCTGAACCTGTAGGGTCCGTTACCCCATTATCTGATCGCAGATTTCTCACAGTAGCTGATGTGCGAACTCAGCCCAACAAAGGGGTAACTGAGTGGAAAGAGAGCGCAGACACATTTCTTCTTTCTATTTCCTTTTTTGCTTTAAATAAGGCCAAAGGAGTATGATGCATGTACGGCTCTAAAAAAACTCCGAGGGCCGGGAAGATGCTGCCCCCTCCAGTTACAGCATCTCTTAGGACTGAAAAAATATGTGTATCGGTGATCACTTCCCACACACGGAAGCATTGCAATTCCTTAGCTGTCAAAAGAGGAAAAATAAATCCAGATCCCATAAATTATGTTATTTTCTTGACTGGGAGTGCAGGGAGTTATAGTTAGGTAGCCCATGGATTCCCGTCCCTACCGTGTTTCCCCGAAAGTAAGACAGTGTCTTACTTTCTTTTTATCCCTAAAAGCCCCACTATGTCTTACTTTCGGGGTATGTCTTATATTGGGAAAAAATTGTCGAATTTTTTGTTTTAACCATAAAATTAACATTTATTAACAGCAGAGGAGAACTGTAAGCCCACACAGCCCGGTATGTTGGGACTTGTAGTCCTCCTCAGCTGCATCTTGCGGTTACAATAAGAGCTGCAGAGAATCTCTTCACACCCCCCTCCCCCTCCTTGGTCTCTCTCTGTATGACCAGCACTGACCTTTTTCCGGGAGGACACAGAGCCAGTGACACCTGTCGGCAGACTGATCAAAACGGCGCCGTCTTTTCAGTCGGAGGGGGAGGGCACTGGCCTGGCACCCCCAGCCCCACTCTTTGTACCGCACGTCACTGGAGGCAAATCCCCCGTGTTTCCCCGAAAGTAAGACATATGTCTTACTTTCGGGGTACGGCTTATATTAGCTGACCCCTCTGAAACTCCCGATACGTCTTACAATCGGGGGTGTCTTACTATCGGGGAAACAGGGTAGTGATAGGTAATGGAACGTCTGTTAGGCGTATTATTGGACATATGTGACGGTTATGTATTAAACATTATGCAAGTTTGGCAAAGGGTTCTATCATCACAACAACAAATGGAAAGTTTCTGCTATTTGAACCATTGTTGGTTGTCATGGTGATTTTCACATTTTGCACTAGATGCAATCTTTATAATTACCCCCTCTAAATAAATCTTTAACTTGCCACCTAGTCTCTATTCCATGCCCCCACATGGCTCTATCACCCAGTGCGTTCCTCGCAGCTCTGGAGTCTTGATTTTTAGTTGCTCCCAGTTTGTTCCAGTCCTCCGGTCTCTGTTTTATTGGAACACGGCTTTTATTGTAGAGCTCGAGTTAAACTGACAGGTCCCTGGACTCCCGTCCCGTCACCTTGCAGGGTTAATCTTTTATCTTTCCACTGCACAGATGTCTCTTCTGCTCTACTGCAGGTAGAAGAACCTGCAGAGCATCCCCTCATTCTCAACCTGACCTAATGACACCAAGGGTCCCAAGTTACCAAAGGCAGGGGCTAAATCACTGTTATGAAAAGACGTAATGGTAGCTGTCTGAACTGGTAAATAAAGCCACATTATGTGAGCCACAGACAGTATATTACAACTCAGCAAAGATAAAGAGGACACAAGCGACTCCGCACCGTGGCTCAGCGGGTCCCTGAAATCTCACAAAGACCTGGCTGTATATCGCCATCGCCCTATTTTCCCAGGCAGACACTGTGTTAGGCTTATGGACTTATAGCATGTATTACTTCAAAATACACCCTGCCGTAAGAACAGGTATTTACAATGTTCTGCGCCTGATACCATCAAGGATTATACGGTGCGTTCTTTTTGTCACCGTTACTGAGGACGGATTATGAAAGCAGCCGTTTCTTAGAATAATTTAACATATCACGGTTCACTCTCCGCACGGCGGCCACTCTTAGCGATAGTGCCAATAGTCAATCATCATCTTTTGTAAATGACTGCTTAACCATATCATAATTTAACAAAACATTGACTCCTTTCCCCAAAACGATTTACTTCTGTCCTCCCAGAGTTTGGATTCCGATTTGGGGTCAGCTTTTGGAAGAAAGTGAATTGTGATAATGCAATTATCACAATGCACGTGTTTGCCGACGCACATAGTGATGGTCTTTTCCAGAAATACTTTGTATACGTATAAGTTGGAAAGCAAGCAATGAAACATTGGTTTATACCATGTTTCTCAGCATTAAAATGATGCCAAACAGGTGGCAATTCACATTGTAACCATTTAGAGGTTAACAAAGTTGTGGAGGGGCCTGGTGAAAGTTCTATCTACTGTTGTTCTTGTGTTTGGATACAGCCCACCTCAGGCCTGCGCCCCCCACAAAGCATTATTGTCATTATTTCAGAAGATGGGCATTTGTCTGGAATATAACTCTATGTGTGCAAGGATGGCCCCTGTAATCTCGTGTAATGATGCGATGACGGTTTGCGCCCATACATTGCTATATGTCAAAGCGTTACTTAGCATCCCATCTGCGGCTTCTGTGCTATAGTGCGGATAATAATCCTCCTTAAACGAAAATAAAAATCAAATTAAATAAAGAATACAGGCTTGATATGAACCTTTCACATTCACGTCTCATTTTCTGACAACGATCAATTTCTGTGAAATGATGTATATAGCAGGCCATATGATGGGGGGGGCAGCGAGATGGGAAACTACACTTTGCTTTTATTCTGTGCTCTCTGATGGCCCCGAGCGGGAACGACGGACGGCCTTTTAAATGTTAATCGAGTCATTTGCAAAACATGCATTTTGACGACAAAAGAAAAAGACATCTTAGCTCTGAACAAACTAAATGGGTCTGTTGAATTGATGGGCTCCTGCCTCACCCTCAAACCTGTTGTCTCGGTTATTGATGTTTTAATGAGCAGAAATTCTCCTCGATGTCTATTAAAGCTCAGATTTTTTTTTCCTTTTCAGTGCCACTGCTAATTAAAATGTTTATTTTGACTTGCGTTTCGGAAATGATAATGACCGAGCCTCTGACTTGGGAATCCACAGACCAGGGCAGGACTTTCCACCATCTTGGAGTTTTGCCCCTGCAGAAAAGTTCAGCGGCGCTTAATGGGCCATTACAAACCACTGCTCACCCCCTTTTGGCACTTTGGTGGTTAATAGTGTTAAATAGCGCCTTATAAATGGCGACTTGCACAGCAATCTACGTGAGGCTTTTACAGGGGAATGAATTACTAAAGTGATGACAGTTACAGACCGGGTTACAGGGTTTTGGCGGGAAATCCATAATGTAATATTTTAGACGGACTCCATTAAAGCACAGATAATGCCCGTAAGTCACGGGTGAAATACCTTATCTGTGATTTTTATGACTCGCCATTAAGGACAATAATAGTCTCTGGATTAGGACATGACTTCTATAAGTGTCAGGCCATTAAACGCATGGCAAAGCCATATAGCATAAACTGCTGTGAAAAGCTTTCCCTACTAAATGTGGGACTTCCGAGGCTAACCGTGGATTTTGGAATAATCTTGTCCATTCAGATACAGTGAGAAGGGGATTTAGATACAACATAACTTACTGTCCTGGCAACACAAGGGAGCCCCTGGCAGCACTTTTGAGTTTCATTTGCATTTAAATATGTCTATCCATTTTTAATTATTTTATGGTGTTTTATTGTGTTTGTCGGTCAGTGTCTAAAATGCTAAGTGAGCAGAAATATTCTCAATTCTCATGGGAATAGAACAGATTAAACTAAATATTCAGTGCCAACCTTTACACTGGGGATAAAACATGAAACTAGGCCAGTCCGGGGTTAGAATAATAATGATCCGTCTGACTTCATAGCGCGTTCTTCAGTATATATGTGGCAGGTATACAGAGGCAGGTTCAACGTCCTGGGACTTCAGGCAAAGCCAATTAGTCACTGAAAACACGTAATGTTTCTGATGGCAGACTTTATAAAATGGGGACCTGGGGATCTAATATTGGAAGTCCCTTCCTCTCTGCTTCACCTTCACAGGTTAGTATACTGCGTCCTGAGACAAAACCCCTCACCCAGACCCCAGAACCTACCCTTAGTGGCAGCTCCAGCTCAGATGCCCTTCTAGATCGGATGTAGGGTACACAACCATTCTAGATGCAGGTGACTTTATCCAATAGTTTGCCAAAACCATAACGTTTTCACTGTTTTCACTAATCCAACAAAGATGGTATATCTCGAAGTGTTTTACAATGTATGCATATTGTAGGTTCCCCTCTAAGTCACAAAGTTCTTTGCATTTCGGTTTCAATCCCGGATGAGAATGAATGCCGTCCCTCTGCTTCACAAACACAATGTGTATCACCAGATTAATGTTAATAAACTTGGTTAAAAATACCCTCATTTGTTACACTGGTGCACATCAAAAATATTAGACAAATATCACTTTGGATCAAATAAGCCGCATGCATTCTGCTCGCTGTACCATGTAATAGTTGTTCCCAGAATGAAATTGTGTCCAGATTATAAAGTAATATCACATTGTTGTCAGCAAAACATGAATTCTGAAATAAATACTCTATATATTACCAGAGAGAATGTACGATTAGACAACAAATTCAAGCATGTTTATGACACATGAATAATTCCGATATTTCTTGTAGAATCCTCATAGATTGCCAGCTTTGTTACATATCATGGGGAGCCGTTACCTAAACAGTGCAAGAAGCTGCAATACATTGTGGTAGCAGAGCCTGCATACGGATCTATTTAAATAGCTTTACAACCAATTAACCTTAAATACACAAATACACAATGCTAACTGATCAGCGGCATTGCTACTCGATACAATTACTGTTACCAAAGCAAATGGTTACAAAGTAAACGGCTACTACACAGCGTCCGCGAGTTCCTCATGTAAAGTATGAGAATGCCACGAGAACAATAATAGTTATATAACACACAGAAAAGGCGACACACAAGTCTGTGCTATGTTGATATGTTTATGTAAAGTGTTAGCATGATGAGAGATTTGTTTCCAGTATAGTGTAAGATGTTACAAATATACTGACTGGACGAGCAATGCGGAGATTTCTTGGTGGCCGGTATATCTATAAACGATACCAGAGCTCTCTCTAATCATTGATTATTGTCCCCAGATCCCAAAATTA
>VKOC01000007.1:13393230-13414346 GCA_009364415.1 Spea multiplicata
CATCAGGCCCCCCTCCTCCGTTTTTGCACATCAGACCCCCCCTCCGTTTTTGCATATCTCTTACCTCACTCTTCCTCCTTTCCCCCTGGTTTGCCGCTGACTCAGTGAAAGCACACTGGTAAGTGTTACTTTAATGTTGGACTGGTTAGGGAAATCCCCAACCAGTCCTGCACGCTGCAGCTGCTGCTCGGACAGCAGTGCACTGAGGGCACTCACCTCGCACAGCCCTGGGGGGGATTTCTCTATTATCGGTCCCCCCCGCATGATTTCCTGGGGGGGATCCATCCCCCCCGTCCCCCCCGGTTCCTACGCCCGTGATTGTATTATTTAAACCCTCTCCCTGGCGCAGCAACATCTGCAACCTGCGCAGAGCCCCGTATTTCTATCTCAGAACATAAGATGCTGCGCCCCGTTTCAGAGATTGCGCGCAGACTGCTCTCGGTGACTTCTGGGCCGCTGCCCGATCCCATACTTTATACTTTATACAGATTTCTGAGCTGCATTCCGCTTTATGGCCGCGTTCCTGTTTTGCTGATGGGCGCCAGTCGATTCTGCTGCTTTTTAAAGTCTTTTCTTGTAGTTTATGATTTTTGGAGATGTTTTCTCTCTAGAAACCAGCACTTTATCTGTTATTTAATTCTGTAAGAATTTGTACTTTTGTAAAAGATAAAACTAGGTTTTAAAATAGTAAATCTGGTACACAAACACCTCGAATAATTACATTTGTCAATGATTATAATCTTGCACACACATCAGCGTCCTTGCATTGTCACTTTCCCTTTCTCGTTCTTCCATGCCATTGCCTTTATGGGTTGGTTTCAGCAGAGGTGGCAATCTGCCGGCATTGAAAGGTAAAAAGGATCCTGTAACCTTCAAGCGTCAGATATTTGATGGATATGTTCTCGTAATGGGAGAGCAATACATTAGGACCCAGCGCTCAATCCCTCCGACCCCCCGGTCGTCTAATCACAGGAACCTTTTTGTGGTAGGAATAATCCTAAGTCGTTGTAAAAGAAGAGGCTGCTGTTCACGGAAGAAGGAGAAAAATGGACTATTAAATACGCATTCTGCTTTCCGAGCGACCCTACTGTCTGGAACCAATTTATTTTTTATTGCCACTTATGTTAAAAAGATTCAGGTAATGTACATTCTGTATTACAGCAGATAGTCTGGCCGCGAATGGAACTTTTTGCCCGCCAATAAAACCTTTTCAAATATCTAATCATTATGATTACTTTTTAACCCTATAATATCACGTCTAACTGGGTCAGCTTCACTCCCTCGGCATCGTGCACGGCTCATCTAGTATCTTCTTCTGAGTTTTTACTCTAAAGAGGGTAACTTTGCTTCTGCCACTGGAGGGGTAAAAATGGCATGTTTTACCCCATTGCGGGATGCGGTTCATTGCAGCGATTTCTGCACATAACAATTAGCAATTGCTTTTAGTAGCAGATGATACGGTACAGATGATCACATTTTAACCGTTTTTAGGGAAGGTGCCCCCCAAATAGTCATCCAGTTACCCTGAGTGCCAATTATACAGGAATTTGGTTTAAAGTCCCTCCTCCTGTATTAATAAATACACCTATTACATATACCCCACTCAGGTACCCTGCACCCCCCAGCAGATGCCTGCTTCCCGAGCGCTCTACAGACATTTAACGATCAGCTCCCTTTCCTTCGGGAATGATAGAGCTTTCTGCCTTCTCTTATACAGAGTCATCAGAGAGTGAGATGAAGTGTAATCAATAGATAAAAAGTTACAATAGCAGATAATTCTGTGAAGTCAGAATTAAAAATCTTTTCATCCTGGCCCCGGATTTCAGCTGCCCCGCTCTGCCTGTATATTCTTCAATCTGTACCGAGCGCAGGAATACAGCGCAGACAATTTGCTTAGATTACGGTATTCTGGATCTCTTAAACTGGAATCAATGAAACCTTTCTGCTCTTCAATAGTGGAAATATTCTTTCACCATTCTTCTTCTTTTTTAATACAGAAGCGCAGAGCACCATTCATTTCATTTCTATACAAAATGACAGCGCCCGCTTCCTGGCCTTTGAAAAATGAGACATTTTTTATCTTTTTTTTGTACCAATGTACAGGGTATTTAGCACATGCGTGCGTCTGTTCTTAATGGAGAGAACTAGTAGGTTTTTGTACAATAAAATGTGTGCTTCTCCCATAAAAATAACCGTTTGCAGTCATAACATGGATTACACACACAGCCGTGTTTAAAGGAGCAAAACACTACATTGGAGCGATGTGCCTAACCCTTTGCCTATGTCCCCTGACACCCATCTTTGGGTTATTGTAGAGAATACAGACCCCTGGGGCATCCCAATGGCTTGGTATGGTGCTCTACGCAAATCTGTCGGCTCTTTGTATTTGGCCGTCTCCATTTGGTTTTACATTGTACCAAAGGAATGAAAAGAGATTCATTGTATAAGCCCCACAAAGATAATTAAAAGTGGAATCTTACTTTAACTGCAGCGTGAAACATGATTACAATCCTGGTTCAACTGATTTGCTTACATTTTTTGGAGTAGTTGTTTTTTCCTAGACAAATCTGTAAAGTTTTAACTACAATACTCATTTTAAGCATGACCTGTAATGTAACCTCACACCCCAACGGGTCGCCACATATTACATCCGCTCCCAATGCCTGTAAGGGTCCTACAGCTCAGCGACAGCAATGGCAAAGGATGTTCGCATGGTTTATTCCACTACTGCTTGTGCTTTTTCATTTTAAGGGTTAAACTAGCAGCTGATTTGGGTCTATCCCTAAAACCCACAAAATACTCATTTTCTAGAATAGTCCATGATTGAAACCATTGCCATTTCTGTTTGTAATGTTCATTCTTTAAATGGAAAAACCTCAAGCCCCGATGCCTCTGTACAGCTCCCCACGGTCCAGATGGAACGAGAGTCGAAAATGAAAGGTACGGCGTTAGTGAGAAATCCCTCCATGCATCCAGGAGCACTTCATTAGCTCATGGTTTTAATTATTATTAAGCTCTTCTGGGCAGCTATTTCTTTCTTTTATTAGAGAAAGAGAAATCCATCCTTTTTTACACTTTGCTTTTAGTACCTGATATAAATGTTTAATTAGGCAAGACAGCCTTCAAATCCGAAAATGAAATGAGGACATGGATTTTTGTTGCCTGGATTTGCGCCGGGGGAAGGTCCGGCCTGAACGAGGACATCCAACGACAGCAAGAAAGCAAAATCTGAACATTCCGAGGCTTGCTACATTCTCTACCATCCATGCGCCATCATCTCCGCATCGGGCTATGTCTTCTCCCATCACAAAGCTACAAAAAGGAGGCAGACAAAGACATTGTGATAGGATGTTTTTGAAAGAAATTGCATCTTTGTCCAGTTTTGGCACCAGAAACATGTTTTCTTTATATCTCTTGATTGTCACAAGGGAAGAAAAAATTTCTTGGGACTCGATCCAAACAGATGGCATTAAAAGAACATTTATTCTAAGTCTGACTGTGCAACAGCTCTGAAAATAAAACTAGAAAACGTCTCACATAGCGCGGGTAAAAGCCTCACTGAGCATTAACTAAGGTGTTCCAACACCGACCGTAAACACCTAAATTATACAGAAAATTGTCGATTGGTGATTTAAATAAAAATGGCTATTTTGCTCTCCTGGGTTCACAAATTTATTTGAGGATCTGCGGCTCATTAAATGCATAAATGAAAATACTGGCCAAAGCCGGCATGCCCAGGCACCGGAGCACCTTCTAGGGCCAACGTCTGTTTAAATAAGACTGAGTAGGATTCGGAGCAGCGCACGGGAAGCCGAACATGGACGGACCTGCGCAACCCATCCCATGGCGCAGGCTTTACACTTTCTGGCATCTGCTGCATTTATTATAGAACGGGCAAGCAAAAGCCTCAACATATTCACTATTTATTCACTAATTATGGGGTTTGTGGGTGAGCTGAACGCTTCACAGTCACAGATGTCACCGTGTGTTGTGAAGGTGGTCCGGGGCAGAGACAGACAGATTATCCTCCTCCATCCCTGCGCATTCTGTTGGGTGATTTGGGACTCCTTTTTCTGCCAGCTCGCAGAACGTTTCCTCCACCCCAACCCACATATTATCCAGATCTGTAAAGGAGAAATATTGGCCGGGAAGGTCTGTGGTTGTTTACCAATCTGTGCGTGTTTTTTTTTCATTATTTTGCCAAGCGACTAGGAGATCAAAGAAAGCGTTCGATGGATACTTTTCCATGAATGAACCAAGCGTTTGGCTTTTCAGCATATAGCTGGCCCATTATGTTTCTGCCCATTCTGGTCCAGTTACACAGGCCCCAGTAATATAATTGGACTAGTGACTATGATATCCTCTCGTGATTCGCATTCATGATTACGGAAAGTATGATTGCGCGAATTCCTCGCATGTAACAATGTTGCGCGGAGCGATGTGTATAGCACATGCATCGTTACTTTGTATGTAAACGTAGCAGAGGCTGCACCGCATGTAATCACAGAATGCACGGTCCTGGACGCTGCTATCAATGCCTTCTCTCCTCATCTGGAAATATCCCCTTATTCTGGGACAGGGTTTAACCAGGATTTATTTCTGTACTCGATGAAATGGGAGGAAGAACAGATAATGTAAGTCTGAAAGTTTCAGCAGGGGTCCCAGCCTTTAAAAAGATTGATAATAGAGCCGCGGATTTCATCGGATTATGAAGAAAGTGTAATTATAGGCAATTATAAAATGAACACTATTTCTTGCCCGAGCGGGAATTTAAAAGTCATTACGAATCCATTAAGTCAGCAGACCTTAAAAAAGGCCTTCTATCACGGCACCTTTTTGTTAATTTAGCGCGCCGCTTTATGCTCTGCGCACAGGATCCGGTGTAGATCAATGCTCGCCCCGGCCGCCTCGTCCACTCCTACCGGGAATTTTATATAAAATGTCGCCGCGTGTGGAATAGAGCAGGCCGGGCGCATACTGTGTGCCGGGGATCGCCAGACGCTGGGCCTTGAAGCTGTGAATATTAAATCCAGCCTTTTCATTTTACCTTTGTAAATCATTACAATAGGATCCCGCTGTCACTAAATAAATGTAAATGATCCGATTAGGGCTGTAAAAATGATCTAAAAAGCCAGCAGCTCTATTATCCATCCCAGGGCTGTCCAAATGTATCACTTTTAACTCTTTGCTCACTGTGCCTGTAAAATAATGATGTCCTTATTAGAGAGGAGCTTCTCAGCGGGGTCAGACAGGCCTGTCCTGGGGCTAAAGTCTGCTCTTTGGATCACTTTATATAAAAAGTCGCATCATTAGAATTCTGCAGAGTCCTGGAAACCCCTGCGACGCCGTTTGGTTAATGATGTCGTTTAGGGTAATTGTTAAAGAAGTTTGTTTCGGAATTCATTTTTTTTCAACTTCCACTAAAGGGGAGGAGTAACTTAATGGGGAGGAATAATTATGTAACAAGTAGTAAACATGGCTGCCCCATGGCATATATAAGACTGATTTCTCATTCTGATACATTGCTTATTTTAATCTGTAAACACCATTTGGTTTATTGCGGACACCGATCTGTATAATGAAGAATTTGGTAAAGTGGCAAATATACATAAACTAATAAAACTGTTATTTGCATCAGAAACACACTTATTGGATAAATATTGTATGGACATCCTTCTAATTTGCTATTAAACGAGAAGAGTGCTTTGTAGTCATAACAAAATAAAAAGCACTCACCGAGAGACATCCATGGTCTGGGAACGCAACGTTATCTACTTAACAGCCGCATTCTTAACGTGACTGAGCAGCCATGGTCAAGGAGAACACAAACCCTTCTGCCACGTGCTGCGTATGCATAGAGCTTAAGTATCTTAGCAGCCTTCAGTTAACCCAGCATTGCTGTACGCTTGTCTGATAACTAAGAATAACTTCACTAAAGGAAGAAGTGCCTGAGAATTACCAGCGGGCCTGTGCTGTAAGCTCTTGGGCTAATGGGCTCGCTGCATGGCCTCATTTTCTAGGCACTGGCCTATAAGTAAAACCATATTTCATGCATTTTTCTCCCATAATTGACACCCTGTGCCCACTATGTGATCTGTAAGCTTATGATTTGCTTACGTTGCATTTTTTTCTAACATTTTGGTATTTGAGTAATTTGAATCTGTGACAAAAATCTGTCAACCAGCAGCTGATCCCAGCCTCAAACTTCACCTGATTTCCACCAGTGGTTTCTTCTGTTCCACTGGCCGCTCGTGGATTACATTTTGTGATGGGTGGTGTGTGTGGACCCTGTCTTCTGCTATGTGGCCTGCAATCTGGTGGAAAACAGGCATTTTTAAGGAAATCAGTGTTACTGTTTGTCGAGATCAGCCTGCTGGCTCCATTGCAGATATACAACGCAATGTGAATTATTCATGGGGGTAATTAATCGTTCCTATTATCTACATAGTATCTTTTATTTGTTTTATTAGCATTGAAAGGGACTCTGCTTCTGTATGATAAAATCACCCCAAATCAGAGCACCTTCCCCCAGCAGACTACGCAGCGTTTGTCCTGCACGCCCAATAACAGCCCGATGATTTAGCGACGGTTTAGTACGGCGGTATTAGTTTGGCTGGAACTGCTCTTAATTGAAAACTGATATACAGCTTGTTCCTTAGCAGGGATCAGATCTACCCCCCCTTTATTAAAATGAGAAAACACTTGCTTAATAATTCAGCTCCCTGTATTTTATCCAATGGAAGTCGATGCATTATTAACTGTGCATTATCCATCGCTCCCAACCCTGGGGACGTTTCCCTTGGTGGGTATAAAAGGTTTAAAAGGGAATACAGCTAACGCTAAGCTTCTCCCTCTCTCCACGTCCAGCTCTCAGTCAGGGCTAGGATATATGTTCATAAAAATTAAAGATAACAAGGTTTATGTATAAAAAAATAATAATGGTGCAAAGATTGAAAAGTATCTTATCATCATAGCAACCAATGGGACTATTCTATTGGTTGCTATGGCGCTAAAATCACTTTTTAAAATGTATCTTTTTATCAATTTATCATTATATATATAGTAAGAGGATACATTTTAGTCCAGCACTGACTGGATACATATCAAATATGGCAGCCGCCATTCTTCTGCCTTGGTGATGACCCCAACGTTGGTCTTGGCTTTGTAGATGTGGTTAATCGTGTAGAGACCGCAGATAAAACTCTCTAGTGTTATGAATTAAACTGAGCCACGGAAACAGCTACATACAATTTGGGATTTTACACAATGGGCTTTGATACGAGAGACTGTGGAATCCGATGTTCCTCCTTTTTGGGGGCTTTTTAAACCTAGGATCGAGATGGCCTTCACTGCTTAGACTTAAACGCGCGACATTGTTTCACCGAACAAAACATTACAGCTTTAGCTCAGATTCACAGCCCAGCGCTGGACGCCGCGTCACAAAAAGCTGAACCTAATTGATCGATGTCTCCACCAGGTTTTATAAATATGAAATGAAAACACCGCCGCAGCCGAGCCTGCTCCGGGCATCAATCACCCCCCCCTCCTCTAAGAGGGGAAAAGACGTGACAAAGACATATTTTTTCCCTTCCCAGTCTGATGAGGTGCGCTGCGTGCTGGGGATATTATTCTGGTGGATGTGCTGCGAGACGCCGCCACCTTCTCGCTGTAAATGTTCAATGTGTTTTTAGATGGAATCCACGCAAATTTTATCAAAATGAACTTTGTATGATCTCCAAGAATATTAATCACTCATCAGTCGTTTTAAAAAAAAGTATTCAGGATGCCCTGTGATGTGACTGGCATGCAGACAGTTTTCTGTAAAGTAACTGCCCCAGACCCCAGGTTTGTGGGTGTAAAGTAACTGCCCCAGCCACCCCAGGCTTGGGTGTAAAGGTAACTGCCCCAGACCCAGGCTTGTGGGTGTAAAGTAACTGCCCCAGCCCCCAGGCTTGTGGGTGTAAAGTAACTGCCCCAGACCCCAGGCTTGTGGATGTAGGGTAATGGCCCAAGTCTCCAGACCTACAACAGGGGGTTAGAGCTGAGTGCTGATACCATGATAGGGTAGTCCTGTTGTTCTGTGGCAGTGAATGAGTTAAGATCGTCTCAGTTCAAGGCCCCGTTTTGCAGATGGGACCCAGTCTGAGAGATTTCTTTTCTCAATAGGTTTCTCTGGATGAGCTGAGACGTCTCGTCCCTGGCACAGCCTCAGAAAAATGGTCATTTCTCATCATCTCCACTCTCGCTAGAGGCAACTTTCTGTCTTCCCGCTGTCTCTGGTAAGCGCTCTGAGAGATAGGGGGTGAGAAGAAATCATCAGGGCACCCAGGTTCTCCGGAGCCTTTTCTCCCACTGAATAAATTGACCAAATGGATGCCCCAGCGCTCGCCATTACAAAAACTGTCAATTACATAGAAAATGGACTATTTATGCCTCTTTAAATTGGAGCAACCCCCCACTGATTGGCCCAAAACCCATCCATTAACTGCATTCCCAACAGCACAGGGCGGTCGGGGTACCAGGAAGAATCTTCAGATGGTATAATGGGAGATACTAGGCATTCGGCCATCCTTACATATTATTACCCCCCCAAGCCGTACACCCAGCAGATTATAATATGTACAATTCCATCAAGCTGTTTGCATAACCCTTTAGCTTTCAAACAGTTAAAAAGTTCATAGTAATGGGCACCCTGAATGGAGGGGAGTGGAGGGGAGTGGAGGGGAATGGAGGGGAGTGGAAGGGAGTGGAGGGGAATGGATACGGCATCAGGACCAGAATTAGAACAAAGGGTCAGCACGGCGGCCAACGATTCCTCCAACAGAAGAGGCTGGAGCTGCCGAGGACTGAAAACCTTGATGTAGACATCCTTAATATTAATGAAAGAGGCCAAAGATCAAAGAGAGCTGGAGATTTGACGGCGGCCGGGGCCGTGCTGGGCCAAACTTCCTCTTATCTGCCGCCAGCTTCTGCTTTAATTTATATTTTTTTCTTCTGCCTTAACATTTCTCATGAAAGTTGGGAACTAGAGAGGAAGTTTAATTCTTCGGGACGCTGTGACAGCTGCTTCATTGATATCTGCTTTCAGAATTGGAGGAGGTTTAATAAAATAGCTGTTAAAAGGCACCTAGAGAAAATAATAACTGTAATAAGATGTACGAGTCAAACACGGCAGCCGACAAACCCAACCAGCCGTATTACACCACACATGCTAAGAGACACGCGGCAGCCAGGACTGGGGTATCAGAACATCCCGGAACAGGAGCTGGAACTCGCTAGAACAGGGGATTATCGCGTGTGCGTTTACATTACATTCATTAGTGTTTAGGATTATACAATGAAACATACCAATTGAGTGCCCTCCAAATCCCTGTGCCACTGTTCTCTCCCCTGATGCCCTTCTTTTCTAGGAGGTCAGAATGTTTGCTGGGTATGAGGGGATCGCAGGGTTCTACAGCCCTAAAAGCCCCACTCACTCAAATACCCTGCAATAGGGGACAAAGTCACATAAAAAGCCTGGTACAGTCCCACCCCAGCCTCTAACCACACCGACTACAACAAAAGTGCCCCTGTCTGGGCAGCCTCATGCCAGTATAGTGAGCCAGAGCCGCCATCTTAAATGTGGCACCTGGTAGCCACTGGTGATGCACTTAATAGGTTACATTGTTAAACCAGCTGCTGCGGGATGCAACATCCTTACCATGAAAACATAACAAGGATTTTAAGTAGTCCGTGTCTTTGTCTACCTTTTCGCTGCTGTTTTTTTAATCTGTCCCCATGCGAGCTCACGTCAGGCCCCGCACGCTGAATTTTAATGATACACAAGGACTTGCCTTTAAACCTCGGTGACATTTTCTCCGGTGCTAAATCCAGCACAGTCTGTGTCAATGCGCTAATCAACAGCTATGTACATAACGCTCGCTGACATTTAATCAAACGTAATTACGTCTTTACGAGTTCACCTTTCACTGTATACAGAAGCTGAAAAACACAACTCTTTAACTGTTAACGCGCCTCCAAAGAGTTAAACCACGTTTTACCCTTTTTCGGCCCATTCTCACAGATGCCATCCTGTCTTGGCATCCGTCCTAAGAATCCTTTGTCGATCTAATTTTCACCTCTCCCGAGGCAAATCTTTGTCTCTCGTGTCCGGCCCGGGCTGTCATCGCGATAATGTCCCTTTTACCCTGCGAAGTAACGACACACTTCAGACAACTTGCTGAGCTGCGTCGTTTCCCTTTCTCAGAGATGGCCGAGCTCTCTAACAGCTCCCCCCCCCCACTGTCTACTTCAATAAATGGAGGCCTGTCCTCTCGCTCACTGCCTGTCCTCTCGCTCACTGCCTGTCCTCTCGCTCACTGCCTGTCCCGGCTCCTCCACAAATTAAACCTTCCTGACAGATTCTATCTGCCTCTAGTTCTCTATTACTCTTTTTGCTCAGAGTTGGGCAATGCAATGACAAACGTGCCGTGACTCACTGTCTGCTCGGCCAGCCATTCGGGATCTTTTCCTCGTCTCTGCTAACCCTCTGTCTTTCCCGTATGAAAGCCGCGGCGATACCCATCTGTCGTCTCCTCTGTCCCGAGTGTTTCCTCAGAGACACATTTGGAAAGTTAGACCTCTTCTCAGAAGTTGCCAGGTCCACAAAGCCTCAGGCAAGCTGGCACATGTAGCTCTCCATGGCAAATGTCTTTTTTAGCATCTGCAGCACACTGTCCTTAGCGGGGACCTAGAACCATTCCTATCAGACTAAAAATACATTTCTAGAAATATTGTGCTTTCTTTTTTTTTTTAACCCAGCTGCAGTTTTTGCCCTATAACATAATGTTTTCAGGCAGCTGCATATCAGCCATTTGTTCTCGCTTGGTTATCTGATCCCCGATCTACTAGACAAACCCCCCAACTCCTTATCAGACTCTCTGACTAATGAAAGTCTATGGAGGAACGGACTTCATTAGCATTGCCATAAAGCATCAGCTCACTGCGGTGTTTGAGCCGGGAAAGTCGCCAAAACATCACAAGACTGACAGCAATGAGGGCTCCAGGTCTGCAGATAAAGGGAATTGTTTGAACAAAATGAGTCTAAGCCAGGTTACTGTCAGCTCCATCCGAAATTACAAGTTTATGATCAAAGAGAAAAAAAATTCCCTTTAAGTTTTCATCGACCCAGCAGAATGCTGAAGTGCCCTAGGAGTTTAGTATTACTCGTGTTTAATACAAGTTTGGCCAATGGCTCCTTAAAGCAAGCTTGGACTTCATAAAATCTGAGTAAGCCAAGTGTAGAAGTCGCCTTAAAACCGGTACCACGTCCACTTCGCAAAAATAGCTTTTTGATGGTATTGCGTAGCTTCTATTTAATGCACAACACAGCTAAAAACATTTACTAAAGCTAAAGTAATTAGCTTTTAAACAGCTAAAAATGTACTCAAAATACTTTGTTTAAGAAATAGGTATCCACACATAATACCGTATTTGCTGGATTATAAAACGACCTGATTATAAGACAAAACATTAATTTAGGAAAAAAGAAAAAGTCTGAATATAAGAGGACCCTATAGGAAAAAAGTTTTACAGTAAATGTTAATTCATGTAAACGATTTTTTTAATAAAAGCTATGATTGAGAAAAATATTTTGTTTGTAATTCCTTTTATTTTCCAACCTGCCCCCAAGTTATGCACATCTGCCCCCAGGCTTGTCACTCTGCCCCATAAATGCCTTAAAACCCCTATATGCCACTGGGCCCATTATATGCCTTTTAACCCTCTAATGCCACTATGCCCCATGATATGCCTTTTGACCCCCTATGTGCCTCTCTGCCTCCAGAAATGCCTTATACCCCTATATGCCACTCTGTGGGGGATCTGGATCTTAGTCTCATAGTCAGACCTATTTGAGGTCTGATTATAAAATGACTCAGATTATAAGACGAGGGGTATTTTTCAGAGCATATTTAATCTCCCATCTCAGATGCATCAAAGACCACAACTGGACCAAACCAGAACACAACAGAACTGGCTATTTGTAGAGAGAGAATATGAAGTGGTTTATTACACATGCGTAATAGATCACACAATGGTGTTTGCTATATTGGCGACTGTTTGGACACTTTAATGGGTCAGTACATCTCTCTGCTGTTATGTACTGTACTCCAGAGACCCATTCCTTAATAAAAAGCCACAAGTCGATGCCACGGACACGTCCAACGGGTAGAGGAAAGGGCTATAGTTTCCGGTGTTTCTAACATTCATTTTACATTCTTTGAAAGAAAATGATCCATTTCGGAAAGTCTAATTTTCTCACTCAATATATCATGTGTCTGAAATGAAATACTGTATATGGCACTTATTGCACATAAAGAAACATTCTCGCCGTTCCTCTGGCAGATGTGACGTGATAAAGCAAGTTTAGGAACAGTGGATAAAATACACTTTTAGCCTCGGCTGTGACAAACGCCTATTCCTTTATCACAATTTGTAACTTTTAATTGCAGGTAGCTCTATCAATCCAACTTAAAAAGTGCTCATTAATGAAAAATAAGTAAAAAATGCACTAAGCTAGGCTTAGTAGCACCAATTTCACGTACCCTTGAAGCCATAGTGTGACCTATTTTCGCTGCTTATACTGGAAGGGTTACATTTCTTACCCCACTGAGCCAAATAACGGTTTTCATGCCTTGATGAACCCGGCAAGTTCTAGCTCTGCTCCACGGAGATATGGAAGGCCTCTCGCTGGGTTTAATCCATGTGCGTGCAGAATGGCTGGCAGGGATCCCTCTCCCCATCAACCTTCACCCCGACGGTATTGGCTTTGGGGTTGGCCCAGAGAGGTTTTAGCTCCTCCGTGAATCCTCAGCTCTACAAACCTACTACAGGCAACTTTCATTATCTTGGAGACTCTGGCTGTCGAGACTCAAATGGAACTGCATTCCCACCGCCCTCGAGTGCCTGACAAGCTGTTTTCGGCAGACAGCGTAAGGGATGGGAATGTTCCAGCTTTAGCTTTGGGGTGATTGAAATGTTTTATTTGAGCTGCATTACTCACCTAGCTGCATAAAAAGATTCTCCCGTACTTTGGGGAAATATTTGTGCAGAGGAACCCAAACCACATTGGTGCCAATCAGACCTCAAGTCCGTGCCCGGCGGAAACCGTAAAACCCATCTGTATTTTGCAAAGTGAATTCTCTCTCACACCGTGTATTGCCCAAAACACTCGCATTCTTCCTAAATTAAAATAGTTGTATTTTGATTGAAATGCAAAAATTATTAGGCTGAGAGTTTTCCCATAATGACCTCATCTGCACTGCACCCGAGACCATCAGTGAAAGTAACCGGCTCCTAACCCTGCGTCTCCTTTCCCGATGATCCGGGTACTAAACACAGTGTTGGTTCTGTTTTGTAGCTCATGTTTCTGTGTCATTGGCCATCACTGGATCACCGTTGCGTTTCTAATCCAGCCCCATGGTGTTGGTTCTACCTCCTGCAAAGTCCCCCCTCCTACCGGCGCCCATGCCCTGCTCATTCATCCCTTCCAGATCACTATCCTTCTCTCGGCGAGAAGCATCACAACCGTTTCATCTAACGCAGCCTGTCATTCCTCCCGCGTCTCTCTGTCTCCTCACATTTCCATCATCCCTCTTTCCACATATCTAGACATTGGAAGTGACATGCGCTTCCAGCGGATCTTCCAGCGAAAGAAATTAGCAGATAAACTCGTCTGGAGGAGCCCACGGTGGGATATTTTTGCTCTGTTATCCACTATATAGATGTATAATTAGCTTTTTCTTGTACTTACTCTCAGTCCTTAATATCAGAGGTTATGCCATGCGGAATTAGTGAATCACCTGAGCTATAAACATGCGCGACGAGGCTTCAATTCTGCTCTCGGCTTGTCCTTAGTATTCTGAAGATGCCACCAACTTGCGCAGACACAATAATAATAATTAATGGACAAGAATGGAATAAACTAAAATAATTTCCACAAGAGGCCAAAAATGAGAAAGCTCCGATCCACCGGCATATTGTGAAACAAGCAAGTAAAGTCTTTCAAACAAAAGCATCAGGAAATAATATGAGGTGAAATATCAAGCGGCCTTAACGTGAAATGGACGGTACGGGGTTTATTGCGCCCGTGTCTGACAGCTCCTTCCAAGTCCCTGATAGCTCATCGTTACCCACGCCGTATCATCGCATCCCAGCATGTGTGCCCCTTCACCTGGGGCAGATATCTCAATGTTTTAGCTGCGTGTTCTTCCATGTTCTCCACTGGTACGGACCGGTGATAAAACTCATTGTATAAAGACCCATAGAGGCCTCCGCATGGGACACGGAGTCTGGCCGAGGACTATTACTGCGAATCAAGAGAAAAAAAACATAAAAAAACACCTCTGGGAATTTATACTACTAACAAACCTTGGTGTCTGTGGCAAAGCTGGTGTATTTATATACATTGAGCTAAAAATCCCACAATCCAAGGTACAGCTGCAGCTCCAGAACTATACTGAACATATTGATTATTCTACATGATGAAGCCAGATCGATGCATACGTCGGCCAGTCTGCACGATAAAGGTATTGGAGCTCACGTTCCTACTTTATTAGTTGTTTGGCCAAGTTGTTCAGCATCTCGTGCCATTAAAACCACAAAGTATGGAATGACGCTGTTTGTATTAAAATGTTTCTGATAAAATAAACTGCAAGTATCTTTTTTAGCATTATTTGTTACCGTGTTTGAGAATGACTTTGTTTCTTTTAAGTATGAATGACCACAGGGACCAGATATAATGTGTCACTCAAACAAGCGTTTAGGGTTCCTGAATAAAGAGTATCTTAAACCCTGAGGCTCGCAGGATTACAAAAGTCACTGGGAAATAAATCTGTAATATTCAAATAATGCAATTCTCTGCATAACAGAAATAAGAGAGTCCATAATGCATGATTATTTAGTGGCTCCGAAGGTCCCCGCGTGGAGAATGGAAGGTGAGCTGTGTTTCAGTGGAAGAACGGAACAGAGAATTAAAGCGAGCGGAGAGGCGGCTGATCCCCTGCTGTGGATTAAGCAGCTGGGTAGCAGTTAGTATTTTTCCTGACACTAGCTTTCTGTGAAGGATTTGGCTTTTAAAGAACCTTTAAATTTGTGAAGGTTAGGGTGAGAATTAGTCTTAGATTAGTGTTAAATTGAATATGCCGTTTCTTGCGGATGGTAACGAGCAGGTTAGCCAAACTACATTAACACACTCCACCTTCTGTGGGGTAATCCAGAGCCGCACTAGTAATTAATCCAGCATGGGTTCGCTTTCATTAAAATGTTCTGCTTTAAACCAAAAGACGAGGCTGGAAATCTTTTTTTTCCCCCTTCTGTCATGAAGCAGACGTACGCTGTGCTTCTTTATAGCCCCGAGTGTCTAGATGTTTCCAGCAAGGTCCAGATGTGGCCGTCTCTCATGCTCAGTGTCCCAGCAGCTGCCACTAATGGTCAGTTTTAAACCAATGTATCAAGATTTGGGAAAAGAACGTTATAAAGAAATAAAATTCCCCCATTTATGTTAGAATATTTTATGCCTTCTGCCGGAAAGGATTTCTGCCAGGCACGCTTTGGAAGCCTTACTGCACAGATGTTATTGGAATCTATCAACCTAATTGGTAAATATGTAGCAAAGAAATGCATAAAATGATCAGCCTGATTAAATTATAAGCATATTGAGGAAAAGCCTATTCAAAATAAAGGTCCAGGTGGACAGGGAGGACAGAGGACATAAGAAAGGTATATCAGTTTGAAGAAAGAATGGCACAGAAGAAAGGCAGAGTGGGAGAGATTGGCGAGCGTGGAGAAGAAAGGGGCACGGAGATTTTGGGAGGGAAAGCGTGTTTTGCTACGTCCACAGCCAGAGATTCAGCTGTAGGTGAGGGCAACGCACGTTTAACTGCCACGTGAGACCTGTGATCACACAAGTTCTTCTGCTTTCCAGAGCAAACCCAAGAGTCCCAAACCTACACGTTCCCTCATCACCATGAGACTCTACAAGCCCTGGCCTTCATCTCAAGAGCTCTGCTCCATCCCCGAGGACATCATTTCTGTTTGTTTTGTAGAACAAAGGAAAGCAACAACTGAAACAAATAAACTTTTTCCGAGCTTAGGCCTGAAGGTAACGGGCAGTGAAAATGTCGAAGGAGTGAAATTTTGTAAGCACCACAAATGATGAAACGTGACTGTGTATCACTTCTTTACTACGAGGTAAAAGGTTAATTCCCTGGACTCACACAATAGCCACTAGTCAAGCACTCGCTGCAATGCCTTGTCATTGCCTTCTATGATTTCCTTACATCAGCCATAACCCTTAAAAACACACAGCAGTATGTGCGTGCGGACCACCCTGGACCAGAGACCCCCTCGCTGCCGGAGAACAGCAGACATCTTCATAGACAACAGCATTGAGAGAAGACGAGTGAAGGAACCAGGCCCCGTCACTGATCACAATCTTAATGTAAGCGCGGCCTCCAGCAGCTTCTCGGATTAAACCGGCCCAGAATTGCTCCCTCTAGACCCAGGGAAAGTATGCAAAATACTCATTTATTACAAAGTCAAACTCATTATTTCCTTAGCTTCCTATTATCGGCTTTCTTCTCACTTTGCATCGTAACACAAAGCTTCCATTAAAACTAATAAAGTGCAACTTTGTATTAGTAAAGAAAGGGGGGGGTAATGATTATTAAGTATGAAGTCCTGCACCGTCCTTAAGTCTAAGACTCAAAATTACACTCCTAGAATATGGGGGAAGAGGGTAACTGAGTGCAAAATGGGGGTGTGGGGGGTCTATGGAGGACACCCACTGAGGAATCATATCCCCCTCCCCATGGAGAGCCGGTCATCTGCGCACCTTATTCCTAAAGGGACATTCTTTACTATTTTTATATTTGTTACTGTCCTTTTTTATGTAAATTCAGTATCAAATCCTAGGAAGGCACCTGCAGTCACACAGAATGTTAACCTGTACGAGAAGTGGCGACAAAACCAGCCTGGTGTTTGTTGGCGGCCAGCTGGTCACCTATTCTTAGATAACAGTGCATGCGCAGCGCGGCTGGATCTGCGAGTTTTAGGGATATTATTACTTACAATCGCTTACACACAATTCACAGATGGAGCAGACTGCCTTTTGCCTGTCAGCCAAACCAAAAATTGCCCCAATCCCACGGTAACAGAATATCGCTCCTTAGTACACAACGTTTCGCTCGGCTAAGCCACGGGGCAGTTAGTTTTGTTGTATTCTAAAGAATAAAATATATCGAAAGGCATTCAGTAAGCGTGACGCGGCATCAAACCAACTGGGTTAAGGTTGTTGTTTCTTTTGCTACAGTTTTGTTACTTTATTAATAAGGCTGTAGTGTGGACGGTGTATTAGTCCAGTGTATAAGAATGCAAAAAAAACTGAATGTTGCAGAATCTCGTAATCCCTTTTTTATTGGACTAACAGTATTTAAAATAATAAATAAATAAATAAATAAAAGACGAGCTTTCGGGAGTCCTCCCTTTATCAAGTCAGAAATGCTTTTCTATTATTTTAAATACTGTTAGTCCAATAAAAAAGGGATTACGAGATTCTGCAACATTCTGTTTTTTTGCATTTTAATAAGACTGGAAAGCTCTGTGTTATCCATCAGCTGCGTGGGACGCCATCTCTGCACAGGCGGCACTATATATCGCGTGCCGCGCCGCAGGGGGGTGCCGCAGGCCGGAAGGGACAGGGTGCGAGGTGTTTGGGTGGAAATAACGAAGCCGATCTGCGTTCTGCTGGAATAGGCAGCCTGGGATCATTAAACAAACAGAAGGCAGGGAGGCCTGGATTTCCTTGCATCAGGTGAGGCTGCCAGGCTGATAGAGGCCAGCGCAGAAAGAACGACATCCGACGGTAAGATAACGATCCGGCTGCATCTATTGTGCTGTCTTCAGCAGCTCATTCTGTCTCCGAGGATCATTTCAGCCTTCATTTAATTAGCTGTCTGCTCCAGCCGGGCTTTTTAAAAGCCTTTCAGATGCCACCCGTGAATGTGCGAGCT
This sequence comes from Spea multiplicata, assembly GCA_009364415.1. NCBI lineage: Eukaryota > Metazoa > Chordata > Amphibia > Anura > Pelobatidae > Spea > Spea multiplicata. Next base: position 13,411,281 of record VKOC01000007.1, read on the forward strand.
TTGTGGTGCTGCAGTAATTGGGTTACCGTCAGACAATTACCTTTTCAAGGTTTTCATAAAGTTCCCATACTCCTAAAAAGATTCTGCACCACTTCTGAGATTCATGTTTATAAGACGAGCGCCCAACGGGTTAACCTGTTAAGTCCCAAGGCCAGCACATGCCCCATTGTCTCTCTGTGGATTTACCCTTTCGGTGGCAGTCCCAGTGTGTTTACTGGTGGAGCGCTGAATACACATCTCTTGCTCTCCAAGGGGTTAAGCTTTACGCGGGAAGCAGATGCCCTCCATGCTCCCGCTGCGCTCTCCTCTCTGTGCCAGGTTAGTGCCCAGGACATGTATTTCCCCAGAGGAAAGTTTTATCGAGATGGCCCAAGTTCTTTGGATAAGTTCCCTGTGCTCCTTATCACTGGTGTTCAGTGCTCTCCTCGTCTCCTGTGTCCCTGCTCCTCATCTTCTGTGTCCCTGCTCCTCATCTTTTGTGTCCCAGCTCCTCGTCTCCATTGTTACCCTGAGCTTCTTGTGCTACCCCTGCTCCTTGTCCCCTGGGCTCCTCACGCCTCATCTCCTGTGTTACGCTGCGCTTCTTGTCCTCTGTGGCCCCGTGGTCTCCTCCATAAGCGCTGCTCTCCTGTGCCCCCGGCTCCTCATCCTCCGTATTCTTTCTCCAGGCCCCCGAAATGACTCTGCTGTTGATGCTGTTCCGTGTGATAGACTCGGCTTCATTACCCCGCTTTCCTAATATAAGTCAATTAATTTGGGGACTGCAGCCACAGCGGGTGCCATTTATAGCTCATTCTTTCTGCTGCTGCCCTAACATTTCTAGCAAATTAATAATTCATCTCAATTTAACCCATTCACTGCCAGAAAAAAAAAAACAACTATTTGTCCTTTGGTAACATATACTGTAGAGCCTGCAAGTTCCAGGAGGGTTCATTAAATTTAAAGAGTAAAACACAGCAAAGAAATCACCGCTGATTGGATGTCATCAGTTTTAAGGCACTTGAGTGCGCGGCTGCGTCTCGCCGAATGCCCACGAAGCTGCGTTGTGTATCTCCACTGAAATTAATTATCTTTCTGTGTAAACTGAATCACAGCGTTTATTGTTTCAGCGTTTGCTCGTTTTTCACGGCACCCTCCATGATTTCAGAGGAATGAGAACATTTACATTTTTGGCCTACGAGCCGTGATGCTCCGTCTGACGAAGCTGCCTTTTCCTTCAAACCTTTAAATCTCATCCAAAAAGTCTAGAAGATTCTGTAGTTTGTTTTTGATCAAAGTGAATTTTTATTTATTCAAAGGAGGTGAATAAATCTACGCCTCATCCATCATTCCCCAACAGACCACTGGGAATAAAACCTATTGTGATTAAGAACAGCATAAACAAAGGCCATTCCGGGGACAATCGGTCACAATTTGCCAACGACTTGATAACCGAGATGACTTTGGTTCAGGTACGGCTGCAGGTGATGGGAGTTCACCCAGCTCATAGGAACATTTCTACCTGCGCTGGGACCACCACTTCCCGTCAGCTGACATCCCCATGAACCTCATCTTTGTTACCAAGATCTTTCAACGCACCGGCATGAAATTTCACCCAAACAGAACAAATGGACGAATCTTGGAGAAATAACCACCTCTGCGTATGAGATAAATGTGCGAGAAATGTCTTATTTAGGAAAATGGATAAAGCTGTACCAGTCCAAGAGAAAACAGAGCTGCACCTTTTCTTGGGTCAAGATAAAAAAGATTGCATAAATGTTCAGGACGTCAGATGGAACATTATTTAGGCGGCAAAGCCCCATCTGATCAGTAACAGTGGTTGTCATTCTATAAAAGGGACTTCTTCTCCTTTCCCTCCGGTACCCACAGTGCTTGTTAGACCGGCGCCAGGCCGGGTGCAAGCATCTGCAAGCGCCATCCCCCCGCAGGAGCAGATTATTGGTATGGCCCAGATGCACACGCAATGTAATAATGCCCCCCCCCCAATGCCGGGTGCGACTCATTAATAACCTCAAACACTAAATCTGCAAAATGCAATCGAGAGAAAAAGCCCCACGCGGCACTTTTGTTGTTTTCTTTTTTTAAACACACAGAGCTGTGGGTGGCAGCTGCAGAAATTGCTCATTAATATTCTGATGAATTCGTGTCATTTCAATTTGAATCAAGAACACAAAATATAATAAAATAAAATGCAAATATACACAGATTTCCTGCTCAGAAAAACGCCGCTGCAGATAATAGGATTATAATTTCTCTCCATCGCTGTTTGTATGTCGAACGTGGATAGCGCTTTGTAACGGGACAGGCAGAGGACTCGGGGAAGAATTCTGGGGCAATTATCAGACCCCTTCTACCCCGTCTGAAAAAATCATGTATCAAAGTAACTTATACAGAACTCTTCTACGAGAGGGGGCAACGTCTGGGGTACGATAAACCAGGCCGGCACGCTGCGTAATATAATGATGTATGACGCCACCAACATTCTACATTTATATATATATAAGAACCACATAGACAGAGTGAAGCTCAACCTGGCTCATGGGCCACACTCCCCCAGGATCTGGATCCATTCTGTGCTTCTTCTACGAGTGCCATTTAGCTTAGCTGAATTGCTTGATGTTTGAAGTGTGGCTTAGTGTTAGAGATTTATTTTTATCATTTAACTGATTGGACTGACAGGGGGGTCCCAAAGGAATCTGCACTGAGGGATCATGGGAAACAGAGGGGAATTTGCCAGATGTCAGCGGGGAATATAAACCTGAATCACAAAAAAAGAAATATTGAAGTAAACACAGGTGATGGATTCGGTACTGGATCCCAGTAAGATCCCAGTGGCCCTTTAGGGGAAAATACAATACAGTGATAGGCAGCATTACGCCTGAGATCTGGTTCTGCTGTCCCCTTTTACATTTTATCTCCGATAGGCCTCTATATCATAAACATGCAATATACTAAAAGGTAAAAAGACGCAAATTCTTTGATTATTGGAATCTCATACCATTTACTGCGCGTTCCCCGCGTGACCCCGTTACGCTCGTGTCCCCCCGTTACGCTCGTGTCCCCCCG
>VKOC01000007.1:13490265-13502550 GCA_009364415.1 Spea multiplicata
TGCCGTGTCTCGCACAGATAATAGGGGGTACAGTGCCGTGTGTCTAGCACAGATAATGGGGGTACAGTGCCATGTCTCACACAGATAATAGGGGTACAGTGCCGTGGTCTCACACAGATAATAGGGGTACAGTGCCGTGTTCTCACACAGATAATAGGGGTACAGTGCCGTTCTCCACAGATAATAGGGGGTTACAAGTGCCGTGTCTCGCACAGATTAATAGTGGGTTACAGTGCCCGTGTGTCTAGCACGGATAATGGGGTTTACAGTGCCATGTCTCACACAGATAATAGGGGTACAGTGCCGTGTCTCGCACAGATAATAGGGGTACAGTGCCGTGTCTCGCACAGATAATAGGGGTACAGTGCCGTGTCTCGCACAGATAATAGGGGTACAGTGCCGTGTCTCGCACAGATAATAGGGGTACAGTGCTGTGGTCTCTTCAGATCTAGCAGGAAAAGTTAAGACAATGAGCCGGAAAGACAGGAAACGTCTGGAGTTTGTGTGAATCTTCCAGACCCCGGCGCTCGTTTACACCAAGTGCAGAGAGCCAGACCACAATATTAAAGCAAGGATTCCGTTTTAGGGGTACTTTCCGTAATTAATGGGAATTTTCTGTTATCTGTGGGTCTGATCGACGCGTCCGACATCTTTCCAAAGTCCGTCCGTCCGTCGGTGACTTCTCCTGGTCGGGGGAGACATGAAGTTACCGGCAGCCATTGTCTGCGTACCTATTTATAACGCTGTAAACGTCGGTGTTTGTTTTGGGGGAAGCGCATTGTTCGGCTCCTCTGGCAGACGTTTGAAGGGCCGGGGGGGCCGTATCGGGCGGCAGCAGCGCTTCCTGAGCCGGGCCGATAAGAATGGAACAGGAAGCCCGACGGCTTCAGGGAACAGCATCAGAAATGTCTCGTCTTGTGACCTTTAAAGTAAAAGGCGTAATTTAATGGACTGGGGGTCCCGGGGGCCAGGGCGTAATTTAAGGGACTGGGGGTCCCGGGGGCCAGGGCGTACCCTAAAGGACTGGGGGTCCCGGTAGCCAGGGTGTACTTTAATGGACTGGGGGTCCCGGGGCGTAATTTAAAGGACATGGGGCTGGCGGATGCTGGGGGTTCAGCAGAGCCGTTCAGGAGTGAATATTTTGGGGGTCAGATATTTAACGTAATGATGTTTCTTTTATCTGTGTTTCTGGTACAGAGGCTCCGCGCGGTGTCACAGCGATCGGTTTCTCCGAGCCGGAGACCGCTGTGTCCTCCGGGCGCATCGGGTGACGGCCGGGTAATGGAGCCAGTGAACGGCTTAATGCGTAACGCGGATCTGTCGATACGAGGCCATCAATAACAGCCATCGTGCTCCTCATTTTATTAATGAGCGCCTGACCTCGATTACGCGGACGCCGTAGAAGCACCGGCTCTATCTGTTCATTTTATCTAGAATTTAGATGGGGGGGGGTTCCGGACCCAGGGTTTGCCCGAGTCTCTGGGTTTTTACCCCAATCTCCGGTTCTGGGCAGGGAGAAAGGAGAAGGGCAGATTCTCGGGGTCACACAGAATGTAAACAACCCCGATGTTGCGATATAAATATATATCAGAAACCATGGGAGCAGCCATCTAAACCTCCTGTTCTCAGGGTCTGAGCCGTTATTCCTCCCCGTTCCGTTGCCGTTAAAGGAAAAGCTGTGACTCTTCCTCTTCCGTGGTTTGCAAAGTGTTGACCCCCCTGCGGAAAGGGTTAATGGCAAAGCTTTTTTTTTTAAGAGAAGTGGTCATAGCCTGACGGGCGTTACGAGTCTCTGGAACTGACGGGGTTAATGGGCGCACAGGATCAAGGTTCCTTAAACGTTTTCTCCTCCGGGCGCCGGGGCGGAATAAGTCCGTTTCCGCTTGAGAGGAGGTTTGGAGCAGAGAGTGCGGACCTGGGGGGGAAACGCTCCGCGCATGTTCTGTCTCTTCTCTTACGTCCCAAAATGACACAAGCGGCAGAAGATTTTTTTTTCTTCTGTGGAACTTTTCACGGTCATTTTATTTCATGAATTCAATGAAAGAACTGCTGAACATGGAAAGGGTTAATCGCGGAGATTTTTGTGCTCGGTAAGTTGGACGGACATGGGAATTTCTTGTCCCCCCCCCGTTGTTTCTTCGTTTTGGAACGAGGGGTTAATATTCCTCCGCCTCTGATAAATCAGTTTAGTAAATCATTGACTCATCGCCATCCGATCCGATTCACCCCCAACTGAGCGGCCCCCGGGTGCCGGGGATCCCAGGAGCAAAATACCAGCCACTGATGCATTGTGCCCCCCTCTGGCACACAAAGGGTCTGACCCCACGCTGTCTGACAGGCGCTCGGTGCGTTTCGGCCCCTCAGGTGACGTCACGGCTTTTATCTCTTTTTCAGCCATAAATCCTCGTCCTGCCGAGTTATTTATTAAGGTGAAAAATGCGCCCGGCCCCTGAAACTGCAGCCTCTCCTGCCCTCTCTGTCATATTTATACGGCCCCCTCCTGTCACGGCGTCCCGGCTTCCACACGCCTTCAGCAAAAGGCCCCCCCGACCACAGGCATATTACCGGCCCTTGGCATATTACCGGCCCGTGCGCATTAAGCTGACCCATAGGCAGTAAGCAGGCCCTTGGCGCTGGGTTTTGTCGTTATTTGCACCGCGAGGGTCATTTGGGGCCCAATTTCCGAGCTCGTTATTAATAACATTCAAGAGAATCATCAGCAGCGGCCCTCGTTACTTAACCGTGTATATAATATTAACCCCGCGTATATGATATTAACCCCGCAAATATCATATTAACCCCCGCGGATATGATATTAACCCCGCGTATATGATATTAACCACGCGAATATGAATTATTAACACCCCTGCGGATATGATGTTAATCCCGCGGGATATTGATATTCAACCCCGCGGATTATGATGATTAACCCGCGGTATGATTATAAAACGGCCCGCGAATATCAAATAGTTTAACCCCTGCGGATATCATATTAACCCCTGCGGATATGATATTAACCCCGCGGATATGATATTAACCCCGAGGATATGATATTAACCCCGAGGATATGATGTTAATCCCGCGTATATGACATTAACCCCGCGGATATGAGGTTAACCCCGCGGATATGAGGTTAACCCCGCGGATATGATATTAACCCCGAGGATATGATATTAACCCCGGCGGAATATGAAGGTTAACGCCGCGGATATGAGGTTAACCCCCCCGTATAAGAGGTTAAACACCCGCGGATATGAGGTTAACCCCCCCCCCCGTATATTATACGCCGTTGACCCTTTACATGCAGTTATGTTGTGGTTAACGTGTTCTGCGTCTCACAGGCTTCTCTTGCGCCCGATTGGAAGTCTACGTAGAACAGGCGTCCGTGGTGGTGGTGGAAGGGCAGAGCATCACGATCCCCGTCTCGTACTCCTCCGTCTCTGCGCAGAAACCCTACGTCACCTGGTATTTTGAGAGGCCGCCCAATAAAGAGGTCCAGGTGCGTCTGCCAAATCTTGCTGACTTATCTGTCGTTAGTAGCTGTTTTAGTGTTCCCTCTGAGGCGAGCGCTCGGCCCCTGGTACAGCGATGGGCCGGTCACCTCGGCAGATATTTTTTCTTTATCTAATTCTGAATCGTTTTCGCTATTTTTGATGTTACTTCCAGATTTTGAAGTATTTGGGGGAAGTCACCAGCATCGAGGAGCCGCAGTTCAGGGGCCGCCTCAATTTCGTCTACCCCATGCCGTCGAGGAATATCTCCATCTTAATAACCAAGGCCCAGGAGATAGACTCCGGGCGCTATAAATGCTACGTGGACGTGAGCGATGACAGCAGCTCCGGGGGGAGTAACGTCGGACTCATTAACGTCACCGTGTTAGGTGGGTAAAAGGACTCATTAACCCCATGGCGCCTGTTTAATTGGCCCATTTCACTCTCTGTGGCCTTTAATCCACTTTGTATTACTAGGGGTTTATTCGCTAAGAGGTCAACTGTGACGATGAATGTCAGCTCTTGTGTTCAGAGTGCAGGGGGGGCTGTCTGGGGCCGGCCCCTCGTAAAACACAGGGTTAATGAGATGAAATGCTGGTAATGAAGCCCCCGCTGAGATGCGTGGAGTTCTGCTGCCACCTAGTGGGCAAACTGGGGTAGTTGCACTGTATTTAGAATCCTGACAGAGAGGACTTTCTCCTCCGGGTGACAGATGCAGGATCCTCTCCCCGACACATTTATTAAAGTCCAATAAATATCTGCTAAACTTCATGACGTATAAAAAAAAAGAAAGAGATTTCCCGTGACATTAACCCCCGAGGACCCATATGGCGTCATTACTGGGCACGCAATGTAACGCAGATACATGCGCGGACTCGAGCTAGGGAGAAACCCTGCGATTCCTGTGAAAATGTTTTTATACGTTACTGCATTAACTCCTGAAGAGCCAATAAAACATCAATTTCTCAGCTAACCTGGCAGCCCTATTGGGGCGTCTCGAGGGCTCTTCCCAGAAGCCAGCAATTATTTATGTTCTTCATGCGAAGGATAGTGAAACTTGCTCCTTTTTGAAAACAAGGTGAATTCAGTGTTTTTTTTTGCTGTGACTGACAGAATGAAGGTGACGTGTGTCCTGTTTTATTCCTTTCAGTCCTGCCATCCACGCCGAAGTGTCAGATTCACGGGACTCCTTACATCGGATCTAACGTGACACTTAGCTGTCAATCATCGAGTGGGAAACCCAGTCCCAGTTACTCCTGGATACGGTCGGCACCCAGTACTCAGGTGTTTTTTGCCCCGGCTCAGGGTAAGAAACGCATCAGAGAAAGGGTTAATCTCCCCCATTGGCTGTAGAGCTTTGCTTTCTAATCACAGCTCAAAGTGCAGGCTTCCGTGTCTTGTTGTCCTTATGGCTCTTACAGTCCGGTGTCTGATTCAGAGCGCTGTTGTCGCATCTTTAATATTAATAGAAATGGTGAGAAATTACCCTAAAATTTAAATCAAATCCCAGGTGGGTAAAAAGCCCGTTGGGATCCAGTGCAGGGAGAGACACCAATGAAAAATCAGGACTGGTTTCACCGAGCGATCGGCCATCGATTTGTTTCATGTTTATTTTTTTCCATTTTTGATCCAGATGCTGAGAAGGGAACCCTGACCCTGACTAACCTCACGTCCCAGATGTCGGGAATCTATGTCTGCACATCCAAAAACATGGCGGGGAGCTCGTCCTGTAACATCACCGTGCATGTCACCTCCTGTGAGTAGCACGTTAATCTCCACTGGGATCTACTTGTACTGTATACATTAATCTCCACTGGGATCCTCGAGTACTGTATACATTAATCTCCACTGGGATCTACTTGTACTGTATACATTAATCTCCACTGGGATCCTCGAGTACTGTATACATTAATCTCCACTGGGATCTACTTGTACTGTATACATTAATCTCCACTGGGATCCTCGAGTACTGTATACATTAATCTCCACTGGGATCTACTTGTACTGTATACATTAATCTCCACTGGGATCCTCTAGTACTGTATACATTAATCTCCACTGGGATCTACTTGTACTGTATACGTCAATCTCCACTGGGATCCACTTGTACTGTATACACTAACCTGGAATCTATTGTTTTTTTTCAGATTCCAAAACGGCTGTGATTGTAGGAGCCGTTATAGGATCCATTGCTGGAATCTGCTGTTTGGTGATCTTGGTGGTCGGGTTAATCTATTGCTACAGAAGAAGGAAAATGGAATTACAGGAGGAGGTGGAGAACGAGATCAAGTGAGTGACGTCACATACTCAGGATCCCATCGCCTAAACAAAACATTCTTATAAACGTGTGACCGATTCCCCTTCATTCTGATTGGCTGGTAATTCGCAGCCAGTCTGCTTCACCTGATACATGAAATGTCTGGGGCCCCTCTAACTAAATGGTGCTAATTTATGTGAATATAATGTTTGCGTTTTTCTCGTCATCTGACCTTTTCCTACGTTTTCTGTGTTTTTGCAGAGAGGACTCGCAGGCCCCGAGACCAACGACCTGGGCAAAGGGTAACGACATGGACTTCAAAAACGGCACATTGTCATCAGTAAACACAACCAGAGACCACAAGGCTTACAATTCAAAGTCCCCGTCAGACAGCGCGTCGGTTATCACAGCGGCCGGCAGCAATGTGGGCTTTAAACCAACCGAGAGAGCCCAGGTCACGACCCCAACTCCCAGCATGTCCAGCCAGTCCTTACCCTCGTACATGGCCCCGGCGAATGGGAGTTATTACAACAACGCAGCGGCTCCCAGGGACACCGTGCACAGGCCAAACGGACACCCCCCGCCAGCGGCGAGAAAAGAGCCGGCAATGGTGTCTGGAGTCACCCCTTCCAACCTGGTCAGAATGGGCGCTGTGCCCGTCATGGTCCCGGCTCAAAGCCAAGCGGGGTCTCTCGTGTGACCGCAAACTGCCCTTTCTGCCCCAAAAGAAAATGTTTACAAAACTTCTCAGCCAATAACTGTATAAAACGCGTCGGCAACAATACATTCATCAGCCGCATGCGCCGCCGGGTGATCGCTAAGAAGAAGATGGCCTCGGATGCGTTCCAGGGAATGACTTGCTGCCTCTGTGATAATTCCGGGATATTTTGGACCCTCTTTGCAGTCAGCGAATCAAATTAATTGTTTCACGACCTAGGGGTCTCCCGGCCCCTTCCAGCTCCACTGACCACCCGTTCCCTGCAGACCCTCTCCGGGTTTCTCACTCTTGGGGTTTATTGTGGGAGATGCCTTTGACGCGGCTTACGGGGAAACGCGTCGGGAACCGGTATTAACGGGGGGGGTTGGGATGCTTCAGGTTGCTGGTGCAGTAACGATCCACGCGGTTATTGGGGGGGCAGTCCTTGCACCTGATGGAGAAACGCGTCTGTCTTCTGACGGGGAGATTTTACCAAACGCTGGAGAATTAAAAGCAAAAACGGATCTCCTTCCCGCCCTGGACGCGCGTCTTATAACGTTTAGGGGCTGTGGAAACCGGCAGGGAAAAGCTCAGGGGATTCAAAGGGGAGAATTTTATGTATTTTACAGAACAAAATGGGGTGAAATAAGTGATAAAATAAACGTCGCAATGAGAAACGAACATTAACCAGAAATACATTTAAATACATTGCTGATAAAAAGTCCGGTCAGGGTCATAAATACGCAGCCGGGGCTGGCCCTTCATCATATGTAGTGCAATTGGGGGCCGCGATGCCCCAGGGGTCTCATTGGGCGTCATGGCTGTCAATCTGAACCGAAGCGCCCCCTGCTGTTTGTGTCCTAACACGCATGCTTGTTACATGTTTTATATCACGCACATGTTTTATGTCCTGGGAGCTCGTTACATGTTTTATATCACACGCGTGTGAGATCCGGGTGTCATATTATTTATTCTTCCGGTAACCGCCGTTTAAGTGAATGAACGACACGTTACACGCATCGCATGGACCCGATAACAGTGTTACTCGCTATGTAATACCCGGCGTGTTATTCACAATGCATTCCGCTCTTTGCTTTATCTACGTAGCTTTAAAGATGGCGCTCGCGTGTTACTGTGTATGGCGCCCGCTGCAGCAGGAGCGCAGTATCAAGCACACGGGAATCGCAGAAACTCATCGATTGTATGAACTGCGGACTCGGGGTTATTTTTTTTATACATTTTTTGCATTTTCTGTGCCCCGGGATGTTGTGATTATAAATGTTTCCGTTAAAAAATGTTCAATTTTCTGTATCTTGAGACTCAAAATCCCATATATTAAAGGAAAACCAGAGACAAATAATGTTACAAATATCTGCCATTTCCGGCCCCCTTCAAACAGGATGGGGGCAGTTATATAGCGTGGGGGGCAGTTATATCGCGTGGGCAGTTATATCGCGTGGGGGCAGTTATATCGTGTCGGAGGCAGTTATATCGCGTTGGGGGCCGTTTGGACGAGCGCCCGGATTCATTTGCGTAAATATGACAGATCGTGTGTTTTCAGGGCCCAGGCCAGCCATAGGCAGCCGCTCTCGGCAGAGCCCCCCCCCTCGCCGTATTTACCGCGCGCTCTGGGACTGAATATCCCTCCCCAGCCCCGCGGAACGTCCAAAAACCTCAGGAAAAATTCTTTCATTGTGTAAAGTTTGGCTTTTTCATTGGGTGCTTTATTGTCATGTGACAGAAAGGCAGCCTCTGATAGGTCGTTGCCGTACTAACAGGAAACACTTCTTAACGTTTCTGTGTTTGTGATTTGTAAGTAAGAATAAAATATTTTATTTGCTGAACGCGCTAGAGGGAAATCAGCGTTTTCATCGGATAAACGAGATCCTCGGCCTGCGACTCCCAACGCGTTTCTCCAGTCAGCGGCCTGGACTATTTATACTCTGCGATAGACAAGTCATATTCACCAATATGCTGCTTTTTGCAATAAAACGCTGTCAATTTGTCGAAATTTTGCCGTAAAGGTCGTTATCGGGGCCGGGGGGCTTCATTCACCTCTCCGCGCCTCCACGTGACGAGCTGCTCATGCGCGACAAACATTTCGGCGCAAGCAGAAAAACTATTTATTTCTGAGAAAACAAATATAAACGCTGCGAGGATGAGAGAAATTGAAATAAAAATGATTGAGAATAATCCGGTGTCATTTCTCGTATTTTTGGTTCATTTTATCCGCTGGATAAATTATATTTTCTGTTTTGTAAATGGGCTTAAAAACGATTGTTCTGTGTTTTCTGTTTTTAATATGATTTGTGAGCCTTGAAGGTATTTTATTAAATTCTGACCTGGTTGTGTTAAAAGGAACCTCGAGTCCCACGCCGGTCCTAAAACTAGATACAAAGATTTTAGAACAGGCGGCCAATCAAATAAAAGGTCAGGTGCATCGTGGGAAATTCTAAGCACAGCGGACGGGAAGTTCTCTTCACTCATTTATCATTTTATCACTTTTATTATACAAATAATAATCATTATTTCCATTATTATTATACTTTATTATTATTATTATTATGATTCGGAGCAAAATAGTGAAAACAGGATATTTCTCCCATTTAAGGGTAAAATCACGTTTATCCTCCGCTCCCCAGCAGGGGGCGATAGCGCCGAGACTCATAAATATTAACCCCTTCATGGTCTATCACGAAGATTCTACGTAGTGGCTGCAATTTAATTTTTTATTGAGAGCCCGAGGTCTTCGTGCGATAAACTGAGTGAAGATGAGTGAAGATTGAAGATGAGTGAAGATGAGTGAAGAGTGAAGATGAGTGAAGATTGAAGATGAGTGAAGATGAGTGAAGATGATTGAAGATTGAAGATGTGTGAAGATTGAAGATGAGTGAAGATTGAAGATGAGTGAAGATTGAAGATGAGTGAAGATTGAAGATGAGTGAAGATTGAAGATGAGTGAAGATTGAAGACGAGCGCTGCGGAGATCCAAACCGTGGAGGCCACAGTGGAGTCGAGTCCCCGATCTTCGTCTTCTGGAGCATGTGCTCCCCGGAGTGATGTGCAGCCCCTTCCTTCCCATCCAGGCAGAAGCAATGGGTGGGCCGGATCTTCTAGGATCTCCCCGAGAGGAGATCCACTGACGTCTTGAAGACCTTCTTAGGGGGAGTGGGGGCCAAAAGGCACAGCCCCCCCCCCACCAATACTGGACGGAGTCTTCGGGGACTCAGCTTCACTCTGACTTTAGGCGACCCAACGGTGCTCAACTATGGGCCCGCTCTGTATAGAGACACTATGGGCCCGCTCTGTATAGCGACACTATGGGCCCGTTCTGTATAGTGACACTATGGGGCCGCTCTGTAAGAGACACTATGGGCCAGCTCTCTGTATAAACACTATGGGCCGCCTCTTCTTATAAGACACTTCAGGCCCTGTTTCTTATAGGACACTATGCCCGCTCTCTAGTATAGAGACACATATGGGCCGCTCTGATATAGGGACACTATGGGACTCCGCCTCTGTTATAGAGACACCTATGCGGCCGCTCTCTGTTATAGAACACCTATCGGGCCCGCTCGTTATAAGAGACACTATGGGGCCGCTCTGTATATAGATACACTATGGGCCGCTCTCTGCTTATAGAGACAACTAATGGGGCCGCTCTGGGAGCCGTATAGCGACACTAGGCCCGCTCTGTACTCAGAAGACACTATCGGCCGCTCTGTAAGAGACACATATGAGGCCGCTCTCTGTATAAGACACTATGGCGCTTCTCGAGCTTATAGCAACACTCATGGGCCGTCTCGTATAGAGACACATGGCCCGCTCTCTGTCATAGACGACACTATGGCGGCGCCGGCTCTGTATAGTGAACACTATGGTCCCTCTGGTATAGAACACCTATGGAGCCGCTCTCTTGTATAGACACTATGGGCCGCTCTCTGTATAGAACACATATGGGGCCGCTACTCGTATATCGACACGTACTGGGTGGCCGCCTCTCTGTATAGAGACACAATGGGGCCGCTCTCTGTATAGAACACTATGGGCCGGCTCTCTGTATAGAGACACTATGGGGCTGCTCTCTGTATAGAGACACTATGGGGCCGCTCTCTGTATAGTGACACTATGGGGCCGCTCTTTGTATAGACACACTACCCCTGACTGTGTCTGGATGCCCCCTGTTGCCCCCCCGGGGTAATTATTCTTAGGGTGCCCCCTTTGCTGGCCGTGGGGGGCGATGTTGGAAAATGGATTGAGGCCGCTGAGATTTACTGGTCGGGCCCAAGGACGTAACCCTTTCAGTGCCTTGCAGGGCTTCCTCCCCCTCCGGCCCCCGGTGTGTTAATGAATTGCCCCAGCAAAGAGCGAGGGGGTGGGGAGGGGGAGGGACGCGTGGGATCCCGTCTGGTGGGAGAGAAATCCAGGCACCAAAATATCACAAGTGAGAGGCACACGTTGTCATGGCAACTCCAGGTTAACCCTTAGCATTCAATGGCTTTCAAAGAGTTAATCCTCACTCTAAATAAACGCGGCGGCTGTAAAACGATTATTTCTCCTATTTTAAGGAAGCGCCGTACGGTTAGATTGTAAGCTCACTGGCCGAGTCCTCGCCCCGGCTGTATCTTTGTGTAAATATTTAACTTGTACAGCGCCGCAGACTCTGTCAGCGCTTAATAAATACAAATTCTAAGAAGTATGAAAGAGGAAATGTTTGAATAAATGAGCAGCTCTATGAGTTTCCTCATCACGCTTTCAAGTGTAGGCGACCGATGTTATGGGCAATGTGAGCTCCCCGGGGAGGAAAAAGGAGAGCCTCAAATAACTGGGATTTCAGAATGAGGTGTGTGCCCCAGGAGATTACAGATTAAGGGCCACAGCAAGCTGTAGAGGGCCACAAATAAACCCCGGGGCCCATATCCATTGTAAAAGGTGCCGGATAGAGCCCTAATAACTACCCTTCAATCAGGGGCAATAAACAGGAGCGCGAGGCGAAATTAAAGGGTTAAGCTGATTTCCCCTGATTTCGTGGTGTGGACGGGTCGGCGGTTCCGGGTGATACTACCCGATACTCATAGTCAGTGTTTGCTCTGCCTTATCAGGTGTCGGACTCGCCCCTTTCTATCAGATCCTATTGGGTTAATTATTAATCAGAAAAAATATCAGATAGAAATGACCTCCGCCACTGGAACCGCCGCACGGCCGCCGCCGCTCCGCCTCATTACTCTTTGAAAGGGCAGTTTTTTGGGTGATCAGCATACCTGCCAAGTGTCCCTGTTTCCCCTCTCTCCTCCTCCAATGCCCCTCCCTCTCCTCTCACTACTGAGATTGAATGGAAGGATTTTTTTACTGAGAGAGTGGTAGATAAGTGGAACAGCCTCCCAGCAGAAGTGGTAGAGGGTAATACAGTGAGGGGATTAAACATGCATGGGATAGACATCCGGCTCCTGAATCTAAGACGAGACCAACGACTGAGTCTTTACAGCAAGAGAAACGGGCAGCTGGACGGGGGCCGGCGGGGGCCGATCTGCCGGCAGGTTCTGTGTCTCTGCATTCAGGTCTGGGGTTCAAATAAACGCGGGGTTCTTATTTTTTGGGGGCCGGTTTCCTGCACCCTTTACTGACCGGTTTGGGCTGGCGGGTGACGGCTTCCCCTTATCAGTGAGTCAGAGCTCTTTGTAGTCGATAACATGCGCGGCGTTCACTCCACTCTCCAGCTGCAGCAAACATGACACAGAAGTCTCTGCTTCTCCTCCTAATCTGCCTCACTTCATGGAGCGGTAAGGAGCTGGCGACCCCCGACGCATTCCCCGGCACGGCCCCCTGACGCATTCCCCGGC
>VKOC01000007.1:13522115-13541648 GCA_009364415.1 Spea multiplicata
CAGCAGAGAGGGGGGGGGAGAAGGGGCAGCATCATTAAGGAAAGTTTACAAACACTGCAGGAGACTTCGGGCCCCTCGTGGCCTCCATTCCCTACTTGTTTTGGAGACCCTGCACCTCCATCTGTCTCCGCTGTATATTCAGGAGCTGTATGCCTATCCCATGTTAAAATACCCTCTACCACTTCTGCTGGGAGGCTGTTTCCCTTTTCTACCAATATTAATACATCGTCAGACCCTATACTCTGTATACGTTCCTGCGTTATGTATGCTCCGGCTTCGGTGATGGGAGTGGGAGGTGGAATGGCAGGTGGGAATCGGGACCGTTTGTGGGAATTGGCGCCCGTTCAGCCGTTTGTGAGTCAGAATCCGACGTTGAACGAGACGCCCGGCTCGCACTCCGCGTCCAATTCATCCCCAAGGTGTCCGGTGCGGTTAATGTCGGGCTCTGTGCAGGTCACACAAGTCTCTCTGGGGCCACAAAGTGTGAAGCATGTAATTGTCTAAAATGTCTTACAGCATTAACATTAACCCTTCACTGGAGCCAAGGGGCCAAGCCCTGAAAAACTGCCCCAGACTGTGACCCCTCCCCCAGCAGGTGCCAGGTGTTCCGGGGGGCAGCGTTCTCCTGGCATCCGCCAAACCCAGACTCGCTCGTCAGACTCACCCGTCAGACTCACCCGTTATCTCGCCCGTCAGACTTGTCTGTTATCTCACCTGTCATCTCACCCGTCAGACTCGCCCATTATCTCGCCTGTCAGACTTGTCCGTTAGCTCGCCCGTCATTCCTGCCCGCCATCTCGCCCATTATCTCACCGTTAGCTCGCCCGTCAGTGAATCTGATTTATTACCGGAGACAAACGATTATCACAGAATTTCAAACTCAACGAAAAGATAACGAAATTGCCCATATTTGGGTACAAACTGTGTGTAAGGGGAGGCGGCCGCGGCTGTGACATCACGCATCGCTTATGTCATTGATTCTTTACCGATCGTGTGTTTTCTTCGGCTGCGATTACTAAGATTTTTTTTTTCTTTTACTGAAGGATGAAGTCGGATGTCGTGCTGGGATTTTGAGACAAAAAGGGGTCGTTTCTGACAAAAACACAGGAAATGTTGATTGATTCTTGAGAAAGGAGTTTTCCCGGCGGAGTCTCCTCGGGGAGCGATTTGCTTCTCCGGCTACTTTTGGAATTCTTATCTCGGCTGCCACGACTTCCTCAGCGGGAACGTTTCCTTCCCGGACACAATCACACACTATGACACACCGTCACACACCATCACACACCATCACACACAATCACACACCATCACACACCATCACACACAATCACACACTATGACACACCGTCACACACCATCACACACCATCACACACAATCACACACCATCACACACCATCACACACAATCACACACTATGACACACCGTCACACACCATCACACACCATCACACACAATCACACACCATCACACACCATCACACACAATCACACACACACACATCACACAATCACCACCATGACACAGCCGGTCACACACTAATCACACCATCACACACATCACACCCATGACCACAATCACACATCATGACACTCAATCACCAATCATCAGCACACAATATACACACCAATCACATATCACACACCATGCACACGCCACACACAATCACACACCATGACACACATCACACACAATCACTCACACACGCGTCACATACACTCACACACCATGACACACCATCACACCAACACAATCACACACCATGACACACCATGACACACAATCAATCACACACCATGACACACCGTCACACACAATCACACACCATCTTTGGCCATCGCTGGCCAGAAATCAAACGGCCCCCACTGTGGTCAGTTCACTAAATGTTGCGGGCGCCATCGTACCCGACAGCGAGAACTTTAATCCGAATCAATAACTTGTGTTTTGTGGTTGGGGTAGTCAGAAGTTGCCCCAGTGTGGTGTAGATTTTGGTATCCCTGTATGTGGGGTCGTTTCCCCGGCAGCCGATTGGCTGTAGCGATAATCAGATTATTAATTCATGTTTCACACGGCAGGGCTTTGCCTTTTTGTGCCTGGGGGGGCAGATCTTGCAGACTTGCGACTCTCCCGTGGCAGAGAGGCACATCGTTCCTACTTGCCCCATGAGTGGATTGCCTGGGTGCAATAGGCATCTGTTTAGTCCCCTTAGAGGGGTCACAGCTACCTATAAATCAGTGGGCCCCCGGAAACTCGTATAAACCGGATGGATTTCCAGAAGGAACCGGTGCGAGAGACGCGCGGCTCCCGGGTAACCGGCGGCGACCGGCGTGCAGCTCCCGCTGTGTTTACACCAAACATAATCCCGTTATTTTATAATGAAGAGGGTGGGGTGATCAGCGCTGATCGCCGGCTCTGTGCAGAGAAACGAGTGATTAGCAGGTCGTGGAATATTCCGGGTTAGTTGGGGTTAAACATTCACCGGGTAACGGGCGTACGAGGAGGGGAGAGGGGGATATGCTTTTTTATTGAGTCTGAGTGAACCCCAAACTCGCACTCACATAGAGCAGGAACCTAAACACAAGCTGCCGCTATATAAAAATCCTCTAAAAGGAGTTCGCGGGGGAAGCCGGGAGGGAATGACAGAAAAATACTACGATCCAAGCGCTGGCCGAGCTCCTGGCGATTGCCGCAGAGCCCCGTTCAGCCAGTCTGGCGGTTGTTACATCACTTCCTGTCCACGTCTTTGGAAGGAAGTCCACGAGGACCGTCCCTTTGGGCTACAGGGTAGACCTCGGCCTTCACTGACCCCCTCCTGGTGCCGATCTCATTTCGGTGGCTTTTGTGTCATTTCTGCGGCAAGCGTTTGTCTGAATTTTGTGTTTTCGGTAAATATTCTTAACATACTTTCCGGGATAATAACATAAAAGCAGGGCAGACGCCGCGTGCCGGACCAGGAGTCTGCGATGTAAGTGAAGGCTGAAGAAGGTCTGTGTTTCACGGCAGAAACCCAAGTGATTTTCCTTTCAGGCTCAGCGCTGGCAGGTTGTTGGATCCGCAGGGTCGGGTACGTTCTTCACCCAAAAACATTTTACCACCCACAAAAACGCTGATTAGGCCACCGAGCAGCCGTATTACCTCTGATTAAAAGCCCATGTCTCCCCAATACCTTCCATTGGACACGTACGGCGTCTTCACACTCCTTGGGTATTTACCAACGAACTGCCCTGGCATCGGCACAGGGTCGCTCATTGACCAGAGGCTGGTGTCACAAGGTGTGATATGACGTCAGATGATGGTAACCTGGTGGGTTTTCGAAGAGAAGTGGACCTGCTTGAATTCCCCAGGGCCAGCTGGATCGAGCAGACACGTAGCCGTCACGCTTGGTCCTGACCCCGGTAACTCAAAGGCCCTGGGGCCGGGAATGAACTTAGTGAGTCCCTGTTCTGGGCTGACCACCTACTAATGTCACCGTTGGCATATCTGCAATCCTGAGCGAGAGCCACAAGAGTCCAGCGCATGGCGTCTCCCAGACGCGCCGGAGAGTAATGAAAAGAAGAATTAGAACGAATGGGTTGACTCCATGATGGTGGCACCAATATCCAACTGGCCAAAATTCTTCCCGTATGAGCCAACAGTTCAGGAATAAAAGGTGTCCGTGCTGCACTTCTAGAGAAATGATAAAGGTGGAACTAATGTGAGCAGCACTCGTAGCCACTCCAAAAATAATAAAAACGCGGACCTCTCTCCGTAGCCTGGCTACCGGCGCATTCAATGTAAAGCTGCAGCCATGCATGAAGAGAAGAACGCGCCGGGGACTGGAGCTGCCTCCGAGGGAGACGTCTCCTTGACACAGAATTCAGATATCATATTCAGCTTTAAATAAGAAGAAGATCTCCCCGGGAGGAGACGTTAACGCTCACATTTACATAGCATGAACTCTACAGACTTCCAAAGAATTAGCATTAACTCCTCGTGGTCAGTCTTACAGCATGTAAAAAAAAATAAAAGACACGGAAGAAACGGCTCTTCATCAGCAGCTGTTTGGGACCGAGGGCTCCGGACTCGCTGGTGAGTTTAGGGAAGGATCCATTTTTGGGCAGACATGCTGCTGGCTCAGGCTATGTGCCCCATACATACAGGACACGAACTGGCCACCCAAGTAGCCCCTCAGCAGTGGCAGCAGTTACTCTCAGCGCCACAAGCAGCCCCTCCGCTGGCAGCAGTCACCCTCCGCCACAAGCGGCCCCTCCGCTGGCAGCAGTCACCCTCTGCCACAAGCGGCCCCTCAACTGGTATAAGTCACCCTCGGCCAGAAGCGGCCCCTTTTTACTCCTGGCAGTCCTGACATTGTTGCAGCGCACATCTGACACCTAGTGGACAAATCCAGTTAAAACAATCGGGCAGACAACATCGGGCCCTCGCGCTCTCCCGTTCATCCCGGGGCCAGGGCTGATTTTCCGCAGGTTTGCTGGAGAGACCTGGTTTAGCAGAACTGGCCCCAAGCTGGTTAGATGAGGAATAGCAGACTCATCTTACCCTTTCCTGCACCAGACAGACCCCACGTCCCATTCACACCCGGGGCACATGTACCCTTTAATACCCCAAGACCCACCTTTGCATTTCTAAAGGTTGGATAATAAACTGTGAAGCGTCAACGTTTACCTCTGGGCCATGCAATGTTTTTGTGCAAAGTTTACTTTGTACAATTCTTGGACGCATTTCCACCAAAATAAAGCTGTGATTCTCATGGAGGGTCAGTCAGCATGCGCAGAATCCCATGGAGAGATATCTTCTTAAACGGAACCAATTCACGATCTATAAAGTAAACAGCGACTGAAGACAGTGACATCCTGCGTTAAGGACAAGGACTACTTTATGTCAGGGGACAAAGTCAACGTCGGCACTTTTATTGTCTCCTTGAGACGTAATTATCCTGTTTATGGTGGAAACGCCTATCATTAAAACAACATGCACTTAGTTTCTTCTCTCTCTCTACCCGCTTTCTTTCATTTTTTTCTCTCTCTATCCCTTTCTCTCCCCTTTTCTCTCTCGTAACCTTTTCATTTTCTTCCCCCACTAATCTCCTCTTTCTTCCTATTTTCTTTCACACATTTCTTTCCTCTCTCCACATCTCTCTTGTATTAACCCCTTATACCCCCAGCACACATTATATCCTGCAGCACCTTTTTTATACGCTGCTCTCAGGGCCCACAGTCTAGGAACCCTCTTCAGGACTTCTATAACCCCTGGGATCTCAGTTGGAACAGAGGAAACCCTGTGATGTCACTGATGGCATCACCAGTAGGTTCCCCCTTTACAGAAATCCGGGGAATTTGATCAGCAGCCCTCTGGTTGCTTACAAACAAGCACACATATACAACCCCCGAAGCTTATTAGGGTCACCCCTTTATAATATACAGTGAAGGCAGTAAACCACAGAGCAGATACATTAAATTGTCTTTTATTTTGAATGCCACTTTATACATTAGCTCTTACAGTGAACATGGAAACCCATGAAGCGGGCGATGCTTAGACTCGAAGCCCCATTCTACGTCCGCGAACCAAGAATGAAAACTCCGATTTAACACTGTTTCTTCTGCCTCGCCAGCTCAGAAAGGACAAAGGAGCATAGAGGATGGGGAAATTACTTAAATATGATAAAGCAACCACTGAAATACTTAAAACAGGCCAAGTTTGTAAATTTACAATAAAAAATATCAAATTACATTGTTTTACAGTTAAAAAGAATAAAAAATGTGTTTAGAACAATAACTGCGTACAAACTATGCAATAAAAATAACATAATACACATAGAATAAAACAGAACATATATGGGCGATGTGCACTATTTACACATTTTCTTTTAAAGTCGTCCTGAAAGGGTCAGAAATGGAGGGCGTTTATTCTCCTACGTAAGAGGTTAATATGCCGAAAAGCCACATTAAAAGAAAAATTCTTCCGCTATTCAGTTTCTGAAATGACTGCAAATTGGCCCAGGGACAGCAAATGGACTTCAAGAAAAGGCACTGAGAACCTTCAGCTAACACTTGCGAGGCGCCATGCAGCAAGACCACGATGGAACTGATCAGCGATCACACGGGGAACACGGCCCAGAACCGTTACGGCTTTATAGTTCATTAAAACCGCTCGATAGCTCTTGGCAGATTCAAGTTTATAAAACATGTTCAAGCAGCTCAAAATGATTTGGCTTTTTCTTTTTTGTTAAAATATATGAAGGATATAAAAAAGGGCAGGTTTCCTTTGCACAATCCGACCGGGTTCCAGGACTTGCAGTGAAGATGCGACCTCTAGCTGAGCCTCGGATCCTCCGCAAGGCCATAAAAGTTCCAACTGACAGAACACAAATGAGTCAATACTTTAATGAGTTAAAAAAGGGGAGGACGACACAGCTACGAGTGAATACAGTACATCACGGAAACAAAAGTCTTTGCAGGCAACACTGGTTGGAAATAGTAAAAACACTTAATGGGTAAAAAAGTGATTATCTAAATTATATATACAATATTAACTAGTTGGGCTGCGACGAGGCGGTCATTTCATGAATCCCGAGGCCAACGTCGTCGCTCATTACTGGTTCGAGGTTAAACACACACAGATATGTAAAAATGAAACAAGGAGAAAAAAAACATACAGTATTTCCTTTGAAAATTAAAGTATAAGCTATGTCCAATGTGGAATGTACTTACAACAAATCATATCCGGGCTCTACAATAAAATGTTCTTTATAAAAACACTATCTGACCCCCCACACATCAGCATCCCATTTGCTCAGGACAAAATGTTTTCAACTGTGAAAGTTTACGTTTTGGACGAATGTAAAAAAAAATAACAAATGATGTTCGAGAGCAAACCCTGGCAGAATGGGGAGATTTATGGGTAGAGCCCAAGTCCTTATAAAGGACAAGGAAATTCATTTGTTGAACTTTAGAGGGTACCCAATGGCTTTTTCCAGGCACTCCACTAAAGATCCGGCAGAAAGAAAATCTCTTTCGACTTCAACAAATTTGATGTAGATTGTTTTTGGAGAGACTCCAGGTTCCACTTTGCAGTTTTGCGCTAAAAATCCATTGATGCTTGCCCACTCTTTGCTTTGGTTCTTGACGGTGGACTGAAAATGAAAGAACAGGCACTGCTGGAGGCTGATGCTCTCGGCGATGCCAAGGTAACAATAGTTAATTTTACTCGTTATAGCATTGGATTTCGAGGCGAGCTCCGGAGGACTTTCACAATTCCCATCATTAACTAGGTCGACAATTGCATTATCCTCTACTGCTTTCTTAGGCATGTCTTCGTACCCAATAGCATAAAGGCCAGGAGTTTTTGGAATGCCACCAGGTAATAGGTACTGGACTATATCGCCCCCTATAGGCTTGGAATGAGCTATAGGAATCCAGTCTGTCTCCATGTGTAGCTCGAGACACCTGGCTTCACTAATTGTTATTTCCAGAAACTTATAATAGACGTTTTTCCAGTTCATTTTCTGCACCCGGGTCATCACGACCCTCCCTTCCGGCTTCTCTGGGTTAAAGTATTCTCGAAGACGCTTCCCAAGAGGTACTTGGGAACTTATTTCGGCGTAATGGTAACGGATATCCTCTTTCCACCGGGTGTTGTAACCGATGGCGAATATGGCCAGTTTGTTAGAGAGATGCAATCTGGAAAAATCTGTCCAGCTCTGAAACAGCTCCCACTTCAGTTGGACGGACTCCAAAATGTGCATGATGGTTTGGAAAATATCCCTCCTCCTAAAAGACAACGAAAGTTTATAAGCCTGACATATGCGACCTATACACAAATAGCCAACGGATAACATATTCCGCTAATGTACCCAACGAGCAAAGCACGCTGCAAACTATACACTAACATCTATTTTCCTTTAGTGATCCTTCAATATGTAAAATTTAGTAGAGTTATAATTAGTATACATTAATCTTTACGCAAACAGAGCAACTGAATAACCCTGCAGCAACATCTATGCGACAGAGGACTTTATGAACTAGAACAGGGTCCTCAAAGTGAAAAAACTGTCGGGGTATTGCTATGTTTTAAAGGTGCTGCCCCACTTAATCTGTTGAATTTTACACTTTTACAACTAAATGTAGCATTAGGACCATTCCTCATACTGCTGAAAATGCTTCAATGACATGAAATATATGATCATGGAAAAGATATTAAAGGAACTTACTGCATGTCCTCTGGTGGCTCCCTGTTCTTCACTGGCCTCTTTGGAATACTGATATCCTCTGTATAAAAGTAAAATAGTGATGAGAAACACTCAGACACGTCACCACTAAACCCTACAGACCATTACATGCGATAGACAGCGAGGTATCAATTTAATCATAGGATGTAAAGCTAAACATGTGGCTCAGCAGGGAACTGAGCATTACAGCCAAGATCTGAGGTCCTCGCATACATGGATCTGGCTGGGCAAAGGCAGACCGGCTGCTCACATGTAGATCCCACGTTCCCTGCACTCATCCCTAACAAACCACCCATCATCCCGAATAATGGTACCGTACCGTCATTAGGGGGACAGGGCAGTGAGGGCTTCTGGATCCAAGGTACTAAAAGATAAAGTAAAATAAAAATAAATAAATGATACATATATATGACAAGTGATACATTCTAAAAAAAATGTATGCCACATGAATATCGGCAAAGCCTCAGCTGCCAGATTTAAAACGGAAAGGAACAGATTTAGGAGATCACCACATCATGTTTTATTTTACTAAGATAATTAGAGCTAATTTTCTACATTTGCAACACATACCATCATATCAATGGGAAAAGCAAACTTCTAAAAGGTTGACAGATGTCGGATGAATTTGGGGAAGTGTCAATGTGTCGGGCCGGGTGTAAAGCAACTGACTGAGCAATTTTTAAACAAGGAGAGTGGAAAAATTCTAGGGAGAAAAATGCTCAGCCAACAAGTGAAAAGAAGCCTAAAATATATGGGGTAATATAATACTACCCAGCACAGGCAAATATTTCATCCAGGCTCTGTCTGGGAGAAGGGAACGCCGGCTATAAAGCAAAAGATTGAGATAAATTAGGCAAAATTGGGGGACAGGAGTCAGCCTTGGGCACTGGTGTTTGAATTACCCACAGCTCCTAATAAACAAAAAGGAATATTTAAAAGTCTAACAGAGTAAAGCCCCGTATTCATACGAACAGACGCTGTCAATGTCCCCATAACGTGTTCACTTACCCAAATCATCCCCGGGAAAGCCCTGCATGTCCTGGCTGTGGTTGCCCCAGTCGTCCTGGGAATATTCCTCCATGGTGCTCCCGTCAGACTCCATCTCCTGGTACAAACCGCTGCTGTTAATCAGGACAGGCTGGAAGGGCTGCGTGTCCCAACCACCCTGGCCAAAAACCCTCTCCAGCTGCTCAAACGTGTAGCTGCTTTTCCTTTTACCAACACCGCGTTCCTTCACACGACTGTAACATCTTCGAAGGGTCTGAAATAAACGCACAGATTAACTTTCATAAGATGCGCCTCGCGAAACTTGGTGCCGACACAAACACTGCATTCTTAACTTAAATGAACAAACGTTATTGCAGCGGTAACAGAATTCTCTACCCACACTGCGGCCCTAACAGCACCCTTAATGTACTCAGCATCTTCGTGAGATTCCACCGGCACCCACTAAATGAGGATGCTGAGCCTCCCTCACACCTGACGGCGTCTATGCAATGCGGCCATAACGGTCTTTAATGTCACTGAATCAAGAATGGGACACATGGGAGTTTGACGGGTGGGTTGTTGGAAGCTAATTTCTTCTGTGGATTTAGACAGCCTCAGTCAATGATCAGGGCTCTGTGGGGGCCACACCATCACTTCCAAGACTCGTTCTTCTTTACAATGAAGACAGTTCTTAACAACTTTGGCTGTATGTTTGGGGTCGTTGTCATGCTGCAGAATAAATCTGGGGCCAATCAGATGCCCCTCGATGGTATTGAATGATGGATAAGTATCTGAAATGCTCCACTGTTCCTGCAGACCCTCATTCTTGCACCGCTCTCCAGCCCTTCGTTGAACAAATTGCCTTCTGCTTCAGCCAAATACTTCACACTTTGACTTATCAGTCCAAAGCACCCAATCTCTGTGTTTTCGTTAATAGTTGAGTTGCTTGGCGCTGAGCTGATGGCCACACTGGACATCTTCCGATCGCGAAGGGAAGTCATTTGGCCGACCACCACTTCTATGGTCCTCAACAATGCTCGTTTCTTTGTGCGTCTTCAGGAGAGCTTGGACAGAATATCTGGAAACCCCTGCCTGCCTCGGAGAGACCTTGTGTGTGGTTGCTGTGCTCAGTCTTGCCACTTTGCATGACTTTTGACATTAAACTGTCTTTAGACAGCTCACCTTGTCAGTGAGCGTGGCTGCTCCTCACTCAGTTTTACCCTCTTACACAGCTGTTTCAGTTAATGGTTGTGTTTCAAGCTACAGATTACATTTTTGATCACTAACTCTATGCCTGACTGTGTGTGAGGGACCCCAGACGTACCGATACTGGTTTGAAGGCAAATGTGGTCGCACCAAATACTGATTTAAAACAAAAACAAGCTATTAGCATGCCTACTATTGTAAGCCTTCATATATTATATATATCTAGCTGTATATTACCCTGGTGTGAGTGTGTGTATATAAGGTCACTTCTCCATTCTAAATCTATCTAAAAACCCACTTCCTCAGAGAAGCCGCCCCATAACCTCCCTGATACCCCCCGCACTCCCTCTCACCCGTCAATGATACCCCCCCACTACCTCTCACCCCGTCACTGATACCCACCACTTACTTCACCCATCACTCGTACCACCACATACTCCTCACCCGTCACTGATACCCACCACATACTTCACCGTCAGCTGGATACCCCCCGCACTCTTTCCACCGTCACATCTTAACCCCCCACTCTCACCCGCAACTTGATACCCCCCCCACACTTACTCTCTACCCATCACTGATACCCCCCACGTCACTGATACCCCCATAAACCTCTCACCCGTCACTGATACTCCCCCCATACCTCCTCACCGTCACTGATAACCCACCACATTACCTCTCAACCCGTCCACTGATTACCCCACCACACTCCCCTCACCCTCACGATACTCCCCCCGCACTACCTTCTCACCCGTCACTGATTCCCCCCACCCGTCACTGATACTCCCCCCACAATACCTCTCCACCATTCACTGATACTCCCACAATCTCTCACCCCGTCACTTTGATACCCCCCACACTACTCTCAACCTTCACTGATACCCACAACTACCTCTCACCTGTCACTGATACCCCCACACTACCTCTCACCTGTCACTGATACCCCCACACTACCTCTCACCTGTCACTGACTGCCCCCACAACACCTCTCACCCGTCTCTGTGCCTTATGTTTGTCACCCCATTCCTTCAAGATTGTAAGCTTGCAAGCCGAGCCTCTCCACCTAACGTATCGGTTTGTCTTGGTCTGTCAGTTCTCGTCTTGTCGGACTCGTTGAATATATGGATTGTATTAATCGCTGCGTAAATTGTTGGCGCTATATAAATAAAAGCTAATGACAATAACAATACACACACACGTGTATATATATATATACACACACACACACACACACAAAGCAAGGCAACAGCATTATATCTATATAGCAGGGCAACACACAGCAACACACATATACAATGCTGCATATAGCCCTGATTATATATACCGTATATATATATATACCGTGATGTATATTGCAGCACACACGGGATGCAGTATAGTAATACATATAACAGGATTTGCCCCCCGGTTTGCAGCACAAATAACGCAGCCTACCCCCTCCCTGCCGAGCTCGGCTCGCAGTACCTTCATCCGCTCCCGACACTGGCTCGGCGTCCTCTCGTAGCCCAGCTCGGCCAGGGCCCGGGATACCCTATCGTACATGGCCGGCCCGGGGGCCTTGGTGCCGAAGATGGTGCCGGCGCCCTCCAGCTGCTGGTACCGGGCCTCCACCAGCCGTTCGTTGCCCCAGACGGCGATGAGCGCGTTGGTCTCGGCCGGGGTCCAGCTCATGCCCCGGCAGGCCGTGCTGAACGACACTGAGGGGGCAGCGGGGCCTGCGGCCAACGGGGAGGAGCGGCTCGGGGTGGACGGGGCTGATAGGTTACCATCGCTCAGCACCGGAGACGCGGGCGCCGGGAATACCTCGTTCTTGGCGATCTGCACGCACGACGAAGCCTCGGACGGAAGCTCCGAATTGCAGGGCGCCGCCATCTTCCCGCTGCTGAGGGGCCGGAAGTGACGCTGAGCGAGGGGGCGGGTCCGCGGGATGAACAGGGCGGGGTCTGGAGAGTGCGGGAACTGCGATGGGAGGGAAGAGAGGCAGAGAGAAGGGAAGTGAGACGACGTTGGGGGTGATTGAGAAGTGAAAGTGTGAGGGGAGAGAAAGGAACATGGGGGTGAGGGAAAGTGTGAGGAGAAAGAAGGGAAAGTGTGAGGAGAAAGGAACATAGGGGTGAGGGAAAGTGTGAGGAGAAAGAAGGGAAAGTGTGAGGAGAAAGAGGAGAAAGGAACATAGGGGTGAGGGAAAGTGTGAGGCGAGAGAAAGGAGAGGGGAGAGAAGGGAAAGTGAGAGGATAGGGAAAAGAATGGAAAGTATGAGGAGAAAAAAAAGGGAGAAGGGAAAGTGAGGAATAGTGACAGTGTACAGCGCTACAGAATATGATGGCGCTATATAAAACAATAAATAATAAGAGGCGTGTGAGGCAAGATGGGCAGAGAGAGAAGGAAAAGGTCAAGGAATAGTTGGATCAAAAAAAGATGGAAGGTGTAAATCAGGAAAAGGGTTTTTACGGAAAAAGTTGAAAAAAGTAAAGACCTCAGAAGCAAAGACTGTAAAACGTATTTACAAAGGAAGGAGGTCAACTCCAAGACTCTCAAGTAAAAAGCAGACAACTAGACGGGATACGGTTATTAAAAGAGCTTTGCAGTGCGCCGGCAGAACTGTTCCCCCGGCACTATTTACAGGAGTAGCCCCAGGAGATTAATACTGCTTCATAATAAGTAGCAGGGAAGACGCAGCCAACCGCAGACCAGTAAGTCTTACAGAAACAATAGAGACCTTGTTGAAGTTTATTCATCTGAATGTAACGGTTTGCCAGATCAGGCACCGCTCGGGTTTACTGCGCAAAGAGTTTGTCAAATTAACTTTATTTTGTTGATGGTATTTAAAACAATACCCCAGGGAGGGGCAGTAGATGTCACCTGTATGGATTTCATACCCCAGGAAGGGGCAGTAGATGTCACCTGTATGGATTTCATACCCCAGGGAGGGGCAGTAGATGTCACCTGTCTGGATTCAGTAAGGCGTCTGACGCTGTCACTTATAGAAAACTCTTAAATAAATTGCTTTTAATTTTAAATTGGGTTTGGGTTTGGATGGTAAATAGTTGAACAGATTTGACAGAAGGTTGGGGTTAATGGGTTATAGTAACCGCGGTGGCACTTGTGTATTATCCGGGCATCACCTATGTTTTTTAACAAAAAATAATTTTTAATTACAACATAATAATATTTCTGAACTGTAACTGTCACTGAAGAAGGTTCCGTGACAGTTCTGCAGATGCAATGATTTTCTTTTCAGGAAAAGATATTCTTCCGTCCAAACGTACAGCAAACACAAGCACCACATGATTTTCTCCTTAAAAGATGGCGGTGTGTGGCGATGCAATGAGCGTGCTTCCCGAAATAAAATTCGAGTACGAAATGGATTTCCCAGTAAATCAAATATTTTGTTGATCTAGAAACGGGACCTCGTACGCAAACAAACGGGATTCAGTTAAAATGCGTAATAAGAAACGTGGTGGAACTTCTCAACGATTCATTTCAAGGTACTTTGCAGAATTTATGTGGCGACAATTTATGAAACAATAAAATGTCTTTGATGCAATGCATGATTCAATAATGTGTTATTGGCCTCCAGAATATGTTGTAATTGAAAAGTACTTGTTTTTTTGAAAGGTGATGCCCGCATAATACACAAGTACCAGGGGATATTCAAAGGAAGGACTTATTACCAATGGGGTACACAGAGACCAGTAATGGAGACTTTTTAATATTTGAATTGGTTATATTAAAAAGGGATACGATAAGTTTCACCAGTAATACAAAGCTCGACCAAAGGGTAGACGTCCCTACTGGAATAAGTAAAATGGCAAGTGATTTAAGTAAATTAAGAGAATAGGGGAGAGTGCGACAGCAACAGTTTAATGTGAGGATATTGACATTCTGGGGAGAGTTCAGGAGAAGACTGCTAAAATGGTAAATGGTTTGCAGGATAAAAATCATCAGGAGAGACTGAAGGATCTCAATGTCCAGCTTGGGGGCGAGAGGGGATGGGAGAGAGACATTAAACACGTAAAATGATTTAATTGCAGGTAAGCTTATTTAAAATTTGGATAAAGGCTGTAATCCAAAACTGAAAGTAGAACAGCTTTCCAGGAGAAATGGTAGAGGCCGATATGGTGAGAGCATTTAAACATGCATGGGAGAGGCAAATTGCTCCTGATTTTAAGGACCGAATGAAATTTTAATTGAGTAGTAATGGATATGCTAGATGTATCTGAAGAGAATAGTTTATTCATCTATTGTTTTTATTGCCACTAAAATCAGCTGTATACAAGGTATCGCCCTTCATGTTGGAATAATGACTCTAGGTGGTTGTATTTTGAATTTTTATTTGATATTATAGTGATCCTCTGAACGAGGTACACGTTAAGTTCCACTAGAGGGAGCCTGTGAAGCCCCGTCTCACCCTACAGATGCGCCTTTCCAAGTGTGTTACTTCACCATCAAAACTCTGCTTCAAAGCTGAAATTTAAAACAGTGAGTTACGTAGCAAATAGAACTAGATATTCTTTATAATCAGAGGAGTGGTAATAATTGAAGACTATATATACATTATAATATCCATACATAACACGATTGATTATAGTCTGCAATAAACAGAACTCACGAAGAACATCTGCTCCTGTGTTTTTGGTAAAACATGTCCTGTTTCTACATCTTCCACACCATTGGCGCCTTTGTCCTTGTCTCTGGTCCTGTTGGGTTCATTGGCGAAATCACTTAGAGAGTTGCAGATGGTGTTGCGAGCTGTTTTCTCCTGACTTAGCTGCTAGAGGCAGATCAGGAGGGGTTTTTCAATGGCTGGGTTTCTCACGAAGGTGATGCGTCAAACATTTATAATAAAGCACATTGATGTACATTAAGCATGTGTTTGGGTTGAGTGTTTAAATATGTCTCTAATTGGGTGCCTGTAAAAGTTTGAGATGCAGTTAATGAATACCTATATGTAAACGTGTGAAGACATCAGACAAGCTCCTTCCTCATAAGGTATGTGTTTGAACCGGAAACCTTTTGTGTTGTTGGCAAACGTGATAACCACTATACTACAGAAAAAAGCTTTCCTCTTACGCTGCAGGGTGATATGTCACTTCTCTGTTTCATGGGTGTTTCAAGGACTGACCCCTAACTCTGTTAATCTCATTTATTGTAAAGCCAGCACACCCATTAACCCCCACGGAGGGCAAACCAGCCCGTTAACACTTTAATGTCTTTAATGAGCTGCAGATACTGATGTCAACAAAAGAAGTAACTACAATAATTAGTTTGTGAAAAGAGAGAGGAGGCTATTAATTAGTCACATCAGGAGACTGTATCAGCACAAGTCGGACATCATTAATTATTAATACAGCGCTAAATAGATATTTCTGGTTGTCATTTGAAAAAATTAACTTTAATATAAAAGAGACGGTTTGACTTGTGTTAATTTACTGAAATGCTTTAGAGGGTGTTATGTTACCGGAGTCCAACAGTTCTTATGTATTTCAATATCATATATTATCTGTTTTTTCTGCTGAGAATTCCCCAGCATGCATCTAGAACCTTTTTCCTGATTGGCTTCTCTTTGCATTATTATATGATGTTATACGGAGGAAGGGTAGACAAACATCAGCCACTAACATCTCTGAAAATCTGCAGGACCGTTTTTGTTGTACACATAATATTCACTGGTTTGTGCACCAATTCAATGTGTGGACTTTAAAGTGTTCTAAAAAACCTACAGTTCAAATGGCTGCGCCTGGATGTAGATTTCTAGATTTTCTGCCCCATTTGGCTCATCAAGTTACAATTTAAAAATCTCTTTAAAAAAGCACATAATGCAAATAGAGAATAGTTTGGGGCAACAGAAGTCAGCTTTTGTTGTCAGTTCTGCTGTAGGGACTGCCCTTACCAAATCGGGACTGCTAGCAGCTATATTATGGCTTCCCAGGATACTACTCAGGAGCAATGTGGGAGAAAAAGTGCAAAAAATGGGAGCTCTGCCTTAAGGTGCCAGTCATGTCACAGTTTGCTTTTTTAAATGACTCCCTATATGTGAGAATGAATGGCCCTTAAAGACTGTATGGTGGCCCCAACTGGCTCCTAATGTTTTGAGTGTTTTACACGTCGATGACCTCTAAACCTGGCTTCTGAAATGTCATCAAGGCTCCTAAATTCTCAAATTGTCTACATTCACCCGTTACATATCTGTTTAACCAATATGTGTTTAATGTACATAGTTAAACATCATTTATTATATGTTATAGTTGTAGTAACTCTTTCACATTTTTATCCCTAAAAATATTTCTCAGGAACCATATATGGTAATGTTTTTTTTGGTTTATTATGATCTTTTAATGTTTCCTGCTGGTTTAAAAATACAAAGCTAAATGAAAAGTTAATTAAGGATAATTTTTTATACTGCTTATTGGCTTTACTCATGAATATGTTACAATTTCCAAGTCGGGGGAATTTTTCAAAGAGTAACTTTTCTGTGATAAATACCTCCAATGTTACAGGGCAGACAATAGCCCCCTCATCCATTTCATTTTAGTTTAGGTGTCAGTCTGTATATCATTATTCCTGAGATATTGTGACAGCAAACAATGTGTTACTGAGATTACTCCTAACACATCAGGATAATGAGGCGATCTGTAATTTAAACATTCAGACGGCACCCTGCGCGGCCGTGTGTGTTGCAAGATGTTAAAAAGAATTACTCCACTGTCTGCACCCCACACTACACCTGCTCATCTCCCCAGTGGGCAAGACTGGCCTGAGGTGGAACCGGCTCATTTGGGATAAGTCTCAGCTGGGCCTGTAGTAGATAAAGAGGTCCACAGAGAGAACACAAGCCAGTTATGATATAGTGAAGTCTAACATGAGTGATACATGGACAGAAAACAAATTCTTCTTAAACAAATGAGCAGCGGAGCTCTTGTGGGGTGGTATTTGCTTTAAATTAGACCTCTTCTTTGTGAAGTTTATCAGTAACACGACCCTTCATTGTTGGCTAAAATTCCCCAGAGAAGAGACAATAAAGCAATACAGAAATAGAATCGTTTACTAAGAATAAACATTTCTCAATGACTGTATCTAACGGTGCGCGTTAAATCCCAGTATAAAGCACTGTGGAATATAATGGCGCCATATAATACAATAAATAATAAAAAATAAGTGTGACAACTTTCCGGGCCTGTTGTGCGCTTTAGCTGATGGAACGCTCTGTGATTTGCAGACAAATTGTAATGTCTTTGAGATTTTTAAATGTGATAATTAGAATTCTGAAAGCTGTTAAGGCTAATCTCAATTAGACACTTTATGCTAATATATTAAGTTAAGATGAAAAGAAGTACGAATTAGGAGCAGCCTCATGTTACCCGGATTCTTGGTGTACATATTATTATCTGTGATATTACACGGCTGTCTTCTTGGGAAGCCAAAACAACATTCAGGGTGCCTGAAGGGACCAAACGAGTTCTCTTCCCATCCTATGTGACTTCATGGTAGATACAGAGCCATAGAGCAGTTCTCTGAGTTATTTCAGTTATTGACTGTCTAGGATTGTATTGATAGAGATGTTCTAGGATGAGACATGGGCTGTCACTTTCTTACAGAGACCTCCTGCAGTGACATTGTTGGATGACATTAAGATGCTCCTGCAGATTTTATTGAGCCCCAGTTCTTAGTAAAAATAGTGCATTGAAAATATTCTTCCAGCTGCCCAAAGCCGGTTCATACCGTTCTCCCTGGGATAACAGCTTTTTACCTTCAGTATATGCCGATTCATTTATCGTGAAAAATCGCTAGACTTACTTTTCTGTAGGCATCTGCCCAGAGTCCAGAAGCTAGGAGTCATTCCAGTCATCTAACACAGCGTGTTCAGTGGTTGGGATATTCACCACGTCCCTGCCGTGTTATCATAGAGATGGTAACTTGTGCAGGTCCAAGGATGCTCTACCGTGCACAGGGCCCACATTCAAAGAAACCTCAAAATCCATGGATTTATAGAATTTACCAACTTCTCTACCCTAGGAAACCTGAGTATTATATCGCAATAGAAGCAGCTATTAGGTCATTCTAATCTGTGCGTTTCCTGATCAGTAACCATGATTACAGTTGTGTCTTGAATGAAAACAGTATGTATTATCTGGTATAAATCATTCCATAATACTGTCTGGTGGAATACAACTGTGGTGATTATGAATGGTAATATACAGTGATATACCACAGCGCTGTATACAGTAAGAACCTCCAGTGCTGTACACTGTAATATACCCCAGCACTGTCTACAATAATCTACCCCAGTGCAATATATAGTAATAACCCCCTAGTGATTAATACAGTAATAACCCCCAGCAATGTGTACGTTAATATAGCCCATTGCTCTATAGAGTAATAAACCTAGTGCTGTATACAGTAATATAACCCTCTAGTGCTGTATACAGTAATATAACCTCCAGCACTGTATACATAATATAACAAAACCCCAGCTACCGTATCAGTATAAACCCCCCACGCTGTATACAGTTACTATAACCCCCCGCGCATGTTATACAGTATATATTAACCCCCTATGTGCGTATACAGTAATATAAACCTTCACACTGTATACTATAGATATAACCCCGCAGCTGTTATACAGAATATAAACCCTGTGCTTGTATACATAATAAAACCTCCACCATAACATAATATACCCCCCAGTACTGATTCAGTAAATAACCCACCACGCTTGTACATAATATAACCCCTATCGCTGATACAGTATAAAACCTTCCAGCACTGTTATACAGTGAATATTAACCCCATGCACTTACTTCAGTAATAAACCCGCCCCACGCTGGTATACGAGTAAATATAACCCCCAGCACTGTTATACAGTAAATATAACCCCCAGCACTGTATTCAGTAAATAAACCTCCAGCGCTGTATACATAATATTAACCCTCCCGTGTACAGTAATATAACCCCACAACAATGTATACAGTAATATAACCCCCACTGTATACAGTAATAACCCATCCCAGCGCTGTATACAGTGATAACCTCCCAGCGCTGTATACAGTAATAACCCCCCAGCACTGTATACAATAAAATAATCCCCAGTGCTGTATGCAGTAATAGCCCCCAGCGCG
>VKOC01000007.1:13541748-13613463 GCA_009364415.1 Spea multiplicata
GCTGATGCTTTATGGCAATGCTCATGAAGTCCATTCCTCCATAGACTTTATTTATTCAGAGTGTCTGACTGGGTGATTCAGACGGAGACATTCTATTGTTTCCACGGGCAATCTAAGCAGTCAGGGGTTTGTCTAGTAGATTGAGGCTCAAATAACAAAGCAAGAACTCCTACAATTAGCTAATATGCAGATGTCTGAAAACATTATATTATGGGGCAAAAACTACAACTGTTTTAAAAATGAAAACAGCCAAATATTTTTGAAAACATATTTGTTATGTGATTGTTGTGAGACCCCTTACTTACATTGATTTCCCTTTTTATAACGTTATAATTTTTTATTGATTTCCCTTTTTTAACTTTATAAATACTGTTTGATTGCAACTGCTGCTGTCTGGTGTCAACTATTTCACTATGTAATACTTTATTATATATATTTGTATTATTTATTAAATAGATATATTGGCCGTATTTACCAAGACAGGTCTGGAGCAATTCTAGTGCAGATTTGGAGCAATCAGTTGCTGCAGTTTTAGCAGTTTGCACCTGAATGTATTTTGTACACAGTGATAGAGATATGAGACAGGCGTGTAAATGAATGGACTCAAACTGTAAGAAATATGTTGACTTCATTGTTTCTATGAATTAATACAGGACGTTGGTCAGGCTCCATCACACACAGGATCCCAATACTCTGCTTTAGTTTATTTCTGCTTATTGATTACTCTGAGACAGTTTTGTATTCTTTGTGTCAATTTACAAGCACAAAAGTTAAAATAGAGAGGGCTCACGAAAGATGAAAGCGGCTGTTGAGAGCCGTATTGATTAGGGACTTAGTTTTAGAGCGATATGTGGCTGTGATTTCTCTCCACTTCATTTTCTGGAAATGTTAATAAAATTCGGCACTGCTGATGACCCAGGTGGGGAGCAGATGTATTCCACCCACAACTGTGTCTAGAGGCGAGGGACACGAATGATGTCCGACGAGGGCAATTAGTCAATATGCCAAAGCTGATTTAAAACTATGGGGAGTCATTTCCAAATAAATTGTATTAATTAAGTCCAGAGATGTATTTTAAAAAACACAAAATGTGATTTTGGGGCTGAATAAATCTCTATTATATTTTCTCTACTTTATCATTTATCCAATAAACTCACTGGGAAGATGAGGGAGATCTCCAAAAGCTCCAAAAATGCTCTTCTTTGTTACTAACGAGTAGATGATAGTCGATCACTGTCTACTTTACTATAAGAATAACAATTTCTGTATTTTTAGTTGCATTGCAACTAAAGGATTTCAGTTTGTTTTACTTTGCTGTTGATTTTTCATTACATTTGAATACAATTTATGACATTTAGAATATAAAACAAAGATGCGTATAATCTGAGCCTTTCATTCTCCACGGGTGTCTGTGCCTTTATTCTTCATGCTAAAATCCAATACTTTCATAGTTGGGGTTTTAATTAGGCATTTAACAGGATCTTTGTCACAGGAGCTGCATGTTGGGGTTATTCTCTAAAGCAGGAATCTTTCAAGTTTGCAGGAGTTTTTTTTTATTTTAGTTACCTGATTTTATTCTGCATTATTCAGAGCCCAGGGCTTCTCCTTCAGAATGGGCAGAGCTGGCCACGTATATTGTATAGTCAATGATGTGTCCATAGGGTAGAGTAGCTTTAGGCGGATGTTGATGGTTCTTAAAAGCCTGGGAGCAATCAGTTGCCTTAACAGCTGGTCAACTTACACTATATGGGCAAAAGTATTGGGACACCTGACCATTACACCAACATGGACTTTGATGACATTGCATTCTAAGTGCATAGACATTATATTGGTTCCCCCTTTGCAGCTGTAACAGCTTCTACTCTTCTGGGAAGGCTTCCCACAAGATTGTGGAGCATTTCTGTGCCCGTTCATCCAGTAGAGCATTTGCGAGGTCAGGCAATGATGTTGGACGAGAAGGCCAGGCTCACAATCTTCATTCCAGTTCATCCCAAAAATGTTCAGTAGGGTTGAGGTCGGGGATCTTCTGCAGCCGGTCAACCTTTTCTATCCCAAACTCATCCAACCATGTCTTTATTGACCTTGCTTTGTGTGCCGGGGCTCAGTCATGCTAGAAAAGGGCCTTCCCCAAACTGTCCCCTTAAAGTTTGAAGCAGAGCATTGTCTAAAATGTCTTGGAATGTCCACTTCAACAACAAAGTCCTGACCTCAATCCCATTAAACAACTCTGGGATTAACTGGAACGGAGATTGTGAGCTGGGCGTCTCGTCCAACATCAGTGCCGGATCTCACAAACGCTCTACTGGATGAAGGGGCAAAAATTCCCTCAGAAACCCTCCAAATCCTTCCCAGAAGAGTGGAAGCCGTTATAGCTGCACAGGGGGGACCAACTTCATATCAATGTCTGTATATTTAGAATGCAATTTCATGCAATTAATAGATGAGAGTTATACTATCATTAAAGGGAGAGGATGATAACCAATTGGTGGGTGGGTCAGATGGATATTCATCAATGTACAATAAAAGTTTGAATACTGGAAGGAGAATTTGTAGTAATCCATTGTTTAACACTGGTCTTGGTGTGAAGTATAAGAATGGAAACAATGGGTTGTTTTTTGTTCATTTTTTCTTTCAGAAAGAAGGTCAGCTTTCTAGCCCCTGGGCCATAGCCTGAGGCCGGCCATCTTCCTGTGTGTCCCATAACAATGGTCATGCTGATGGTGTGTGGTTAGTGTGGCCTCCTACTGAGAACCTGATTAAAACTGACTGGAAGCAGAGGGGATTCTTTCACTGTGTCTGGGCTCATTTCATTGCGGTTTTGATTAATGATGCAGTACATGGGGAGTTATCATATCCCCTCCTGCAGGGTATAATCCCAATCTGATGGCGGAGCCACCTTGAGCAGGCCCAACCACAGCTGCTGAATGGAGCAGGACCACATTTTTTTTACTTAATGTAGCTTACAAAATTTTCAGGACTGTCTGAGAACTCTGAAGAAATGTTAGTGAATTCCAGGGAGGGTCTGAATAAATTCTTTCACTGCCAGCTTGTAGAAACAACCTTTAAAACTATTAACAAAAACCATCTGAATACATATCATTTGAAGTACAAACGTTGATATGATTAAAGGTGGTGACTGAGATCTCCGCATGCTAAACATGACCTGTGAATGATTTTTGTCAAGCTGATTGCATAGTCCAGTCCCTGTTTGGTTCCTTGAACCCCTCTCTCACTTTCTGTGCCCCTCTTTCCTCCCCTGATGCCTCTCTTCTCTAGGAGGTCTGACTGAGGGTATTACAGGATTCTACAGCCCTAAAAGCCCAAAATAATGTGTACAGAAACAGCAGGAAACGGCTTTATCAATTAAACAAGGTAAATAAAATCCTTCCTCGAAATGCCCCACTCAGTTACACAAGTATCCAGCCATAGGGCATAAAGTCGCATACAAAGTCTGGGTAAAGACCCACCTCTTGCAATGCCTCTAACCACAACCCCTAAACAAAAGTTTGTTAATTTTTCAGCAAACTGTACAATAGGTATAGTGTAATAATTACAGGGTAATGGCTGACCCATGAGATGTGCCCAGTCAAGATCATCTTAGTCAAGTCTTGGCTTACAAGCACCAATACAGAGGACAGATCTCGCTCATCTGAGCAGAACTAAAAATTAGGGCAAGTGTCCACTGCACAACCCCCTCTCCCGATATAATCTCATTGTACAGCGCTGCACAATAGGATGTTGCTATAGGAATCAATCAATGGCAATAATGATTTGGCAGCGATGATAGAGAGGACTGCGCTGCTAGAGACAGACCTCAAGTTAGCAGAGAGGTCACCAATCTCGCTTGTCCCTTTTGTTATACCCCAAGACCTCTAGCATTATCCTCCCCTGAAGCCATGGAGCTGGCCCTCGTACCCCATGTTTGTCTGCTTTCTTGCTTCCTCTGCCTGTTCACTGAATATAATAATTTTGCAGTGAAATGGGGTTTAACTTCTTAATTACACCAGCCTATGACCCAATACAGCGATCCTCAAAAACTATTTTTACAAAATACAGTATTAATATTAGAATTTCATTGCATTTCTGCTCTAAGTTTCACCAAATGCAGGTCATTAAGAAGAATTTGTATTAAATTACTAGAAATGGTGGCAAATATAACCCCCTGGCATTTTGCCATGAATATTAAATTGAATGAATAATCATATTAAACAAAACAGTTATTTGCAATAAAAGGATCAAGCAAACAATGTTTAGGGCTTTGCATTTAAAATATTATTTAAAAAAAACAAAACAATCCCAGCTGTAAAAAGTCTAAATTGCGACTGCTCAGTAATTATGCGAGTTTAATTACAGGGATTAAAGCAATCGCTTGATACAAACTGCATGAACCATATGCACCAAAACCTTCCCCTCTCATATGAATTAATGTTTTTTTATTATGAAAACAACGAACAGATCACAAGTCTGAAGAGGGAAGTCTACATTAAGCAGAGATCCTATTATCTATGATAAATAAGCCTTGCGAGAGATCTTTCCATTTATTCCCGTAAGAAATATGTTTATTTCTCCAGGAATTGTCCTCCTTAATAATTTCTTAGGGTTAGTGGGAAACTTTTATATTCAAAAGAAAGATATGTTTGACCAGAGACATTTAGGGCATTGAGTGGTGTGTACGTTCCTTTTCTTAACTCCAGACAAAGATTGTCAGGTTTGCTCTCCCTTTCAGGTAAATGTTAGTGTTTGGTGGATCCTGCCTCCATCTCTTCCCAAACTCAGCCTTCTGAGGTGGTCACCATGATATGACAGTATAGAGGACGCATAGCAAGAGGAACAGTGCCTCCCGGGGGTACTGCCCTTGGTCAAGCCTAGTGCTGTGAGCCCCAGAAATACACATCTGCTTGTAGTCCTTAACATGTTATGGTCCAGATGCAAGGCTGCCAGGCATGGAAAATATCAGGATCCTCCAGTACCTCGTGGTACCACAATACAGATCGATACAAATCAGAAGGTCCTGGACAGTAGGTGATGCCTGCCTGTCTGTCCTGATCTGCATCAATCTATGTTATGGTATCAGAATATTCTGTCTATCAAGAACTTGTGTAACCAGAGAGGGGATTTGGTTCGGCTCATACCCCACTTCTGGTTCTCTCACCTCTTTATAGAAGTTGATATCAGAGTCTCAATGTGAAAATTGACCGTATGTTATTGTATTACTGCCTGACTTTACAGGTCTCGCATCCAACTAATTTAGTCAAAGTTAAAATAAATACGTAATGTTTAAAACTCAAACTCCAATTTTAGTGTTTTATTGTTTAACAAAATGTGTCTCTGCCTCCGGAGGGAATGACATTTTAGAAGATAAAACACAAAACTCAGACATTTGGTGCATTATGTAAAGCATAGAATAGTATATCATACACAGTCCAATTCATTGGGGCGATTTCTTTCTTGGTTCTATTGAAATGTCTGACCTCTGAGGTTGTTTTGTCTATATTATAGAATTACTGTTATACTGGCTATCAATTACCACTGTAATGTTATTGCTATTTAATCAGTGTTTCTATAATTTAATTACTTAATTTACTTTACAAGCTTAATGTGAGTTACAAACCAGCACAATGTGTGTCATCCAGTCGGTGCCATAATCCAATCTGGGTTGTAATGTATCCCAGATATTATATGAGCATCATTGTATACAATGTGTCATTCCTACTATATTGCTTTATTTCCATATGTGTCATTCATTATCCCATCTGCCCAACCCCCGTCTAATTATTGAATGTTCACCAGCCAATGTGTATTCATATTTCTGGACATTGTCATGAAATATTCATCTTTTAATAATGACCGCACACACAGCCATTTGTCATAAAAGCACATGCTAATTGCTTGGGAATATTTTTGATATATTATAAGACAAGGATGAGAATGTTGTGTAGAATTTAGGTGCTGTCTAATTTTCTTAAGAGCTAAGATAGAAATTTGCCTGTGGGTATCTATAAGAAATATAATAAAAAGCTGCACGCAGTCGTTTATGGGGGGCATTTCTCAGCCTTCTGGTGTTGGTCAAACACTGTAATGAGAAACGTCGATTTTTGTTTGTGAAGATATTCTAGTAGTAAAAACGTAAAAAACACATAAAACAAGGATTTTCCTGATATCAAACCCCGAGGAACATCTGCTTAGCACATGAAACCCACAGATCTTACAAAAAGCTAACACAGCCAACAGAAACACCATATACAGACCCAACTGGCATTTCAAAAAGGTCCTTGAGTTTATGTGGCAAATGTTCTTGGGCCTTCCGAGTTTATTGCAGTTTAAATGCCACTTACCGGTGAATGTATTATTGGGGACAGGAGCAGATTGGATGTTATGTATCACTTGAAATAACAGATTAGAGCCCAAAATGGCAGGCAGATTGCTAAGATAATTATAAACCATTTAACCAGGAGCAATGGGTGCTAACGAGTGGTAATGGGTGACCCCAGGCACTCGGTGACCAGATAACAGCCAAGCAATGAAAAATTCTACCGGCTGTACGGAGGTATATGATAATTTTCTATCATATAAATGATTGGGTTTGCGCGTGGTTTACAGTTTGCTTTCCACGTTGTTCGGTTCTATTACACCTGTGGTCGGGCTCCCTGGGTATAGCGTCATAGCGTTATATACAGAGGCAGAGCACACAATACCAGCACTTATTGTGAATGTTTAACATTCTGTAGAGTTGCCAGAAGGGAGTTGTCTCTTATTATTCATTGGGCATTGAAGGAACTGGGCAAACCATGAAATACGCCATTCAGCGCCTGCCATGAGACTCGTAACTTTCATGTTACAAAAACCCGTCCGTGTCTGATGAACACGCCGAATGTTAATTATCTTTGGTGTCTGCTCATGAATGTAAGAGCAGACATTAGGAGGGAGAATCATCTCTATTCTCTGCATGCACGCGCTGCATTATCTCGCAGAATATTCCTACGAAGAGTCCGTTCTGGAGTCAGTGTAAAATACCGGGTGCGAAGTCAAATACTTTATTGGTGAAAAAGAGAGGCTGATTATTTACTGCTGCAAAGCCGTAGAGTGAAATATTTCCTAGTTTAATGTGTGATTTGCTTTCCTGCTAACTTTTTCTGCATTTAACTTGTTTCCCACTATTGAATTTGTCTCCATTTCTGCAGTGTGCGCAGTCGTATTGAGTTGTGGGACAGCGCAAGTCCCAGAGTCTGTGGCTGCCGGATATTTGCCTGAAACTGAGCATCATTTCCTAACACCAGGCAAATAGCTTAACTAAAAGCTATTAACTCTAATCGGAAACCCTGGCTTTGTTCAGAACAGTTTCCAACGCTTGGCTGGTTAGTTTACAAATCCAGCTGCCCCCGTGAATTGCTTATTTTTTGGGAACAAAAGAGCGGAGACCTGATAATTTGGTGTGTGATCATTGACAGATTCCTCCTTTTGTTCACCCTTCAAACCTAATATCCCTGGCCCAGATGGGTTAATACATAATGCAGACAAGCCAGTAATTGGCTCCCTTTCCATCTCATCCCCCGTCTCTCTGATCTGCTATTAGGGGTCACACAAACACCCCTTCCACCTAATTAAGCACAGCTTTGAAACCTCCTTCCCAAATGATGTTCCTGTGCTGAAGCCGCTAAGTCCACATGAGCCCCTACCTGTTGTCCCAGCATCTAGCTCTCTTTTGGGACAGGCCATCCCTCCTCCCCGAGGCGAATACAGACAGCTTGGCCCAATGGGGCAGCCTCGCTAATAAATTATGGCTGGAAACTGTGAATTAAAGAGGGAAAGATTGGATGTTAATAAAGCACCAACTGCTGTTTCATACAGTGAAGAAGAAAAAGCATTATTTTAAACAAACTGAGCTGATTGTGTGTCTCTCCACCACTCTTTTACCAAACGACAACTTAGTTTAAAAACAAAGATCGCTCCATTTCCTATTCTGGTTTACAGACTGGATTATCGCAAGCTGTCTTTGTTTGCAATGTATGCACCTATAAGGCTGCATTCAATTTTTATTTAATGTGGCAAAATGGGATGAGAACAACTTTTGAAGATGTTTTTAATTAAAAAGCTGAGTGTTTGTTTAGCTGTTGTTATATGTTATTATTTTATTGTTATATTATTATTATTTATTGATTTGTATGGCACCA
Organism: Spea multiplicata; assembly: GCA_009364415.1. NCBI lineage: Eukaryota > Metazoa > Chordata > Amphibia > Anura > Pelobatidae > Spea > Spea multiplicata. The sequence continues at coordinate 13,549,920 of VKOC01000007.1, forward strand.
ACCTGATTTACAGCGGCGTACAACTATAATACATACCCCCTGATAATGAAAAGCTGTGATACTGCAGCAGATTGACACCATAAAATTAAACAGTCACGTTGGGCACGCATTGGATGCGAATTAGACACGCTTTAATGCCCTATCATATATTATATACCATTGTTCTGCAAATAAAATATATTTAACTTCTATAAATCCTCGTGACTTGCAAAGTCTTTGCCATAAAGGCATGAAACTGCATAAAACAGATGCAATTTGTGATTTATGCTCCCAATACTTATGTTAAAATTGTCTTATTCATTGTGAATTATAAGCCCCTTCTCTGTTGATGGGACACCCTGCTGCCCTAATACTTCTGATTCACATACAAAGAGAAGCCATCACTTACTCCTTTCAATATAAGAAAGGGGCCTCCCGCGGACCCTGCAGAGCAGAGATTGGGAGGATGTTTTGAAGGCAACAACCAAGGTATCAATGAGTGTGACTCAAGGAACTGGATTTTAAAACCTTATTGAGGTGCTTAATACTACGGACCAATTACCACTAACTCACCTGAGCAGGGACTCCCCCACACAGAACAATCTGCTTTTATTACTCTGAGGTAGGATACAGCTTCTAACACAAGTTGTATGCTATGAAGACTTGGGGTGTTAAGGGACTATCATGCCTCACCCAATCTGCTGTTGGTGACTACTGTCTGCTCCCAGGGACGGATATATACAGTGTTCTGTGACATGGCTGGACCTAAGCTACCCCGAGGCATATATATACAGTATAAGGTTAACACAGTAGGACTGTTTTCAAATATGAATTAACACTTATGTAGATAATCCCTGGACTGTTCCCATAGCAACTGGCTTACTGCATTTTGACTAATTCTAATTTAATTAGTCTCTCCTGTGATAACTCTTAACTGTGTCTAAGGTAATCCTTGTACTCCTGGGAGAAACTAGCCGTGTTCTTAGTGAATCCCCCCTTCAGCCCCTAGACATGGGCTGTGAGCTGCTCACTACTACCCTAACGGTGATCCGGCAAATATTAGGGGCACTTGTCAGACCCGCTGCTTTATATAATCCTGGGGGTTTACTCCTAGCCAAAAAAATCCATGTTTAAAACAATGTCACAAAAAGCAAGACAAATCATCCAAACCATACAGAAGGGCATTCCCCACAGTTAGGGCAGTGAAGCTCTGGAATACACTGTCTATAGGGGGGGTGAATCTGGGTATTGGGGAAGCTTTTAAAAATAGATTTGACTGCTTTTAGCTATAAGGGATATTCATGGCCACACAATCTAATTTAGAAGCCCTTTGTAGCAAATAAATATATTTGGTCGTCATGGAACATAAGATGACAGATAGATCAGTGAGTTAACAGGACTGGCTGCCGGACCAGTGATGCACTGATACTAATAGCAGGATCAGCAAGACCCTGTGGCTGACCGTCATACCAGGAATACACGGCCAATAATAGGAAGATTGGTAAGAGCCAAGGATTGGCAACTGGGCCAAAGATATATCGAGAGTAATTGCAGGATTAGTTCGTTAGTCATTGACTAACGAGATATTAGTACTAAAAGGAGATCAAAAGATGTAATATTAAATGGAGGACTGGCGTGTGAAATATAGAAAGGGTAATAATATGAGGCAGAGGAGGCAGGAGATGACAACGTTTCTGAATCCCTAGAGGGCTCTGCAATTACACACGTAACAAAGCGAATGAATGAATGAGTGGCGACAAATAGAGCTCTAAAACTGGGTTATTGAGTTATACACACATTACCTTGATACCTAGAACTTTCTAATACACCCCAAACTTTGCACCATGCGCAGTGAGCATCTTTCCTCCCCAGGAGCAATTACTTTTCATACCAATGTATGTTTTGTCTGCTGTTTGTAAATATTCAGCAACAATCTGTACAGAATTTTTTTGTGAGCCAACCCAGCGTATTCCTGCAGCTTGTAATGTGATTTTATCAGACATTATGTATTGTTTTATATAGCGCCATCATATTCCATAGCGCTGTACAATGGGTAGACAGGACATAACAAGTAGTATATAACATGACAATTTGACTTATAGAAACTACAGTTGAAGCCGGCCAGGCTCAAAAGAGCTTAGACATGATTCTCGTTTTGAGTGTCAACTAATTTATCATTATTTCCCAAACACATTAAACGATTCCTTGTTTTAATAATTAATTCCCTGTGAGTCCCTGTGCGTTTGTGCTTGGCCCACGTGTATTTTTAAACGTTATTTTAAGTTCATTAAAATTTGAAGGACCATATGCTAAGGTTTGTTTTAGTAAATGCTGCCGGTCTTTGCATCCTTCGGTCTGATTGTCCGGTCAAGTTCAATACCCGCTATTAATTGAAAGGATTAATACATTTGCATTTCTTTTGTAAAATTCTAATTTCTTATGCTTATTGTAATTTGAGGAAATCGCTGTGAATATATTTAAATACATTCGGGAAATCCCTATTTAAGAGGGTAGTACAGTACACATAGGGTACTTATCATATGTTTGAATAAAATCTGCTTGTTTTAAAGTATTATGAGGCTGTTATTCATGTAAATGCTGATTGTGGGGAGGGTGGTTTTGTGGGGTAGTCAGTGGCAGCACCTAATAGATTGTATTCAATGAATATTGAAGTTGTGGGCCTTGGTTGCACTTAGTGAATCATTTCCTCCTGCTTTTCTGTTGGTATAAGAATATGTTTGCAGTTCTTTTTATGTTTATTAGAAAAATTGAAGAAATCAGGCTGCCGGAAGCTGTTGTCCCTAACCGGGTAAGAGGCAGCGTGAGTGGAATCTTTCAGGGCATAGACAGAGGGTTAACCATAGGGGTGACAGCTGTAACCTTGTGCCCAGTCATCTTGGCACTGGTCTTATCTGGTGGATTTTTTTACCAGCTCTCTGAGGTTAATATAACCTAATTTGCTGTTTTTTAGCTCAATTAAACTATGACCAAACAGCAGGTGAAGTTTTTGTAGTTATGGAAGATTATGACCTTGGAATTTAGACAAATTCGGGGTAGATATTATAATTCTATTTATGATTGTTATATTATTATATGCTGCTATGGTGATAAGACCACTTTTAAAACTTTGCCCTAGGATCACCTTTTGAACATGACCCCCGATGACTCCTTGCTGTAGACTGATTACGTTTGAATGTCACAAAGAACGTCAGGGAAAGTTACACATTTACAGTAATTCACTTTTTGGTACAAATTTTATGTGAAAGCACGATTCCTTGCTTTTTGGTGAATCTGTTGAGGCGTTGCTCAGCCAGCGGTGACAGTTCGTCCATCTTCTGGAGATATATGTGTGTTTGAGCTGAGAATCAGGAGGTCAGCACTTTATTCCAGGCCTTTGCATGCAGAGAGGTCTTCCAAGCAAGCAACTCATTAGCATCTAACCCGGGCGCGTGGGATGGTAATTAGCTGCGGACACAGGTAGAATTGGAAATGCAGACTGGCTGCCGCATTCAGGTGCTTCAGGATATTTATATATTTATTTTCAGTGTATCAGGCACCTCCTAGCACAATATTTCTAACAATTAATAGAGAATATCAAGAAATCATGAAACTGGAGGTCAGAAATATGCCAATGCCCACAAATCAGAAGGTGAGCGGCCCAAGGACACGCCGAAAGTTTTAGGGATTGATTTTTCTAAAACTGCTTATTTGGTTAATTAAAGTTTTTGTGTTGATCGCATTTTAAAGATACATTCCCTGCTGGAGACAATGATATTTCACTTCTCACTCCATTTCGGTTTATTCACGCATTACATGGCGTTTATTTTGAGGAAAATTTCAGATTTCTTGCTTTAGGTCTAATTAATTGATTGAATTACTCAAATTACATTTCTCATTTATTATTTTTACTGGAAAGGGAAACTCCCACTATTTGTTATTACTAGTATTAGATTAAAAATAGGTTTTCAAACAGTTTGCCAATAATATAATGTTTTCAGACAGCTGCATATTAGCCATTTGTCTGTCATCTGAGCCCATCCTACTAGACAAACACCCCGACTTATCATACTGCCTGTGAGAAACAATAGAATGGCTCAGTCTTAATTACCCAACCAGAATAATGAGTGATATCAGTTATAGCAAGTGAAGATTAACAAAGATATTAATTGCAAAGAGCTTTCCCTTTTAAAGCACCAAAGAGAGACAGTAATGAAGTATTAATTGTTTACTGATCTCTGGGTAGAAATCTGACTTTGTGATTAAAGTGAACATGATTAGCAGATTTTATGGATTACTGATCTAATGTCCACGGCATCTACTTCAATATCTTGATACTTTGTGGCAGATGCAGTAATAATGGAGTTATTACTTGGTTGGGTCTGTTTTGTGGCCCTGTATTGTGTGTAAACCGGTATGAATGGGTTAGGGTTAGCCTATTGTTAGATGGAGGGCTCTGCTTGGAGACAGTTTGGGCCCCTAAATCCCCTTGACTGTAAATACCCTGTGTCTCCACAATGGTAGGGCATTTGTTTTCACATCAGTGTTTCATGTGATTGTCTATTTCATGTTTATCCAACTACTGGGGCGATTTCCACTGGGGAAATGTAAGAATCGGGGTTACACAGCAATGATACTCCCAGAACTCTCAGCCTGGCTAGTATAGCCATATTGGATTACAAACAATAAGATTAAGGCAAAATGGTTCCCTTTGATTGGTGTTAGCCCAAACAGAGCCATGCAGATCAAGTGACAAAGTTTTTTTGCAGTTAAAATCTAGATTATAAAACATATAACGATAACAGGATGCTGAATCCTGCCGATCTGTGATTAGGACAACAATGGGACATAATTGAAACCAGATGTGTTTCTCCATTAATCTTTATCTTATCTCTATGGTTTCATTAGAGGTTTGGATGAAATATCTGAACTTCATGCGTAAAAGCTGATAGAGTTTGCGTATAAACTGAACGCTATGCAGAATATAATGGGGATGAACAGCGAGAGACAATAGACTGAAACGAGATACAGCAGGAAAGAAGCGGCAAGAAAAAGAGAAGATTAAGGGAAGTAATGAGAAGACAATGAAGGAACGCGTGAGGAATCTGGTGACACGGCGAGGAAACATACACGATAAACCATCTTATCTGAATTTGAGAACATCATGGATAATTCAGCCAGGTCTCCAGATGCACAGATCTTTAGGTATAAATGTCATTGCACACAGAGAACCTGTAGGCATTCAGGCGCATTCATTCTCTCTTTCCAATGCTGATAACATCCATGAATCCTGCTGGGTATGCGATATCTGCTAACCTTGCAATGATCATAATGAAGTGATGCATGCATATTTTCTTTACATCATCCCCAATCAAAGCATTCTTCAATCTATTCCTTAGAAAGGAATATCAGACACTTTGTGGGGACTGCTAGGTGGACAAAGACTACAGTCACCTTATCCAGAATCCAGCTTGGGTGCTGCAAACTGCTTCAAAGCCATGTCTGCATCTGCCATGAAAAGGGACCAGCTGATTTCTGTATTATCTTTGTAATAAGTCTGGAATAAGGTGCCGATGGACCAACGTTTCTGGGTTTGGATTGTTAATGCAGTGAGAGGAGTGAACGGTGCATTTCCCTCTCTATCTCTCAGATGATGTATTTGTCTCGGGCTGGAATTAAATTGCCTGGAAACACGTTAACTAAAGAAAAGAGTTTGTTCAGATTCTGCGAGAAACAATTCCCTTAATGAAACCATGAATGCTGCAGACAAATCGATGCAGAAAACGGCTCAGCCTTAGTATTGAAGAACGTTGTATGTTGTCTAACTGCGGTTCAATAATTAACCCATTCCCGACTGGCTGGACATTACACTTGAGTCCAGGCATTTCATGCGTTGAACCTTTTCTGTACGCCTGCGTTTCTCTGCAGCTCCAATTGCCTGACCTGTAACAAGGAGCTGATCCATAAACATTAACAGTTAAGGAGTAAATGAGCCGCCATGTTCGCCAAACAACCTGTCTGCGTCTGTTCGCCATCGCTTTTTACTGCTTTACTTAAATACTGAGAACGTGATTTCAGAGAAACCTGAAAGGAGCCGGAATTCCTGTCACATATTTAGTAAAAAAAAATGTTTCTGCAGCAAAAATAGATTTAGTAGAATATTGTCAGCTGAATGTTCTATTGTCTGAGAACAGTCACTGGCGCAAATTAACCTTTAAGGGGATACCTGCCTCTATCAGTCTGTAACTGCAAGTCTCTGGGAACGACCGTGATACAGACCCGTAGAGCACAGTAACGAGGCGTTGATAAGTCTCCTAAAATGGGTTCCAAAAAAACACTTTTTCCGTTCTCTATATACTGTACAAACCACATGATGATTCCTAAAGCAGTTTTTGCATCACAAAAGGGCCATTGAAATATAATTACATGGAAGCTCTGGGGTAATATTTTCACAAACAATACCATGTTATCGAGAAAACGCCGACTGAAGTGTGAAAATAAAAATGTATTTGAAAATGATGAAAAAAGGTAACGGTGCGCTGCAGGCAGGGCCACGAGACACATCTGGGAATGTTTATTCAGAGTGACAGGACGGCAAAGAAATAAGATACAGGAAAGAGGATTTCAATTACAGAGACCATGATTGGAGCTGGCGATAAAGAAGAGGCAGGTGGTGCCTTCCTACAGGGACAAGTGCAGCTTTTTACTCAACAAAATGACGTGAAAACATACAATCTGTGTGTCACATGCCATCAGTCTGCCAGTTCTCTGGGTACATCAATGTGATGAAAACCTCTTAAAACTCGATAAGACGGAAAATAAACGTGATATGAAAATTATACAGAAGACAAATAAAAAGTGACTTTCTCAATTATTATTGAACAGTTAAAAGCAGGAATGGAAAATGTAAAAAAGCCTGCTTTAGAGATAAGGAAAAACCCATAGGTTTTTTGCTCAAAGGGCAAATCATTATTTATATTCTCCAATCCGTCTATAGATAGTGTTAACATATTTCTCTCACAGGCCCGGAAATCAAATTATTTGGGAATATTATTCTGTGTAATACCGAGATCTCTCAGTGATAAGAAACATTTGCACATTAATCACATCTCTGAATATTTACAAGTTCATTGTAACACAAACATAATTGCGTCTTGTGGATGGAAATGTCCCGCTAGCCACAGACTCTCGTGTTGCTTTGCTTATTATTGTAACAATCATTGGTTTATTTTTAATTACACACTAAACAGTTTACAATATGTTTGGCATTTATTGAAGGGAACACATTTTCCTCCCATCAGATGTTCGTTTCTCTGAGACATAAATCAGGCAGTTTGTCCTTTCTAGGCTCACTCTATGGGCAGGACCACTGAGTCAGTGCCAGCATTAGGGGCCAGAACCAGCTGGCAGCTTTTACACTAGGACTATAACTTACATAGAGTAAGAGGGGCAGCTGCTTGGGCATTCTGGTGGCAGTGCCCCTGCATCCTTTCGGCTTTCTTCCACTTCCAAAAGCACATATGATATCAGCATGGGGTAGAACCCTTACCCTGGCGTTAAGAGCCCCAATCACGGCTCTCTGTTACATGTGTTAGAGTAGTTTGTGGTGCTGCAATATTTCTGGGGAGGTTAAAACTTATAGACCCTGGAGTGTATCTGGGCAAAATTGGTATTTTGTTGAACAGACCGAGTTGCTCACAGATCTATCACCATAACGTCAGTATTTAATTGTTTGTGGGTTTTATTGAATGGCATGTTTTGAACAGACGGCTCCCTCTCTCTTACCAGTTAATGCCACGGCTAGAACCTTCCAAGCAGAGCGAGCATCTCTCGGTGTATTGGGGTAAATGTGATAAACACCTGGGCAGATGTTGCAGATGAAATCATATCAGTCTGTAGGTTTTACTTAATTCCCCTCTCTGGAAAGATTTGCCTTGAAGCAAAAGCGTCTTCTCTGTCCTTCTGCCTTTTTCTAGTGTGAAAATACAACTTTCATCATTACCGCTGTTATCTGAATTATCCGCAGACCTGCATTCTCATCAATAGTCCACAAATGCGTCTCTGTAAACAAACAGCAAATCCAACAGAATCTCAATGCCAGAGCCAATCAATTGAAGACCGTTTTCTTCTGTGAGTTTATTTCGAATGTGGGTTCTGCCACAAAATTAGGATTTCATTGGGACCTAACAGTCCATTTTTCTGGGAGCAGCCTTTTTTAAATAAATTCCTGCTCCCCCCCTAGAAAGCATTCCCTGCCCCTCCATCTCAGGACTTGGTACGGGTGTTACTTGGTACGTGGCCTCCAGTCAATCAGAGACCCGAAGTCTATATTAGCCAAATTGAAGTTTAATGAACTGCTGCAGGGGGCGCACTGAACTTCCACATTGGTCACAAGCCCATGAACAAACCGAGGGCTGGTTTCCCTGTGGAAAGCAATTGGGGTTCATGACGTGTACAGAAAAATAGGGCATCTGAGTTTAGCACCCTAATAATCTGTCCCACAGTAGATAGCAGCCATAACTCAATAAATGACCAGTCGGTCCATCAGCAATCAGTCACTCCACATTCGTTGACTCCAGTAGTCACTCGACACTCAATGAGTAATCAGTCAATATGGCTCTGAGTACTCATCTGACACGTACCCCATTAACCCTTTGAGTTTTGCAGGAGATTGAATCAGATTTGAATCTTGATTCATTAAATTAAATGAGTTTTATTTCAGGATGGTATGTTTCTGAAATCCTGGTTTGTGCCGAATAGCTCCCTTGTTGCAGCTGCGCAGATCACCCTGGATTACTCGGGAGCCCGCAGGGGACTCTCAGGAACGTAATGACACCAGTTTGTATGCAGTAACACATCTCTGGGGTTAACTTTCATCATCACACAACTCTCAACCCACTCCAGTAAATCCGCGATCGCACAAAGCCACTCCGCACACATTATTTTGGCTCCGAGCTGCATCTCTGTGCCACACGTGGGGATATTGACTCATGTAATAAAATCATTGCGTTCCAATTATTGGCCCTAAATTGTTGGAGTCAGTGGAGTGTCAGCATTTCTGACCTGCCCAAATACTTTATAACTGAATACAAGAAGCTGGTACCTATTTCATCTTAGCAATTTGAATACCACTGGGGCATACAACACACCAAAACCGCATCCCTGGATGTAGAGAAATCAGTTTAAACAATAAAAACAAACTTTATAAATGGGACAGACACGATTACCCTAAAGAATTCTACAAGCAGCCTGAATGACCTGAAACCCAGAGAATATAGGAAATTATTGAGCATAGAATTGACATGAGAGTCACACTCAACGTGCTTCAATCAAAAACAACTATTTGAAATTTTTGAAAATAAGCACTTTGCTTATGAATATTCAACACAAGTATCTGGCTTGTTCGGAACTGGTTATTCCCATTATATCATTAAGTCGGAGGAAGGTTTCTTTTTATCTGTTTATTTAAGCAAAGATGTTAGCGTTGTGCTACGGGGAGGGAACTGCATCTTATCCTCTGCCTGGAATTTGCATCAAAAGCACTTTGTTCTTGCAAAGGGAGGACAGAGAGAAACTGCCTCCACTCACAGAACAATTTCCCCAGAAGTGGCGCAGAGATCCACGGCTGTCTGTACCTGCAATGAGCAGGGATTACTGAAACTGCCCTTGTCCTCTCATTAAGGTGCCAGGAGTGAGAGTCACTGAGCTGCCCCTCTCCAGGGAGCATTATTAATCCAATAATTAAACATTTATTGCAGGCAGCACCTGCTTTCTGCCCTCCCAGGGGGCAGCAGGACACAGAGGGAGGAGTGAATGGGAAGAGAATGCTCAGATGAGTCCCGGTCTCAGAGCTGTGAATGTCTCAGCATTTTCTCCTCTCTCTGAAGTTATTCCCAAATCCTCTGGATTGCTGACACATGCCTGGACATCCTGACAGCTTGCAAGAAGAGGGGGTGCACCTGCCTATACAGCCAAAAGAGGGGGACCTAAATGCACAGCAAATGGGGTGACCAATTCTACCAGACCCAATTCACAGCTTCCAGGAAAATTGTCTTTTTACATCTTTACAGCAGTAGCTAAAGAGGGTCCTGTTTTGCCCAAACTGTCCAGTAAAGAGGGTGATGTGCCCACTTGAAACATTCTATAGAAGGGGTCCCCTACTATCCTATACAGAGGTCTCTGATCGGCCAGCTGCTTCTAAAAAAGGGGATGATCTCTGCTAGGCTCTCTCAGCATCCAGAAGAAGAGGTGATCAGCCTGACTACAGCCTCCAGGAGAAGAGGTGATCACCCTGACTACAGCCTCCAGAAGAAGAGGTGATCAGCCTGACTACAGCCTCCAGAAGAAGAGGTGATCAACCTGGCAGCAACCTCTAGAAAAAAGGGTGATCAGCCTGGCTACAGCCTCCAGAAGAAGGGGTGATCAGCCTGGCTACAACCTCCAGAAAAAAGGACTGATCATCCTGACTACAGCCCCCGAGAAGGACTGATTCTTACCCCCAGACTTTCAGATAAAGGTTTGACTCTTGAGTCATCCTGCCCCAGACCTCATCATGCTGCGGTACCTGCTGAAGACGCTGCTGCAGATGAACCTTTTTGCAGAGTCTATTCCTGGGGAAAATGCTAATTCAACAGACCTCTTCTTGGGGTTTAACTCGTCCTTCCCTGGCTTCAATGAGAGTTTGATAGATTTCACCAGCCTGAGTTCCTTCAATGGTAAGAAACCCATTTACATTCCCATTAATGCATTCACATTCATTTAATTAACTAGCCACATGAGCATCCACTCACCTTACATGCAGTAATTACTCTGAATGTACCAGTTTTCATTAAATCAAAGTTAATATTTGTAAAAGTGCAGGATTATAGTATATTATTAAAAAAAACACATTGTTACCTTTTGTATTTGGTAACATTTTTCATAAATTTACATGGTGATAAATCTTTGAATTTAGCCCCAAATCCTGCATTGCTTTATTATTTAGGGTTTGGATATTAATGTGCCACCCATGGCCAGAGTGTTATTTGCTGAATTGCCATTACTCTAAAGCATTGCTGTATAGAGGTTGTGCCCCGTCATGTATGTTCTGGCTCAGGATGTTGTATGATATGACAGTTCTGATCCAGCTAATGCCACCGCAGGGCTAACCACAGGGGTCAGATAAGTGCCACATGCATGCGCAATGCAGCCCCCATTACTGTGAGTTCAGTGTGTACCTGCTGCAAATATCTCATCACAAAATTGCATTATTATATTATATGTTTTTACCTTTAACATAATCAGTGCCTTCCAATGTGAAATTGTTCTCTAATTATTATTGTTTATTATCTTTTTTTTTTTACATAATAAAACTCAGTAGTAACAAATCCGGTAACCGGCACCGAGCACTCTGTCTGTTTTGTTTGCATGTAAAGCCACTTTTTGTATGTGCCAGATATCTCACTATATATATTAGTATCCCTGAAAGTCCACGTGGCGTAGCGTGTTTGGGGGAGTGTCGGGGGTGGGGTTTTGTGACGCAGGTGCATTAGGTATCGGCGTGTTTGGCAGAGTTGACACGGTGTTTCTTTCTTTGACTATAATATTAGTGGATGTGAATTGTCACTTTGTTCCCAGCTGCCTGTGGCTCCCTCTAGTGTCCGGGGAGTTTCTGATGACGTTATCTTTCTACCAAACCCTATCCCAATTACCATTACTCTGTTGACACTCAAATAAAACCACTGTCTGTCTACTGATACGTATAGTCTTTAGCCGAAGTTAATACCCTATATTGGACCAACATAGAACTGCGCTGTGTGTAACGGGTTAATTAGTGGCTAACTTGTGCCCCCTCTCTGTAAAGCCCAGTACTAAACATGTCACAAACAATACCATGTTATCGAGAAAACGCCGACTGAAGTGTGAAAATAAAAATGTATTTGAAAATGATGAAAAAAGGTAACCGTGCGCTGCAGGCAGGGCCACGAGACACATCTGGGAATGTTTATTCAGAGTGACAGGACGGCAAAGAAATAAGATACAAGAAAGAGGATTTCAATTACAGAGACCATGATTGGAGCTGGCGATAAAGAAGAGGCAGGTGGTGCCTTCCTACAGGGACAAGTGCAGCTTTTTACTCAACAAAATGACGTGAAAACATACAATCTGTGTGTCACATGCCATCAGTCTGCCAGTTCTCTGGGTACATCAATGTGATGAAAACCTCTTAAAACTCGATAAGACGGAAAATAAACGTGATATGAAAATTATACAGAAGACAAATAAAAAGTGACTTTCTCAATTATTATTGAACAGTTAAAAGCAGGAATGGAAAATGTAAAAAAGCCTGCTTTAGAGATAAGGAAAAACCCATAGGTTTTTTGCTCAAAGGGCAAATCATTATTTATATTCTCCAATCCGTCTATAGATAGTGTTAACATATTTCTCTCACAGGCCCGGAAATCAAATTATTTGGGAATATTATTCTGTGTAATACCGAGATCTCTCAGTGATAAGAAACATTTGCACATTAATCACATCTCTGAATATTTACAAGTTCATTGTAACACAAACATAATTGCGTCTTGTGGATGGAAATGTCCCGCTAGCCACAGACTCTCGTGTTGCTTTGCTTATTATTGTAACAATCATTGGTTTATTTTTAATTACACACTAAACAGTTTACAATATGTTTGGCATTTATTGAAGGGAACACATTTTCCTCCCATCAGATGTTCGTTTCTCTGAGACATAAATCAGGCAGTTTGTCCTTTCTAGGCTCACTCTATGGGCAGGACCACTGAGTCAGTGCCAGCATTAGGGGCCAGAACCAGCTGGCAGCTTTTACACTAGGACTATAACTTACATAGAGTAAGAGGGGCAGCTGCTTGGGCATTCTGGTGGCAGTGCCCCTGCATCCTTTCGGCTTTCTTCCACTTCCAAAAGCACATATGATATCAGCATGGGGTAGAACCCTTACCCTGGCGTTAAGAGCCCCAATCACGGCTCTCTGTTACATGTGTTAGAGTAGTTTGTGGTGCTGCAATATTTCTGGGGAGGTTAAAACTTATAGACCCTGGAGTGTATCTGGGCAAAATTGGTATTTTGTTGAACAGACCGAGTTGCTCACAGATCTATCACCATAACGTCAGTATTTAATTGTTTGTGGGTTTTATTGAATAGCATGTTTTGAACAGACGGCTCCCTCTCTCTTACCAGTTAATGCCACGGCTAGAACCTTCCAAGCAGAGCGAGCATCTCTCGGTGTATTGGGGTAAATGTGATAAACACCTGGGCAGATGTTGCAGATGAAATCATATCAGTCTGTAGGTTTTACTTAATTCCCCTCTCTGGAAAGATTTGCCTTGAAGCAAAAGCGTCTTCTCTGTCCTTCTGCCTTTTTCTAGTGTGAAAATACAACTTTCATCATTACCGCTGTTATCTGAATTATCCGCAGACCTGCATTCTCATCAATAGTCCACAAATGCGTCTCTGTAAACAAACAGCAAATCCAACAGAATCTCAATGCCAGAGCCAATCAATTGAAGACCGTTTTCTTCTGTGAGTTTATTTCGAATGTGGGTTCTGCCACAAAATTAGGATTTCATTGGGACCTAACAGTCCATTTTTCTGGGAGCAGCCTTTTTTAAATAAATTCCTGCTCCCCCCCCAGAAAGCATTCCCTCCATCTCAGGACTTGGTACGGGTGTTACTTGGTACGTGGCCTCCAGTCAATCAGAGACCCGAAGTCTATATTAGCCAAATTGAAGTTTAATGAACTGCTGCAGGGGGCGCACTGAACTTCCACATTGGTCACAAGCCCATGAACAAACCGAGGGCTGGTTTCCCTGTGGAAAGCAATTGGGGTTCATGACGTGTACAGAAAAATAGGGCATCTGAGTTTAGCACCCTAATAATCTGTCCCACAGTAGATAGCAGCCATAACTCAATAAATGACCAGTCGGTCCATCAGCAATCAGTCACTCCACATTCGTTGACTCCAGTAGTCACTCGACACTCAATGAGTAATCAGTCAATATGGCTCTGAGTACTCATCTGACACGTACCCCATTAACCCTTTGAGTTTTGCAGGAGATTGAATCAGATTTGAATCTTGATTCATTAAATTAAATGAGTTTTATTTCAGGATGGTATGTTTCTGAAATCCTGGTTTGTGCCGAATAGCTCCCTTGTTGCAGCTGCGCAGATCACCCTGGATTACTCGGGAGCCCGCAGGGGACTCTCAGGAACGTAATGACACCAGTTTGTATGCAGTAACACATCTCTGGGGTTAACTTTCATCATCACACAACTCTCAACCCACTCCAGTAAATCCGCGATCGCACAAAGCCACTCCGCACACATTATTTTGGCTCCGAGCTGCATCTCTGTGCCACACGTGGGGATATTGACTCATAATAAAATCATTGCGTTCCAATTATTGGCCCTAAATTGTTGGAGTCAGTGGAGTGTCAGCATTTCTGACCTGCCCAAATACTTTATAACTGAATACAAGAAGCTGGTACCTATTTCATCTTAACAATTTGAATACCACTGGGGCATACAACACACCAAAACTGCATCCCTGGATCTAGAGAAATCAGTTTAAACAATAAAAACAAACTTTATAAATGGGACAGACACGATTACCCTAAAGAATTCTACAAGCAGCCTGAATGACCTGAAACCCAGAGAATATAGGAAATTATTGAGCATAGAATTGACATGAGAGTCACACTCAACGTGCTTCAATCAAAAACAACTATTTGAAATTTTTGAAAATAAGCACTTTGCTTATGAATATTCAACACAAGTATCTGGCTTGTTCGGAACTGGTTATTCCCATTATATCATTAAGTCGGAGGAAGGTTTCTTTTTATCTGTTTATTTAAGCAAAGATGTTAGCGTTGTGCTACGGGGAGGGAACTGCATCTTATCCTCTGCCTGGAATTTGCATCAAAAGCACTTTGTTCTTGCAAAGGGAGGACAGAGAGAAACTGCCTCCACTCACAGAACAATTTCCCCAGAAGTGGCGCAGAGATCCACGGCTGTCTGTACCTGCAATGAGCAGGGATTACTGAAACTGCCCTTGTCCTCTCATTAAGGTGCCAGGAGTGAGAGTCACTGAGCTGCCCCTCTCCAGGGAGCATTATTAATCCAATAATTAAACATTTATTGCAGGCAGCACCTGCTTTCTGCCCTCCCAGGGGGCAGCAGGACACAGAGGGAGGAGTGAATGGGAAGAGAATGCTCAGATGAGTCCCGGTCTCAGAGCTGTGAATGTCTCAGCATTTTCTCCTCTCTCTGAAGTTATTCCCAAATCCTCTGGATTGCTGACACATGCCTGGACATCCTGACAGCTTGCAAGAAGAGGGGGTGCACCTGCCTATACAGCCAAAAGAGGGGGACCTAAATGCACAGCAAATGGGGTGACCAATTCTACCAGACCCAATTCACAGCTTCCAGGAAAATTGTCTTTTTACATCTTTACAGCAGTAGCTAAAGAGGGTCCTGTTTTGCCCAAACTGTCCAGTAAAGAGGGTGATGTGCCCACTTGAAACATTCTATAGAAGGGGTCCCCTACTATCCTATACAGAGGTCTCTGATCGGCCAGCTGCTTCTAAAAAAGGGGATGATCTCTGCTAGGCTCTCTCAGCATCCAGAAGAAGAGGTGATCAGCCTGACTACAGCCTCCAGGAGAAGAGGTGATCACCCTGACTACAGCCTCCAGAAGAAGAGGTGATCAGCCTGACTACAGCCTCCAGAAGAAGAGGTGATCAACCTGGCAGCAACCTCTAGAAAAAAGGGTGATCAGCCTGGCTACAGCCTCCAGAAGAAGGGGTGATCAGCCTGGCTACAACCTCCAGAAAAAAGGACTGATCATCCTGACTACAGCCCCCGAGAAGGACTGATTCTTACCCCCAGACTTTCAGATAAAGGTTTGACTCTTGAGTCATCCTGCCCCAGACCTCATCATGCTGCGGTACCTGCTGAAGACGCTGCTGCAGATGAACCTTTTTGCAGAGTCTATTCCTGGGGAAAATGCTAATTCAACAGACCTCTTCTTGGGGTTTAACTCGTCCTTCCCTGGCTTCAATGAGAGTTTGATAGATTTCACCAGCCTGAGTTCCTTCAATGGTAAGAAACCCATTTACATTCCCATTAATGCATTCACATTCATTTAATTAACTAGCCACATGAGCATCCACTCACCTTACATGCAGTAATTACTCTGAATGTACCAGTTTTCATTAAATCAAAGTTAATATTTGTAAAAGTGCAGGATTATAGTATATTATTAAAAAAAACACATTGTTACCTTTTTATTTGGTAACATTTTGCATAAATTTACATGGTGATAAATCTTTGAATTTAGCCCCAAATCCTGCATTGCTTTATTATTTAGGGTTTGGATATTAATGTGCCACCCATGGCCAGAGTGTTATTTGCTGAATTGCCATTACTCTAAAGCATTGCTGTATAGAGGTTGTGCCCCGTCATGTATGTTCTGGCTCAGGATGTTGTATGATATGACAGTTCTGATCCAGCTAATGCCACCGCAGGGCTAACCACAGGGGTCAGATAAGTGCCACATGCATGCGCAATGCAGCCCCCATTACTGTGAGTTCAGTGTGTACCTGCTGCAAATATCTCATCACAAAATTGCATTATTATATTATATGTTTTTACCTTTAACATAATCAGTGCCTTCCAATGTGAAATTGTTCTCTAATTATTATTGTTTATTATCTTTTTTTTTTTACATAATAAAACTCAGTAGTAACAAATCCGGTAACCGGCACCGAGCACTCTGTCTGTTTTGTTTGCATGTAAAGCCACTTTTTGTATGTGCCAGATATCTCACTATATATATTAGTATCCCTGAAAGTCCACGTGGCGTAGCGTGTTTGGGGGAGTGTCGGGGGTGGGGTTTTGTGACGCAGGTGCATTAGGTATCGGCGTGTTTGGCAGAGTTGACACGGTGTTTCTTTCTTTGACTATAATATTAGTGGATGTGAATTGTCACTTTGTTCCCAGCTGCCTGTGGCTCCCTCTAGTGTCCGGGGAGTTTCTGATGACGTTATCTTCCTACCAAACCCTATCCCAATTACCATTACTCTGTTGACACTCAAATAAAACCACTGTCTGTCTACTGATACGTATAGTCTTTAGCCGAAGTTAATACCCTATATTGGACCAACATAGAACTGCGCTGTGTGTAACGGGTTAATTAGTGGCTAACTTGTGCCCCCTCTCTGTAAAGCCCAGTACTAAACATGTCACTTTTATCATATGGTCAGGTTGTGATGCTGCATAATGGGGCAATTTACTAAAAGAAAAATGTTTCCAAATCAGCTAAATACAAAGATAATCCATAAGCAGGCTTCCTCTGGAGGCATGTTGTGTGTCATACAGTCACATAGATCATCGATAATAATCTTAATATGTGTGACTTTTAACCACATTAGACACAATAGGTGCAGAATATCAGAAAAGTTAAGTATTATAAATAAGTTAGATGTTAGATTTTTGCGGACCTTTTCCTTCTATTGCCCTGCCAAAGGGTCATTATTTAGACAAATCGCCAGGCATAGCAAACAATGCCACCCTGACATGACAAGGCTAGTGTGGGTACTGTAGAAACTCTCAGAAATTCTTTATTAATAATAATAATTTCCACTTATTGAACATTCTTCTACATGACTTTTGACTAATTTATTTATCTTTTTCCAAAAATCGGAAGGTATAGTCCCAGTGTCCTGGTGGCACTGGGGATTTAGGGAGTGTTAAGAGAAATGACTCTATATTATAGTTATATAATAAACAGCTGCTTGAACAGGGACAGGAACCCTGGGAAGAACACATTTCCTTCTCGTGGCCATGTATTAGTAGGTCTGGCCAAAGATTGGAACATTGTGTAAAATGTCGCTTGCACAGACTTCAGCTACCTTTGCTTTGGTAGCCTTTACATTGATTTCTTAAACACAGAAATTGGCTTTAGAATTTAGGGTGCGATTTCGTTGTATGTTGCGATGAGTGATTAGTGAACTTTTTATGGAGTCTGGAAAGCCGCAGGGAGCCCAGCATGGAGGAGGCGCTGAATAAATAAAATTATGTCTAATATATTATTTGTGAAGTGTAGTCACCAGCATAAGCTCTATAATCTCCTTCTGCAGCTGAGCCTACGTGGGGCCGAAGTTTAGAGCTTATTTATTATTTTTACACATCTGGAGCCAAATGTTAACCTCACTTATTTTTCAACCAGTTTTACCCTCAGCCATGGGGAGTTAAACCTCTTATTACCGTAGGACACTGACCCCTGGCACTCCTCCACCGTGATGCAAAAAATACATTGAAATGCATTGAAACAGAGAGAGTTGGGGGTCGTATATTTACAGAGAACACAAAACCATCTCAATATGCGCAGTTTGACCAGCAAAGAGGAGCGGGTGCTGGGATCCTGCAGGTAAGTGCCCCTTTAATGTATTCTCTACCCACCCCTCCACATGATTAAAGGCAGAAAAAACACAGGGTGATGGTGTCAAGTGTTCCACGCATATGCCATGAAAATAGTGATATGAAATCAAAAGCCCAATGACAAAATTACAGCAATTTCCAAGCAAATGTTTGTAACAAAGAGAGAAAACCAGCAGCAGTGAATGTAAGAAAAGCTCCCACACCAAGCGAAAACCCAGCAGGAAGGTGAGGACCGGAGTCACAGTTTGAAGAAGCTGTGTAATGGTGTCACAGCCTACGTCACCAAACAAATATCAGGCACAGAACACAAGAAAATGTTCCCCAATTGCAAAATTTAAAAAATAACAAAAATCCCTCCTCCTACTGATTAAAGTTAAATCTGCTCTATGGGCTCTGCAAATATTTAGAACTATACATTCCTTGAACAACGTGTTTGTATGACGAGTTTTCTGGAGTGAATCTAATTTATCTCCTAATAATGTATCACATGGATAAATACAAAATACAAAAAATAAAATGTAATTGGCTTGAAAAACAGGAATGAAGTTATCAGGTTTAATATCTGTCTTTTGACAAAATATTGACAGCTCTTCGAGGACAGGACCATGGATTAGATGTCCTTTCGGCATGTCATTAAAACGTGGAACAAAAGGTTTATTTGGGTCCTTTGTGAACTACAAGAAGAAGGGGCTGATTACAGCCATGGAGAGAGCTCACTGCCTGACCTTTCACAAAATATTTATTTTCAGGCTCCTGCAGAGATTTATTGATTATTTTTACAATACCAATCATTAACCCTTGAGCAGACAGTCTTAACGCCTGCTGCAGAAAGAGCTTTGATTCGGAATTTTATACACCGTTATCTACAGCAATGTCTAGAGTTAAGGACGTTGTAGGATGCAAATTTAAAATCCTTGTACTAACATATAAGGCCCCCCATAACACTGCCCCATACATTTCTGCCTTCATAAAAAAGACTCCCCTACTCGATCCTTACGTTCTTCCTATGGGCTGAGGCTCTCCTCCTCACTTATCACCTCTTCTTTTCCCATCTACAAGATTTCACTTGTGTTGCCCATTACCTCTGGCACCGACTTCCACCAAACCTTCATCTTTCACCCACCCTCCCAACATTCAAGAAACATTTCAAAACCCACTTCTTCATAGAAGCCCCCCATAATGTCCCCGTCACTGATACCCCTCGCACTCCCTCTCACTCTTTCTCTGTGCCTTATACCCCCTACTTCTCACCCGTCTCTGTACCTTATACCCTCCTACACTACCTCTTACCCTTTCTCTGTGCCTTATGTTTGTCACCCCATTCCCTCTAGATTGTAAGTTTGCGAGCCGAGCCTCTCCACCTAATGTATCGGTTGGTCTTAGTCCGTCAATTCTTGTCTTGTCAGACCCCCTGAATATATCCATTGTATTAAGTGCTGCATAAATTCTTGGAGCTATATAAATAAAAGATAATAATAATGCTCCAGGGAGCTGTCATGCAAATCCATATATTTCAAATTTCCAAAACATTCCGCTGAAATTAAAGGTAATAAAAAAAGTTATAATATCCCAAATCTGTTTAAATATTATGTTAAATAAGACACTGCAGGGAGTAGAACTGAGCACCGTAACAGATGGTTACACCGTTACTGTAACGGCGATTCCACCTGTTGGCAATCAGGAAATTTCATGCGTTACGTATATCAAGGGGTTTATTAGTGAATAAACAAGTTCTCCTCTGGGATGCTACCCGGTGTATGCCGTCCTCAATGCTGACATTGCTGTCTGCAGGGTCCTGTAGTTGCAGATTTGCACTTTACAAGCAGTGATAAGAAGCTGTCATCATGCAGGAGGCAGATGTTAAACTGGAAGGTTGCAGCTATAAGAAGCTGCAGACATTCAATGCAGAACCAAACAAACATGAAAGGAACCACCTGAGAAGGTTAGAGAGATGTCTCGTATCAGCCCTATCACACTTTAGTAAATTCCTTCCGATCAGTGAGATCACTGGGATATTCTCGTAGAAATAGCTTTCTCTTTATACTAAGTTCTGCAGTGGGAAACTGCATTAAATCCCACATTTTTTTCATTATTTGATATGAAACCACTAAAGTGCCCCATTAGTATTTACATGACACGGGGTCAACCAGAGCCCACTTGGTGAGATGGTGACTGTTGGTAGGTCTAATGGCAGTCATTATATAAAAAATGGCTTTGAAGTTCTAGGGCCAGATTTTTGCATTTTACCAGCTAAGCAGTGACCCAGCTTTTAGGGGTTTACAGGGTACCACAAGAGCAGGTTCCCAGTTCCTCCCAGTTCCTCACTATATCTGCCTACAAGCCTGCTTTAACATAATGTATATTTAAGAGAGAGCAGCTGTGCTTGCATCTTGAGCCCCAGAGCAGGGACGGGCTGGCAACTTCTAGTCCAGGGGGCAGGTACAGCCAAGTGGCCCCCTGGCCCGTTACCTTGTAACATATACACTAGAATACACATGCACTTACTCTAACACACACTTGCACATGTACTCACATTACACAAAAGTATACTACACACTTACCTTGCATGTCATTCCCTACAGCTGCTTGCAGACTTTGCAATTGCTGCGGGTTCATGTAAGGTAGCATTACGTGACCCCTGCCTCCGTGAGTGGGCCAGTCCAAGCCAGATTTTTGAAGACTCTTGCACCAACCCAGGGGCAATTGCTCCCCAGGCCGGTCCATGCCAGAGTGCAAAAGCTGAATCCCCTACCTACATAATCATCCACTGCTGAACCCCTCCCTACCTATATAATCATCCACTGCTGAACCCCCTTCCTACCTACATAATCATCCACTGCTGAACCCCCTCACCCCAATAGATCTCACGCTGAACCCCTTCCTACCTAACATAATCATCCACTGCCTGAACCCCCTCCCTACCTACATTAATCAAAATCCAGCTGCTGAACCCCCTCACCTACCTACAAATCATCCACTGCTGAACCCCGTTCCTACCTACAGTAAATCAATCCACTGCTTAACCCCCCTCCCTACACAAATCAGTACTGCTGAACCCCTTCCTACCACATAATCATCCTGCGACCCCCTCCCTACCCCCCCTCCCCATACAAAATCACCCACTGCAACCCCTCACCTACCTACATAATCCATCCAACTGACTGAAACCCCCTCCCTAACTAGCATAAATCATCCACGCTAACCCCCCTCCTACCTACATAATCATCCACTGCTGAACCCCCTTTCCCTACCCTACATAATCATCCACTGCTGAACCCCCTCCCCACCTACATAATCATCCACTGCTAACCCCCTTCCTACCTTACACATAATCATCCACTGCTGAACCCCCTCCCTACCTACATAATCATCCACTTCTGAACCCCCTTCCTACCTACATAATCATCCACGGCTGAACCCCCTTCCTACCGAGTTCTCTCCCTGCTGAATCCCTGTCCTAATAGATAATGCTGGGTGAGGGTTGGTTAGGAGTGGACATAACTCTGTGTATTTCAGCCCAGGATGTGCAAATTAATTAATACCCGGTGAACTTGACTCTTAATACAAATACCAACCTCAGTTAAGAGGTTGGTATAAGAATAAGAACAAATATATACATTTCAATCTTTATAAAGAAAGGTGTGTAAATGCGTTAAAGGGAAATTATTTAACTCTGTAAGTGCCTGAGTGCTTACTATGTTTAGCAGTCCCCTGCCTGCACTGTGTTCTGACACAGAGATAGTTAAATGTTTGCGGTGTAATGTACCGGACTTTAATGGCCGTGAAGTGGCATTCAAAGCCCTGTCTTGATTGAGATGAAATTGCTTCTTGTGGCAAATGCTGCTTCTCTCTTGTTTACTGATAATTGATTTTCAATGTCTGATTAAACGATTGTCATTCAAATGGCTTTGACTTTGAGCGATTGCAATCAGTGGCCGGTGAAGAGCTCTCTTCTTGGCGATATCTCCCCCGGGGAGGTGACAGTGACAATATTGGACCCCGGCAGAACAAAGAAGGGACTTGTTTGAGTGGAAATACTTTGATTAGAATCAAGTCATCTGCAGAATATGTAGATCCAGGAAAGGCAGATAAATATAAACTGAGAACACTGGCAGCCACCTCATCAGATTCATCACGTGCAGGGTAATTTACAGACAAGCTGATTTTTACCCAGAAACCAAACATGCGCTGATTAGTTCAATCGTATTCAGTGTAGGTCATCCCAGATACCAGTCCAGAATCCATGAATTACTCCTTTCTCTTGTCTGATAATCTTATGGTATTTAAAAAACATAAAATGTATAAATAATCTTTATTTGGACACTTAATCAGAATAACCGACTTGGTACCAATAAAAAAGATGCTTTAAATAATTTTTGAACTGTATGCTTGATAGGAATGGATACAAAATTGTGATCTGTCCAGAGGAACCTCAAGGTATTTGGATATTCTCTTCATGGTACTATGGCACGTCCATTTGCCGTTGGGGAAGCGTTTTCCTGTTGCACTTGCTCTTGCGAGGACTTCCCTCCCCAGCATGTCTCCCTGTTGGGATAATCGTACACTGACAGTATTTGCCGACACTGATAAAGAAATGAGACATTGATGAGGAGATGGAGGGGAAAGTCAGTTCTAGATGAAAACTCTCTAATTTAAACCTAAGAAGAATTATTTGGATGATAACATACCTTGTAGGTTTCCATAAATTATATCCCAGACACATAACTAAAGATTCTTAACATGTTCCATATAGAGCTGCTTTGTAAATAAATACATATTATGCTAATTGGGATATTTAACTCAAATTGAATCCTTTACAAGCCGCTGGCTTTCACTGGGTGTAATAGATAGTAATTGGTGTGTAAGGAGCACATCGCGCTGTGCGCTGATTACCCCGGTTTTGTTATTGAAGACGAGACGTGCATAACACGCTACCCATCAGTGATTAGTATGTTTAACCCAAATATTTACACATATTACACATACGTTCCATATCCTTTGTGGAAATACACAGTTTACTGTATAACAAATTGAATGCGATTTGATAACAAGTGACATGGAAATTGCATTGGGGTCTTTTATGGGGTCTGTGCCATCTGATTCCGGGGGTTCAGGTCTTATCCTAACCAATGATTAGCAAGCCCAGAGGGAATCTACGGAAGGGGGATACAGTGACTTTGTGTTTTTATTGCTAATTAATTTGTAAATTTGGCATTTGGTAAATGAAGATACTGCATGCTGGGCTTATTAAGACAGACATGTTAAATGGAGCCCTTTGGCCTCCCCCTAAACATATTGATTAGTACTGGACCATCTGCTCAATGCACTCCACAAAAAGATCATTCACAAATTAACCCTTTAAGGGCTCAAATGGCTGGCATTCACAGTTAACTGAATAGCATTTTTCAAAAAACAGATACAAAAAATAAATATCAGCGATATTTTCAAAAAAAGCATATTTTCAAAAAAACTTGTCTGATTTTGTAAAATATTATATGTAAGTATGTTGTGATTAATGCCAGCGACGTGTCTATTAATAGAAATTACACAGTAAATATAGTCAGTTTTGTATAAAAGGTGATATGGTTTATGGTTAAAAACCCCTTCCCATCTGATATGAATTAAAATGAGATGTCACGTGTTTAATGTGAATAAAACAAATTTACATAAAGAGAGCACAAAAAATTATATTTTACCAGTAACTGAGTGTGTTCTAGTCTCAGGCGCTTTATACAGGATGGAAATAATTTCAGGGATTTATTAATACTGGCAGAACCGCGCTGTGTTAATCACATAATCAGCGCCCCCCTTTTATTTAGCTGGTTTAAGACTTTCAGCTTCTGCAAATGCTAACGGGATCTGCTTGGTGGATGGTTTGGGCCAGGACCAGCGGGGTAAAGGTGCTACCCATGCCCCCATCGCCTATCCTCTGATTCCCTAGCAGTTGAGATAGTTGGGAAATTGAAATAACATTAATCGTTTGACAAGGCATGGATCCCAGCCCTACTCCTCAAGGCTGGTTAACTAACCTCTACCCCACTGCACATGTAGTGGCTAAAAAGCGGTTGATCATCACTATAGCAGGGAACTCTCAGGTTTTTTTGTCCCAGTCTTATGGTCTTGGGGTGAAGGGGCAAGATCTCACTTCTGGGATCATATGCAAGACTCCCAACTGGTTCTTTTGCTTCCAGTATGTTATGGGTTGATATCCCTGTTCAATGAAGTGTATATTTAAATGATGACAAGTCAAGTTTTCCACAAAGACTGATATTAGAGCTACTTGGGTAACACATTTGGCCATACACTGAATGTTTGCAATGGGCTATTAAAGGGGTAATGTTTTCTCAGGGTGCGCTTATTTAGAAAGTTCCCAGGTATGATCATCACCCCCCTTGAGTCCCGAGCTTCCCTGTTCTTCCTTTTCCCTTTTTTTAAAGTGTTTTTCTTTTTAACAAATGTTGCATATTTCGAATAAGGACATGGAAGTTAATTCCTCTCACTCTCGTACCAATCTTCAACATTTTAAGTTGTAAGCCATATTAGTAAATATATGCAGGTAATTTTAGCTAGCATGCGACTGAAATCGAGTCTGGTCGGTCAAGTTTCAATAATTGTCCTTCCAGTTGGTCAGGGCAGAAACAAACCGACATTGGGAAGGTGGCATCTTCTGACAATGACACAGGGGATATTGTGTGTCTGAAGATTGCATTTCCACGCTCTTAACTTTATACTCCACTCAGCAATGGGCATGGGATAAATAGTCAAATCCACCTTTTAGAAGGGGTATCCACAAACTGTACTTTTTCCCATATAGTGCATGTGAATTAACTTATACAGAATTTAACCCTTCCTGTGCTAAAGACTTCCAAGTCAGTGCTTTCAAAACCGCATATACCGTATAAGGTAATAGAAAGGATTTTTTAAACCTGTTTTTACTGCATTTTCCCCCTTAAACCTTCTATCTCAGTGTTTCTCACCAAATCTTGAATTCCTCCTCATTTAGTGGCCCTTGTTTGAATTTGTGAACTGAGAAGCCTGCCCCCTGGTGGTTTTCCGACAAATTGGGTTTATTGTCTGCAAGACGGTTTATTTCTGTGGTCGGATGATCGCCCTCTTGCCGATCTGGCAGATCCCATCAGTGATTGAAATGGAAGATGTTAAACAGGCGCGTCGGTTGCATCCCCAGTATCCGTCTGCAGTTTATTTATCACAAACAGCTGCTCGGACAGTAAACCCGTCACTTCTCAGCCTCATAATGAAAATCTGTAATTGCATATGAATCGGCACGTGTCAAGGGCTGAGAATAAACTTGAAGTGGCAGGTAGTGGATAGCAGCGCCGTATACCCGCAAAACCTGGATTTAGAAATGAATTCCCAGACACAAGCCGCAATATATTGAGCAGAGGGCTCAATGAAGCTGTTCTCATGCATGCGGCAAATTCCAATCCCGGGGTCTGGCGTTGAATGCAAATCAGCACCAATATCCCAGCCTGCTAGAGACAACAGATTCAGTCTAAATCCTGAACCCAAAGCCCAGACGCACGTCTGCTCAGCACTCACGGGGTTAATGTTATTCTGAGGCTTTATTTTTATCACAAGCTGAATACAGATATTTCTGTCTGGGTTTTCAGGATATGTGCCACATGTCGGTTACTGGGTTTAGAATATAGAACACGAGCCAATGATAAACACCGGTACCCAGTGCATGCATCCTGAAAGGTACCTCAGTGTTTGTTTGCACTTTAATGCATGACACCTCCGTTTTAACCTTTTAATTGTCTTTTTTTTTTCTTTTTTGCATAATTCCTCAGAATCCCCCCATGCACTTTGCATGTTTCTCTGGCTGTTTGGGACATCAGACTATTGCTTGTTGCAGCCAGGGTTGCCTGCGCATGTATAATTCACCTGCGCTGCACTTTCATGAGCTGCTATTATAATATGAAGGCTATGGCTACAGTGATACTTACCAGGAAAGCAGTCATTTATACGGATGGATCATTTACAAGCGTGAGGGAACCCAATGTGAGTCTCTCCAGGGGTAGAACAGCTAGCGATGCATTTTATCGGCCAGAATATTCATACTGCAAAATGTAGAGTCCCATAAATAGTCAAGACCTCAGAGGTCCCTTTTTAGATATAACAATGCCTGATAAGAGAAGCAGACAAGAGATACAATTAAAGAAAGACTTTCAAAGTTACAAGATTAGACATGAAATAAGCAAAGTACAGAACAACGTGTGACAAATCATTGAAAATACAGGGAGAAAATATCCCATATTGTAGACACAAGTGACAAAATATTATGTCGATTTATCATTCAGAGAGATGCCAGGGGTATGAGGGCAAGAAGACTGCGCAAGGGGCTTAGAATAGATTTACCTGTTTGGGTGAATACAGCGCCACTGACAAATGAATGATCTATAAATCCATATTGGTTTGCAGCTGACATTATTAAAAAAAGACACTGTATTCATCAGCGAGACGAGAAAATGGAACCAATGCAACACATTTACCAGAAATATTTATTCTTTTTCTGGTGTGTTTCCTGGCGGTGCTGTTTGCTATTTCAATGTCATTACGATAAAGTATCCGATGTAATTTTATTCCAAGCAGTCGCTAAGGCTTCTCAGTCGCCCCTTGGGTCACAGGCTATGTTCCTGATTATCATTCAATAGTCAAGAGCACCAAGGGATCTTTCACGAACCTGCTTAAAAATGATGTCAAATGTTAACATTCCAACTACACGTCGGCAACACTGTAAGCTTTTTGTTTTTTTAATACCCTTTTGCAGGAAAAAAATCGTAGCAACATGTAACCTAAAAATGTGAATGAAGGCAAATAAATCCATATGCACTGAAACCCGCGGAGGCACGACCCTTTATGTTCTCAATTCATGTGAAGTCACAGGTGCCTGTCAATCAAAATGTTTAAGAGAAAATACAAAAAGGTATTTTTATGAAACTTTTGGTCAAAAGACGAA
Organism: Spea multiplicata; assembly: GCA_009364415.1. Classification (NCBI taxonomy): domain Eukaryota; kingdom Metazoa; phylum Chordata; class Amphibia; order Anura; family Pelobatidae; genus Spea; species Spea multiplicata. The sequence continues at coordinate 13,577,332 of VKOC01000007.1, forward strand.
TGACGCAGGAATAATGGCCGATGAGAGACTCACACCCGTCTGTCGCGCCTTCTCTCTGCTTATATTTTTAATTTATTTCCCAAAAAATATTCATGTATTGATCAATATGTATTGATATTGAGTCACACCTTTAAGAATGTCAGGAAAATAAACATTAACTATTTTTATGAAAATTTCATGTATGTTTTTATGATGGTGAATCATCTTTAAAGGGAAGATGTGCCCTTTTCAGAAAAATTTGTCAAATTCTGTTTATTTGACATTAACCCTTTGCTTTTCTCTGGTCTCTCTGGCTTTATCACTGCGGAGACACGTGCTGTGAGTGGGCCAAGTGCTTATTAATTAGCGGCTTAATCTCCAGCAGATACAGATTGTGAAGATGCCACTCAAAGCCGCGGGTGGTAGGGCCACATGCGGGAGGACAGCAGGAAAAAAGGAAGTAACGATAATGCATTTCCTTGGAAACAAGGCGCATTGGACCAATATTTGAATAATTTACCTTTAATCTCCTCCTGTTCTGTTTCTGCCGACAGTATTTTCAGGCAGACTGCCGCCCAGCCAATAGACAAACTGTTAAACGAGGAGGATATTGCGAGCCGGTGGGGGAAACAGGGCAGGTTTTGAAGATATAGAAAATATTTTGAATGGATGATTCTAAATATACTTTATCCAAATACATGGTAACATCCAGAAAAATGCTGCGTAGCAGTCAAGGGTTACGTGCAGCATTTGTACTGTTTTACTCACATCTGGGAGGCTCAGACAATCATTTTTTGTTTACTCCATTTTTAATTATTATTCTTTATTGTTTTATATAGCGCCATCAAATTCCGTAGTGCTGTAGAATGGGTGGACAGGACATAACAAGTAGTATGTAACATAACAAATTGACTTACAGAGATAACAGGTGAGGAGGGCCCTGCTCCGAGGAGCTTACAATCTATAGGGTAATGTTTGTTAAACCCAGACGTTCACGTCCCTTTGGCCGAGGTTCCAAATGTGTAGAATTCCAACAGAATGCCAGATTCCTGCCCCAAAAGGTAAATTATGGATTTGAATAACTTCTGTTCTCCATTATTTTGAAAACCCTCCAGAACAGGGGTTCATCTGAGGTCCTTGTTTGTGTGATAAGCCTGTCCCCGTCCCTGCTTAATTCTCATTGTTCTGCATGATCTGTTAATTGTGTACTGATTTTGTGCAACCTTACAACTACATGTAACTAACACTTATTAATACAGAGTTTGCATTAAACACTTACATTCCCAAAAATGTTTTTTATTTTTGTATCATTTCATCCAATATTTCTATGTTACTATCAATACAAACAAAGACCTCATAATCACGAGTACCTGTGATATTAATTACCCCACACACATGCTCACGGTTCAGCGGGTACTACTTCTATGGTAACAGGCCCTGCACATAACAACACAGATCACTGGCAGCGGGTAAAGGCGTGTAATGATGTTATTTAGAGTAAATACAAGGATTGCATGATCGCATCATAGGACTGCGCAGAGGGTGTGATGACCTCAGACTCTACTGGTTGTTATGAAATTAACTGTCCAATGAGATCTTACTTACAGGTTCCATGTATCTTCGTGTGCACTCCAACTGCTAAGATGTTTTACATACCTGTATCAAATGTTTTATTTCATAATTCCCTTTTACTTGTTAAAATCAATCCCAGAAAAATTATATTTTAAAAAAAGAAAATTCAGATGGCGACGCATTTCGTGCAATAGTTTTTCTGAAATCCCATAATTCTTGATACTGGAGCTGCTGGTACCGCTCGCATGTCATAATGTCAGGACATTTCCTGCAGAGATTTCTGATAAATAAATCATCAAGCGTTTTCAGGCATGACCGACACTTGGGAACGAGGAGTAAGAAAGTAATTACTCTTTAGTATGTTCCCGCTGGATGTTTCAGTAACAAAAATCCATACATTGTATATACAGGGACTGCTTTAAAAGGCATTTGACACAGTGAGGGGCAAAGGCTATGTGTGCGTTGCCTGTATGTTAAACGGAGAAGATTTCTGTGCAAACTCCGCCTTACCAAGAAGACACTGCTCGGGTTCATCTATGGTACCCGCAGCATTTCCATGCAGCAGAAGGTAGAGGTCAATACAGCGAGGGAATTTAAAATATTCATGGTATAGGCAAAGGTTAGGGTAATGGCTTCTGAATCTAAGACAGGATAAAGGGCTGATTAATGTTTTAGGCTTTTAAAGTAGGAGAAACGGGCAACTAGATGTCCTGAATGGGTCTGATCTGCCAGCGGGTTCAGGGTTTCTTTTTCCAGGAGGCAGAACCCAATTGTATTGAACTTTTATTAGTCTCGGTCACGTTCCCCAGAGGCCTCTGGGTGTTTTTTTGTATATACTCTTGGACATCTATTTATTGTATATATCTAAATGCCAGGATAAATGCTTTCTGATGGCCCAATTATGTTGTTGTGTTGATGGCTTGTTATTGATAGAGGTCCCATACTGTGCATGAAGAGGGTCGCCATTGCCGCAAACAGTTGCTCTGGAGATGCCCTCATGTTGTTTGTTTGTAGCTGAACCCTTTATATTACATCCAGTGATAAAGTCCAGCACCTGCAGGCACGCGTACGTTGCCAATTGAAACAAATTAAGACATATTTCTCTATAAAATGCCAAAACGAATTGAGACAAATAATGATTTGCTCAAATGTCCGCTCTTCTATAATTTCCTCCCCATGGGTTTTGCTGTCAATCCCTTAATAGGTACAGAAAACAGTTTTACGCATTTTATCATTAAATTATTATTATTTATTATATAGTGCTGTCATATTCCATAGTGCTGTATAATGGGTTGTTTATATTCCAAATGTTCTACAAAATATTTGGAAAGTATAAGTATTTCCTATTTTCCTAGTAAATATCATTCTACCCACCGAATGTGTGAGACCTTGGAGTACTCAAGCTTTACACTTTTAGTTTTGTTGGAAAAATTCGTCACGTCACCCATTACTGCTGCCTCCAGTGTATTCTCGGGGCTTTGCTACAGAATGCGGACTGTCTCAGTGGGATATCTGCGGACAAAGATTTTATTTCTTGGGATTTACTTCTTGGCAAACAAATTGGTACAGCGTTTACGGGAAAAAATCAGTTTATGTAATGTTTTGGATGTGGGGCAGATCGAGGTCAAGTGGGGCCCAGGGGCAACAGTGTTATGAGAATCCCTCTCCAGAATATTTATACACATATATTTATAGATGGTGAATAATGAAATAGATTCATACATACACAAATACTTTTCCCTTCTAGACCGTATCATGCACAGGAATCATATTTAAAGGACAGGAAGGAGCCACAAAACTGCTTGAAAGATAAGGCAGGAGAAACTAACATCTTTACATCTGTCATGGAAGCTACATTTGTCTTGATACACACGGACACACAAAGCACATACATGATACATGTACATATGTTTAATATTCACAACCACATGCATTCATATAGAGATATCCCCACAGATGTCATAAACAAGTCTCAGCCCCTGCCTGCACAGAGCATCTCTCAGTTCTTCCAGACTGTGGAAGAAATATGTTTTCTGAGAGTTCTCCATATATTGCGTTCACATCACATATTACATTTATTTATAGAGCCCCAAGCAGACTCCGTAGCGCTGTTACAATCAGTGGAATGATTTAAAATCCCACACAATAACAAACTCGCACAAAAGGAGGAAAGGGCCCTGCTCCTCTGAGCTTACAATCAATTCGGTTGGTGAGGTGAAACAGTAGGAGAGGACGGCTTGGATGTGGATGAGTTGATAGGGTCCGGGCGATCTGTAGAGGTTGTTGGCTGGATCAGGATGCTGGCTTAGGAGGAAAAGTTTACACTTCTTGAAGAGGGGGGATTTTGAGAGCCGCGTATTAAGTAGAAAGTCGGAACGAGGAAGGGAATTTCACAGAAGGGGTACAGTACAAGGCAAATCCTGAAAACGGGAGTGAGAATTGGTAATGACAGTAGTACAGAGGTGCGAGGAACGAAGAGGACGGTTAGGGGTGTATTTGGAAAGGAGGGTAGCGATATTGTAGTGAGTTGCTAGGCACTCTGTAGGTCAGAAATTTGATTCTCGGGGGTACGGGGGAACCAACGGAGCGATTGGTGTAGTGGAGCAACAGATGTAATAGTAACACGTAGAACAGAGTGTGTTAATAGGGTTAGGAGGACACCTATTGGCCACTCTGATTATGACACCCAGAAAGTTACCTCATATATAGTTTGATATTTTACTGGAATCAAGGACTGTTTTAGTACCAGGGACCCCAGCCAGCTGTTTGATTAGGTGGGTCAGGCAGTGGCATATTCTTCTAGAGAGACGGACTGAAGGGCTGCTAGCTGCTGGGACACTTTGCTAGAAACAGATTGTGCTATTTGTCCTCAAATCCATGTGCCCTCTTTTCTCCCTGATGCCTCTTATTCCTCCCCTGCTGCTTCAGCATGAAGTGGCTTTATAATTAAATTTTGTAAAAATACAAATTTCAAATAGGAAACAAATTATGGGGGCAGGTCCGTTTTTAACATTGATTGGACCCTCGGCAAGCATTTGCTTGTGGCCCCTCCCCTGAATTGCCTAACATGCACCCCCTCCACCCTAACACCAACCCCCCACACACCCACTCAAAATAACATGAAGAGAACCCAGATTGCACACCCCTGCCCAACACATAGATTGGATGCATAGGACTTGCCATAATTGTTCCCAAGCAGTCTGCCTTTTCCATCTTTGCCCTCAAACAGCCTGCATGTGCCATCTTTGCCCCTAAACAGCCTGCCTGTGCCATCTTTACCCCCAAACAGCTTGCATGTACCACCTCCTCAACACTTATACATCAGTACTAACACACAAAAACCTACACATCCACATCTAAGCTGACACACACATATACATTCACATATACTTACTCCTGCACCACCTACCTCAATTGCAGCTTTCTGTGTGGCATTCACACACTGTGTGAACAGCTTCTCTTTTACTGCATAGGGGAAGCAGGAATGCAGCACAGATTATAAAATCTAAAGCTAACGACCAGATCCGGCTTCCGGTATGTCGTATCTGTGTCCACGTTGTTCTTCATTTTATACATCATTGTTAATGTTGCTGCTATTTTTGTATTCTTGCCTCATTGCAACAGCTCTGTGGAATCTGATAGTACTCTGATAAATAAATGATTTAATAATAAAAAAGATAGGCGGAAATGTGGTGTTTAAATGCTTGTCCTTTCTCTACATTGTCTGTTTAGGGTTGAGACTGGACAGCTTGTCTGTGAGATCGGGCCAAGTCCACCCTCAATGCAAGTCACTGTTTTATGAATAAACCCCCTACTAGTTTAATGCCCATTTTGCCACACCACAGAACCGACTTATCACTAATACCTGGGTGCTGTTTTTTTCAAATAGGATCCAGACACCCAGTAATAAAAATGTATAAAGCACTGGCCCTCTCCATCTAATGTATCGGTTTGTCTCTGTCTGTCAATTCTCGTCTTGTCAGACCCCTTGAATATATGCATTGTATTAAGCGCTGCGTAAATTTCCTTGAACACGGAAATAATATGAATATTACACGAACGCAGCATTTACACATTTAAATATGTAGTCTAGCTGCATCTAAGCAAAGCGTTTTATTGTTTTTTAACAGATATTTTTAATCTGATGTTTATATCGTGCAGTCTCTTCACAGCTTCATTTTCATGGCTTTTTTCTTCATCAGAGTTTAGTAATTTCTCTCATTTTATTTAAAGACACCTTTTTTTAGTAGACAGAGGATTGAGAGAGAAAGAGAGAGGGGGGGGGTTTCTCCTCCTGAATCTGACCTGGGGCTGAATCTATAACTTTATGATATTACATTTTTTTGATATAGTGTCAGCAGATACCATAGCGTTGTTACAAGAAGAAGAGGGCACTGCTCATGGAAGCTGACAATCTATTAGGCTTTGGGAGATGAGACAGAGGGGGCTGCTTGGGTGATGATTTGATTGTAGCCAGGGGAATGGCCAGTGGATTTACCTTGAATTTCTTACACAATGAGTTATTACTGGAATTCACCACTGGGCGGCAGTAAAACATCACATAACACATTGCCCCCAGGGGGTCAGCGTATGAAGGGGCCGTTTGGAGCACTTGGCTTCTTTCTGCCTCCTGACTGAACTTCGAGTATAAAGCTTCTGAATCTCACAAGGCTTCACGTTAATGATATGTTATGGCACAGTAAGAGCAGTAAAAAAAAGTAGAATTTGCTATCAAGTCCCAGGCTGCTGTCAGTAACTGTAGGTGCCCTCAAGAAGGGCTTACTCTATAACAAAAAAAGGATGAGTATCCTCCAGTGCCCCCTACACCGTAACTAAAAAACATAATAATACTAACACGCAAATTTACTCAAATAACACCATACACACATACATACTCACATTATCTCCCTTGTATCCTAGGCTCACCCCTGACACTCTAACACCATACATTGACACATACAATCATGCTAACACGATATACTGTCACACATACTCTGGCACCATGTAATATCATGCTAACAGTCTTCACCATGTGTTCACATACACTTAGACAAGCACACTCTAATGTCATACCCACATACTCTACCTTTCTCCTACTCCTCCTCTTTATCTTCCGTTTTAGGCACCACTAACCCTAGGCTCTCACCTGACCCCATACACTGACACACACCCATGTTATCACCATACGCGAGCACAAATACTTCCACACGCTCATGCTAACACTATGCACTATGACCCTCGCTTTAGTGGTGCCTGAGTACAGTATTTATGTGCCCCCTCATAACTTACTTACCCTAACAGCCACTCATTTGTCATAATTTACACATATGTACACACACTATCTCTCCCTCGTACCAGTAGGCTCACCCCTAACACCATAAGCTGATACACATGCATTAACACCACCCACACACATGCTAACACCACATACTACCAACAAATCCAACAAACACCATACACATACACACACTCTAACAGACACTCACAATAGCACCATACACTGGCATACACACCCCCTAACACCATACAGTAACATACATACCATCATACACTTACACCATATACTAACAAACACCATAAAATCTATGTTTTAACACATGCACTGTCGCCATACAGTAGCACTCACGATAACCCCATACACTCACACACATTCTAAAACCATACTGTAACACACAATCTACCGCTTTAAACGCACACCTTCATACATATACACACACGAACAGCCTTTCATCGTCATTGCAGCTTTCCATCTCTTACATTTCTCAGTAGCGTGACCTGGTGTGAAGACAGGGCTCCTCGAGTGCAGCAGCACTACTAAGGCATGTAATGTCTGGTACATGACCCTGCTGGGTGTATAGTTTACACCCTTCCTCCTGCGCATGCCTTACTATGCCCTAGGGTTAGGTCACTAGGTCTAGGGTTAGGTCACTAAGTGATACCATGGAGGCTGATCCGTTAAGCACCGTAAAATGGATCAGTTAGATCTTGTCCAATCCTCTGCAAGGAGGGTTACTAGAATCTAGAAATTACTTTTACTCTTGGAGAAAAATTATCTCTGCTGAGTGTTTTATGCTTTTTATGTATTCTGGTCACCAGCAGTAGCTGGAGGTTTGATGAGTTTGACTCTTCTGTGTAGACAATTCTCTGATTATGACCCGGGTCGGAGGTCAATTTTTTGTTTTTAAGTATTCCATAACTTGTTTTACCTATGGAACAATTATAGAGGGCCACATTATTTAAGGAATATCATGCGAGATTCACATATTTTAAGGAATACTTAAAATACCACTGTGCTGGTCTGACATAGTGTGGCTCCCTGCGCATGGGCTGCCTCCATCAGCTTCCAAGCCGGGGAAAGTTAACAAAACATTCTTCTCTAGTTCCAATTTAGTTTTTTTAAATGAAACGCAAACAATACCGATTTTGTACCCTGAGCCAAGAAACAAGTACAGATATTACAGAGAAAACAGCCTTTTAATAAAACCACAATGTTAGCAACATTTCTTTAATTGGCCACCAGGGGGAGCTGCATGTCCAGAGTTCCAGCTGTAGATTGAGAAACTATAATATTAAATATTAAACTATTAAATACATTTAATAATTTTAAAACATTCTATTGTTTGCAAACACCGAGGAAAATGCTAACATAGCACTAATTTCCACTTAATATTGAGTTTTTACAAATTGATTTACGCTCTATATGCCATTAAATCCCAATGATTAAGCCACCAGCCGTCTTAACATTTAGTCGTGCAGCGCAGTTCGGGCTTGTGTGCGGACGGTGGAAAGCGTGTCCTGTGTGTAACATGTTTTATCTAAGCTTAACAGCCAAGCAGCTGCCATGACAAATATGTGCTTATAAATTATAACAATTAAATAAAATTACATTTTTTAAATGCACATTTGCTGTGATGAGCAACGCGGCTCATTGTGTTTGCAGAACGGCTGCACACTAATTATTAAAAAACTCTGTATGTTTAACTGCACCATTTCTAAAACATTTAAAAGATTTTGAAATTTTTAACAAAATGAGCAGCCAATAAGGAAGAGGAGGCCAGGTGCATGCTGGGGGATATTATGTTCAGATAAATAGCCAGTTCTAACCCTCTTATAATTAAGGTGAAGCTCCGATACAGGACGTCTGTATTAAATGTCCATTTTCTTTTCAGACCCACCAAACACCAACAGTAAAGCTTGTGAAGTAAACATTAGATAATTCATCGTCCCAGGCGTCTCTGATATTCTGTGGGTTGGGGAATGTTAGTTAAATAAAGTCACATATTTCTGCAAGGAATATTGCAAAGCCAATATGATTTATTCCATCTCTCGTTTAAATAACTATCCCAGAGGAATGACCCGTTTTAATTGCAGAATAACTTGAGGTTATAAATTGCTTGTACACTCATGCGCGGGGCGGGTAATACGCTGTCTGCCGGATTAAATGATTATCTATCATTTGCATGTAATTCATGTAACATTCATTAAGCAAACTGTGACCTGCGCGTGGGGCGCGGACCCCCCATAAGGACATGTTTTTGCCGTGAGAGCTTTTGGCCACTTTGGTCGCAGCTTCCTGTTTAACGACAAGTTTGTAAAACATGAAAGATTAGCACAAAACAGGAAATTCCCCGATATAAACACAAACCCCCAGCTGGGTGAACTTTGGGACAAGGGGGCATGAGGAGTATACGGAATAGATAACCACCATCTACCAGTCTGGAATTTTCTATGTGTCCAGATTTTGATGCGAAGCACTACTTGTATACCCATTGTAAAGCATGTCACTTATTGCATTAACCAATGTATGTATATATATATATATATTATATATATATATATATATATATACACATAACATAATATATACACATATATATATATATATATATTAATGCTATATGTGAGTTATTAAAATAACATGTAAGATTCGGGGGCATGTCAGACCTGTGCTAACAATCGCTCTGAGTGTTTATGGGTCAGACAGATCTTGGAAATAGTGGCAAATAATCCCAGAAAAAATACATTCCTCTTAATGTGAGGCTTTCCTTAAATTGTCTTTTTGTTGCTGATTAAATATTCACATTTAATTTTTCATATAATTTAAAATGTTCCCCATTTTGTTTAAAAACGTTGGTATTTCAAATATAAAATGTGATGTTATATATAATATATGTCTTCACCTGCTTTCTCCTAAATGCGATGCTTCATTTAGAAGATAGAAGTATTGAGTGTTTCAGGAGGGGTGAGGGGTAAATTGGTAAATCCCGAGAGACCAGGGATGGTTGGGAGGTTACCATGGAAACCACACACCGCAGATTAGAAAAACAAAGATTTTTGATGTAAAAATGCATTGGAAGGATACACCAAAAATGGTTTAGCACAAAAATCCAAATAAATCAGCTAAAAAGGTAAAGTCAAAGAGCAGTAAATAAACTGACCAAAACGTGAAGAGCAGTAAAAATACAGAATCCAGATACAGAAAGGGAAGATCAGGGAGAATAGCAGGAATATTATTATTATTTATAGTTTTATATAGCACCATCAAATTCCGTAGCGCTGTACAATGGGCAGACAACATAACAAGTAGCATGTAACATAACAGGTGAGGAGGGCCCTGCTCAAACGAGTTTACAATCTAGAGGATAATAAATTAGTGTATTTCCCTGTTTTTACCAACATTTCTCTATGTATAAATTCATTCCTTGCCTGCCCGGGATCCATCAGGGTTTAGTGAAGGTCATGCTGTGACTATAATTTGACTTTATGCTGCGGATGGAGAACATTTAACTGGGAATTTGGCAAAACTGTTGGTTTTAATGCATAATTTGTTCCTAACTCCAAAGTTCTGGCCTTAATTGTTATAACGACAGAAAAGTAACTTTGATGTTGTTCCAGGAACCATTAAAAATCAATTGACAATCCTCCCTTATTTCATGGAGATTTTATGCCGTGACATCTGCCCGTGGCCATTCCTACCTAGTGAAAAATTACAGTCTGTTCTAACAACCCAATGCCCACTTCAGGGCCCGGTACTGAACTGGAATCTTTATTAGAAACGTTGGATAAGCTCATTTTAGGTCTCTTTACTGCCTGGAGTTTGATGTTCTGCTATTTAAGTGCAAAGTTTAGAAAGTGGTTTTATTGCCATAGCAACCAACTGAATGTTCTTGTTGATTGAACCGTACCATTGATTGCTCTCTTCATACTTTGCATCAGAATTGCTCTGTATCAATCACTCTCCTCCAAGACATCCTGCAGACTTCCCCCACTCCGTGTGTATGATATAGACTGTTATTCCTCCCCCGTGCATATCCTTACTCCCCTGATTTTCATCTTGTGGATATAAACATTTGTGGCCTCAAATTAAGATTTTCTGCTTTGCTTAATCTGAAGTAACAAACATTTTATATTAATGTTACATTTGCTGCTGGCGTCAAAACTGCCTAAACTGGGTGAAAAGATCGATCAGGTCGCGGCAGCCTTCTCCCGCTTACAGACCCCTGATATATTTTACAGAGAATGCAGAGACCCGGACTTGGAGGATTTTGGGCCTTGCTTCATTTGGAAAAAATGGCAACAATGTTAAAATATGCAGCATTCTAATATTCTGAGTTAATCACAAAGTATTTGTGTGATATTCAGTGAAACGGCGAGTAGCCATGGGGGAAAGCGACTCATTTACAGGACAGTCCCCCAGAAACAGGGACATCTGGGACTATAGAATATACAGTCTGTAAATAAAAGATAATAATAGATAATAAATACACATCGTTTCTGATGAGATTCTGAGAAATGCAAAGACATTTATTATGAACATACAGAGTATCTGCATGGCGGACGGCGTTTCACCTTCAGGGGAACGTCGTCATTTCTGCCATTTTCAAAGAACAGCTGTGGTTTAAAAACAGTTTATCAGGAACCCTGCATTCAGATTGTTTATATCACAGTTTATATGAGCTCTGTGGCAAAAGGTGGTAGGATTTGAATATAAATTGATATATATTTAGATCGACTACTCTGCGTGGATAGGTGAAAGCATGACCTCAGTCTGGAAGCAGCAGCCACGCGTGGATGTGTTTGGAAGTTGTCAGCAGTAACATGCACTAGTGTTTGCTTCGCCTATCTGCACTGATTTTGATTTATGGAGTCTCTTGGTTCCCAAAGACCATTTTCTGTCACTTTCTAATCCCCTTCGTGTCTGTTTGACTCCTGGCCTGTTCGGTGGCATCTCCTCTGTTGGCCAAGCTCACGCACTGTTTGTGTTTCAGATCATTTCTTGGTCCTTCTCTGGCGATCCATTCATTTTATTCTTTCATCTGTATTATTACTCAGACAAAAGACAATTTATCTTTTATAAAGGGCAGCAAAAATCAGACTAAACCGCCAATAAAAGCCAGTGGTGGAGAAATATATTTAAACACATGTCAACAGGTCATGATATCTAACCCTGTAAGTACTGCTCATCCCCTTGTCAATAGGAAGGGTTAAATATACAGTTATATATATACTGTCTAGAATCCCATACTGTGAATGGTGGTCTCAGCGTGGAACCCTGTACTATGAATTGTTGGAAATCCTGCACCGTGATTGGTGGTCTTGGTGTGGAATCCTCCATTGCAAATCGTGGTCTCGCCCTGGAATCTTCTACCTCTGAGCAAAGACGTAGCTGCACTGGAAGGCTAGTTGTGGTTCGTTGCTCTGATGTACAAAATATATCATTTTATCTTCGCGGAAGCAGGTAGGGTGTGACGGGCAGTTAATAAACGCAGGGGATATTGCCTGAAACCTCCACCTTTCCGCGAAGTCATTCAGTCTCACGTAGCTCTTTTCTTTCCAATATATCGGCTCGTACAAATTGTTTGCAAGTTTTACGAAAGTAACTCCATTTCTTTCGCAAATATTTCCGTCCAGTTACCCAGCGGTTAAAGCGTTTTGTCAGTGATGTGGGAGGACGGCAGATGATAATTATTATTAATTGTTTGCCTCCTTTTGACTTGTTTGAAGTGGACTTAGCAATATCTACAATGGCAAAAAATTCTCACTCCCAGCAAAATCCATTTACATTAACCATTTCAGCCCCAGTGATGTGTGCAGCTGAAGCGGATGCTCTGGTGCACTGTGGGTTAAATATTTCATATTATTGAATTTCCTTGGGTTTGTTAAACCAGCGAGATCCTAGCCTTGTAGATTTGTAGTATTTTTTGCTGTATAGTTTGCCAGATGAAAGCCTAGACAGATGTCGGCTGCAGGCGTTGAGCATGGGGGTACCTGCATGTGTTTGGGGCAGGTTTTGGGGTAGGTGGAATTGCAGGAAGAACCGAGGGAACCCTTTAGAAAGGGAATTTGTAAGATACAGGGCAGCAGAAATACTGAATTCACCCAAATACTGATATTGTTCTTAATAAAAATAAAAAAACTCTCCCAAAATGCCACATTTCTTTGACACCATGTGATTAAGCCAGTGCCTAAAGTCAGTATTAAAAGCTCCAGATAGCATTTCTGGGACTGGATATTATATTAAATTCTAACTCTCTGGGAAATTTGCCTTCTATCACACAAGTGTATCACTGATAAATCAATAAATTGCCTATAAGGATGTATTTTGTTGGGCACAGGAAGGTTTTCTTAGCTTTTTTCCATATTTCAATAAAGCCAGAGGAAATGGACATTTTACTGCTCTGTATAAAGACAAATCATGAGCCGCATCTAACGATTCTATGTCCTTCGGGATGCACTGACAAAGCACCCTCGACCCCTGACACAAGGTCAAATATTATGTCTTGGCCACAAATATTACATTCTGGACAGATCTGTTATTTCACAGGGGAAATATGAAAAGGTCAAACATCAAATGAAGCCCCCTCCACCACCAAACATTATTAGGACAGATCCTGTCACATGCGCAGACGGCTGGAACCCGAAGGGTTTATCTAGAACAAGGTCCATCTGGCAGCTTATGCATTTCCAGACTTGTAATTGTGTCGCTCTGTGTTCTTGTTACGCTCTGTCACACAGGAACGTGGGTGCGATGAGGGGGTATTTACCCAACTAGTCCAATTAAGACATTTTGATGAGAGGCTCCATCGAAGACTTTGGGCCCCTCCAACTGTCCGTGAAAATATCTGGAAAGTGATTTATATAAATCACCAAATATGTCAGACGTCCCATAAAACGCACACAAACACCATTTTAATAGTGAATGAAATGATTTGATTCATAAAGCACCATCGTGTTCTGCGGCAGCTTACAAAGGGTTAATGGGATGTAGCAAGTAGCGCATTACATTGCAAAGGCCCAGCTCAGAATCGTAGCACCTGCCGTGGACAGAAATTCTGATACCTATTTTATTTTATATGGTTATCTGTCACTGTGTGTGTGTGAATGTATAAATGTGTCTATTATGCCACCACTCACTCGGATTGCATTTAATTACATGCTTTCATACCCAAAATAACCAATATATTCCAAAATCGCCATAATAACCATAGACATTTCCAATCTATAAACGGCCGCCAGCATGCAGTTATTGTCCCCATATGAAATGCCTCTTTATACCCTGTAGTCTGTGTTTTTTTTTAAGGAATAGACGATGTGTCTGTTTCATATCCAGATTCTTGGAGAATTTATTAGTTTCACATCTGAAAACTGCAAATCATTGGATAGTCATCTGGTGAACATCAGGTTATAGATTACAGATTACTGATCACAAACCTCTGGAATATTTGTAAAAAATAACTTTGAACAGTAAAATATGCATTAATCTTTATATCTTAAAATCATTCCCTGGTTTCAGTAAAAGAAAAAAACTTTAGAAGCTCCTAAAATATCTTTAAGAATTGTGTCCAGTTCAACGATAAAGCAGAGGAACTGCACTAAAAGTTTCCCCCAGTTTCCCCCAGCTTCTGATTCCTGCACCAGTTATAAAACAATAAATCAAATAATTATCTAGTTAGTAAACCGTGGCTCGGGGTTGCTGTGGAATATATTACTATGGTCTGTCCGGCTTCAAGTGACTTTACTCTTCCCTGTGTCCCATCAAACACTGGATTTGGAAGGACATTTGGTTATGTTAAGGCTTCAGGAAACAGATTATCATCAGGAACATCTGGAGCTGAGATGCGTAGCGAGTTACTGCTGGAGAAAACTCAACATCAAACAGAGTATATGGTCCCAATACGGAGCAGCCAGCCCCGGGCACAGAATTAATTGATCCAAGGACAGGGATCCTGTGTTGCATAAATTATCCTGCATCTTGTCACTAATCACGCTCCCCGTGCATGGATTTTGTTGACATTTGTGACCCGCAGTTCATGTATAAAATTTGCATAATGTGCATTGATTTGCCCCTAATTGATTATTTTTGTAAGTGATGGTGTTTATTGTTTAATTAAAAATGCAGATATCATCGCCTGGGCACACGCCATGCACTTTCTAAGCCTACTTTCTCTCGTCAGCATTTATACTGTATTGCTGAAGGATGATTTAGGTTTTAGCCTCTGACCATCCCTAACAGATTTCTCTTTAGAATATACATTTTAGAATATGCATTATTATACATTGTCACCTCCTTATATTGCAGAGACAATTATTTTCCTGTGATTAGTTGTTTTTTTTACGTTTGCTGATCCTTATATTGTTCTAACCTGTCTTTGGGTCAAACAGATGCCCTGTATATTGATCATCCTGGAAGGGGTTAATGAGAGAGTAGCTTAATGCCCCTCAGTGTGTACAGTGTGATTATGAATGGGGTGATACAGTGGGTGTGAGCAGCGTGATGGAGAGTGAGCAGTGTGTCCTAATAGTGTGATACAGTCGGTGTGAGCAGTATGTCATAAAGTGAGACTTTGGCGTATCATATGGTGAGTGTGAGCAGTGGATCTCAGCAGTGTGATAAAGCAAGTGCGAGCAGTGAGTGTGATACAGAGTGAACAGCATTATGACATAAGCAGTGTGATACAGTGAATATGAGCAGTGAATGTGAGCTACACTGTACAGTGAGTATGAGCAGTGTATGTGTTCAGACTCCAGCCCTCCTTGTACGCTGGCTATTGAGTCCTATTGATTTTGGATACAGGGGTCATCTGAAGGACCCGGCTCCTTTCTGTTTATTGGAAGTGTCTCCCCAGTTGTAATAAATTGAAGGGCTGTTCCTCTTGTGATATTTAGTGCACGATAATATTAGAATTAAAATGAGTTTCATGATTGCGGGTCCTCCCCTCGACGCATCCCCTGTTCTCAGTTTCCCGAAGTTCTAATAACATGAAGCGGTGGGTCAGGTCTCGGTTCCTATCACCGTCGCAGAGATGTCTATCATATTTGACAAAGACACACAGCTCAGCCTGATAAGCCGCCTAATATCACCTAATTCCCTGCCAGTGTTTGCTCTCCGTGTAACATTCCTGCGCTGTGTCCCATAATCAAATATTCAGCACCACAGCCTGAGGATGGCTGATTATCCCGATAACCTGCTGAGCCCAGCGAGGGTGGGGAACGTATGAATTAATTCTGCAGATGGAGGGAGACCCTTTAATCTCTCCAGAAAGCACTATTTTCCCGGAACTTCAGCAGCAAATAGCTGAACCCCTTGTGTTTGTTACAAGGTCCAAGGCAGCGTGTGGATTGGCCGTACAGCTGGTGTGCCCGGGGGGCGTCAGAGCCCCTCTCGCATCCCTGTGAAAAGATGCGTAAATTAGAATAAAGCCCATTAAAAGTCAATCAAGGAATAAATTGGTCATATCCCAGTTTGAAGACCATGTCGTTTATAGCCCCAGTAAATATATAATCGCTCTGATGGGCCTCTGTCTGTATGAGCATTAACCCTGTAACGACCCTCATATTAAATCTGTTTCTAAATCGGATGGTATAGCAAAACATTTTATCAGGTTTTTCGATCCCTTGGGTATTACGCAAACAGGGTTCACTCAGTAGATGACTCTGTTTTCCTAGATCCATGTGGGATCTGTGCAACATATTACTTGCACCACACACAATATGTTATTAGAACGCTCTATTTGTGACATCATCACGCTCCATGACATCAACCAAGCCAGATCTCTGCCTTAACCAATATCAGGAAAATATCTGTAAAACCCCTGACTCTGAGAGAACTGATTCCTGAACCCAAATGTACTCGGCTGTCGGTCGCCTGCTTCTGCACACTTTACACACTACAGATACTGTACATATTCAGCACCTGGCCGGCTACGATCTGACGAGGCCTCCAGCAACAACCGAAAGGATCAAAGTGCAACGGGGTCCGGGATCTGGGGTGAGAGCGGCAAGCAGACAAAGACCAGATTCATCAAAGGGATGAAATGATGCAAGAAGGGAAGGGTTTCATTTTACCACCTGTGGCTAAACGTGATTTATATTTTATGCTCTTAAGACAGATCATTTTTCTGTAGAAGGTGACGTGTCTGTAAATGTTGTGGCGAGAATGAGTAAAACAGGGAATTCATTAAAAAAATGACAGCTGAATTAAATAAGGAAGTGAGTGTGTGAAGGCGCAGCCTCGTGCATTATTCACGTCTTTATGAATTCGAGGTAACGCTCTCTGGGGCACGGATTTCATCAGTTTCATTAATTATTCATTTCAAACACCTGTGCAGGACAGAAAACTATCTCCGGTGCCAGGGATGTATTTACGCGCATGTGCACCTGTGTGAATCGAGTACCTGCAGCGAGGGCAGCCACAATACCACGGCATCCAAAGGGTTAATGTGAACCTGACGGATTTCCTTCAAACACTTGTTGAAATTCTCATCCTTCAAACATGTGTCTCCTTTTGGCCTTTATCAGCGGGATCAGGAATTGCAGGTGCGACCTTCCGTTCTCCATCTGATGGGGTCACTGAAATCCTCAACTGTGAAAGTGATCTTCTGATGGAAATCTGACATAATCCTCTCTTATTTCCTCGCTGCAGGGAAGATTAAATCTGTCAGATCACAGTGAGGATCATTTCTCACCTACGGCTCCCGGTTTAGTGAATAAACCCCTGAATTATTGCATATACAGTATCCCAAGTAAAATGTCTTAGAACATGTAACAATATGTCCTTTGCTTTGCATGAAGCCAGGATGAGCAGAATACGAATGATACATTGTAATCATTTCGTTAATATTTAATATCTTTTTTTGTGGCTGTTTACAGAACGCCTAATATACTAATTTAGCAGACGTGTTACCGGCAGCTAATGGTTCCTCTGCTGCCGTAACACGAGAAATTCATGACAAAACCATGTATTGAAAGGCAAATGAGTCCTTTCTGACCTTCCCAATTGTCATGAATATTAAATGATTTGGTTCTGAAGTCCCAAAACCGCAGCTTCTTTACACCATCTATATTTATGAAACACACCCGCCTGCATTTTCCATAAGGGCATTTGGGTAAATTTCTAGCAAAAACTGGAAATTTCCACAACTGGAAAAATAAGGTGCCCGGACCGTCTGCTGTTTTCGCAACATTTGTTAGCGAGAGATTTGTACAGAAATCTTTGTTTATAACCTAAAGAAAATGTAAAGATCAGAAACTGCGGCCAATTAATGTCATTAAGTCAGATTCCCTTCAAACACCTAGGGCCAGATGCTTCAGGGGCCCCTCTGTACGGTGATTTGTAAATAATTACAAGCATTTAGCCAGAGATAGATGATAATTGGGCAGTGCAGAGAAAGTGGGCGTTTCATAGGTGTTAATGGGTGGGCTTTAATGTAATCCCATCCAATCATCTTCCGTGACCACTCTGAATGTGTGGACTTTTTTGGAAGATTGTTTTAACTCTGAGTTCAGTGACACCAGAGGCAAAGCTCACTAAGAACGGGAAGTTAACACGGGGGACACATAAGATGGGTTTATTTATTATAATCATCTGTAACTTGCAGGATCATGGGGCCCGGGTCATGTGCTGATTCACAGCAGATCTGCCATTTACCCAAGTTCTGGCTGCAACCCATGGGCTGTCCCAGTTAATAAGCTCTAATAATACATCTTTTATTTCCAAAACATCATTTTGTTGCTCAGACAGCTTAGTAAGTACGTTTGTGAATGGGGAACCCTCTCCCTTCTGTCCTGGCCGTGGTACTGGGGATACATTTTTAGTTATTACTGGATACATTTCCCCCAATAGCAGATTAATCGGTGCCCACTACCAGCCTGTGCCACATCTTCACGTCCATGATAGGTGACCGTATGAGGCTATTAAAGTCTCATGATATTGGCCTAACCTGGCCTGTATTGTTATCATGCGGGATTTTTTTAATGTTAAATGCATTAATTATTCTTTTAAACAAAGCAATTAGAAATGCTGTGAGCTGTGACCCTATGAATAAAGACACAGCTGAGAGAGCCTGGTGCCCCTCATTACCGCGCCTGCAAGGTTCATACTGCCACATTACGGCTTCACGGAGGGACTTGCAACTTTATTCTGAGTCATTAAGGGCTGAAGCCGTGGACATCAAACAGAATAATTTGAGGCAAATGATACGTTTGGAAGAGCAGTTTGTGAGACTAGGAACCTTTGATGTGCAGGCAGTTTGCACGTTTTCCTCTTATTAACCATCTGGATCTCAGGGAACGGTGTGGGAATGTCCAATTAGATGCCTTCTATCCATTTCTTCCGAGTGCCAAGCATTTCTGATCTGGAAGTTGAGCCTCCCAGTCCTTACAGCATAATGACTGGAAAATTAGGAAGTCCCTGCCTGGGGAAGCAGGATACCGGGAAGTTTTTAATTCCTTCACAATACACTTTGGGTTTCCAACGATGACAGACAGCTCCAACCTGGCCACCATTCACTGGACATCGCTTGTCATTTAATGTGTGTCTGTCCACACAGCCAGTATAGTCGCCATAAAATGTCACGGCAATTTCACAGAAATTTTACACGTAAATCGGGCCGTGTCAGACTATTGAATGCCATACACTTTTTTGGAGATTAATGGGTGTTTTTATGGAGAGAGTTTGTTTAAATTCATGTGGATTTACACATAAAATACAATTTGTTTTTGAAGAAGGTCTACATGCCCCAAGATGGTGAAATCCATGGCAGTAAATGCCCGCTTTCACCCCAATAACTGAAAGTTGCAGGGTACTATAAATGAGATATTACAAATGAAGGGTTTATCACAGTCCATAAAACAGAAATACAGAGGCGCGGAGCAATTAGAACCGGCTGGAGTGATCTCTGGTATCTTCTCCTCATCTTAACAGCTCCTGCAGGGGCAATAAACAAACTCATATTTTAAGACCTCCTTTTACGGTTGGTTGGTACAGTCTTTACCCATCAGAAAGACCAGCCTAGCACAGACTTAGCAGAATCGCAATGGAGTTTCTTAATCAGCGTAAAGTGACCCAACATCCACAAGATAATATCACATTTACATAATGGAAAACTGATGACCCTGGGAAGAATCTTTTATCATCCCGCGCACCTTTGATCCTGGCATAAGATGTTACAGAAATTGTTTCCAGACTGATACAGATGTCGGTTTGGATAAAGGCGATTGTTTTCAGATTTTTTGGTTGTGTTTAGAGCGTGTACGTACTCAATTCTTCTAAAAACATGTTTACACTTTTTATAACCTGCTTGTTGCTAAAAAAAAAAAATAATAAAAATTAAATCATATACGGCTACTACGTGGCAAATAGTCTGCAGATTCCGAAACATCTTTTTTGGGACAAATAACCCCTATGAAAAAGCTCTAAACTGCATGCCATAAGCTTGGAACATGTTACGTAACGAGTAACACGCAAAAAAACCGTGGCACCACAAATCAGACATTGTGCTCGTGGGAATTGCTCTTTCAACCCTCCTGCTAAACTATTATTTAAACCCACAAACTGTCTTTTAGCTCTGAGATAAGGATCCGCGACATCCCACGAGCTTCTTTTTGTTGGGTTTATCAGGTCACCCGAGCCTCTGCCTGCATCGTATTTGGCACTTTTTACATTTTGCGAAAGTAGAGATTTTTTCATAGAAAACCTGTTTATACATATTCATATGAAGATCGTGCAAGAATCATACACGTTCATGGATAGTAACTATGGGTCAATGATCTGCGCGTGTGTTCAATCTTTTTATCGTTAATGTATTAGTACTCATGCGCAGTCACACGTGCGGTATCAGAACCCTAACGCCTGGTGTTTAACACGCGATGTGGCTCTCAGCCTCGCGGTGTCACCTTCTGTTATATGGATCCTTCTTTTGATACGATTTAAGAAACACGTTTAATTTTTATTCCGTCCTCGGCGATTCTTGGAAATAAAACCTCCAAACACTTGCTGGTTTCATTGAAGTATCGCACGCGCAGCGAGCCTCCAATATCTGTACAATCTCAAGCACACTTCACTTTCAGACACAATGGCTGCAAACGCCCGTCTGTTGAACAAACACGGAATATAAAGGAGCCCAAATGTGACCTCCCTGGGAATGAATCGCTGGCAGAATGAAAACTCCCAGATAATGAACCTCGAACATACAACATATATAAATATATAAGCAATTAAAAGTGCGACTGATTCATAGTTTAATGCGAATGGCTCATTGTAACTCCATTAACATCAAAATGTGGGTTTCTTCTGAGGACCCCAAAGCTGAGACGCAGGGGAGGCCGTTTATGATGGGGTCTTCTAATAAGAAAATATATGTTTAGTGATTGTTCGGCTTGCAGGCGGGTCGCACCCAATAAATCCTTTAACAATTTGTCAGGAGAATTTACTCGGTAACGGGAGCGATGAATCATATTCCGTGACTGGCAGCTGCTTCTCCCGTGAAAATGATTTGATGCATAGTGATAAAAATGAGCCGATTTTACTTAATGCATTTCAGGCCCTTTGTTTAATTTACGTTACTTCTCTGAAATAGAAGATGTGAATACAAAAGTAATTCCTTCTGAAGAAGAGACCCCTCAGGTCCTTAAAGCCTACGTTTTTATCTATGGTGGCCCAATAAAAGATCGACTCCATGTTTCCTTTGGATAATGCAGCTATATCCATTTTTGTTATTAGTACAGAAATAAATCATATCCAGGAATTCTCAGACATTTGCAGTCATAGAAAGTTCGTTTTTTTCTAGTTAATGAAAAAGTAACCGTTCTTAAGGGTTTGTTGGGTGTATGAAAGTGGAGGGAACGTTTTGGGCTAACGATTCAGCTTTGTATGAACCCCCAACATAAATACTTTACCCTTGAATAAAATGTCTTAAGAGGAGAAAAGACTGTTGTGGTGTCAGTGAGGCCCAGGGCCTCTTCGTGGTGAGAGGTCAACGCAAAGAATATGCTTTTAAGGGGTTCCCCTAATTTCTGGCGACATGCTGTTTAGCCCATTTCTGTATTTAAAGGTAACCAACGTATCCCCCATTAAGGGAGCGGGACTTCTAAGAATGATATCCAGGATGAGGGAGACAGGGACTGTCTCTGGGTATGGGGGTGACTTGGCAGGTGTAATTGTTTCCCAAGCTTTATGTTTTGGAGACCTGGTCGGATTTATATCTAACCTCTAAGAATTGTGCAAGCTCCACAGGACTGTAAACTGAACCAGTATTGGATGTCGCTCACATGGTGGCTGTGTCACATATAATGTATTTTTCCCCATCCCACTAGAAGACACCATTTCTTTCTAATATAAATGTGAGGCTGTTAGTGGCTCGGAGCTGCCTCGCCTGCCACTAACAGAAAAGATTCATCTGTTTTTCTACAAGGTCAAAGCCAACATCTTGTGCGGAGTCTTCTCTGTCCTGTGACGCGCCTGATTTATTTTTATAACGTGAAAGCTGTTAGTACAGCCACATAAATTACAGTTTATTGTGGGTCACGCTCCACGTGGCAGCAGCTCCAGGATACAGATACTCGTTATTACTGTACGTGAGCTGCAGGTAGATGAAGGCAATGTGTCAATACGCTGCCACCTGTCATACCCAGAATTCCTTGGTGCTTCCAGAGTGGTGTATTACCCAGAATCCTTCACTGCACCCTGACCACCACATTACCCAGAATCCTTTACTGAAACGTGACCACCAGGCTACCCAGAATCCTTCACTGCTGTGATACCTGGGAACTTTCTTAATGAGCTGATGAGACTTTTTAAGTATTAATCCCCAATAGAGTCCCAATTAAAAGCAGCTAGGAGATCCTCCGTGTATTGCGTGTGCTGTGGTACACGCACCGGTCCTGACAGGTAACGTCCAGCTGCTCCGTCTTTGATTTACTTCTGTTCTAATTGGTATTTATTTTGGGAGAATCTATCCAGATTTGAATCAATGTGGGCAATAAAACACAAACAAAATGTTTGCTCAGGAGTGCCTGAGAGCCTTTCTTTCTCTTTTTTCTTGAAACATTAACCCTTTAATGGAGAATATTCGATGGTCATCATGGAAACCTTGTCATTATTTAAATATACTTATAATAAGAATTAACTTAATTGAGTCACCTGCTTTCAAGCAGGGAAATGAACCACAACATACTGAGAGCAAAAGTAGTTAAAAGGAATAGAATTGGAAGGAGTCAGCTCCGGACTGTGACCCTGAGAATCTGCCCCTTCACCCTGAGATCGGGGCAAAAAACATGAGATTTAGGGGGCAAACCCTGACGGTTCCCAGGTGTGATTGTGCAGAATCCTCTAGTCAGAGCGCTGTATTACACGGAATCCCCTACTATTAATACACTTTTTAAGCATATAACATACACCCTTCATACAGATCAGGCCCATTCGGCCCTCGTCTAGTCGCCCTTGTAAAGGGCTCGAAGACTGTAAAGACTCAAACCTTAATCCTTCGTCTCGTCTGAAATTTGGTAACGCTTTACGCCTGCCTCACATGGTCATCATTTCTGTTTTATCTCGTTTATCTTGTTGCTTATGTTTCTGGAATTCCTTTAGAACATTTCGGGATATGAGTGATGTTGTTTAACCCTTTAAAGTTAAGGTAGATGCTATAGAGCTTGCTGGCAGAGAAAGTTTTAATTCAGTTTTCCGATTAGTCGCTAAATCTCTCCATTTTATTGCTAATTGTTTTATTGAACAATTAAATACACAATAATGCAGCTTTAATAAATGTTTCTGAGTCCCCAAGCTCTGCGGGTAGATTCCATGTTCTCTAAAACACTATCAGTAAACATGAAATGCCACGAGGAAAGGATTTAATTACCCGCCTGACAGATGTTTACATGTAATTGCATTTGTGACATTTTATTTTAGTTCAGTCTGAGCTAGAAGAGCTTTTTCTGTATTTCATCATTTTTATGGTTTACCCCAGAAGCTAAAAAAATTGTCCATTCTACGAAACATCAGCAAATCCATCCTAATAGCAATCTGCTGCTCGCTGTAATAATGGCTTTCGGACATCTGTACGCTCCTGAAACGCGTCGTGTTCCTGTTACCCTTCTATTTCTCCTTCTCTTGTCAGGTTCCTGGGGAAATAAAGGCTCAATTTATAAAGAACAAAATCCTTGTTTTAAAGGCACTTTAAATTCCCCTAAATGTAAAGGGTCATGTAGCAGTGTGGCGGCCGGTCCTCTGCCTGGATCTTAATATAAATGCTCCAAGATGCCCAACTAGCAGTAAATGGAGAGGCATGATGGCGGGGAATGAGTCCATGCGCCCAGAGGGAGTTATTGCACGGAAGCTCAGAAAGGAACCAAGCGCAGAGTCCTGATAATGGATATGCATCAGAAAGCCAAGGGTGTAGGATGAGTTTCTTCAGATGATGCTATCTTCATAATAACTGCCCCACAGATCAAAAGATTAATTTTACATAATGCTCTGGATCCTCATCAGAGCCATGTTCAGATTTTAACACAAGGATATGAGAGCATTTCATCATAATGTGGGTTATAATGTTACTAAGTGTTCAGTGATGTCACGCATTATCGTGGATTTGTGACCCAAGCCTCATCAGATCATGTACTCACTGGTAGACATTTTTTATTCTTTATTAGAATCTTGTGTTTTTCAAGGAATTAGATTTTTAAGCTTTTGGTCAAGAGATGCTGATGCTGGGGACATCTGGGCTGACTCTGGAGATTCTACCCCATGATGCCGGACAACAGATGGGGCTGAAGTTATCTGTAAGAACCTGCAGGATTTTCCTGCATTCTCTGTATTTTTCACCCTTCAGACTGTGTTCCCTCTGCTCCAAAATAGAAATTGGATTTTGCTTCCACTGATCAATATTAATCTATCAGCTCTTCAGAGAGAGGGCTGGAGAGGCCGGCGAGGATTCACGTTAAATAAACGTTCGGCAGCAGAAGGATTTCATAGAAATGAAAGGCATGCATATTCATGACCTTTGTCTCCTGGGATTGTCCTTTTCAATCCTCTGTCTTCAGATCTTATTGTGTAGAAAACGCTGAACCGGAGGAAGGTTTGGCGTACAGTGGCAGCCAAACACTCCGATTTTAAGTATATCTATTTATTTTTACCAGTATAGAGTTTATTGGCCAACTTTCCGTCACAGTTTCAGTCGTGCGCGTTGTTGGACTGTTTCCTGTACGTTATAGAATGAGCAGCCCGTGCGCTGTCGCTTTGTTCCCTGCTTATATACACCTCCCTGCAGCCATCACAGCTCTAATTAGATTCATTAGGCGCAGACACATGCACACAGACCGTGCCGACACGCTGCGAGGCTGCTCTGTCTTTCGCATGTCCCTGGATGAGGACGGTTCGCCGTTTAGGACACTCACACTGACCTCATGTTTGGCACTTTCCATTCTTCACAGATCATTAAAAACTGCTGATTCGCTGACATTTCCCACTTTTAACGGACGGAGAAGGTTTTGACTTTATGAAAATAGATGATGCCTCATTTTTAGATGATGGCAGATTTGCGCGCATCTTCGGCTCATGCTGAGTGCCGATAAGTGCATTTTTTCTGTGGTGTCATTAATGGGACAGATGTTCTGGGGCAAATAAAGCTTTACACTTTTATAAATAACATGTTCTGCAGTTGGGTCTGTATACATTGGAAAGAAGATGAGCAGATTTGGCGATACTTTTTTGCAAGCTTTTGAGATGACTTAGGTCTCTTCTTTAGACTGTAATGGCTGTTTGTACCATAATTACCAAAGGACCACCCAGCCTCTTTGGTTCAATAATTTAATTTAAAAAACAATAGGAAAACAGGAGGCAGAAGAGGAAGGGTTGCTGGTAATTTAACTGTTCAACTCGTTTTGCTCACTTCTTACTTACAAAACATTTCACATTTATTTTTTCTGTTTTTGGAACGGGGGGCAAACGGGTGATGAGCCTGGGGGTCCGCGCACATCGTTAATGCGGTGAGTGCACCCAGCCTTACACTACTTGACATGACACATATTGGCACAGGGCCTGGAAGTCGCGCATGTATCTGCCAATCACCCTCTTTTCTGTTAGGGTTTGCAGAATACAAGTAAAACATGTGAACAGTGTTTGGAAAACCAAGTAAATCGAGGCCTGGGACAAGTATTGGCTCCATGATATCGAGACATCTGGAGCTGGGATCATACGGCTAATTTCCTACAATTATACAAACTCACGCTGACGATTTCCGAGGCCAATAAAGAAAATTCAACAAGGACACGGAGACGATGTAACGTTCGGCAGTTTATTAAAACATTGTCAGCTCATCCATGTAATCCTCGGGCAGATGAACTGCTATTAATGAGCTAATTTCCCGTAACAAAGTCTGCCATCGAGGCAGCTCTACAGTTACTCCGTCCCCTCGAACAGACATTTCAGGATAACAGTTAAATTTATACTTCATTCATACCACAAACTGATTGAAGTAGAAACCTCCAGCCCAAGGTGCATCCCTAAGAGATCAGCCACAAGATCTGCCAGTAGATCTTAGGAACATCTCCAGCCAACGGATCTGTTTGCGACACATTGATGTATCTCTCATCGGGAGAATCACTCTGATCGCCGTCTTATTGGTGTGCGGTCTAACAAGACCTTTTGCAAGGAACTCCTTTGGATGTTGTCGTCATGTAACGCATGCAGAAAAGAGCATTTACATGCAATGATCAACGTGTGGATACGCTCTTTGACATTCCCAGAAATAAACTGAAATTGGAGACAATCTCCCAGTTTAGTGAATATACATTTGTGCCTTTGGGGCCCCTGTTTGGAAGGGCCCAATGTTACACCTCTGATTGGCAGTCTCCTTGGAAGGATCTATAAAGGAAATATCATTATATAATAATATAATAAATTGTTTGTTCAGCGGACCCTGCTCGGAGTCTCGTGTTACAAAACACACTCAACGCTTTATGGATGGATTGCAAGCTCCGGAGGGTTGAGTTAGGACACTGATGTATATATTTACTCCGGAGGAGACCACTTACTTGTTCATCTGTTTGGTTTGAGGGGATTTTATATAAACACATGAACATCATGTGGATTTGTTATATAAAGTTCCCGGACACGGAATCAGGTCAAATGAGCCCCACCAAATGTACCGGGGCAAGTCCTTTGAAGTGAGCTCATGTTTCAGAGGAAACATACGCTGTGAATTTGCATTCATTTTTGCACTGAGAGGTTTTAATAAATAATATTTGTTTTACTATAAATATGAGAGCTGCAGCATCAAAGAGGAACCCCATGTACACGTTCCAGCAATATGAACCCTAAATCTGAGTGTACCTATTATGTATTCCGTCTAGATTGTAAGCTCTTTGAGCCGGGCCCTCCTCACCTGTTATTTCTGTAAGTTACATTGTATATACTACATGTTATATACTACATGTTATGTCCTGTCTACAGAATTTGATGGAGCTTTATAAAACAATTAATAATAATAATAATAATAATAATAATAATGCAGACGACATATCTAGTATCAGGTGATACTCAGTATCATTGTACATGACGGTATTCACCGTGGTCCTAAACTCTAATTTCAGCTCCAAAATCCGCTTCCTGTGGGATCCGTCCAGCTAAAATAGTTTCTTTACATTTTTTTTTAACCGGAATGTACTTTTTGTTTTTATCAGTGGTGCAAGAGTTGTTTTTTGCAGAGTTTTTGTTATTGGGAGATTTTTCGTTATTTGTGGGGGGGTGGTTTATATTTGCAGAGTTTTTGTTATTTGGAGAGTTTTTAGTTATTTTAGCTATTTTTTGATATTTGCAGAGTTTTTCACCCCCACAGAGATCTGCTTTGAAGAAGACGTACATAATCCAAGTATTTTTTAATGACTTTCATCCCAGCAGAA
Organism: Spea multiplicata; assembly: GCA_009364415.1. NCBI lineage: Eukaryota > Metazoa > Chordata > Amphibia > Anura > Pelobatidae > Spea > Spea multiplicata. Next base: position 13,605,055 of record VKOC01000007.1, read on the forward strand.
ATGAAGAGGTGGCTGTTCTGAGACTTGCGCTTTTCTTTAGTGAAATTATATGAAAGGAAGGAGGCTTCAATATTATCTCTGCGTTTCTAAGATGTTTTTAGATGTAATTAATAGATGTTTAGGTGAAGAATAGACTTACATGCTTTACAATTCTATAATAGTTAAAAACATGTTTATACACAGGAGCATTTTATCACAAAAACTCAAATGTCTTCGTTCAAAGCAAAACGACCCCAGATTAATAAAAAAACGGAGAAAGATGAAAGGCGCCGGGTGTAATTCTTCACTCTTTCCCCCACATTTTTCACTTCTCTGTCATACTCGTGGGATGGAGATATTCATCAATTTGGATTCCTCAGGCCGGGCATTGATTTTTTTTTGTATGTGAACTGATTTTTCCTCTTTCTGGCACTTTTAATGTCGTCGTGTGATGTGGCTTAAAATGAAGAAAATAAAACATGGCCGGCTCTGATATCCGTGAATCGTCCCGTCCCCAGACACACGCGGAGCGCTGCGGGTTCAGCAGGTTTTATGCGCTCGGTGTGGAGGAGAATCCCGAAAGCTTCCACATTCTGATCCGCAGCGGAAAGCGGCTGTAATAATGTTAGGAATCCTCTTATTCTAGCTCTGTATGGAGAAAAAACGTATCGTTCTAAGCTCGGCAGATAAACCTGCTTTGCCGATTATTTCCCGGTGACATGCAGAGTGAGGCCGGAGAATGTTGGCGATAACCGTGATAGTTTGTGAAATCTGGTTTAATCGGGATCAATCTAATGAATGCAAAACATTGTTAGTTTATTTATCATAAAGTAGAAGGAGGTCGTTCGCATTAACTGCGCTTGCCCCCAATCCAAATGGCCAGAAGGGCAAGTTTCTTTTAAGGGGTGGGGATTTGTGCCCTATTGCTTTTTATTTGGGGAACTGAGTGGGGCATTTATTAGAATATTGGGGTTTATTTACCCCGTTTAATTTATAAAGCCGTTTCCTGCTGTTTCTATACACATTATCGGGGCTTTTAGGGCTGTAGAACCCTGCGATCCCCTCATACCCAGCAAACACTCTGAGGTAGGAGAGAAGGGCACAGAGGAAGAAAGAGTGGCGCAGGGCTTTGGGCTGGGACTGGACAAACTGAACAGGGACACTTGAGAGGTATTTGTTACAGATGAGTTTCAGTCAATATGTCTGACTCTGGAATTACTTTTTTCCCTGTTTTTTTTCACCACGAGGTCACTGGTAATCCTTTAGTTGACTAATGCACATGGCATTCCTTTCGAGGATTCTCGGGGTTAATTATCGGTGTCTTTTGTTAAGCAGCAGATGCATTACACATGAGAGGCAGCTCCTGACAAGTCCGCAGATAATAGGGCCCTATCCCTGCGCATGTTTACCCTGCTGGCTGTTACAAGTCATCATTCATGATTCACTAGTCCAAAGAAATCAGCCTCAGCGGCCAGATATTGTAACCGTATCCATTAACCGCGCGAAGACCTGCTCATATCTGAAGCGATGAGCTCATGCGCAGACAGGATTCTGCCCACTGCATTTAATGCCAGGGCCTGTGTGACTGCATTGTAATGTGTATTTGGCACTCTAAGAGTTAAAAGTTGCTGTTTCAGTCATATATACAAGGATTCAAAGAAATCCAAGTAGTAATTGACGATATAACTGTTAGACTCGGTCAAAAGCTAAAAAGACCATAAAGAAAAGCTGCATCATTTTACGCGTCCCGCAGAAATCCTAAACATTACAGCTGAGATCAAAGGTTACGTTCCACCTTCTCTGCCACTTGTTTCTCTCCCAGCTACATGCTTTGGAAAGATAATGCGCAGATGGTAATCACATATTATTGCCAGACACACATAATTCCAGCCTTCAGTCATGTGACACCAAGAGAAGAATCTGATAGGGTGAAAGGCTTGGTTGCCAAAGAGCAGAAAAAGCTCTGTAACAAAAAATATTATTTTTGTCACAGCCCTCTGAGTATTTGGGTGTAAGAGGACTTTTAGGGGCGATTTCCTCCATTATTGTTTAGTTGTTCCTTATTTCCTAGCTTTATCTTTTGGAGTGGAGAAAGCACCTTCTCTGCATGCGCAGCATGGAGATAGCTGGTTAATGAGATGTTTGGGGAAGCTTTGGTGATGGTGGTTTCTTGGTTTGATAAGAACGTGACATTTACAGACTCCGTGTCGGTGTGTAGCGTTATCATGGACCATTATAAAGGATGGGTTATTCTGGAGTAGAAGGGGAGGAAAGATACGGTTAGCAGGTTTCAGTGCTGGTGGTAATTCCCATGTGCCGAAAGCTACCCGTAAGAAAAATCACAAGGGGGAACAGACCGGTAGAGGGCCGAACGCGGGCAGAATGAAGGGACATGATTAGGACATTTACTTTCTGCGTTAAGAAACAGGCGCTCCCTGCGTCACCGTCCACTAAATACCACAACGCTTTACTGCGTGTCCTAAACCTTCAACCCATACCAAACCTTCTGTGCGTGGAACTTACCACGACCCAACATGCACCTGACTACATGGTGATTGCTGTATCTTTGCAATCACATTAACTGGTGCAGGACTCAGGAGAGTAGGGAAAGGCCATTATATTGCATGGCTGCTTGGAGGGGGGAAAAATAATATTTCCCTTGAAACTAATTGTTTGGGTTAAGTTCCTCTCAATTTAACAGACCGGACAGATTTGTGTTAATGGTTGAGAATACTTTCTGGTTTGGCAGAGGACGATGTTTTCCAGCGGGGCAATTTTATTATAAATGGACTCGTGAATCTTTATGGATTTGATGAAAATTCCCTCAGTTTTTTTGTCATGATTCAGATACTCGGTAAATTTGGATACGAAGCAAATTCATTGTGGATCCCGTGATGAAAGCTTTGGCGTTATGCGATGGTGAGCTTTGTGGCTTCATACAACCGTACTAAGCGTGGATTTCTTCAAACGGCATCTCAGACTCCCTGCTGCGTGGTCAAAACTTTGATTTCTTGTACTATTGCGTGGCCTCTCTATATAAGTTATGTCACATATTCTGATGCTTATGTCCATGTGGCTGTCACATATACAGGTCCCTGGAGAATGGCGCTTTTGTTTAGTAACATCTGCCCAGACCTCGGGCCGGTGATGCTCACACAGTCCCTTCCTATTGTTGTGCTGATGGATTAGACTGATCTTGTAGTGGGTTTGTACACAATGCCATGTGTGTGTTATTTACCTTTAGTTCATTATGCGGGGGGGGATTGGAGACCCCTCTGCATCTCCAATCAATCCACAAACTGTAGAGCAAATAATATTAGTGTTCAGACCCCATGCGTCTCCGGCAATAGTCAACACAATGTAGCGTTTCATTCATTCTGTGCGAATCCCCCTGCCAGCACTAAAAGGGTTAATGCAGCCCAATACTGGATATATTTAACTCGAGAAACTAAATATTGACCGTTGGTTGAGGAATTGTCTGTATTGATCGAAGTCCGTGTCAAATAATTGATATCGTTCCTTACTGCGATTCTTTGCAAATTTCAGCTGCTTTTCCAATACCTGTTATGGAATTTATCGATATGAACGCTGATGGCATGAAGTTGGCCGTAGTGACTCTTATGACTTCTTTAGCCAATCCTTCAGAGCCTTCTGGGCCACCATTTGGTGTAACGGTACCCGCTGTCAGTTGGGTTGAAGGGGCTCTGTTTACCTGATGCTTTGGGGTCTCAGTCAGGATGTGACCTGCTTGTTGGATCAGGCCCGGGACGTTGTCCGTGGCACGGAGGGACAGGGGGCGCTGTTCTTACATGGATTGCACGGCGGAGGTGATGTTATGACCCACTTCAAATATCTGAAATGTAAGCAAACAGATTTACTTATTACTGAGACTGAAAAGGAATCACCTGGGGTCGCAGCATTTACTTCGTGAGACATTTCTTGGCACAGGTACGGACAAAGTAAACGATATTACAACAACCAGACGGACTCGTCATCTCCGGCACGTGACCGTTACATCGTTACGCTGGGGAAGCCCTTCCCTGATTCTTTCAGCTTGCACGGGTTTATAGAGTACGGATATATACAGTATATATATATATATATATTATATATATATATATAAATAAATAGCATTCAGCATTTCAGTGCTGTTTAGCTGTTCTGCCCCATTCCTGGATATTACCGATATTACTAATGGCTGCTCGTCTGTCTGTCCGACACGTTGTATCCCACGGATGTCCCGTTAACTCTCGGCTCTGACAGCACGGCACAGAACGCCTTTTGTTGGGACGCGCTGAGGATCCCATTCCTACCCGGCTCTAAATAAACCCCTTTTTGTGGCTGAATGAGGTTCACGGTTCACAGACTCTTGTGATCAATTAGCTTTTGCTCTCAAAAAATTCAAAGGAGCAGGAAATCAAGGAGCTGATACCTGGAGGAAACGCGATGTCAGCCACCGGCGTCACCCACTCGCTTTATGATTCTGCCTGATAAGGGTCCCTGAATGCGATGCCCCTCATTCCCTGCCTCATTACAGCTCTCTGGAAAGACGTATAAATATATAATCACATTAGCGACTTCACTGTGAATATTAATCATCGTCTATCAAGGAATGTGCTGGGTGTCCATGCTCTGCGTGCACTTCCTATAAAGCATTGACTTCTCAGGCTTTGTGACAGTAGAAGAATCCCCCGAATCTCTCCAGGGCATGCGACCCGGCGCTTCACTCTGTAAATGTACAGAATAGATCCGAGACGTTTCCCTTAACGGTTAATCTGACCTCATATTTGTGTAAATCAGACCGCGGATGTCGAGCGATTTGGGGCTTCAGGAGAGGCGCTGCTAAATGAACATAAAAAGCAGCTCCTTAGGGCCCTCATTGGTGTAAGGGACCCTCTTAGGATTTGGGAGGCACAGATTCCTCTTTCTTATAAATTATCCAGTTTCATCACTAACTCTTTTCCCTTAGAGGCCCACGTGGCCCCCGACGGCAGATATAAGGGAAGGGGCGCCGCGCCACTTATTTGAAACCCTATTGTCTGCGTTTTGGGAAAACAGGAAAAGGGCTTTAAGGGACAGGAAGGTGAGGAGCGAGCGAGACCCTGAGATCTCTTACCCCCGGCGGGACGGCAGGTAATAAACATGCGAGCCACTACTAGCCCCATGCAGGCAGCAACAAGCCCACCCTGGCGGAGTCGGCAGCCCGCGCCGGACATCTTCGGAGTCGCCCCCGGAGGAAGCGAAGGCGTAAAAAGGATGCCGGCCAAGCTTTTCACTTTATTTATTCTTTTTCTGAAATCGGTGAGATTAGAGAGCAGGATCTCGGCTTTCCTTTATCAGATTGAAGGAAACACAAAGCAGTTTGCTGAGCGATCATTGAAACTCCCCGCGGGGACTGAGCTGGCGCTCAGGGGGCGCTGTATATGGCTGGTTCGGCCCCCCGGGGGATGCTGCTTTAATACTCCAACTTACCCCAAATCTATTAATGGGGGATCATTAAACATTGATCAGCAGAACATGAGGATGTCTATATCTAAAAGGATCTGAAGGGGACATCTAACCCTCCTCATATACCCCGAGTCCTGCACCAGTTATAAAATACTATTAGTAGATTCAATTCAGAAAGATACAAAGTGATCAGATGCTGGATGCACAGGCAGGGAATTCTCTGTTCCTGGATGAACACAGGTTGTCCAAAGCTACAATATATCATAAAGCATCCTCTAGGTTCCTACAAGGCTGCACTATTTGATTGGCAGCCGATGTCCCTGAAAGCTCTGCTCTGACTGTAACAAGGATCAGTTCTCATGGGGGACGCGTCTCAACAGGCTCCCCCAAACTGTATGTGCGCAAAACGGGGAGGTTTCTGTAAAAAGGCAGAGTGAATATATTTAATGGTTAAAAGGTGAGCCGTTTGCAGTATAAAACCAATTAGGAGAGACAGATGGATCTCAATGTCCGGCTTGGGGGGAGAGAAGAGAGAGAGACGGGGAGAGAGAGACGGGGAAAGGAGAGGGAGGAGAGAAGCGGGAGATGTTGGAGAAAGAGAGAGAGACCGGGGAAAGGAGAGGGAGAGAGACGAGAAAGGGAGAGAGAGAGAGAGAGACGGGGAAAGGAGAGAGAGAGAGAGACGGGGAGATGTGGAAAAGAGAGAGAGACATTTAAATCCATAAGGGGATAAAGGACGGGAGGGAATTTATTTCAAAGGAGGAGAAAAGTTACAAGAGACCGGAATCTAACGCTAGAGAGTCAGAGACTGAGATGGAATGGAAGGAAGTTTTACTTTACTGAGCAGTTGGTAGCCATATGGAACAGCCTCCCAGCAGAGGTGGTAGAGGGTGTAACAGTGAGGGAATGTAAACATGTGTGGGATAGACATATGGCTCCTGAATATAAGACCAAGACTCCTCTCTCTGTGTCTCGTCACCTGTTAGATCCATGTGACACGTGCCCCGGACATGGAGCCCAGCGTGGGGGTTACCAGCACGTGGTGGGGCAGTAGGTGGCAGGGTGTGGCAGTGCATTTTAAAATTTAGATCTGATGGTATTTGGCACCAAAATCACGTATTTTTCGAATCATTAAACCAAGAACGAATGCACAGTGAATAGATCAATAGATTGTCAGCTCTCCTCACAACTAGGGGGTCATTTTAACCCCTTAATCCAGGGAGTGGAAGGATGACTTGGGTGATGAGAGTGAGCAGAGGGATGACTTAGCTGATGTGAGTGTGATACCAGCTGGGATCCCCCTTAGCAGGGATTTAGGGGTCTCTGTATCCCCCAGTAACAGGTGACCCCGGCACATACCCGCTGCGGATATTTTTTCTATTTCTGTTTTTGTTTTGAGATAAATATTTGCAATTCCATGTTTTTATTTCCTGTTGCAGAAAATGATGTTTTTTGTTGAATAATAAACGCTGCAGAATAGCTTTTATTTGCCAATACTGAATGAACCTAATGTGGGGTTAATACACTCAGTTACTGTACATTAGATTGTGAGCTTTGTGGGGGAGAGCCCCTGTGTGGATTTATTGTGGGCAGCATGCAGGTGCCTGGCCCTTTAAATGAGTGGGGGAGGGGTCGCTGACACAAAGCTGGAGGCTGCGCTGCGCCGAGTGGATGGCAGAGGGAGGCAGAGGAGGCTCCGGGAGGAGGTGATGAGGCTGCTGGGCCAGTGGATTGCAAGCTCTTGGGACTCGCAGACCCTGGGATTGTGCACGGATGGGATGTGATCTGCCCGGCTGGAGGAGCAGTTTGTGACTGTCTGGGGCAGGAGAGGAGATTTGGAGGAGAGCAGAAGATGTGGCTTGTTTGCCTCTTGTGGATTGCCCCTGTGCTAGGTAAGAAGGCATCTACTTTATGATCCAGAGCCCCCCCCCCGTATTACACTTTATTCTGCCCCGACATGGGGCTGTTTCTGGAACTCTGTGCCCCAGTCGTGGCTGGGGCAGAAGAAGTAGTTTGGGTGGCTCTGGTCCTGCTCTAAATACCCCTCTGAAGCCCAGTCTTTCACCCCCACGTTATGTGCCTCCTGTGATGTAGCCCCACATATTTACCCCACACCTGGAGTTAGCGACCCCTCTGCAGGGGGGCTGTGCTCAGATGCCACCTGGAGAGACCCTTATAGTGCCCCGAGTGTTACAGGGCAACAGAGCCACAAACTGCCACACCTGCCCACTGCGGTATCCAAGGGGTTAAATGGCAGGTCTTTCAGTGTCAGTATTCTGGGGGTTAATGCTGGACTGGAGCAGTAGCAGCACAGTATGGGTTAAATACCAGGCTACATGCCCGGCTGCAGCACACGCGGGGTTAAATGGCAGCTGGAAGGGTTAATATCTGCTGTCCTGCAGCCCCAGCGCTGAATGAATCCCAGTAAGAATAGGTTGGGGGTAACTGGTTCTGTGCTGTCAGGATGGGGTGGAACAGTGTGCCCTGGGGCATTAAGTGACATGGGGTACTTGCTGCTGGGGTGAACTGGGGGGCAGGGAGGGTTCATCTGTGTGTGTGGGGGGGGTACTGGAAATATCTGCCAAATGGATGAAGCTGCAGGGTATTGTCAGGGGCTGAGACCCCCCAGGGGCAGGGGGGGGGGCAGAGCTTTATGGCCCCTGTGCTGGGATGTTTTATGAGGCACATTGTGCTTCTCTCTGACTAAAAGGACACGTTTTGGGTTAGAAATGGCTTCATTGTGTCAGACACTGGGGGTTTGGGGTAAAAGGGTTACTTTTTGGCACTGAGTCCCCACAGCATTTCCTGCCCCAGGATGATCATGCGCAGCCACTACTGGGTTTGGGCTGTAAAATATTCAGATTATTGATCTTTCCGGATGCTTCCCTTGAATTAAATTTTTGCCCCTCTTGCGATTCACATTGCCCGTGCTAATGCCCCCTGCGATCGGCCGTCTTCTAGTTCTGTCAGACCCCTTGAATG
>VKOC01000007.1:13627383-13643732 GCA_009364415.1 Spea multiplicata
TTACACACACACACACATACATATAATACACAATCATTACACACACACATATATGTGTGTATGTATAGTATATATATATACGTGCGTGTATATTATATATGTATATATATGTGTGTGTGTAATGATTGTGTATGTGTGTGTATATATATGTGTGTGTGTTATATATGTGTGTATGTATAGTATTTATATATAACACACACACATATATATAACACACACACACATATATATAATATACACACATATAATACACACATACGCAATCATTACACACACACACATATATATACATATATAATATACACGCACGTATATATATTACACACACACACATATTATATATATGTATACTACACACACACATATATATATTACACACACACATATTATATATATATATTACACATCACAGCGTGTAAACCAGCGGCAGTATCCATGGCATCACATATTGTTTTAAACTAAATACACAAATATCCAAAACCATCAGAAGCACCAAAGTGGAAAAAGATCCCTCTGCCTCCCAGTGAGTTTCCGGGGCTCCCCGATCCGCACCCCCTAATGACAACATCCTAAACAGGACCCCCCGAGGTCACTACGGGGGCATTAAGGATACAGGAAACGTTTATCAAGATCAGAAAGCTAATTCTAGCTGCCGGGGAAGCAGCCGTTCTATCCAAGCAAACAAAACATCCGTCTTTTACTGTTCTGGTAACACAAATAGTTCAGCAAATTCCCGCCTCCCTGTAACTGCCCCACGGGGAGGCATTAGCAGTACTTACCATCCCTGTGAGGCGGCTGATGGCTTCCGGCTCCCCAGCGCTGGAGCCCCCCGATTCTCCTCTCCACTGAAGAGCTGCCACTTGTGTCTCTTTCCAGAGAGGAGGTGGCGCATTCCCCCCGGGGGCCATTGCTGTGGGGAGACCCGGGCTCCTCGAGGGCCGGGGGAGGCTCTGGAGGCGGGGGTAGATCTATGAGAAGAAGATGGGGGTAAATCTTATGGGGTTCACATCCAGGGACAATACAACAAGCGGAGTAACTACAGTGAGAATAATTAAGATTTACGTGCAACATAACCTCAGACCTCTAGTAAAACAGCAGCGTTTTGATGTGTGGTCGATGCCACGTGAAGGAGCTGTGGATGATCCTTCTCCCAGCTGAAGTGGTAGAGGGTAATACAGTGAGGGTATTAAACATGCATGGGACAGACATCCGGCTCCTGAATCTAAGACGAGACCAACGACTGATTAAGATTTGAGTCTTTAAAGCAGGAGAAGCAGTGACTGGACGGGGGCCGAATGGGGCCGATCTGCTGGCGGGCTCCGGGTTTCTTTCTGGGACTCTTCACATTGGTTGAATTCCTTTTCGGTTCCTGAGCGTCGTGAGACTGGGGTTGGGGTAGCTTTTACTGGGGCAGTTCTGAGCTTTAGTCTCGTGAGGACAAAACCTTGTGACAGCAGAGCCATTATTACCCCGGAGTCACGCGTGTGCGTGTGTGTGTGTGTAGTGTGTGCGGGGGGGGGGGGCACGTCACATTCCGCTGCAGGTAAAAACATAACACAGAATTTCACCATTTTGTACCCACGGGATGGATCTTCTACCAAATACCGGCTTCTTCTCAGCATCAGACGCTTCGTGGCCCCCGGTACGATAATAATCCATAAATGACATCTAATTACATTTCACACAGAAACCTCAGATAGAATTTCAAGTGATTTTTAATTGTAGTTTTTCCTCCCCGGGGGCTGAAAGCTATTAAACGCGGAGCTTCTGTGAGACGTTCCCCTCACAGACCCGAGAATAAAGTGAGCGGAAACCCCGGAGCTTCGTTTTATTCTCTCCGTCCTGCAGATTCTCCGTAGCGATATTTACGCCTTTCTCATTTTGCGTTATTTGAAGCAGAGATAATCCAGCTGCCCCAGCCAGGGGGCATTTAACCCCCGAGCAACAAACAGCTGACATTGTCCAGTAACCCTTTAACAGGCACTGGAGAGGTTAACAAAACCACTTGATTTGCCCCAGGACGGCCGTTAGCCTCACTCCGTAGGGTCAGTTCGATATTCCAAACACCACCCTCGCTCGGCCGCTAAACCCCGGACCCCGCTGACGGCACCAACCTCCTTGCTTGGCTTCCCGGCGATACTGGCCAGACTTGGATTTCTTCTTCCCGCGGGATTTCTGCCCCGGCGGGGTGCAGATGCTCTCCCCCAACACGTTCAGGGGCTTCCCTGGACACAAAAATGCAGTGAAATGGTTAATAGAATAAAAAACAAACTTGTGACATATTCATGTAAATCACAGCAGCCTTCAGCGGGTGAACGAGATCCATTAATAATCTAAACATATTACTCAACAATATACCCTATGTGATACATAACATATAACACAGCAACACGCACTATACCATATATATAACATAGCAACATGCACTATATCACATATAACACCGGCCAACACGCGACTTACCATTATAATATATAACACAGCAACATCGCCTCCCTACCATAAATATAACATAGCAACATCGCTATAAATCACATATTAAACACAGCAACACACACTATAGCATATATATAGTATTATATATATAGTATAACACAGCAACATGCACAGCAACATGCACTATACATATATATATATAACATAGCAACATGCACTATACCATATATATATAACATAGCAACATGCGCTATATCACATATAACACAGCAACATGCACTATACCATATATATATATATATATAATATAGCAACATGCACTATATCATATATATATAACATAGCAACACGCACTATACCGTATATATAACATAGCATCATGCACTATACCACATATATATAACATAGCAACATGCACTATATCACTATATAACACAGCAAGCATGCACTATACCCCATATATTATATATATACATAAGCAACATGCACTATTCATATATATAATAACATAGCACACGCACTAATAATACCGTATATATAGCCAGTAGCATCAATGCACTATACGCATATATATATATAACATAGCAACCATGCCACTATAACCATAATATATATATATCCACATAGCAACATGCACTAATCACAATATAACAACAGCAACACGCACTAATACCAATATATTAACATAGCAACATGCACTATATCATATATATATATATAACATAGCACCACGCACTATGACCGTATATATAACATAGCATATATCATGCACTATACGCAATATATATAACATAGCAACTATGCGCTATATCACATATAACACAGGGCAACATGTACTATTACCCATTATATAATAACATAGCAAACACATGCACTATATCATATTATATACATAGCAACATGTTACTATACCATATATATATAACATAGCAACATCACTATAACCATATTTATATATACATAGGCAACATGCACTCATCAATATAACACAGCAACATGCACTATACCATATATATAATATATAAGCATAGCAACATGCACTATACCATATATAATAACATAGCTAACATGCACTATACCATATATATAATAACATAGCAAATGCATGCAGAGCTATAACCTATTATAAACATAGCAAACATGCACTATACCAATATATGTATAACATAGCAAACATGCATCTAATATGCAACATAAACACAGCAACCACGACTATACCATAATATAATAACATAGCAACATGCACTATACTATATATATATATAACATAGCAACATGCACTATATCACATATAACACAGCAACACGCACTATACCATATATATAACATAGCAACATGCACTATACCATATATATATATCATATACCATATATATATCATAGCAACATGCGCTATATCACATATAACACAATGACATGCACTATATGATATATAACAGCGACACACACTATATGATATATAACATATCAACATGCAGATAACATAGCGACATGTGCTAGATAACAGCGACAGGCACTATATCACATGTAACTTAGCGACGCGCTATATCACACTGCTTTTACTGTTTGTCGAGGAGTTACGGATGATGCCCTTTGTGCAGCCAGCGAGACGCCATAATTCAGCAGCATGCGACTAACGTGGTCCCCCAGTAACTGCACGCAGCGGTAATACCCAAAACTGGCACTGATGTGAAATTCAAGCCATTAACTCTATAAATGCTGTTTCATTAATAACAGTCACCGACTCACCTGCGTTTTGGAAACTGACGTTCTCTGAACTCAGCGCTGGGTTCTGACTCAGGTTCCGTCGATGTCCGAGGCGCAGGTTCTCTCCCCCTTCCAGCCCAGTATGGAGACTGGGGTTGGACTGAGTGAGAGGGGGACTTGGGGCCCTGGGAACAGATCCGCCGGGCAACTTCCTGAGATATAAGGAAAGGCAGTTCAAGTCCGAGGAATATTTACGCTGAAAACCACTTTAACGAATTAGAAGAGTATTTACAGGACCCTGGTGGAGCCCCAGCGCTGTATAATTTACAATGACAGCCGTTAAAGGGCTCGTGCCGCTGCCGGCGCTTCTAACCTGGCCTGATGGGGAACGTCAAAGTGATGCAGTCGAGGGATGTCCTCCGATGGAGTCACGTCATCCCGGGGTGACGGTGTCAGGGTGGCCGTAGACTGCTGGCCGTAGGAGTGAGCCGGGGAAGAAGCGTCACAGCGGGGCGGCGGGGACGGGCAGCCCTCCGGGATATTATCCATCAGGTATGTCCTTTCTGGCAGCGGAGGACACCACTCCTCTGTGTCTGAGCTAAAACGTCACACGGATTACAAACAGAGATACAAAAACGACCGTCTGGCAGCCGGACCATGAATACTTTCCCCGCAAGAATCATTAAAACGTGTAGGGAGCAGCATCATGGTCTTATCTCGCTGCACATAGGATATCACTAACTATATGTACAAAGCTTCTGCCCATTAGACATCATATGTCTTATGGTTTAATAAGCAGACAGCAGGGATATCCAGACTCGTGATGCGTGAGGAATACGCGGCAGACGCTGGAGCATACGGTGTATTTGGAAAGATCGGGGTATTTGCACGTACGTCATTTCCATGTCTGTATCGTCGTCCTGGTACTGGCTCAGCTCAGGAGGCGGCGGGGGCAGAATCTCCGTCCAGTTTAGGGAAGGGGTTTGTACTGGTTTGCCAATAGATTTCTGCTTTTTAGAAACTGAAAGAAAAATCATTAAATGTAAGAAATGAGCCCCGTACAGGCCCCAGGTTTAATAATTTAATAACACTTTCCAAAAATATTTAAGCCACCATTTGTTAGATGCTCATTAATCCCAGATCCCACTTGGAGCCGAGAGATGGGGTCTGGGTTCCCCAACATCTTTCAAACACCTTTTTATGGATTTCCATTGAAAACCAGCGCATTGTTTGAGTTTAGTTGATACACTGTACAGCGGGGGCAGCTAGATGGGGTAATTAAGCGCCATATACCCCCTGCTCAGCAGCACAGGATCGGTTCCACTTCATACAATCCGAGTATATCTGCATTCGGAATTTTATTTCTGAAAGGGATGGAAAGTACCATTTTCGGCTTTGCCGCGATCCGGTTGGGCGTAGAGGATCCCGGAGGTACCGGGCTGGACGGGCCACTGATTGTCTTCCGCCTCTGGTGAGTGGAGGCTTTGTCCGCCGTAGGGTACAATGGGTGTTGTGGCATATGGGGTAGTATGCTGGGAGAAAGCGCTGTTAAATGTTCTCATATCATCACTGGTGGGGTCAATGGTGCTGTAAATGGGGCCATCTGAAACCCCCGTCCCAAACTTCTCTGTCTGAGCGATGTAATTAGAAATCCCGGCATCTATTAGAACGAAAAACGTTAATAAACCCCAAATACAGAGCTTTATAAATAGAAGCGTAGAAATAATACATATAAACTATTATAAATACACATAATACATAAAATTATATAATACATATAATAACTCTCACATATAACAACTATATATATATACATATAATTATTGACTATATATATATATATATATTCATGCATATACGGTAATACATATAAATATCTATTATAAATATACATATAACTATAAAATACATATAATATACTATATAATACACTTCTTGGGGCGTTTGGAATGAAAGGATTCACCGTTATAGTATCTCTCCGAGGCTGTGAGGTTTCCGGGACAGCAGGCAGCGGCCGGGTCTTTCGGTATCCCGTTTCTCAGTAAGTTGGTCGCTGGCCAGGAATCGGCGAGCCAGGGATAGTTGGAAGCGCTGGTTGCCAGCAGACCAGGCCTATGAATAAAAGCATACCTTTCACAATGACCAGATAATCGACACGGGAGGATTGATCCCGAACACCCAACGTTACCCAACGTGTCAATCGTATTGATTATAAAGGAGCGGCTCCGTCAGAATTTCACAGACTGAATGATTGATTTTTGGAATTCCAATAAAATCCATCAAGGTTCAGACATTTTCCCCATTATTTTTAATATTAATATATATATAATATATATAGTATATATATATATATGAAGCAGTCAGGATGCCCTGTGACGTATCTGCTAATGCTAAGCAGGGGGCTTGTGGGCTGCCTCTGCCCCGGTGCTCTGCTTTTAGGGCCCTGGCGGCTTTTCTCACCGTGGGGTAATGTGACTGGCGCCCTCTGTGTGCGGAAACGAAACTGCAAAGACAAACAGAATAGAAGATTACAAAATAATGCCGGCGGCACCGTGAGAGTTACGGGGAAATAAGAGAAGGAAGCGCTTACCTGCGGGGGTGTACGCAAACGAGGCTGCGGGAAGCAAGGAAACACTCAGGTGAGAACAGAATCAGAACCCCATCCCGTTAAATGCAACCTCTCCAACCCGGCCCGGCCCCTATCAGGCTCTATAAAGCAATCACTGAATAAATAACCCGGCCCCCATCCCGTTAAATGCAACCTCTCCAGCCCGGCCCCTATCAGGCTCTATAAAGCAATCACTGAATAAATAACATTTCTATGTTTGGCTTTCAGTGATTTATTCACAATACACTTTAATGGCGTAACACGCGTGTTGGATCGCGTGTAAAATGTTTGCGAGCAGCCCCTGTATACGCACTCTGCTCACCCGTGTAATGACTCAGTTCTTTGCGCTTCTTCCTCCGGCAGTAGATCCAGACGCTGAAGCACATTAGGATTACCCAGCATGCGCCGCCAATGCCTGCAATGAACGCGGGCTGCTTGACGACATCTGTGATCTGTTCCGTCAGGCTGACGTTTTCCCCGTTATTAATAGGAATCTGCTCCGACAAGGGCTCTGGGGAGAGGAGGGGGATGAGAAGATGGGATGACATCACACGTTACAAAGTATGACACAAGCGAAACGTATGACATCACCAACCGATGACTGTGTATGATACAAAGAGGGAACTCGCCGTACCCTCTGAAATGCCAGTCTCTACATAATGAAAACACACAGGGGGCCTTGACGAACGATGACATCAGTCTTGCTGACTGGTGATTGGTTGAGAGTATTACCAGGCCATGGCCCCCAGAGACACAGATCAATTATGGCATCTAGAGCTACACATTACCGCTATACAAGCTGCAGGTCTCATGACGAAACACAAACGGAATGTTCTGGCCACTTACTGATCTGAATGGTGATTGGCTGACTCTTCACCCCAAAACCCGCGCTTGTTGCTGCTGCGACCTCCACGCGGTAGGGGATCCCTGGAACGAGCCCCCGAATGACCGCAGAGTGCATCGTGCCGTCCACCGTCTGGTTTATATGATACTTCGTTTCGTTCCCCAAACACCAAATCTAAGCATAAAAGGGATACCATAAACGCATAAATATCATCATTCTGTTTATATATCTCCAGCACATTCCGTGGCGCTGTTACAGCTGCGGACAGCGACCGTTAACGGGTCACGTTACCCGGTAATCCTGGATAATCCCGTTCTGATGTTCCACTGGAGGCGGTTCCCATGATATGCTAATATTGGTGCTGTTATTGGTTCCCACGGTTACCACAGCGACAGACTGAGGCGGGGCACTCGGAACTGGGGAGAATTATTTAAATTTAGAAACTTTTATGACTGATAAAAACAAGACCGGATGTATGCGCCTCTCCGCCGTTACTAATGTGATTATTTACCTTCCTCGGGCGTCCGGACGGCAAGCGCCTCGCTGTCCATGCCCTGAAACTCGTCGAAGTACGGCCGGATCTTGATCTCATACTCCGTCCCTTTCTTCAGATCAACAAGAACGACCCGTCGCTCCGAGGGAGACTTCACGTCCTGAACGACCCAGACGCTGGATCTGGGCCGATACATAACCCGGTACCCCTGGATAAACTGAGCCGGACGATCCACCTAAAAAGGGGCGCATTTCGATGAACAGAAATCCCGCTGTACAGCGCCGCGGAATATGAGGGCGCTATATAAATGAGTAATAAATAATGGAGGGCAGTTCTTTGGCACGTTGGATTATTCCATTAGTTCGCATTTCACAAGCGTCCAACGACGGGTAGCAGAAACAGACCGGCGAGGAGGATTTGGAACGAGACGCCCCTCACGGGCTCCCCAACTAACGACTAATTACCCCAAAATCTCACACAATAAACCACTCGCCCGGAGAGAGCGGCTGAAATCCTCAGGTCTTTCCGCTGATTTTATTACTACTGTTCGAATGTGACGGTCACCGAGCCCCTCGCTCACTGAGTCGGGGGGCTTTAATGTTTCTGATTGGGTAGACAGCTATTAGTTGCCAAGGGCAATGGGGAAAAGATGGCTGTTGCCCACAGCAACTGTAATATATTGATTTAAAAGATCCCAGTAAATGCCTTTTGCTTGAAATTCTATATGTGGAGCATTTAATGGCCTCCATTCAGCAGAGACGGCTAATTGTTGCCACCCTCAGAGGTCACAAGGTCACATCCTACGATGGGTTAACGCCACGTAAATACATACTTCTGAGGATTTAAAGACCCAAAAATGTGGGCAAATAACCGGAAATTTAACAAAAATAAAATATGTGGGACATTTGGGCCGAATAATCAAATTCTAATACCTTAGGTATGATTGGGTTTAATTTTGCCCATTTTGGGATTTATGAAGTAACTCACCGTCCAAGTCACCTGGACCGTGGAGGACGTGAGAATAAGTGGCTTCTGAAGCTGGACGACGACTTCCCCGAGTTCGCGCTGGACCTGGCGATGGTCAACGCCTTGCCTGGTGGGGCTCACATCTGCAGCGAAAAATAAGGACGTGAAGTAAAAGAAAAATACAGCACAGAAACAACGAAGACTTTCGAGTGTAAGCTCTTAGGAACAGGGAACTACTCCTGTGTTTCTGGGCCCCTGTATAGCGCAGAATCTGCTCGATTACGCTACAGACTCGAACGTTAAACATGACGGTTATTAAGGAGTTGATGCGGTTCTCAGATATATGGCCGTTTTTATTAGGATAATCTAGAAAATTCCAATTTCCCGCCCAATATACGTTACGGCATTACATTCGTTATATATCGCCAGCAGATACTGTTACGCTGTTACAATAGGGGGACAGAGTTAAAATGACGCAAAATGGACAGCAACATTAACAGGTTAAGAGGTGAAGAGGGCCCGGCCCCCCGGGGGCCAACAATCAGCCATGGAGGAGCGCAGGGGACTCTGAACTCACCTTGGGTCCGGACAGGCTCGGATATCGGGCTGGGGTCACTCAATCCATATGAATTCATTGCGCGGATGATGAACAGGTAGACCGTGTTGGGGTTTAACCCGATGACCGTGTGCTTCTCCACCTTAACGTTGTCTGCCACCGTCTGCCACGTGCCCCCCGACGACTGGCTGCGGTAATGAGAACAAAGAGTTAAATTCTGAACCTGCAGCATAAGATGCAAATCATTACGGAGGGGGGTTTACACAACCGACCCACCATGTGTATGCGAATGAATGAGGCCATTACTGACGGCACCACACAGGACAAGAATCAGGGGCCACACTGAACATAAAGGGAGTCCAAGCCTCGGCAGCTGGGAAGGGAATGAAGTTGGGGACGCGCATGTGGCTGGGGTAGGCAATAAAGCCGGGGACGCGCATGCAGCTGGGGAATGGAATAAAGTTGGGGCCGTGCATGAAGCTCCGGATGGGCACAGGATCCCCAAGGGCCCGGTCGGCCACTGCACTCCCTTCTGCCGTCACTGAAAGCTGGTGATGAGGGTTACGATTCTATTTTCTCTGCGTGCCTAAAATCTGTCGGCTTCTGCATCCCTACAACGGTGTTATTGGTGAGATGCCCCGGGGGCCCTTGCTACGTGGGGTATATACCCAGGATACAGTTGGCCCGGCACCACGGACTGGAGACGGACCAAGAGGCCGCGATGTATCAGATAGACGACGTTCTCAGATACTTTAAACAATCAATCAACGTTTTTCCATGAAAAGAATCAGATTTAAACAGCTGGGAACCTGCGCGGCCGCCGGTGTCTGGCGGGAAAAAGACAATAAATCCCACAAATCCCCGAAGATTTACCTGAACGCTTCGATGATGTAGGAGGAGACCTGCGCGCTCACTCCCTGCGCGCCCCCCCCCTGCGCGCTCGGCTGCCATGTTAGCGTGACGCTGCTCTTGGTGACGTTGGTGACGAGCGGTTTGGACGGGGATCCGGGAACGAGGTTGGGTTCGGAGAGCTGCACGTGCCCCGAGGAGCCTTTCTCTTCAAAAAGACAAACAGAGAGGTAAGAGCGTCGGTGACTATGGCGACCGTAGGAAATATATCTATCGTACCGGGGTCTGCAGGCACTTTCTACACAGAGTGTGGGCAGGGGCTAAAATGATAGACATGCCCCTGGGGTAAAATCAGGTGGGGTAATTAATTACACACATTGTACGGCGCTACGGAATGTGATGGCGCTATATGAAACCATATAAAAACTGCAGAAGCAGCCGGGACTCCGTCTGATAAATTATTTACCTTGGACTTCCAGGAAGCCGCTCCACGTTGTCTCCCCGGTGGAACTCGTGGCTACGCAGGTATACAGCCCCGAATCCGACACCTGAAACACACAACACGTATGTAGCGGGATAACACGCCCCGATCTGTGACACAATATACCGTAACACACTCTATTAGAGCGACACCAGATATCTTTACGGAAGAAAGAAGGACATTTCTTCTGACAGGGGGCCTTCTGTGCTCTCCCCGGATTTAGGGGATTTGCTGTATTTCACGGCACGTTGGGGGTCCGCAGGAAAGCGCCTGTTTCTCACCAGATTGTCTCAGATCGTTACAAATGACCAGCGGTAATCTCAGGCCGTCTCGCTTCCGCGGTGTCTCAAAGACCCTGCGCCACCCTTAAAGCCCAACGCGTCTTCTACCCTCTGGGGTTATTAAGTCATAGAAGCCCCCCTGAGTATGCGGACAGACGGCAGGAGGCCGGTGCCGAGCAGCGCATTAACTGCGCTGGGACACAAGATTTGCATTAACCAAATAACGCGAAGCACTCCGCTCCCCGACGTCCAGCATCAATTTTTAAGCAAATATTTAGTGTTTTATAAGTAATTCATGAGAAACCTCGGCTTTACCCCGAGCCGCAGAAACCTTCCTTCTTCCAACAAAAGCTTTTATTTCATGGATTTCCAGTCCCTCCGCAGAGCGAGGAAAATGCAGCTATTTCTACGAGTAACGAGGACCGCAATCCGATTGCTGCCGGGTAATTAACTGCACCCCACTTCAGACAGGGAGGGGTAATAGCCTGTTACACCCCCCAGGGGCAAGTTTATTTAACTGCCCTGTGTGGCTACGGATAAGCTGAGACCACCGCAGCCGGAGACCCAGATACACCGGTCCACGTGTTACCGAGCGCAGGTCACGCGGGCAAATAACACGCAACCCATCCTCTCCTGGAAGCTCCCTCGCCCTCAAATCCTATGCCGCTCCTCACCCGTCCACTATGGGGTCCTGGCCGGGTACAGCGCTGTGTACACTCCCCGCTGTACACAAAGCTTCACTCTTATTGCTAAAATCCAAGAGGAGATTTGGAGACAAAGCGCCGTTCACCTAGACGGAGGCTCGTGCAGAGAGCCGACAGGTGAGCGGCCGGCGGTGTTTACGGACGCCGCGCACGGCTGACTCTCCATAATGCCGCCGACCTCGGCACATTCCTGTCTTTCAAGACATTTTTTCGCTGTTGTTACAAAACATTCACGTTTTCATTGGAAAAACAAAGAAAAAGTCCTTTGAGGGTTTTGTGTGAAGCGAGCTTTGAAGATGACAAAAGGTTCCGTTCAGACGAGTCAAACATCAAAGCGCATCGGAAGCGCGGCGGCGCTCTGTAGTTCCCGGTCAGCTTGTGAGGATCTCGTGTTTCGGTAAAGTTACCGGCAGAGTATCAGGTCTTTGGACGCCGGTCTCGGGGTATTTTTTCTCCTGTTTGGAACCTGACAGCGAACGCTGAGTTTTCGGGGCGTTAGGTCGCCGGGGGGGCCTCAGGGTTACGTGTAAATGATGTAGAGTGTAAGCTCTTGGGAGCAGCTCCGGCTGCCCATTAAATATTAACAGATCATCAGATCAGACACAGGACAGGCGCCGCGGCGCGCAGGATTAATAATGTACGCGCTCCCGGCAGGCGGAGGAGGGAAGAGTTCAGCTTCACTGCCACGAGAAACAGAAACCCGCAGAATATACCGGAACTTCCACCGGCAACCGCACAGCAACCGACACAGCGACCCGCGCCGGCGTCTCACCTGGAAAGCAGGTGCCTTTGGCCAACCTGCGTCACATGACTGACCGCTTTCTGTCCATAGTAACGGTAAAATGACGGTAATTCACTAATAAGTGGCAGCAACGAGAGTCTAGTCCGGGACTGAGAATGTCCTCGGGCTGAAGATGGACACGAGTTTTACTTTATAGTGGAACAGCCTCCCAGCAGAAGTGGTAGAGGGTAATACAGTGAGGGTATTAAACATGCATTGGTGATAAATACAGCTTCCTGGAAAGCTGGTGCCGCCCCCCCCCCCGGACCCCAAAGAATTGTCATCAAAAAATGGAGAAAAAAACAGAACCCTCCAGGAAGAACCGACTGACAGGAAGCCGACCGTCGGCGGTCACTACCTGGAGATGGGTGACCTGCAAGGTCCCGTTGTCCTGGATACCGATTCTGGGGTCACTTCCTGCAATTCGCTGCCCGTCTTTCAGCCAATTGATGCTGGGGAGAGGGTTGCCGGAGACGTGGCACTGCATCTGCGCCACCGAGTCCACTGACACAGTTTGATTGGCTGGGCCACGGCGAATTATCGGCGGGATTCGGTCGGACGTCGCTGAAAGGAGGAATTTACAGGTTATGCGTCACAGCGTGAAGTGAAAGAAGCCCCCCGGCTACAGTTACGGGGGAAACCCATCTGCCCACCGAAGCAAAGGGGTATTAAAATCAGGGGGACTAACGAATAAAGTGACGCCGCGAATAAAGTGACGCCGCGCATTAAACGTAACGCCACAGAGAGTTTATCCGGCTTCGTGCTGATTAATGCCGACCGCCATCTCTATGAATTATTGATAATCATGTTGGTTTAACAAAGTGTCCGTCGGCATCCGCCGCTCAGCCGCCTCCTAATGAAAGCAGCGTCTGGGAGCAGTAATGGGTTACGCGGCGCTCGGCTTCCTCTTTTAAGCTGAAAACGGTAAAATTTAGATAATTAAGAAGCCAATTCATCAGTTTGAGTGACGAGAGCGGCTGGGAATCCACGGCGCTAATGATTATTCTTTCGTGGCGGATTCTCTGCCCTCCCCCGGTAATTTATCGCATCGTCTGCTAAATATCACTCGAAAAAAATAAGTAAAATACCCCAAAATGTTTTTTTTTTAAGGGGCGTGAAAAGGAAGTCGCTGCAGAATCTGTCCTCCCGTCTATTACCCACAACCTGTTCTGCCCCCTCTGTCTCCCCCGAGGGGGCAATTCTTTTTAAATCAGCCAGCTACAGAAAGCGCGTCCCGGGCAGGCGCCTCGTCTGCTGCGGATCGATAGATCTGATTGCCTCGTGCTGGGAGCATTGAGCGGTCCGAGGCGTGCCGGCAGCGCCAAACAAAAGGACATTGTGCTGAACAGCGGAGGACACGGCGTGCCGGCCGGCGACCGAGTCAGAGCCGACGCTTCTCTCCCAGACGGCCGCCCTCACCCACTAACGGACATTCTCGTATCCAGAACAAATAATGAACATTTTTAGAACACAATGTGGGCCGAGATAAATGTATCCGGGATGTTTTTTCTAAATGAAAGGTTGTCATGGTAACACCCAATTTCCCTATATCTTTACATATCACAAAGACCTTTACTTTCCCAACGAATTGCTGAGTGGAGTGATGCGGGGCAAACATTACAGCGCGGGGCAGAACTGTGAGCTCCGGGGCAATATTTTGTAAAAAGGCGCGAATGATTTGTGTGAATTTCTTTACATTTTTGCTGTTTTTTTATTGATTACAGTCCATTAAATACGGAAAACGATGTCAGGTGGCAAAAACAGTGCTGTATTTACCTTTGCCCTTCACCCCTCCCCGGTTTCTGTCATATTTAAAGACATGACGTCATACCCCGTGCGCTTTATCTTAAGGGGCCGCAGCAGCATTTAATGAAGCCTATGGAGGGGATGCTGAGCCGGCACAGCCTCCATCACATAAATAAAAGATCTCCTTTGTAACCGGCTGGTTGTGCGCCTGGACAAGGGGGTCTGATCGCCAGCAGGAGACGTGTCCCCTGGTTTTGTACCAGAGGACTGCTCCCCCCGAACCTGCTGCCCCCTGAACCTGGGGTACGTCGCCGGGTAGTTATTGGGCAGCGGATGGGGAGCAGCTGGTCCTGGCAGGATTTATCGATATTTAGTCTTGAGCTCGAGACTCTGCTCAGATCCCGTCCCTCTTTAATTAAATTATGGTTCACCGCACACTTTCTTCCAGGTAAAGGGGGGATTAATTAAAGCCTCTTACCGTCCTCCACTTCCAGAAGAGCTTTGGCCAGGATGCTCCCGGCCACGCTAATGGCCTGGCACATGTAGTAGCCCGAGTCACCCGTCTGGACATCGATGACGGTCAGCTCACCGCTCGGAGACACCGAGAATCTGCCCACGGTCTGGGGAGGCTGGCTCGGAAACAGCAAGATCTGCCGGCAAAACAGGACAGTTATCAGCGCGCTTTCCCAAAAATATCTATTTACATGCAATCCACGGGCGGCCATCCCGAGAGACAGCCGTCACCCGCCAGAGGCAGCCGTCACCCGCCAGAGGCAGCCGTCACTCGCCAGAGTCATCGCAGAGGCAGCCGTCACCCGCCAGAGACAGCCGTCACCCGCCAGAGACAGCCGTCACCCGCCAGGAACAGCCGTTCACCCGCCAGAGATACAGCCGCCTCACTCGCCAGAGGACAGCCGTCACTCGCCAGAGAAGCGTACAGAGACAAGCCGTCACTCGCCAGAGACAGCCGCACTCGCCAGAGTCATCCGCCAGAGGCAGCCGTCACCCGCCAGAGACAGCCGTCACTCGCCAGAGACAGCCGTGCGGACAGGGCTTACCGAGGTCCCTGAAATCTCCATCTTACTGGTTACATACTGGTGCCAGCAGGGGCTGTTCCTTAAAACCAGTATTATTATGGTAATAAATTACGGTATTAATGATAAATAGTAAAATACCTCAAATCACTCTTAATGCTGTGAAAACGTAAATCTGTCTCAAGTAAAATCGTCTGAAGAATTATAAAAAAGCAAAGTCTGCTTCTGATTTATGGAATTAAGTGTAAGGCGGGATTCGTGCTTCCGGGGGATTTGAACCCAGTCCTTCTATTTGATTCTGTGCCATTTATTTCCTCTTCAGCCCACCTGCCACGTGGCATTTAAAGATAGACGGCCCGTGGCATCCCGATGTCTATGGGAACACGAATCTGAGCATTACGCGGTAATTCCAGGGACCTTCTGACCCGGAGCTCCTGGGCAGATTCCAAACAGATCTATAAAAACCAGTCGATCCCACCGGCGGGTTCATTAAACCAGCAGCCGCGACGGCGACCTCGGCCACGGCCACGTTAAGAGGGGTCAGGCTGGTGTTTGCAGTCTAATGCTCCATACACAAGGAGTCGTTTACTTAAAGAGTGTCGGAGTTATTGGGCTGTTTGCTTAAGAGTTTCTCTCCACACCGTAAATACCAGCAGTGCTGAGCGGGGGATTTACAGGCCTTTCATTTCCTTTTATTTATTGGGGGGGGGGGGCTGCACGAGAGACCGCGATGTACAAGAAAAAAATCAGGATTCTAACCCGAGCTTTCATGTAACTGTTAATATTTACACCCGGCCCCTGTGACCCCATCTGTCATAAATGCATAATGTTCTAGTAACTGCTTGAAAGGGGCCGGGGTCAAAC
>VKOC01000007.1:13643832-13695622 GCA_009364415.1 Spea multiplicata
TTGCTAAAAATATAGTAAGCAGTGTTTGCATGGAGCTAATGGCCCTATGGCTCCGCTCATGCGCACCTTGATGATATTTGCTGCTTAGATTCTGTTTTGCATAACTAGCTCAGACAGTAACCTATTTCCACAAGGGCTGATTGACACATTTTAGCAATGACTGGTTTTTCACTCTTAAACTGGGACAGATTATTTTTATCCTTGCAAATTAACTCCAAATGGTTGAATTCACTCGGTCGCTGTCTAAAACGACAGAGTGGCCACCTAGCAGGCGGCCATTAACGCAGGATACAGTAATGTTATAGCCAAGCAGGGTTGCTTTCTTTAACGCAAGCGATTGTTTGCATAGTGATTTATAAGGGTGGCGCAGGCAAAAAAAAATGGCCAAAATACTTTCGATCACGTTTTTAAAAAGGCGACGGTCACATAAAAAAAAGCCATAAAAATACATAGGCCGTGAATAAATATTTGTTTGCTCAGCTGTAGCACTTACTTCTCAGGTCCTTCATGGTATCTTGTGTTTGGTGGATGATTCCGTTCAGTTGAAAGACTTGGCCATTGTCTATTTTCTTCTACAGCATAGCTTCCAACAGTCCTAAATCTGCTAAGGTGGTCACAACAACTAGGCTTGTTTCCCAACTGCAGCTGATCCACCATGATCCACCATAATCCACCATAATCATAACTATATATGTATAGAGCAGATCATATAGTGCTCCACCAATAACATGCACACATGATAGATAGATAGATAGATAGATAGATAGATAGATAGATAGATAGACTTTCCTTCTGATCTGTATAAAGAGAAGCAAATATATTTCGTGTCATGAGCTAGTGGTTTACAAGTCAAAAGAAAAACGCCCTAGTGAGAGGAGGAAGCATTACCGATCGCACACGCGTTTAATATGTACAACATACACACAAACAGTGATAGATACATTGACATGTGTGCAGACTATGGCTCATTTTTCAGTGTTAACAAATTGACCAACTGTTCACAAAATAATTAACGTGCAATCTGTGTAGCGTGATGGGATCGGTTTACATGCTCTTTCTTTGCTATGGAGGTTGGTGGCTTGGTTAAGCTTTTCCTTCTTGGTAGTTATGTTAATCAACATTAAGTTAAAAAAAGTAAAGAAAACTGTTATTTAGCTACTAGTTAATCTGTGTTAAAGTGTAAAGAAACCGTAAACATTCTTCATTGTTGTATAATTATTTGACAGGTTTTGTTTAACATTATTTATCCTGTATGTATGTATGCAGTTTAAAATGATCAGTCATTTTTGCCTATCTATCATCTACTAGAAAAAGTTTATAGAGTGAAAAGTGGAACAGCAATCTCAGCAGAGGTTAATGGAGGGAGGAAATTTAAAGATCCATAGAGCACACGCAAAGAAAGACAAGGACTGATTATGGTTCTGAGTCTTTACAACAGAAATGACTAGCAGGCTAGCGTGGTAAGAAGAGAAAGGAAAACATAAAAAGGGAGAAGGAGAAGGAAGGCCAGCCCACCAAGAACCTTAAAAATATAAAATAAAAAACACACCAAAAATTCTATACGCTAAAAGTTGCAAGGAAGAATTAAAATTGAGATCTCAATTCTATGTAATTTGTTTAAATATGTATACATTATTTGTTTTTTTTTCAACAAGTCACAACGTGCTTCTTCTATTGCTCAGTTTCAGTCAGTTGATTATTTACACCATATGCAGGGTTAAATATTGGGTTAAACACACTATATATATGTATATATATATATGTGTGTGTGTGCGTGTATATATATGTGTGTGTGTGTATATATATATATATGTATGTATGTGTGTGTGTGCGTGTATATATATATATGTGTGTATGTGCATTATATATATGTGTGTGTATTATATATATATATATGTGTGTGTGTATGTGTTATATATGTGTGTGTGAGTTATATATATATGTGTACGTATGTTACATGTATACGTGTGTGTATATTATATATATGTGTGTATGTATATTATATATATATATATAGTGTGTGTGTGTGTATGTATGTATATTATATATATATATATAGTGTGTGTGTGTGTGTGTATGTATATTATATATATATATGTGGAACGCGACATGTCGGCCTCTCCCTTGCAGATGAAGACGTTCTCCCGTATAATAAGCCCAGCTTCCTGTCCCGGAGTCAGATGTCCAGTAATTGTTCCACAGCAGGAAGCAGCTCCTCCCGAGGATCCGCGGGGTCGCGGGGTCACTCGTCTGGAAGGAGTAAATCAGGGAAAGAGGTAACAGAGAACCCCCCAGCCCCCCATTAAAGTGCAATGCCCTCCCCCACTCTCGCAGATCTGGTGCAGAGACCAATTACGGGCAAATTTTTTTTTTAAAAAAAGACCCATTTTATAAATGGGAAGCAGCAGGATCGCGTCGCCCACCAGGAAACCCCGGCCGCTTTTCAATCCGATTCTCTTATTAGAAAATAACTCTCAGGGCTTTCTTTAAATCGCCAGAATCCAGGATTTTACTGAATAAGTGTGAATCTCTTCGCTTATGAAGAAGTTTCCGGGGCAGCCCCGCGGCGTTAACATTCTTCCCCAGAGACTTCCGTGACCTCAGGTTACCGACCGCTTTCAGTGCTTGTATTCGGCCGCAAGCTCGTACAAGCGCCATGAGTTATTTCACCCGAAATGCGATGAATGAGGACGTTGTGTGTTCCATAAAAACCCATCATTCTTTTTTCAATGGAGGGAGTTTGAGATTTCAATGCGGTGTCGCAATTATCTGTAATCTAACGCCGATCTGGAAGGAGTTGGTTAGAAAAAGATTTTTTTCATTTTCAGACAGATTTTTCTCTTTTACATGAATTAATGATAAAAATGCCATTTTTAATGTGGGTTTCCCGGTTGCTTTCCTTTCTGCAGCGAGCAGACTGCGCCATGGTATATGGCGTTTAAATGTCTTTTTACCTGCTAGGAACCCCCATCGTAGATGAGCGACATTTGATCACCTGTTGTCCTTTACCTATAAACCATAATTCCTCCCCGTAATGGTATTGTTTGTGCAGCGAGATAAACCCCTGCTATGTTTCTCAGCACCAGTAAGACTTTCCATTGACGTCTTTGGAGGGGATTCTGAGGACAGCAATGAGCACCCCGGGGTGAAATAAGTCCCAGCGAGCCTATGTGGTTTGGTGCTGCTGTATCCTCGGTGTAAATGCCCCCGGGGCAGGTAGAGCAGGTGCTGCAGCGGCAGCAGAGCTGCGGGTTCATGAAAAGCGCGCGTTGTCCCGCGGTCTCTGATGTAACAGGGATCTCTTCTTTGTAAGTTAGCGGATCCGGTTACACGGCCCACGGCGGCCCCCGCTGGTTACTCGGGTTTCCGGGGCTTCTCCTCGACACCAAATGCCTTTTACATCTTCATCAAGATCTCAGCAAGAAAACTTCAAAGTCCAGAAACAAGCGAGAGCGAATCAAATATCAGAATCCGGAAACCCGATCCGGGCCGACGGCGAAGCCGGGACTTCCTTCCATCCCCACGAGAGACGTTTCCTCTCTGGTATTTTTGCTTTGGGTGACAGGAAGGTTGATGGGTTTATTCCACCCCGAAGCGTCTAAATGTAGAGATTACGATACGTCAGCCTCTCCGTAACTCCCCCCTCCCCCGGCATCTGAATGTTACTCAAGGTCATTTCCGGGAATCATTTTCGTATCTCTCGTCTGCTTTCCTTGGCAAATAAATCCCTTGGCAGCGTTTCCCTAAAGTTAATCCGTTTAGTGATTTTGCCCCTGTGGGGGGGGTTTCATGTTTAGCACCCAATCCGCCTCAATCTGTTTTTAGGAAATAATTCTCAGCTATTTGTTTCTTTTCAGGATAAGAGATGAAGAAAGCGCGGCCATGAAGCCCCCGGACTGATCTGCGATAATAATAATAAAAATAATCTCTGCCGCCGCGGCTCCGCTCCGGACGAGGCGTTTGTGAAAAGACACTTTAAACATTTTCCATTTATTTTCCATGAGTTGCTTATTTATGAAGTTTTTTGGACACTTTTTCCCGGTTTGATGTAAATACGCCGCGTCCGGACCCCAGGAAATATATTTATAAAAGCAAGTTGTACTTTAAAATGTTGCTGTTTTGAACGTGCCAAGTTTTCTAGCGATATAACGGCTTGCGCTCCGCTGTACAGAGAGACCACGACCCAGAAAGCACAAAGTGGCTCTGCATGCGCGGCCGCCGCACGGATTGAGACGTGAGCTTTCTCCCCGATCCAGGCCGTCCGGGAACCTCTGGCTGCAGCCGCTGCCGGTTCCCACGCTGGCCGGCACTACGGAGCGACCGCTGTGTCACCGCCGATGAGATTCCGGGATCGGATAGGAGCCTCGGAGTGACCGCCGTCCTGTGTCACCGCCGATGAGATTCCGGGATCGGATAGGAGCCTCGGAGTGACCGCCGTCCTGTGTCACCGCCGATGAGATTCCGGGATCGGATAGGAGCCTCGGAGTGACCGCCGTCCTGTGTCACCGCCGATGAGATTACGGGATCGGATATGAGCGTCTGAGTGACCGCGGCATCCCCTGCGCGGCTCGGGAACTCCCCCGAGTACCAGGGCCATTTGTAAATGTGGCTGCTGGTGGCCACCAACCGGACCGGCGGCACCTCAGAACCCAGGTATTCTGCCGCGTGGGGCATCCGACCCTGAGAGACGCCTTCTGGAACCATAATTGCCCCTGAGTTACAATATGCAGCTTTTTCTAGCTAAACGGCATCGCGGAGCCAAGAAGATAATTTTGTAAACTTCAAATAAAGATTTTTGCTACACATTGTAAAGGATTTATTTTTATTGTAAAAACCGGGTGGATTAACGACCGTAAAAAAGGGGCATTTGCTTCTTCTTCTTATTGTCCTGGGTAATGTGGGTTACCAGGCGGGGGCCCAGTGGGTCTCTGAGGACCCTCCATCTCCCTCCATCATCACCGATCATACTCCAGACATTGAGTGTGAGTTAGCACTCAAACGTGCAATAAGTGCGGCTAATAAATTAGTAACAGTCTGCGGACCTTCTGGTTGGGATATAAATGCAAAGGAGGTCCCGGCCCCACGGGGCAAAAGTAAAGACACAACTTCCCCGCCCCACGGGGCAAGAGTAACGACACAACTTCCCGGCCCCACGGGGCAAGAGTAACGACACAACTTCCCGGCCCCACGGGGCAAGAGTAACGACACAACTTCCCTGCCCCACGGGGCAGAGAGTAACGACACAACTTCCCGCCCCACGGGGCAAGAGTAACGACACAACTTCCCCGCCCCACGGGGCAAGAGTAACGACACAAATTCCCCCGCTCCACGGGGCAAGAGTAACGACACACCTTCCCCGCCCCACGGGGCAAGAGTAATGACAGATATATAGGATTCTTGTGGAGGGTGCCCCTAGGCAGTGCCGTCCCACAGACTCCTTGTCGTAAGTGTGATCCGGCTACACGAGTGGGAAACTTTCACGGAGCTCACGGTAGGGACCTCGCTCCTAGGATACACTTTTTGGTCTATTCACTAAAGTTGAGAGAAGGGTTAACGAGTAAGGTTAAGTGTGAGTAACCACTCAATTAACGTAGCTTTAATTAGCACACTAACTCATATATACACTCATATATGAGTTGTTTGTGAGTACATGCGGAATGTGAGTTTACAAATTCACCAAAGATGACTGGCGTGCGGAGGATACAGCAGCGCATGTGAAAGAAAAGAATCCCCTCCTAGGTGCGCAGAACCCCCCCGGCCTCCGGCCCACCGCTTCCCAGAAGCTGAATAACTGGTGGAGGGTCTTTCTGAGTTTGTTCACAAGGCACTTACACTTTAGTGAATACAGCGGCCAACTACGCAGCACCTACCACAAGAACGTGTACATCCGTGTCACGTGACACAAAAGCACGTTACACGTCTAACACGCCACGCCTATGACGAGAAAATTAAAGTGAATGCTTTTAATCCCTGGTAATGCAAATTAATGCATTTGGTTAAAACGTTAAAATATAATAGATAATAAATGCCGCCAATGGCACCGAGACGCCAGAGTCCGAGGAATTCGCTTAAGGCGCCATCTCTTTCAGCCCTAGGCTAGTTCATGAAATAGCGAAATATGTTTAATATATTAAACAGCCGGCAGCGCGATAGAGAAACTCAGCGAGAGGGAACAGAATGGAGATAAACCGTGTTAATAAAGCAGCCACGCCAGCAAAAAGCAATCAGACGGGCAGGAAAAACGTTCCCCGGCTTCGCTTTCTGCCGCTCGGTTCATTTTTATGCGTCACGCGTAATCGGGATGCGAAGGGTTCTGATAACGGGACTAGCCCCGGACCTGAGCCGCGCAGGCGTACAGATTTCTTCCTCCGGGAACAATCTAAATATACAGACACCCCTGACTTGGCATAGAGGGGTCCTTCCACGTTATTGTTCCAGTTTTTGCTCAAAAAGGAAAATTGATAAAAGGTGGTCTTATCACCATAGCAACCAATGGAATAACCCATGAGATTGGACCATTGCTGAGGTGATATAAGCACCAGAATCACCAGACCCCGGTATAAACGTCGACCGACGGACCAGGTCCTCCGACGGTGGTTTTGAGTTCTTGTCGCCGACAGTAAGTCAATTAGAGAAGTTTTTAGACCGTTGTGGTCAAAATGCTCATTAACGCATCATACAGGGCAGTGGTGCTGAATAAAGACCCCCTGGGGCAAAGGGATGGTCATGCGCGCTGCGACACCCCGTGCCAGACGCTGCCCCCTTCAACAAATATTTAGGTTTTCAGAGCAGAAAGCGTTCCAGAGAATAACCCTTTCCCCTCGCTCTGTGAGATGGGACCACTTAACGCAAAGCCGATAAAGCGTCCTCTTCGACTGCCGGGAAAGCGTGACCTCTTCAGGCCGCCGGGGCGGAATCACCTGCTCCCCCGTTTCTATCTCCACATTCCCTCTCAATAAAACGCTTCACTTCACGTGCGAAACGTTACTAAATGGCTCGAATTTTTACAGCACGCAGGACAGGGCCGCACTTGCACGACCTTTCTATTGAGGCGTTAACGTGTTCAGTACATGCGTGTCCATGGGGTATAAACTCACGTTCACCGGTTGGCGTCTCGTACTCCTCCTCCATTAAGTGCGCCGCCGCGTGCGCTGGAGCGTTCACCGGGATCTTAAGGAAAAGATGTTGACATTTTTGAGGTTCAAACTTCTCTCCGTACCGGGATAATATCGATAAATCTGATAATATCCGATAATATCGATAAATCTGATAATATCCGATAATATCGATAAATTCTGTCTGCGAAACAGCTGTGGAGAGCATTCAGTAACGAGAGAAATTCAAACATTTCCGGATTGCTCATAAAACGTGTAATTTGTTATTAAAGAATTTGCCAAAAAAGGTTAAGGGGTGCGAGCTGATTGGCCCGGGAGGTTCTATGAATTAAAATTAATTCCCAAAAAGGTACTGTCTGTTACATAATTTACAGCTTTATTATATCTATATTACATACATACATTTTATATCTATATTACACGCACACATTTTATATATTTATTATTTGTGTGTGTAATTGTATGTATATATATATATATATATATAATACACACACACAAAATGTATGTATAATATAGATGTGTGTGTATCTTTATTATATGTATATACATATTTATATCTATATAGATACACCCACATCTATATTATATAATATATATTTTATATCTTTAATATATATTTATATATATATATAAATACACACACATCTATATTATACATACATTTCATATGTTTATTATATGTATATACATATTTTATATCTATCTATCTATATATACACGCACGCACGCACACACACCTATACTATACATACATGTTATCTTTATTATATGTATATATATATATATATATATATATATATATATATATACACACACACAAATTTTATATCTACATTATATATACACATTTTATATCTATTATACATATATACATTTTTATATCGATCATACATTTATATTTTCTATCACTATTTTATACATATGAAACATTTTATATCTATAATATACGAATATAGATTTGATGTCTGTATTACACGTATATATACACTATACATCTCCCCCGTATCCCCTGATTGGTGTATAAGACCCGCATTCCTTATTTATTATCATGACTTTTAAGTTAACAACCTACTCATTCTATTTCACTTTTTTATTTTTTTTATTTCCTTTTTGTTGGTTAAATAACTATTATCTGTTTCTATGGCAACCTCCCTCTTTAATGAGGTTTAATTGTTGCAGACTGTATCCTTACCACCTAAAAGGGAACTTTTTACCATCGGAAATGTTCCCCAAAGGTGGAGATGGCCCTTTACCTGCCAGAGATGTACAAAAAGCGTGAACATCAAACAGGACAAACGCGTCGCAGCTTTCTTTATATTTTATATGAAACCAAATCCGAAAAAACCCTGATATAAAACAGCCGGAAGAGACCATTTTATTTCATGGGGGTGAGGTGTCAGGAAGGAGAGATACGGAGGAGGGTGAAAGCACAGCGGGGAGAGATACGGGTTCGGCCGCCGGCAGATACGGGTTCGGCCGCCGGCAGATACGGGTTCGGCCGCCGGCAGATACGGGTTCGGCCGCCGAGTCACGTAGAGGAAATGAATTCAGATCCGACACTCAGGATTTAATCTGAAGGATTTGGGCTTTTATTTTCTATTTACTGGGAGGATTTATTGTGGACTTTTTTCTTTGATCTGGGAATCCAGTTTCAGGGGCCACGGATCTCTTCTGCTGCTGAGGGAGTCCTCTGTTTTTTTGGGCAGATTTTGTCCTCCTCCAGCTGTCAGACCAGGGGGGTTCTGCAGGGTCCTTGTTAATATTTGTTTGCTTTGGCTCTAAGTGCCCCCATTAACCTGTCACTGTTTGTGATTGATTGGAAACTCTGTTTTTGCCTTTTTTTCATCAAGTTTCAGTATTTATTCCCGTAAAAGCGAGTTCTAGAGCCAAAGCGCAAACATTTTCAAGAAGGAAACTCGGCTTCTGCGAAACAAATACGAAAGAAATAAAAACTGTTCATTTCTGTGCATCGCGACCCGGGGGCCACTTCTGCAGTATTTACGCGTGACGTAAATATACATCGTCTTCACACCAAAGCCACTAAAAC
This sequence comes from Spea multiplicata, assembly GCA_009364415.1. Taxonomy (NCBI): domain Eukaryota; kingdom Metazoa; phylum Chordata; class Amphibia; order Anura; family Pelobatidae; genus Spea; species Spea multiplicata. Next base: position 13,652,998 of record VKOC01000007.1, read on the forward strand.
AAGAACGCTGGTGCCGACAGCTGAACAATTCCCCCAAAAAATGATTGCCCGTGAACGTACTTTCCGTGTCTTGAGGAAATTCAACTCAAACCCCCCCCCCCGGTTATTGTGTCATCGATTAACGCGGGCGTCCCGCAGCGTGGACTTTTAACAAATACCAATATGCTGATGTCTGTGTTTATTCTAGAAATAATACATTTCAGGAAAATAAATGAATTTGTGCTACACAGCCAGACCCGGCGGGAGGAAATGAAATCATTACAGACTTTACACACTCACGTGGTTTTATTTTAATTGGGGGAGGATCACAGAGTTTTAAAGGAGTTTTCTTATACCCCTTAAGGACAATGGGCGCTCCCTTAACCCATTGAAAACAATGCATTTTGAGCCCGTACATGTACAGGCTTTGTCATTAAGGGGTTAATTATCACTGTTTTGGGTTTGTTCGCAAATGGAGAATGTGATGCCACCTAGTGGTGCCCGAGGCTCACTGCAGCGGGAGATACATGGGGGGGGGGGGGTGATTCAGTAACCTGTCCCTGTCTGGGGACCCAAACATTTCCCACTGTACAGCTTCGGTACACCGTGGGAGGAAGTGATGTGTAACGGGAAGAATGCCATTCAAATAACGCAATATACAAATTCTGAACAGATATTATGGGTGAACGAGGATTCATCCTGATCAAGGGGGATATTACAGAAGTTCAGAAAACCTGAATTTCTCTTTTAGGGTAAATCGTCCCGTTAACCGGCCAGTTACTGAAATAAACTTCATGTTTACATTGATTTATTTATAGAAATATACAACTTCTACAACTATAAATTAGTAAATTCAGGTAAAAATCATATTCTAAAAGATAACATCAGTTTTCAAATCATTTCCAACATCTGCGCTGTGTGTATTTAGCAAATAAGGGGTTAATGACGTCAGGGTATCAGGGGGTGCCCCATTTCGGACTCTATGGGGGAGGTGAGGGAGCCTTTGGTCTGCGGAGGATCACGTGAGCTGACATTCCGCGGCCCTCACAGCAGCGAGTGTTACTCATTCCTCATGCAGTCTCATTACGGGACGTCTCTTCTGTGCCCACGGCCGCCGGGGTTTGCGATGGACGCTCTCTCTCCATCGGTATGAAACGTAATGGTTTAAAGGTGTAAGGGTTTATCCGCTGACCGCCGGCCCCTGTCCATGTGTGGCCCTCACTCGTAGCAGACTCCTGCACATTTTGGTTCCCAGAGAACGACCCGTTTGTTATATTCCACGGACAGAGTTTGGCGCCATTAAAGTTTAGAACGTACATTAAAAACGCTAATAAAGCAAACATTTCCACTTAATGCCGGTTTGTGACAAAATCACGTAGTTCCCACCAGATCTTGTTTCCCGTTACGTGTTCGCAACGCGTTAAAATTCCCTCCTTACAATAATTTTAAATAATAATATTTTAACAAAATTGGGCTGAAAAGGAATTTGAGAAGAAAATAGACATTATTATCGCCCCAATTCCGATATAATGTCTAAAACTTGCATTTGCACTTTTTTTAACCGAATACTTTTGAATCACAGAATAAAACATTTTAATTAATTTGACATTTTGGTTCTAATTTTCTACCTGCGCATCTGTAACGGCTCATCGCGTCCCTTTTAGTTTATGATGGCGGACGCCGCGCTCTGGGAACACCGCCAGTTTATCGGAGTTTACCTCCTGATCCGTAATCTGCAGATAACAGAGATGCGAATAAGTTGCCGGGAACCGGCGGCGGTTGGTACCACGTTGAGCCATAATGATCTTTCCGGGTGTTCGTGGCTCTGCAGCTTAGCACACAATCGTTCGGGTAAAACCTTCACTAAGGCGGCAGGCCTGGGGATGGTCGAGAGTCGCGGACACAAAGCGGCGTCTTCTCCTCATCGTGCGCTTCATGTGGCTTCACTCGCTGAGTTCATTGAAAGGATCCATCTGCAAAAAACGTTAATTATTAGAAAGAAACGTAATTACGGACAAAGATTTGTCGTCCACTTCGGCTCTACCGGGCAGTTCGGGGGCAGTCTGCCGGCATATTAGGGTACTTTCACCAAACACCCAGAGACCCCCACGATTAAATCTGCAGTGGGGTGGTAATAAGTCGGAAGCAGGAGCGCGGCGGATAAAATGTGAGAGGGATTCAGTTCAACGCGAGAACACGAAAAGGTCGGGGGGTTTCAAGCCCCTCAGGGACGTAGAGTGCGGATTATTGATTAAACGAGGCGCTCTGTCTTTTCTACGATGTGCGACGTGACAGAGGCTGCCTCCGATTAATAAAAACAGACATTTCCCATCCATTTGCGGATATTCCTGACTTTTACCTTCTTATTGAAAGGAAAGCGTTTGGCCTCCGTCCTCCGGCTGTACTTGGCCTCCATCTCGTCCATCCAGTCGATGTTCCAGTCCAGGACCGGCAGCGGATTGGCTCTCATCTTAGTGATATCCGCGCGATCGCTGTGATTATGTCCGGACAGAATCCCATCCAACGGAGACGCTGAGGACGGGAAATCTAGGAAGAAGGCAATTTCGAGAAGGAACTCAGAGATGATAGCATCTAGAATTTGGGTAAAATCCACATACATATAAAAAACACCACCCTCAGCCACCCTCGGAGCTGCGCATGAGCAGTCGCCACAAATGCAATAAACACAAGGTCAGCTGGGCTTTTGTCCTAAGAGCTTGCAATCTAATGGAGGCCAGTGGATACTTAGAAGTAAAATTGCTGTACTATATAGGTTATATATACAGTTCCTGGCCTAAAAAGGCGTGAGCGCAGGGCCACAGAAGCGACGCGGTAAATGTGTAGGGGAGAGGGGGGTGCTGGGGTATATTCAGCATTTCTTGCCCCTGTATTCAGAGACAATAAAACAGAACCGCCAGCAACGCGAGCCCCGCATCATACGACAAGGAGACGGTTAAATAACCCCCCCCCCCGAAAAACCTTTAAACATTCAGAGCGCCTGCTGCCGGGTTATCGGAGATATCGCATTTAGGGAGAAGCGGTTAATGTGACTAAGCCTTTCTGTACAATACATCGCACTTCGTCTCTCTACGGTTGTTACGGAGTTAATTTCCATATATTAAAATAAAACATAAAATCCATAATTTGTCTCAATTCAGATGAATTATCAGCATTTCTATTGCAGTAGGATTTTACACAATTTTGGTGCAGATTTCACAGTTTTTATCGATTAGTCGATATAAATAATATATATGACGGGGGCGCTGGCCAGTTTATTGCCCCAGTGTTAATGCATCTACGTGACACGCAGGATTATAAACAGGCACGGGGGCACTTTATTTGGGTCGGACTTGCTGGAGGAGTCCAAGATCTTGATTCGAGGGCCGGCGTCCATTGTGTGCGGAGCTCCGAGGGCAAAATTGTAACAGTGGGTTCTGAATGTCAGATCGGGGCTTGTGTCTCTTAATGATAAATTCTCCAGGTTCCCGAACGAGTCTCGGGGCAATCGTCTAGACCTTCAGCAACGTGCCGGCTGGGTAAATACCCCGACACCTTCCATGCACACTTTACACCATTGTGATACCTCGGTGACATCCAGCAACAGACGAGGACTTTAAAGTCAACACCTTGTGTGTGGCAGAGACAGCTGGCAAAAGAAGAGCAGCTTCAAATAACCACGTTTTTACTGAAAACGAGGATTTTGACAAAAAAAATAAGGCGTCTGCGTTTTTGTTTTTTTTTGAGAATAGATAACATTAACCCCGTTTCTCCCAGTGACTGGATGCTTTACTGGAATAAGCTTTTGTCCAGAATAGAAAAGATACTTTGTGGAGCTTTAAACAAGTCGCTTGTTATTTAATCCACAAAAAGAGAGCTGAACGAGTGAAGATTTACGAGGCGAGTAATGGAAGCCGAGGCGTTTCCGTCCCCTCGATCTATAAACATATTATTGTACAGTTCTAGTGAAACATTTACTGCCCCCCCCGTATATCGCAGTTCATTTTAATAGGTTTTATAATTTGTTGGAATGTTTTGTTTTTCAGACATCTGATAGCGGACGCCGTCGTCTCTTCGCTCAGCCGAGCATCTTATTTAATTCAGTTTATTTGAAGCTGACAGATCTATCAGTTTAATGTCGATCTCTCAGCGGGGACTCCCTGGCTCTCCATACGCGATGTCTGAGATATCCGTGTCCCCGGAAATGCAGGCGTTTTATGCCATTGTTTCATGATAGAGCCCCCCCACATTAACCTGTAGACCCCTCGGGCTGCGCTGCGCAGGCGCGACTCTGAATAGTGAATTTTCATTGTGTTTCTGGCATCATCCTTTGAACGCTTGGCTCTGGAAATAATCATTATACAGATTTATGGGGGGGGGGAGACAACTCGTAGCTGATGGAAGATCAGACTCTGTGACCTCATCTAACCTGGGAAGGGAGGCGTTTGTCCAGAACGGGGAGCAAAAAAATGCACCTTACACCTCTGCAACGCACCTGTATAACCCGTCTCGGCTCCTCCGGCCTCCACCTGGGGCAGCCCGGAACAAAAACTGTCGACTGCTACAGCGAGGGCCTTGGCAAAGTTGGCTTCCATTAGAAACGATGCGTCGGAGGAGCTGATCATACTGCACCGGGCGCTGGTGTAATTATCCTCCGAAACGGAGCCCCAGCCATTGACAAGAGACCCGGCCATGGAGCTCTCGTACTCGCTGATGCTGGAGGTTGGGGTTTCGCAGTACTTTCGATATGACTTCAAGGAATTGATGTCATCGATCTCAAGGTCATCATCTTCATCTAATCGATGGGACGGCAACGGGCTGCAGATATAGCCGTACGTGCGCGCCGAGGAGATGGACTCACACTCTGAATCCAGCCTTGAGAAAAAAGGAAAATGAAAAGCAACTTAAAGGATATCACAATTCCTCAGAAAATTCTAAAGGATATCACAATTCCTCAGAAAATTCTAAAGGATATCACAATTCCTCCTAAAGGATATCACAATCCTCACATTTCCTGGGAACAAAATATCAAAACCGCTTTACTTCTTGGCACAGGACATTCTGTTTGTACGGCAATAGCTTGACCCCACGGTTCCCGAAAGCTCATTAAATGTGTCTTTTGATAAATGGAGCATTTCCCAGGACGTTAGTCTGATATTTAAAGCAGAATCAGGGACCCCCCCAGCTTCTGAGCATTTCTCTCCATGCCCTACAAGCCGGAGATATAAGAGTTAAAAGTGCAGAGTGTAAGAAGCTTGTTTGACATGAATCTCCGCCAGGATTATTGCCGACAACGCAGAAAGGGACAGTCCAGGCAGGAAGACCTTGGCAGGTTTGATGGTCTCGGCTCGCAGCGTCTCGTACAGAAATGATTAATATGCGCCGGCGGGGATTTACGCTTTAATGCGTCCAGCTCCACGGCTGCCAAATTTACTAAGCTGATTAAATGCGTTAATTCCAACGCAGCCTGATGTCCTTTGGGCAGCTCACCCACCTCTGCCACGACCCCACTTACCGTATCTTCTGGTGTATATGGTTACTGAACCCTTTAATCACAGATATCAGCCCCTATCCCTCTCTGAGATAATGTAAGTTACCATAATGTAAGTTACCATAATGTAAGTTACCAAACTCATAAGGGCAAAAAACACATTTTCAGATTAAAAATAAAATTTCTTTTGGACGCGTCTCCCCAACTCAAATCTTGAAATTGTAAAAATTCTCAAGCAAACGTTCTTGACTTCATTCACAAAACCATTTAAAGAATTGCCTGACGCGGGACCTTCTGACAGCTGAGAATGCTTGGCTCTGCTTTCCTGCGGCCGCTCAGCGCTCGTTTATATCACGCGTGACAGCGGCCTGTTATTAATCACTTCATAGCCAACGTTTTAGAAAACATCCTTAATATCCGAGCCAATCGTTGGCTTTTTACATTAAATAGACTCATCGTTCGTCTTCCACTTGATTCATGACTTATTTTGGAATCAGGGAGGAAAATTTAATGAATCATTAATCAAGGTGATGCCAGCCCAGCGCCAAACACATTATCACATACTTACATTAATTAAGATGGCTTAGCCCAGTTGTGTGCAGGGGCTGTGTGGCTCCAGAGCTCAAGGGCCACAAACAGGCTACAGTTAGCCCTAATATTTCAGCTTTAGCAGAAGCATCTAAATGAAAGTCATTAAACGCGATATACTGAATTCCCGGCCCGTTTGCAGCCCTCGAGGACTGGAGTTGTGCAGCCCTGGCCGATGCTAAAAAAAACTGTAACCATATTATCTGGGCGGGCGCTACATTAAAGCCATGAGTGCATTGATACAGTTTGATCAACTTTCCTTCTATACACTTCCTATTAAACAGATTTGGACACATTTGTTGGATATGTCTGGGATACAAAGAAAAAGTCACATTAATGTCAGACGTCGCGCAGGCACTTACCCCGTGGTGTCTCCTTCACCGAGTTCCAGATATTTGGCGACATCGTCCGGTGTAAGGACGCTGTCCCCGTTCATTGACAGGGGAAGCGATGCTGCTGATATTCGGTTGACATTTAACCTGTTCGGGGGGGTCCTTTTATTACTCATATTCTGTTTCTGCTGATTTTCAGGTTTGGCGACTGAATATGAGCAACCTCTTCAAAAAACAAAAAAAACATGGACAATTTATAACAATTAATCATCCGATGTAATCAGCTATGCATTGATACAAACTAGAAAAACATAAAAACGGGAGTCAGCGATGGGGTCCAGATCAGAGCCTTTCACCCCCGGGCTCCATCGTCCTGAGGCCTAACAAACTTACGCCTGATGCTGAATTCATTCCCTCGCGACTTTAGTCTGAGAATATGTTTGCTTGGTAAATATGAAAGTTGGCCCCAATGGAGTCAGAGGGACTTCCACGTCGCACATAAACATCTTACTTGTCATCCAAGGGTCCACAGCTGGGGTCATTCTGAGGGGGTGGCATAGGTGGTGGCGGGAGAGAAGTGAATGGAAGGAGGTCCATGACTTTCAGGGACGTCGTGTACTGAAGGACTTTGGGGGAGCTGAACGTCTTCATGACTTTTGCGTATTCACCTGAATAACGATAAAGGCCGAAGGTTTATTCATATTAACAAAATACTCAAGGCAGAGAAAACATCAAATATGAGAGTGTTTAAAAGCAGGACAGGAATGGGGTGAATTCCTAACATGCAAACTTGCTCTACCACCATACACATCTCCCTCCTCTCCCTCTCACCATTAACCATAGACTCACCCCTGACACTTAACACCGTACCCCGACACTGCTCTCCCTCTTACCATTAACCATAGACTCACCGGACACCATATGCTGACACACCATCACCAAACTTACACATACATACTGACTCTCTCCTTCTCCCTTTATCCATGCAGCTCACACTGCTCTCCTTCGTTGTCCTTCTCTCACCTAGTACAGAGCCCTTCCTTCACTCCATCTCTCACTCTGTGATGCTGCCACCTTATTGCACGTATTGGTTTCCATGCGCCTCCGTGCCGTGTACTCGTGTCACCCACCCAAACTTCCCCCTGGACCGCTGCTTCCTCACCTTTACCGCTTTGGTTGATTTGCAGTCGCTCGACGCTCGCTGCACCGCTGCTTTGCGTTGTCTTCTGGCAGAAAGGAGAGAGCGGGGCGCTGTTTGCATGGTGGAGCTCTGAGAACAAAAAAAAGACATGCAGAGGGTTACAGTTTTGGGTCGTCCAGCAGATTTTTTTTAATGTTTTCTAAAATTTTGTCCTTCACACCCGCTCGTGGCCCTCACTTATACGTTTAATTTGCGTCAGAATATGAAGCACCCTCGTTCTCTGCTTGTCCAATAATTAGCTTGTGTTTTGCCGATGGTTTTACCCCGGTTCAGAGTATTACCGGCCCAGAACAGCCTACGAGCAGCAGAAAACTATCCCCTTGCGCTGCGTTTTCCGCCATTCATTGACATTAATGGGAATTATTGGAACCGCCGGGTCTGTTACCCACACAGAACAATGTAATATAAAAGGGGAGCCCCGAAAGTGCATGCATAATATAAGAGAGAGAGGTGAAAGGTCAGCATCATTTTAAAGACATTGTATCAGCGGTGAGAGAACCCTTTCCCCTGGATTTGTTATAATATTCAGGAGGTTTCTGCGCACAGATCAGTGAATCCGGGCTGCTCCGGTCACAAGTTAAATTATAGACAAAAGACATGAAATTTGCTCATTAATGAAACAGTTTGTCAAAATACAGTGCGAGACGATTACGGGGCGGAAGATGAGCAAATTCTTTGGCTACCCCTCTCAGGGGGGCAGAGGGCATCTGTCTGAAGCCACAGTCCAACCTCCCCCCATGTCAGCCCTCCAGAACCCCCCCATTACCCCCCCCCCGGCCCGTTACATTCCTCCGGGGTCCCCATTCACCCTCTCCTGTAACATTTCTTTAGGCACAAATCAAGACAAATGTTCAATGAAATATGTGGCCGCTGATTATTATTGTGGATGGAACCAGGAACATAAGGGTTAAACCCTCGTCCGTTGTCTCCAGCGATCCCTCATCCCAAGAAGGGGCCACACTGCTGACCTGGCTGTACAGGGGTGATACTAATATATATTTATATATATATTTATATCCCTCTGTGAAGCTGGGTATCCCACCAGGAACCGTCCGAAACGGGGTAAGACGACGGGGTAAGACACTTTATTGGGGAAACACACAAACTCCCTATCCAGAACAGTGAATAAAACGAATAATGATTCAAATTCTGAATTTAGAAAAAAAACACCAATTAATAGTTGGGGGATAAATTCCAGGGCTGGGAAAAAGGCAGCCAATGGGTTATTTCAACAACAACCATAGGTGCCCTGCTTGCTCCACATTGTTCTATGGGGAAGGCGGCCAATGAGAGGAGCCGCTGCTGTCTCCGTGTTACTCGATGGAGAGCGGCGCATGCACTGGCTTCACCTTTATGCCATGTGACCATGTGATGCTAATCTGGGGGGGGGCTGCGCTGATGCACTCCCACTCCCATCATATAGTGAAAAACCAAAGCTAACGCTTTAATCCCCAGACTGGGGCAAGTGCTTTATTAACCATCTCTGAGCAAAGCAGTACAGACCTGGCTGGCACTGGAGGGGTTAACATTTCATACTCCTGCCAACGTACAAATCAAACCCAATTAAAACGCTGTAATTTTGAGATTTCAGGATTATTTGTATTTAATGAACCAGATACTGTTTTAATTACAAAAATCTGCCAAGCTGTTCCCCCATTATCAGGGCGATATTAAATGATGTTATTACGATAAAAGGATTAATCTTCCGTGTTCTACGAGTTCCGTCGCATGCGTATGGGGAGGGGGGAGATTATCTCCTACCTCTCACCGTGTGTATAGGGCAGTGTAACGCTCTGTCCCTTTAAATGCAGTCAGGGACAGCTCAGACATTAGGCAGAATTTCTAGAATATTCTAAGGGAAGGCAAAGGCCAGGCTGCCCATCCCCATTACTGGGCTGAGTGCCGAGTCCCGCTCAGGAGCCGAACCAGATAAACCGGACACCACACAGGATAAAGCTGGTGGAAGAGTCTGGAATTACTGCACACACTTATCACTCACAGCCATCACACAGGCCGACAAACCTACGAGCCTCAACCTCAATAAAGGCAACCCCCAGATCATTCTAATGGGCTACTCACACAGATATCGTGTGGGAGGTCTAGGTTTTTGCGCTTTCATAATTTATAGTCAGTGAAGTCACCAACGATCACAGCCTCGGAGGCTGCTGGAGAAAATGCCATAAAGCAGAACCTTTAACAATGCTGTGCTTTAACAATGAGCAGGAATAATCTAGCGCTTTCCCTCATGTCTGCCTGCGCCACTCCAACACCCAGCGTGTTATCAGCTTATTAAATATTTTACCTTTTTTGAGGTTTTGCAAGATGTTGGGGGACACGGGAAGCACAGGTTTCTCCGTCTGTCTACTTCTTGCTCCGCTGTAATTAGTAACCACATTAAAATACTGCGGGAGGGCCGTTTGGTCAAAGAGTCCGAGCGGTACTGGAGCTCTGCTGTGCGGTGCTGGTCCGACCTGCTTCACAAGCTGCGCACGCTGAAACGTGGTCAAGTCTCTGCCAGGGAGGTCGCCACAGAGGGCTCCGTACAAACCGGCGCCGTCAGGACCCAACGGGATTATCTGACTCCGGCTCCCTTCACTTCTCCTTTCAAAGGACATCGCTGGAGAGAAAGCACAGGACATACGATTATCTCACTAATTCCTAATATACTGTTATGTATTTATACAGGGCCCCGTCACCCGGTCCAGATACCGCATTACACCAACAAAAGCCACGACCTGGTGGGTAACAGACATTTCTCTGAAAAGCACATAAAGCTCACATAATGGTACGTTTTGGGATTAATCTGGATCTTTATGGCTTTGCTGCAGCAGACATGGATTTGAAGCCGTTGGCTTTGGAAGAAGAGGCTCATTTATAGCGTAGCGCGAGCTCCAGATACAGATTTAATGAGGATTTCAAACCCCTTACAACTGGTTTGTCAATAAAATACGTTTCAGACAACGAACCAATGGAATGAAGAGACTGCGCGTCTGTCACTAATATTTATTTCTCTGATCTTTCCAACCCATTGCCTCCCTACATCATCAGGACGTCACAGGAGGCAGCGGGGATTTATGCTCCACTATGAAAAACATCTTCTGGAGCAAAGATCTAAAGTCAGCGGTGATTACGCCTAAAATACAGGCTTCGCAAATGAAGCAGGAGATCCTGGAGAATCCGAGCAGCATCTGTATGGCGTAGAGTCAAGGAGCCGGCAGGCTGGGCCAGAAGACGATCAGGTGTCCGGTCTAACTACGAGATCCACAAATAACATGCACTGCTAGCTTTATTTTCATCTTAAATCCGGGTCGAGGGGAAACAGTCAAACGTCTCTGAGGTTCACACACGCTGATCACACCCGTCGCTCTCCATCTCACAGACGCTGGAGAGTTGGGACAGGAGAGGATTTATCACCGAAGACCTGGAACCGTCTCCCTCCACATTCACATCCCGCAAATCTGTGCAGAACCACAAGTGGACTCCAAACTCCTGTCTGCATTTATATGTATGGGGTCTGCCTCCTGATAACCCTCCGCAAACACAGCTTATTGACAAATTAGAGGTGATAACTTTGGGTACAAACGCCACCCACACCCCGTTACAGTACCTAGTAATGGCCCCGACTCACCCTTAACGTGTCTGAGATAAGCAGCCTCCCGGACAATGAGGAGATTTATGGGGGACGCGGCACTATACGGGCAGCGAGCTGGCCAACAGGCCATTGTTATAATTCAGGATATCGCTGTAGTGTGCGTTCTGCCCAAAGGCCAATCCCTGTAACTACTGGGCCAACCTAGTGGCCACACGGAATAACACAACGCCCTTCAGATAACAAATGGTCGGTGCACTAAGGTATCTTACCAAGGCGATTAACGCACCCAAATCAGACGATTCTTATTTAATGAGCTGCATTTGAAGAGGACCCCAGCCGTGTTTGTGGCCTGCAGTTCCAAATGTGATAATTGGGTAATATGCAGCACCTCAGTACATGTAGGTGACGTGCGTCCCTTCCTGTACCTATTATTATTATTATTATTATTATTTAGATAATTTCATTAAGAAATCACAAGCTGATATATCTAAGACAGCAGTATATTAAATGTATAGAAACACTGAATAAATATAAATACAGATTCTCGTAAAGATATCCAGTAATAATAAATAATTAAAAAATATTTATTACTATTGGTACAAGTGTCATAGTATTTTATTAATTGATTCTCCTTTTTTTTTTTTTTTTTTTACCAAATCCTCTATTTCAAATTAAACAGTATTTACTGATTGGAGTCTGGGAAATAGAAAAGGATATTTTTACCCATTCTCTCGCTTGATTTAGGGGTCGGTAGCAGCGCTGCACATTTATTTTATAGTTAGAAGGTTTATAAGATACAGAAGATTTAACTCACTAGATTTGTGGAAATCTGATGCATCTTTGGCGTCTGTCCACAGTAAGTGGCTGTTCACGCTCGTCGTGCTGCTGTAGTTTCTAGAGCAAGATGTGGATTTCCAGGTGTTTGAGAGCCACGGCGAGTCGCTGATGTCCATCCTAAAGAGTGAAAACATAAGGATGGAAATCAATCTCAAAAGAAATGAACATTAATGTGCAGAGCAGCGGACACGGTACAAGCCGGTTTCTGTAACCAGTAGCCCGGCCATATAATGTTCATATAAACGAAAGGACTGGCTTCGGGAGACAGTAAAGCTCATCTCCTGAAATGAGATGTATAACTCGGCATGAAAAGGCAAAATCACCACATCCGAGGTCTCTCAATAGGACCCTCGTAGCGGGTCACACAGGGAGCGGCACCCCGACCCCTCTTTCGAGAAATGCAGATAAAGTGCATATTGTGTTAGTTCTTATGGTCTAAACCAGCGTCTCTTACCTGTGCTTAATTATCGTATCTTCGCTTGCGAAGCGGTACAGACCTGAAATAAAATGAAATCATTATATGTTTTTCTATCACCAGAGAGACGTCTCAGATCCCTTCAGTGATTCCGTCAATAAATAAATCTGTAACCGAACCCCGAGTCAGGGTCGCAGAGTCTCGTTTATTTGTCAAAATATAAACCTCTCCGTCTCTTCAAATGCATGAAACTTAATGTGCAATTTTCTGAATATTCACATTTACGTTTCCAGCTGGACGGGGCCGGTACGGTATAACGTGAGACAGAAAGCAGTGGACAGGTTACCGTTTCCCCAAACGCTGTGCTTCTTGGTGCTGTAACGCTTTGAATGGCGCTGACACACGTAGATGGCAGCCATCATTAACACAACCCAGGTAACTCCCCCCGCAGTGGCAATAAATGCTGGGTGACGGATCACGCGGAGGAACACATCCACTGACGTCAGCTCTTTTGCTTTCTCTCTCGTCCCTTCTGGAGCTTCTGCAACAAAAATGGAAGGAAAAGAACAGATTTTCAGACTCTGACTTAACAGAAATGTGCTGAAAACGGACCGGTATGTATCTCCGCATACATTTAGAGCTTAATAAATTAAAAGTACAGCGGACGTGAGTTTTACTTTGTTAACAACTCAAGCGATGAAGCGGATTGAGGCCGGCTGGGAGTGATAAGAATTACAAACTCAGTCTTTTGAGTATATTTTCAGAATTGGGAAAAATTCCTTATTAACACACACTGTTCCTGGTCCTTTTACTGCCTTTACTTTACAGGACTCTGGGCAAGCAGAGGGTTAATTGCCCAAATCACAGCCTTAATGATCTTTCTTTCTGTTTTAGATTTATTTCTTAACAGGAAACAGAAGAAGATGATGAGGGTGGAATAAAATCCTCTGCTTGGGTGTGGAAATAGACCGGACGGGTCACGTTAATTGCTTTTATTACACTTCCATCGTGTTCCCACCCTTAGTGCTTCTCACCAATAAAGACATATTTGGGTCCGCTCGGCGTCCCAATTCCCGCATCATTTATCGCCGCCACCTGGACGTGGTATCGGACGCCAGGAACCAGCGTGGGAATCACCAGACTCCTGGCTTCCTTATCCACAAACCAGTCCGACTGATACGTCTCGTTCCCAAAGCACCAAACCTGAGAGAGGACAAGGAAAGAGGCACAAGTTCAGCATGTGCGACGCATGAAAATATTACACCGTCCAGCTTAACCGGCAACAGAAATGCGGTCATTTATATGAAGCCAACAATTTCCGCAGCGCTTCTTCAAAGGGTCTGACAAAACTAGGACTAACCAACTGAGGCGAGCCGTTAGGTAATGAGGGCCCGGCGGCTCGTGAGCTTAACCAATTGATTGTTCGAGATGCCAGGTCCTCCAATATCAGATGCTACACCTCTACACACGGTGCAAAGGAGTCTGTCGCTCAGCTGCAGCCAGAAACCTGCCCCAGAGCTTCGCACCCCGCAGACAGACAGACAGACAGCGCTCCATGACATATGTGGCCCTTCTCGCTCTGAAGCTGACGTCTCCCGCTGATAGATCATTTGCATCTCCTGCTCGATATTGATGTATCAGGATAAGTATACATTTATTTGAAGTGAAAATTATGCGTGTAATTAATAAACCTTCACCTGTCGGCTGTGATTGACAGGCACCTCGTTCTCGTCACATTATACGGTAATTAGAGATTGCGGTAAGTGCTGATTTTGAGGCTGAATCTGGGATTTTTATGTTTTTAGTGAACTCCCGAGGCTTTTAAAGGTTTTAGTCGGTGATACGGTTATTACGGCAAACGCAGCATTAATGGCGGAGTTAGGAAGATTCCAAAAAAAATGTTATTTAAAGGAATGTTCCCTGACACATATAGATATACAAGCGGGGGATGGGTTTGTTCGATTCAGCTCATGTAAGGAATGGATTTTATTACAACAGAAAGGATAGTTACTGGATAGGATGGAAGTAGGAACAAAATCAAAAGTAACAATACTATACAGATGTCAGCACGCGGGACTAAGAGCAGGTCGTTCCGTATCCGATAATAATGGTAACATTTCACGTGGCGGGAATGCATGTTTCCGGGTTCTGTCTGCCAGGCAGCAGCTCAGTGAGAAGTGGATTTAGTGTCACATTTCTCACATTAAAATATATTTTATGTTATTTAAGTGAAAATATTTTTTCTAAACTGGCCCCAAACAAAATTCTTCTGGCAGTTTTTCTGTTGTTTCGGCAATTTTTGGTTTACCTTATAGCCTTTAATTTCCCCGGCGTGGGCACTCGCTGGGGGCGGCTCCCAGCTCACGATCACCGTGCCGTTTCCTCCCTCGGCAGCCGTCACGTTAATATTCTGGGGAGCGACGTCCAGAGCTGAGAGGAAGTGGAAGGAATAGCGTGAATCGCTGTGTTACACACACTGGGGGTGACGCATCTACGGCTCGTACCCAGGGGCTGTTACAGTATGCTGGGAGCTGCCAAAGAGCTTGCAATCTAGGCTATAACGGACATTAGAGGAAGTGGACAGCAGCCAATTCAGGCATCAAAGGGTTTACTTTGTGTGAAACTGGCCTTAAGGAAACCCTGACTTGTCAGATATTCTGAATTAAGTCACCTGTTTTCAAGCAGGGATTCCAGCCGTGATATAGCCGAGAGAAAAAGCACCAATCTGGATACTCAGATATTATTAAATCGGAGGAGAATATAAAAAGGACCCAGTCCCAACCTGTGTGAAGCCAAAAACCTGCCTATTCACCCTGAGAATCTGCCCATCCACCCCAGACTCTGAGACTGAGGTAAAACCTGGGGATCAAACGCTGACAGTTCCCAGACATTAATGTTGCTTTTTGAGGTCACTGATGAGTTGAAAATGAAAGGTCCTGATTGGCGCAAAGCTTCTGCCTGTCCTATGGATGGACATTTTGTGCCATCTAGTGGCTAAAGAGTTAACTGCAGCCTACAATGTATTTTATCTGCTGGAATACCTTAAAAATTGCACCCCATGTAGTATAAACATCAGAACAGAGCAGACCCCAAACGCTGGCTATTCTGGATGTTCCCTATTTTTTTTTTAAATGTATAAATAATTTTTTTTAATTTTTTTTTATTATTTTCTTAGGACATAAATGACCTTTTTTGTACAATTTAGGTATTTTACCTTCCCCAGGAATCCGGAGGCGTTTGATATTGCTGCTAGTTCCGTAGATCTTCCCTACAAAGGGTCGGACTTTAATCTCGTACCTCTGCCCCCTGCGCAGGGAAGGAATAACGGTGCTGGACTGTGTGCCCCTCGGCAAAGTCCATTCAGTCCAATCAGACTCTATAGGCAAGTGGAGGCGATAAAAAACGCTATACCCCTCGGCGAGCGGAGAAGGAGTCAAAACCTTAAAGACATTTAAATCTTCGGATTAACATCATTATATGTATCAAGACATTCTTCTTAAAACATGCGCAAGATGTCACAGGAGAGAAGGGAACCGAGTCTAATCCACACACTGAATATTACACATCAAATACAGCATTGGAGACGCTATTCCCAAACATGCATCGCCCACACGTAGCCGAGTAATCGGGGGAAATTCACACCATTTGTGTTTTCCGGGTGAACGGCATATTACTTATATATCACATATAATAAAAAGGGTTTATTTTCAATTTCGGAATGTTTTTTTTTTTTTGTTAGACACAGAGCTTTTCCTGGGGTCCTGCGGTAAATCCGGACCAATGCCAGGTTGCTTGGTGAGTTCTTTAGAGAACAGCTCATTCAGACAGAAGCCTCTTACCTTCCAATGGACGTAGACAGAGGAGCTTGGAAGGGCTGTTACGTTATCCAAGTGCACGCGCACGTTGACCGGATCCCCGTAAATTTCTTTTTGCCGATCTGTCTGGCCGGTGTCCAGTGGATCTAAGAAACACACATAAGGGCTCGGTTCATAAACAACTCGTTGCCTTCCTGTCGCTCGAACCATGCTTTTTGTAAGATGCCAATTCTACTGGCGGCAAAGGGAGGATGCGACCCCACACTAAACGTGTTTAATAAGCAGATTGCTGCAGGTGCAGACAGGGACACAGAGGTAGAGTGAGGGACAGACAGGTAGGAACAAGGAGACAGAGAGGTACAGGCAGACAGACATGATGGCAGCTGGGTCTCGTACCCTGTACCGCAAGCGATACTTTAGCAGACACAGAGCCAGCCATGTTCTCCGCCACGCAGGTATATGTCCCAGAGTCGTGAACAGTCACTTGCTGGATCCATAATGTATTTTCAGCTGTGATTTCAAACCTGTTTAATTTAACAGCATCAGAGGTCGGTGTAAATACATGCGCAGGGCAGTCAATGTTTTACATAACACTTTACAGTCAGATACGACGAGACCATAGTCCCAATTTTAGTTCTCATCAATGTTTCATAAGTACGTTTACCCCACCTCAATTCAATTGCACCTTTTACCCACAACTGCCCCACTGGCACCGAATACACCTATCCCGCTGGGGTAAACACCCCTCCACATACTGAGAGAACTTACCTGCCCTGAGGAAGCTCCCCCTGCTCTTTCCTCCATCGCACCCCCCGCGCCCCCTGCGTTCCGCACACAAACTGGACAGGGTCCCCCAGCCTGGCCACAATGTCCTCTGGCTTCTTGGTGATCAAGGGTTTTTCTACCAAATTAAGATGGATCCTGGTGAATAAAGATCAATAAACCCTGCAAAACGGCCCTAAATATTCATTCATATTTCCCACAAAAAAACTCACCCCACAAATCTACCCCCCAATTAATGTAACGTCCCCAAAGGTCCACACCGCAGCCTGACCACAGGAAGAATTAAATAACCGCATCTCAGCCCAAATCAGAACCCAGCAACAGGTGTAATATCTAAAGAGAACAGCCAGATCCCTGCCCCAGAGAGCCTCTCCAGACACCCACTCCACGTTCCAGAAGTTTTAGCTGCTAAAAAAATCCCTCCAGTGAAATCAGGAGACTTTTGCGCATGCACGTGGGATTTTCATTAGACCCCCTTTCAACTTTCTGGCAAGCCCAAAATCATTAAGCCTTCTCACTTCACTGCTAACAGACTCCAGACCTTATCGTGGAACATGTTCTGACATCAGTAACCAGCACATGTTGTATAAAAACACGGAACTCCATCAGCACACGATGGGGTAAGCGGTGCCAATCACCATCATCTCACCAGCCTCACCCAGGACGGTGATTTGGGCGCCTCGGCTTTCTCTCTGCCCAGCTTGATTGAAAGCAACGCAGACGTAGGCCCCAGAATCAGCCTTCAGCACGTGACCGATGGTGAGTTTACCAGCCGCGACCTGCCAGACGCAAAACAGAGACAACGGGTTAAGAAGACTTTCCTGCTGGATGATCCCGATAGCAGGACGATGACCGGAGAGTTTGAGAAAACAGAACCCGCAAGACCCTCAAGGAGTGAGAGATCTCCGGTTACTAATCCCTGATTTTGAGTAATTAGCTTCAAATTTCAAGACAAGATTACGAATACCAAAATAATGCCCACTACAGGACAGTTCCAGGATCAGTACTTGTGGGGATGGAAAGGGTTAATAATTATATAGAAATATAATGAATGAAATTCAGAAAATTGACATCTTTGCAGGAGAAATCTCTCCAGAGCCTCGCGGACGCAGTGTCACCGACGAGGGGAAACCTTTGCAGATCGAAACCAGTTGGGGGGGGGGGAATAAACTGGCTGGTCCTACGCAACAGCCCCGCAAGATATCCATTCTTCCCATGGAGAGATGACGGGGCATCATCACGCTTTGTAAAATAATCCAGGAATAAACAGTGAAGCCCTCGAGGTTCTTAAACAATCTTCTGAGATTCGATTTTCTGCGGGTGGTTGCAATGGTTTTAGAGGAATAAAAGGAATGTAAGTGTTCGACGCGGCTGGTCCTGTAATAAACAGGTGACTGATATGTTGTTATTACACCTGTCGTATACAATAGAGCCCTAATTACCGTGTAGCGGCTGCTGTTGAGGTTTATAGCGACGCCATCTTTCTTCCATGTGACAGTCGGCTCGGGATACCCCTTGGGTGGTAGACAGTCGACAACGAGTGGATTCCCCACAGCCACAACCGTGTCCACAGGACTCAGACGAAAATCCTCCCGCAGAGCTAAAATGAGACACACGAAATCAGGAGACAGAGCACCCCGGGGCAGACAGTGGGGTAGTTTGTATTGACACAGGTAGAGGTATTTTGCCTTTCAGCAGGAAGAGACAGCTTTGAGAGTAACCAGACTGACAGTGCCCCTGCGGGGGTGACTTACTGCCCCCCTGCGGTATTTTTGATCAGATGAGGTGGTTTCCAGCGCAGTAAATGCTGCACCTGCTGGTGGGATAGCAGGGCGGGATGCCACGGGGCTGCTGTCAGTTATGGGGGCAGTTTTTGGGGGCAAACTCTTTTCATTGCCAGTCTGAGACTTTTTTCCCGCAGCAGAAATAACCCCTGGAGTACGAGAGAAGACCGTAAAATGATACGTTTCTGCCCCATTCCACAAATCAGGCAGACATCACGGCGTTTGCGGGGTCGGGGTTACTGCTTCGCGGGATATAAAGGGTTAATCGTGTGTGCGAAACGTTATCAGAGGGGCTTCTTCTTATGGCTGCCTGGAGTTTTGGTCTTCTGTGTGAAGTTCGGCTATTTGTGTCCGGCTTGTATATTATACTAATGCCCCGGGGTCTGTTCCCTTGAGAGGCTGGGGGTATTTAGAGGATTCATTTGGGTGGAAATATTCAGTAAATGGTTGCAGAGTACTGACAGCGGAGCCCCTGTTTTCCCCGATGAATATTAATCATTGTTGCCCCTCTGGGGCAGCTTCAGGAATCCCGTGGGAGCCGCAGAGGGAAATGAAAACTTGTCAAGTAACGAAGCGTTAATTAAGGGCCCTGTCTGCGCATCTGACAGGAATTAATTGCAGCGCTAATTAATCGGCTCGTTGGTTATTGTTCCCGGAGCAGGCAGAATGTATTACCCCATGTAACGGTCCTACAATTACCCCGGTCACGCGCGTGTCAATGAGTCCAGAAAATAAACCTCATGTAAAGCAGGAGGATGCAAAGGGGTATTATAGCAGGTAAAGGGGGTATTATCACAGGTATGTGGGGGGATTTTAGCCCAGGTAAAAGGGGTATTTTTTTTCCCCAGGTAAAAGGGGTATTATCATGAGCTTCCAGGGCCTCAAAGTCTCTGAAGGTTTCTCCATCTGAAGAAGAGACCTCTGAGGTCCTGAAAGCTAATGCAGCTTTACAGCTTTTTCTTTGTTAACCAACTGCCCTGGAGTGTTAGGGGCCCCGGAGACCCCCATCCGGTGCTAGATTTACCTCATTAGTAGTACCTGAGCCGCCATATCCCGCGCAGCCTGCAGCGCGAAGAGCCGTCAGACCCCAGCAGCGAAGAGCCGAATTAATCCAGTCAGAGCGGCTCCTCCCACCCAGTGTCCTTCTGCTCCCAGTCAGGGAGAAGGGAGGGGTTTAGGGAATAGAGTGAGCTCTGATTGGCTGTTCGGCTTCCTTCTCTCCTCACTTCCCCTCCCTTTCCTTTCCCTCTATTTTCTGTCAGTCACACTCAGGCTGCTGAGGAGAGGCCGGGGCCCCAGTCAGCGAGGAAGAGCCTCCGGCTGCAGTGACAGGAGGTCTAGGTCAGTTTAGAGGAGTTTAAGTGCCTAGTTTTTCCACCCCAGTGCTGTGTGGTGTGTGTGATATTATGTTGTGCTCCATATTAAATTGTTGCCAGTTGTCCTGATATAAATAGGACAGTCCTGGCCAAGTGTTAGGCCGACTGTCCGAGTCACCACAGATTGGTCCTTCATTGGCTGCACACGCGCAGCACCCTTCTTACAGTGAAGCTTGGTTTGCGCACATGCAGCAGCCCTGGGGAGGAATAAGGTGATGTCAGCGTGTAATATAACCAGGGTGTGACATCATGAGGGAATTTAGAGGGCTCTGCAATGAACGCCTTTTTATTCTCTATTCATTATGTCTCATTTCTGCTGTTGTGGAAAAAAGTGGCCTTTTTGTATAAATGCTCCAGGGCCCCAAAGTCCTCATCTTTGACTAAAGACCCCATTTCCTGCAGTGTGAAGATGGACGCGCTGCCTGGTTTCTGGTTATTACATGGATTTTGACTCCTTTCCTTACCGGCAATGTACAGAGAGGCGTTGCGGCTCCGTGTGGCCCCCAGCCGGTTTCGGGCCAGGCAGGTGTATACCCCCTCGTCAGATTTCCCCTTCAGTCGATAGAAGAAAAGCGAGCCCCCCGGCAGCAGGGAGCGCTGGGGGTGCACGTCGTCCTTACTGGTTTCCACATACTCTCCGTTCCGGTACCACTCAATGGTGGGCTCCGGGACCCCCGCCGCGCGGCAGTTCAGGGTGGCCGGCTGGTCCTTCTTTACGACCAGATCTGAAGGGTGGTCGATGATCACAGGGGGGGTTTCCTCCAGCTTATTACCTAAAAGAAATAAGTGGTAGTCGTGAGCACATTCAGCGTATGATGTCATAACGCTTCCAGGGCCCTGGGGCTTTTGTAACTGGGAGCGCACTGGGGCAGAATAAAGCCTCCTTTTAACCCTTTCATGAAGAAGTTGGCTTCATCATCCCACGGTCCTCTGGCAGGGAAAGGGTTGGCTCTGTCGCCGGAGTTTGAGCAGTATTATATAGGACAGGACGGACGCGGCTGACGTGAGGCTGACGCCACGGAATAAAGCCCTCAAAAAATGTAAGGAATTAGGAACAGGAACACGTTCGGAACAAACAATAGGGAACGCTCTGTTTCTATCCGCTTCAGGACGGGCTGTGCCAGTTATCGCTGCTATGATCTTGCAGTTAAATAACACCAACAGGTTCTGTAGCGCATACAGCAGGTGATACGTATTTAACAAATAGGAGGCCCCAGAGAAATTCACTTCTGCAGCAGTTTTGGTGGATGCAGTTTAAGGAAGATTTGGGATTTTAGAGGTAGGTTTACTGGCACCCGGGGGCATTGGACTTGGGGGCATTTCTAACACTCAGGGCATCACTGAAATGCCCCATTACATATATGTTACATATTAATTTATATACAATTCTGTGAACATTTTATAATATTCCCAGATTAACTCTTCTTCTTACGGGGAAAAAAAAGTTATTTAAATAGGAGCTGAACGTCTGCCCACTCCCTACTACTGCTTAGACTGTAAGCTCTGTGGGGCAGGGAACGCCTTTCCCACTGTATTCCTATTATAAATGTCTGTGCTTATTATATGGTGTCTCCCATTTATTATACTGGAAAGTGTAAAGGGCTGACTACATAATAAAAAATCTACGTGTATACAGAGAGCCGCCACCCGGCAGATGCTTTGTATCTTTTATCTGCCGCAGTTACAGGAGACAGTCTGCGCAGGATCGTCTTCAACTTCACTAAACGAAATCGAGAACCTTAAAGTAACACACTGTCATTCGGAAGATTAATGAGATGACTGACCGTAAAGATGAATTAAACAATGAAATGACTTTGATAGACGTAAAATTTAAGGTGATAAACTAAGAATTGGTGTAACTGAAGGAAATGCAGAATACATTTGGTTCGCGTCGCGGTGGAGCGTGTAAACTGTGACGCAAAGTCCTAAACCATTCAGTAAATGAGAAAAGCATCTCCAAAGCTCACCTTCCAGAAGAGCCGCGTCCACCCAGAAGAGCAAGAGCACTGCGTGCAGATGCGGACACATCTTCCCGGCTCCTGGTATGTAATATGTTCTATGTAATATGTTCTATGGAATTCTCTCAATCCAGAAGACGCGGCTCGCTGTAACTAACGGCAAAGTCTCCGGCTCTACTGCTCCGTGCAGCGCATTGGGATCATGTCACTTTCCGGCTGCGCTGTGACCCACCAGCCCTTGGCCAACCCCCCACCTGTTGCCCTCTCGGGGGGTTGATCGGAGCCGTTCGTCTGTCCGCGTCGCAGTTCGGTTTGGAGAAGCCGGATTTTGGGCTCCCAGTCCTTACTGGTCCGGCTTCCTTTAGTAGAGAATCAGGGAAGCGACGAATCCCTCCCATTTCCAGACGGTCAGAGGAGTTACCGCTTAACTAGACTTCCTCTCTTTAGGGCCCATCACAGAGCGGGGGTTAATGGGAACGAAATCTTTGTCTCTGAGGGTCGGGGGAATGATATAAACGGAACAGGAAGATGATCTTAAACTTGACAGACAGCGTTTAATAACAGAGGATAGTAGAAGAGTTTGACGATGCCAGAATATAACGCTAGTCAGAAGCTTAGCTTTACTGAGAGAGAAGTGGATAAGTGGAACAGCCTCCCAGTAGAAGTGGTAGAGGCTCATACAGTGAGTGAATTTAAACACGCATTGAATAGCTACAGGATATCCATATGCCTAAAATGAGGACTGATTAAGGTTTGATTTTTTACTGCAGGAGAATGGGGCTGATCTGCCGAGGGGTTCTGTGTTTCTGTACCCTGATCGTTATTAATTATCCTGATCAGAGAAGATCAGTCATATTTCACTTATTACGTAAATATAATAATAGAATAATATTATTTAAAAAAAATCATTGGCAGCCCTGGGAAAATTAATCAGCTTGGATTACAGCTTTCTGTCAAATTTAATAGAGAAATATAGAAATAAAGAAATATTTGGATGTATCGAGCGCAGAAGTCAAGCAGGACCGGTCAGACTGACACCTGGATCTGTGTAGGGGCAGCCTGGCAAGGGTTGCAATTGAAGATGTTTCCCTGTTGGAGATTCTCATTAGCCCCTCATTATCAGATCTGGCTGCCCGTGGACATCCATGAAGCACTGAGTGACCCCCAACACCTGGGACCTGATGCTATGAGACTGCATCACCTGCGCATGGCCACAGAAGAAGCATCGTCAATACCCGAGGACACAAATCTTTTTCAAGTAAAATATTGGAGCTTTGATGTTGATGCAGCAAAGGATGCTCCGCAGCCAATGCCCTCTTACGTTAAAGACATTGAACCTGGTATTTAACTCAATGTAACAATCTGTTATTGGGCTGTTTATGGCTTTTTAAATTATAAGCTTTCAACAGACTTTGAAGAGTCGAAAAGTGGGTTTTTTTTTGCAGAAATCACCATAAGTAACGCCGACCTCCAGGAACCCGGTAAGATCAAAGCCACGTTTAATGAAAGGTTGAGTAAGGAATGTACAGAATATAAATCTGAGAAACAGAAGTCAAACCATAAAAGAGAATACGTTCAAATAGCAGAACGCACAGAAACCCACAACGCCTGCAATTCAAACCCAAAAAGGATTCTACAAGGAGGGCTTACAGCCTCACACCGGGCAAGAGATGAACGTCAGTAAAATGTATAAAATGTAGTCGTCACTGTGAATAGGGTTAATGGTTTTGGGCTGGCAGATCAGCACTGGCCATTGGGGCTGATATCTGCTCTGTGCCCCAGTGTGGGCCGACGAGGGTCATTGTAATATGGGCTGCTGTAAGTATGTGCTGAGCCCACCGAGAGGGGAGAACATCTTCTCCATGCTTGGATACCTGTATTTCTTGAAGACTTTATGTAACTAGCGTGTCCTGTTCTGCTGTGTACTCTACGCAGCACCATGTATACTGCTGGCTCTATGTCTGGTTACTATTAGCGGTCTGTAAGCCGTGGCAGGAGAGGTACACCTAGCTGGCACTTTGCCTCTTTCTGTTTCTTTTTAGCAGCTGGAAAATACATTTCTTAAAAGGGAGAATCCTAAATCACCGTCGGGGAGAGGCGTACGTTTGTATCAGCTCCACAAAATAAAAAAGAAAAACAGCGATTGTTTTAAGGAGAGTGAAACAATTGTCCCTTTTCCTTGAATCTCCAAAACAGGATGAGAACGTCAGAGTTCCTGGAACGTCTTGGAGTAAAAAATAAAAAGCAGGAAATATCACTACAATGGGCAGAGAGGAGCCAGAAATGGGTCACCTTTCAAAAATAGACATTATCAGTAAAATCCTCACTGACTCTGTTTAGATTCACACCTTCACCCTCATGGCTGGTCGGAGCCCTCCATGTGTTCACTGCTTGTAAGAACTGGTTTTGTGTCATGTCCACGTGGCTGCCCAAGTGATAGACTGAGGGCTGACTTTACCAGAGCCCCAATCTTGCTTGAAAACCCCATGGATGATTAATAGCCGGGTCAGTCACCCTGTGCCAAATATATGCATTGCCCGTCACATAATGTTAGACAGATTGTCATTAGCCAGCCGGTTGGCTCCTCCTGGGCGGGTCATTTGGGTTTAAATACTCGTTTTGAAATAGGGGGAACTCAGAGAGAATGCAGTGAAATGAGGAAAAGCCTTCAGAGCTGATGATTTTGAAAAGAAAGAACATGTCGATTCGTGACTCTTGGATAAGATCCTGAGAGGATCCCAGGGATTAGAGTCCACAGGCTATAGGCTCCATTCCCTATTTTCTGCACCAGGTTTTCCAGCTGTGTCAAAAGCAAGGGTGTGTTAAACAAAGTATCAAACACATTGGCAGTAAATGTGACAATACAGCTCTACTTTTCATTAACTCTCACCAATGATGTTTGATGATTCGCAGGTGAAACTGGATATTATGTAACTTTTTAACATGTTACGGGTTCCATTGAGAAAGTTCTGATCATTGAGTGTGGACGGGCTGTGGAGCAGACTATGATTAGATGGGGTGACATCGGTTCAGAGCCCCCGGGCTCGGGTTTGTGGCTGATTCTGTTGAATACATTTATTGGGGATATCAGCAATAACTTCTAAAGCAAAGTGTGTATCCTACAGACCAAACGTTTAAATGGCCAACGACTAAAGAAAAGCAAAGGGCCTCACAGCTAAGGGCCAGAAGACTCATCTTTTAGGAACCAACTGTATAGGTTCAAAATTACATATACAGTGTTTGCATTCACAAAGTTGGATTTCGGCTATTGTTCCATATTAAATTGTTTTACAAAATTATCTTCAACAAAAAGAAAGGAAAGTCTTGATTCTCTGAGAATTCACTTCTGTTGCTGTGACAACTGTTTTGAAGAAAATGGCAGCGCTACAACCCATACTAGAGAACCCACCAACCCAATCAGAGAGCCCAGCAAAGAGCACACTAGTTGGGCACAAAACCAAGAGACCATTGGTAACTTCAAAAGAAGCGAGAGGGGAAAAGCCGTCCATAGGACACGAAGCACCTGGACGCTGGGAGTAATGGGAGAGAGAAGTCAAGAAAGCCATTGCTACAGACGGTCCACGGCAAAGACTGGAACACGTCATTGTTAGAAAAATGCTTATATTATCATAAATATTATTGCTGACAAAGACAGGAGAAAATGTCTAGTCTATGATATATCACGAGTTGCGCCAACATATCTACTAAGAGGCGTAACCTGCTTAAAAAGTAACCAATCAGAATGATGCATGCTATTCAACCAACAGTCATCCAACAGGATGCACTTCTTAAACAAGCATTTTGGTCAAAACACAAAAAAGTACAATGAAATGCATTTCTTCCTGAAAAGTTAATATTTTCTTAATGCAAAATACAATATTAAGGTTATTTTGATAATCAGTTACTAATGATGACTCTGTCAGCCATTGAGAAAAAGTCTTGATGGAAAAATCATCCCGGGAATAAAGAAATTACGAGCAAAGCAGGAGTGAGATCAGCAATTCACAGCTTGCCTAAAATCACCCAAAATGAGAATATTTCAAGCCTGTTTGTCCGTATATATGACAGATAATAGCATGCAATTGGGTATGCATGCAGAAATTATTTAGCTGAGGAGCTTACACTCTATCCATCACAAACCATTCACGTCAAACTTCATAAGGCTTCCCATAGAAATGTGAATGATTCGGACCAATTTGAGATTTCCAATTACATTTCTGGCTTCGTTGCTGGGTTTACAAGCTGTCTGGTTCTGGCTCTGTGTTATTAACCGGACCGTAAGGATTTTCCAGGTAGGGAAGTTCCTGGTCTTACCTCTGATTCTGTGTCTCCTGCTGGATGGTCGGTGATGGTGGACATGCCTCGTCTTTCTGTAGGAATGTGCCCTTCCATGTCCTTCATGTTTCTCTGCGTGGTTGCAATGGCAGAAGTTTACCTGCGAGCCGTGTCCCAGAGGAAGCAGGGCGAAAACAACCAGAAACCAGTGGATAAGCATATCTGGCGCAACGTATGGAATGACCTTCCCTGTAGAACTTGGTTCCAGATAATAACTTCCTACAGAAGATTCTTAAACTTGTCCTCTTCTCATGGAAAACCTACCCCCTTCTGCCCCCTTCTGCCCTTCTGGTAAATTATTTGGAATTTGTTATTAAGCATGTTTTCCACCGCTTTTGTCCTTTTTTAAGTCTCTCCTTCCTCCTCCTTTTTTTTCTTTATGAAGTTGATGAACAATGGTGTATAAAGGCACGCAGACCCCATGCTGTGAGCAGCTTTGAGACAGAGCTCCTCTCTACGACAGCCTTGGCCCGTCGGAATAAAACATACGGTCATTATAACACGCTATGTAAAAATCAAGACTTAAAAAAAACATATACGCTCCCAAAATTTGGGGTTTTGTTGGTAAATTAACATTTTTGGTCAGCCTTGATTTTCTTGGACGTTTTACTAAAATCCTATGGAAATGCGATTCTCAACATGATTGACTACATAAAAGAGTAGCCAAGGAACGTTTCCAAACAAAATTGATTGTCCTTTGATAGTTTTTAAAGCTTGTCAACGGAGCCTTTGTCAGCCCGGTCACAAAAAAACAGGGAAATTGAGGGAGCTTAGAACATTATCATTTGTCAAAAAAAAAAGGAACAATGCTGCCTAAAATGGTCACAATAGCGTTTATGGCCATCTCTGAAATCATTTTGTGCGGTCACCACAGTTGGGAAACGCTGTGTTCTCAGGGCGGCCATTTGGGGCTCCTTATTTCGACTCTTGTTTGAAGTCTCTGCCGTAGGTTCTTTCTTTCTAGAGATCTACAGACAGAGTTGGCTGCAGGAAATTTGTAACACTCAGCGTGCAACGCATCGATCATTTATCACCTGATGCTCACAGGCTGTCACCGCACCAATTTCAAATAGAAATAATAAGAATAATTTGACAATTGGTGATGTTGTAAAAAAAAATTACATTTTTACTATAGTTTGGTATGAAAATCATGAGTGTTCTTTTTATTAATACAAATGTATCTCAGAAAATAGATATTCTCAGGATAATTTTTTTGGCCTTGAGTTTTGGTAGGTGAACTGGGCATCTGCCTGCTTTACCAGACGGCTAGCCCGGGTCTCCCTCCATACATTTATTCTCATTAAATATACTGTAGATTAAAAAAAATAAATAAATTAATGGGTAGGACACAGTTTTGAAGTTGCTGTGTTCACCTATTGGGTAGAGGCTGCCGATTCACCCGTTGGGTAGAGGCTGCCAATTCACCCGTTGGGTAGAGGCTGCCGATTCACCCGTTGGGTAGCGGCTGCGGATTCACCCGTTGGGTAGCGGCTGCGGATTCACCCGTTGGGTAGAGGCTGCGGATTCACCCGTTGGGTAGAGGCTGCCGATTCACCCGTTGGGTAGAGGCTGCCGATTCACCCGTTGGGTAGAGGCTGCCGATTCACCCGTTGAAATTGTAACATTTATATAACTCTAAAAAAAATGGGCGGACTGGAAAAAAATGCGTATCACCCTGAAAAAACAGATGAGCTTTAGACTTTTCACCAAGGAGAAAAAGGTCATTGTTCTGAATGCGTTAATCCAATGCGCCGTTTATCGCTGTAAATCACTGAAGAAGTGTAGCTTGTTGGCTGCTATCCTCCCAACATCTAAACCAGTCGGTCGAGTTCATCCATAGTAATTCTACAGAATCATCTAAATGTGGTGCAGTTGCCATGGAAACCAACAGAATGTTACTAGTTCCTGCTTCACGTTTAGCACCAGATCCCATGCGTTTAATCCTGGAAACAATTATCTGCCATGCCGTGTGGTGGGATTTATCAGATTGTTTTTCCCACCAACGTTCTGGAGTCACCTGAATCTTTTTTAGATTTCTATGTTTATGGGTCGGCTTGAGGCCATTTCTGAAGCTTCTGATCGATGACCGATTCAAGTGATTCTTAGACACCGGATCCTCAACCGATCTCTGGCAGAGGAGTAGAACGCCGTCAACCATCCCCATCGCTTTATCATAGCGGTCAGGAGGGAAGAGTCGCGTCTCGGCCTCACATTCTCTGGCTCCGTCCTGTTTGGGTTCTTGGTATTCCGCTCACGTGTGCAAAGTCCTGCACGTTTCATGAGCCGCTGACAATAAGTCCCTTTCATCAAGTGGCTCTCAAAAATCAGTGTTTGCAAACCCCAAAGAGCCGTGGAAACGTCTCTGTGGGACTTCATCTGAAAAGCAAACGACGCGCGCCCCGGAACCTGCGACGCGTTATCATTGATGTTGCAAAAAAGTTCCATTTGACTCCTGAGGGACAGTTTGCCAACAACATGTTAGATTTTCTTAAACCAACCCTGTTTATGTAAAGCTGGCATCTGTCGTATTTCCAGGAAAAATCCTTTTTTTATTTAATTAACTCATGTTCGTGTTCCTCGTCCTTGATATTTAATCACGTTAACCTACGTTGCGTGTTGTATAAGGAAACACACAGATTTCACCTAAAATCCCTTCCGCTGGGCCTGTGGATTCTGGGGAATGAGTCACAAAGGGGTTAACTATACGTGGTATTATTGGCATAAGGGTGTTTGTTGTGTCTGGGCCATGACGCCTCCTGTGGCAAAGTGATCAGCTCTCTATTGTTCCGCATCTTTCTTGTAAGCCTCCTTGTTTAATGTCTCCATCCTTTTGTCTGTCTTCACCTGTGAACCTTTACCCAGCGGGGTCTGCCCAGGACACGCACGGCACACACGCACGGCACACACGCACGGGACACACGCACGGGACACACGCACGGGACACACGCACGGGACACACGTGGCCCCGGCAGGCAGGTAGCCCCAGCACAGTCTGAAGCAGCATGGGGCTTTTTCACATCGCTTGACCCTCAAATTGGACCTCAATCACCCCTCTGGGGTAACTGATCATTCTAATCCCTCCCGTGGAGAAGCCATTTCTTTTGGCTCACGGCTTTTGTTTAAATCTTCTGCGATTTGACAGCTTTTCAGGCTGAAACCGAGCAGATCAAGGCATTTCTAAAAACTGCTAAATTCGTTCTCACTGCAGGTGAACAATTTCGGAGTGTTTTTCTATTATTTCGATTGTTGCGCTTGGCTCAGACCACACAGGATCCCCATAGCAACCTCTAGGACAAGACGCGTCGCTTGCCATTAATTTTCCTCAAACCCATGAAAGAAAATATGAAGTCCGACCGCGGCTTCAGAGTCAGTTAAAATGAGAAGTTCATCTTTCTCTGTGGCCGTCCCACACAATGGGAGACAGAAGCAAAAAAAGGTGCTGAAAGTATAATTTTGTTAAAAGCAGACAAAAAAAATGAAAGAGAAAGGCGTTGAGAGCGAAGTCTTCTTCTGCTTGAGTGATGCTGAAAAGCACGGGATCTCTTTGTGACTTCTTCCCAGCTGGATTGTGATGGGGGTGCCACACAGAGACCCCAAAGCCATTCAGCGGGGCTTTGTTCAGAGTATTTTCCCACTCGGGGAAGGGACGGGGGGGAGAAACAAATGGAGAGCGTTGGGTGTTGGCGCTGAGAGCGGATAAAGGTAGTGATTTCAGGGCCATAGCTTTGCTTACATCACCCAAACGGCGCATTCACACGTTAATGGTTAAATCTCGATACACAATATCTTAGCGGCTCGTAAAATAGAACATTTCACCACAAATCCTCCTATTCTGAACAATGTCGGATCCGGCGGAGTCCTCCAGAGGGACGTCAATGAAGTTTTTAGACTTTTACCAAGAGAACAAAAAGTCTTTTCTTCCTCAGTGGAGTCACCAATCAGCGGGTAGATGAAGTCAGGGCTTTAGGGGAATTTGGCTGAGATTTATAGGAGGTTTGTAATACTTTAATGTTGAGTGGATTATAAACCGATCCAGAACAGATTCCATGTGCTGGTGTTTTCAGGAGTGTGTTATACATGACTTGTAGAAGAACCATTGTTTGTTGTGTCCCACGAGCCGGCAGGGTAACTCGTTCCCCCAAACACATTTAATATACCCGCGGTCTCTTTATGTAGTGGTATTTTGGCTGGGACTGGCTAAAGCACACTGAGCCCGTTGTCTTGGCTTTATTACTGGGCCAGTCAGCTGGATGTGCCCCGGACTGAATGCTGCCGGACCTCAGGGGCAAATTCAAAGGACTGAAGCTGATGTGGGGCAGAACTAAGCGCTGTGATAGGACAGAGGAAAGAGGTGAAGACTTTACATTAAAAGCTACAGAGTGCGTAACCCAAATACTACCCCGCGTACGCTCCTGCCATTGGGACAGACCTCACCCGCACGCTGCATTTTCAGTTGTTTGGTCCCAAATGGTCCATTGGCCATAAACCTTTTTAAAGAGCGTTAAAGAAAACGGGTTAATGAAATCTGGGTTTTCTGAGCTGCTGCTTTTTCTTGAGCAATTTAAGTCTGAGCACCAATTTTCTACGGTGAGGCGGCTCCCAGCGTCCGGGCGTCTTGTTGGTAAATAACCAGAAGCCGCATTGAAATGAGATGACGGATCGGCTGGGAAATGCTGATCATGCGCGACACGGTAATTGTGTTGACATTTCTGGAAAAAGAATTTCCTTACGCAACTTCATTAAGTTTTAGATGGTGCGCCAGGACCTGCGACGTATCGATGACAGGCGTTTCATTGGTTCACGACCATGTCGCTCGCATCATCGTGTTTTCTGGGACACTCCACCCGTAACTAATAGGATTGACTCGGATTCATTAAAGCCTTCATTATATCGCCTGGTTTAGTTTCCATCGCACGTTATCCACATTTTCCCAACACTTATCGAGGATTAAGGACCGCGGTGATCTGAGGCACCCCCAGCGGCCTTAGAGATTAAACCAATGCTTCACTCCCCCTGTGTGCGTTTAGTTAATAAGTGCCTTTTATTTAAATATGGAATGGTTTCCTGCATAGATTTCTGACCTTTTAAAGTTAGCTTTTTTTTAGCAGAGGTGAATTATTTCCTGTGGTTTACGTGGACTGTGTGTCGGTGTGTTATTATTATTATATCTGTTATTAGTATAATCTGCGATATTGGACACATTCACGTGTAAATGGTGCGTAATAATTATCAGCAACGGTCCTTATAATCCTTAAGGTTTCACAGATTGTCACAAATCTCTCTGATGATTTCAGCGGCTTATGCTCTTTATTTTACACTTTAACAATTAGATGGTGTTTAAAATGATGCATATATTTTATATTTGAGTAAATATTTTTATTGCCAGCTGTCAGAAAGTGGCCAGGGATAGCAGCTGGATGCACCTACGCTGACCACTGGATAGGTTACGGTTTTTTTTTTGGAGGGGGGGTTCCAGCAGGTGATGTAAGAAAACTCAGAAAAATGCTAAGACCCCTAAATCAGCGTCCCTTTTCATATGTTTAATAACTTATACCCGGCACCTGCTCCCGGAGCCGGGTTCTGCGTCAGGCCACGGATGTTAGGGTGAAGAAGCGATGACATTTTATGCTCTATCAGCAAACTTATATTTATATCAGAAAGCTTTATACACTAAGCCTAGGCCTCGGTAATAGAAGCGACACCCCCACGGGACCGGCGGAGCAAAGTCAGCGCATGCTTTAGGCGTTACTGGCAGAACTGCCACCTTCCTCCTGCTCCTGCGTAATATTTTCCCCGCAGGCAGAGCGGCCCATGCTTCTGGACCCGGAGCCCCTCTCTGGAGAAATGGCCGGTAACCCCTTGTCTCTGCTGCTGAGAGCTGACCTTGTGGTGTGGTGTCTGCGAGAGAAACGGCTGGTGGGCCTAGGCGGGGGTCCCGGGCTGGGGTGGCAGCCATAGTCAGACGCTGTCCTGGACTCGGTCGGGGAGTCTTCATCTTTAGAGGATTCCTGAAATACACATTTCATTGGGTGTTATTGTTCTACACGGCAAAATATTATTAAATATACATTGTAAGCTCGTTTGAGCAGGGGCCTCCTCACCTGTTGTCTCTGTTAGTCAATTTGTTATGTTACATACTACTTGTTATGTCTACCCATACGGAATTTGATGGTGCTATATAAAACAATAAATAATAATAAAAAGTGCATCAAATACACAATGTCAAAACACGGCAATCTTCACCATAACAGAGGCCACAGAGAAATGAGGGCAAGAACAAGTGCGCCATCTAGTGGCCTGATCCGGCTACTGCAGAGCGTTCCTTGTAGTCTCTGACCTGGAAACTAAATTCCAGGTAATTGACGCAAGATGAAAACGATCAGGAAAGACTACCTGATCTCAAGGTGTCCAGCTTGGAGGGAGTCAGAGGAGAGAAGAGAGCGGGGATGGGAGAGAAGAGAGCGGGGATGGGAGGGAAGTTTATTTCAAAGGAGCAGAAATATTACAACAAGAGACCAGAATCTAAAAATAGTAGATATTATTGGCTTCTACTGAGACGGTGCTGGATACGTGGAGCAGCATCCCAGCAGATATGGTAGATTAATACAGTAAAGGAATTTAAACATGCATGAGATATGGCGCCTGAATATTACAACAAATTCCCAGTGAAATAAAGAAAAAACATGAAACATCCATGTTTACTCTGTCCAAAAATAGTAAGTAACCATCCAGTACTGAGAGCCGTGGTCCAGATGCCCTGCGCCGGGTTCTATGAAATGATCCTCACCGTATCTTTCAGGATGTATAAAGCGACGGGATTCCTACATTCCAGTTCCTCTGTCCCTGGTATTATTTCAACTGCATAAACAACACAAAAATGGGATACGAAGAAGATAAAAGCAAATTCCGAAGACCCACCGGATTTAAGCTAATTCAAATGGGGGTTCTCTGTTGCCTCGCAAGAGGGCCCCGGACAGCCTCCCTGTTCCGCCGGGGCGACCCGGGCAGCGTGCCTATCAAGCTGAGGGATCAATGGAGGTGGATAAATCGAGTGAAACGCACACGACCCGGGGTGTCCCGCAATCTAACCAAAGAACGTGAAACGTGAAAGCCCAAAATGACCCTAATGAAGCCGCCGCGGTGCAGCTACCTCTGCGTTACCTTCGCGTTTCACAGGGACGTCCGTCTGTTCTACGTATTCACAGGAACCTTGTTTTTCCAGCCTCTGTTTCTTTCTGAAAGAGACCATTTTAAAAGATCTTTATTTTAATATTAAAATACATTTGTTTTTAGTCTTTATTATTGTAAAAAAAAGTTAATAATATGGATACGTTAAAAAATTACTTCGTACTTCCGGGACGGTTTCCAACATGCGCAGACCGTTACCAGGGTAGCCAGAAGGAATATTCCCCCAGTGGAAAGGATAATGTACAGCGAGCTTCTTCCTGGGTGAGAAAAGAGATAATATATTATTCCTAAGCGTTTTACTGTATTTCACGACCATTAAAGGTAACGCTACAGACATTTTCCCATCGCTTACGGTACACGGTGATTTTAATAGGGGGGCTGCGCCCGCTGCTGATCGGATTCTCTGCCATGCAGCTGTATATGTCATCGTGTGACATCACAACTCTGCTGATCGTCAGGACTCTGTGGTCTGGGGACAGAAGAATCCGGGAGTCGTTGCTCAGAGGTCGGTTCCCCTTCATCCAGACATAGGTGGGCTTGGTACCGTTCTCGTGGACACAGGTCAGCGTGAAATTATCTGTCAGCTCCAGAACAGAGGACGAAGTGACAGATACGTGGGGTTTGGAGATCGGGACTGTGGGAAGAGACAGGAGACATTACCGTTACTGAGCCATAACGCTCACCCCCACGTAATATTTATCACCTACTGTCCACGGTGAGATTGATGGATTGCTCGCCGGTAAACGTGTCGTCTGTGATGGAGACCTCCACCTCGTACGTGCCCTCGTCCGACAGGGCCAGGTTACTGATCAGCAGGGAGCCGTTCTCAAAGACTTTTATCCGATCCTTGTAGTCCGTGCGGAGACTTCCGATGATCTCGGTGCCGACGGACTGCACCACGGTGACCATCTTCTCCCTCTTCACCTGCCACTTCACCACCGGTTTATCGCTGCTCGCGCTGGCGTAGCGGATCGACAACAGGGCCGACTTTCCATACGTGCCGTGGATATGCTGGACGTGGCTGCTAACGTTCACAACGTCCACTAAGCCTAAAAAACACCCCACTTACTGTTTGCATGAAAGGGGTGAATCTGTGCTCGCCCCCCCTTTCCTTTTATTAAATGGTCAGCTGTTTGGACAAATAATTGACAATTTATAAAAAATTAAATATAAAAAAACTGCATCCCTGTGAAAATAAGTGAGCGGGAAACGTTACTGAATAGGAACGCAGGTCCGTTAGGGGTCTCCACACGTGAGAATAGAAACGAGAACCATGTTCTCAGAAGGTTCTTACCACTCTGCTTCGGCCCCCGTTACTTTGTTATACAGGGAAATGGCCACATCAGGGGCCAGAAAGGCTTTCTTGGCTGGGTGACGTCCGAAGCCACGGCCAAGAAAATCTACTCATCCTGAGACAGAAAACAGGACTGGCGACCGTATTCAATGGGACGCCCGTAGAGTCCAGGGGCCGGCAGTGGCAGAGGGGCCAGCGGGCTCGTTACGGGACTGACCTCGGCAGCCAGCGATGGTACCCAGGGGAGTTCAGCCATCCTGCAGGGGGCTGCACCGCCGGGAGAGGTTCTTTTAATGCCCGGTGTGTCAAGCTGTAAATCTATGCGATTATATGTCGGCTTTTGTACTTTGTGACCCGTTTTTAAGGTTTCGGGGTCCCAGACCCACCATGTGGCAAAGAAAACCTCAGCCTTTTCTCTTTAACAGAGCAGGAAAAGAAATTAGTCAAGGCTGGGGACAGAAGCCGCTTTCAAAGAGCCGCCGCCGTGCTTTGTGAGCTGGACACGGGTTGCTGGGAGAAGCGGACAAAGCCCTAGTGTCTGGGACGCTTTCCTCCCCGGGCTCAGAAAACGCTGCGTATAAAAACATCTGCATTGGGCAGCCACAGAACGGACAAAGTACTCGTTCTTACGGCCCGCGGTCGGTTCTGGCCCTGAGAGTCGCTGCACATGGCGGCCCCCTGGACCTACGGATTAAAGTGTCCCTGAGAGTAAAGTAGAACAGCCGCGTCACAATTAGCGCCCCCCAATGCATATTATTACCACAAAGATGCGCCCCCACCATAGCAGCTCCACGCTGAGTGCCCACGGATACGGACTACTCCGTACGTGGATAAACGAATATATTTCACCTGTCTAATGGATTGTGTAGGTGGACTGATATATTCTGTAAACAGATTAATATATAGTCTAATTTTCTGTAAATTAACATGCAAGTGGCTAGTAGATTTTGTAAGTTGGCTATCACATTCTGTAAGCGGCCATCAGACTGATTTGCTATGTGATCGGTGAAACGCGCTCCGCTCTACACATTTACAGTCATTTAATGGTTACAGCGGCGGGTGAAAGCTTTAATATAATAAACATATGACTGGACCCCCCAGGTCGACAGGACCCCCACTGGAAGCTGACGGCGTCTGACACGACAGAAATATCCGATTTCTTGCATTAAGGCCAAAAGTGTATTAACATTTTAAGCTTTTTGACGAAAATAAGCTTTTCTGAGAAGCAGCAGGTGTGACGATGATACCCCACGGGCAGACAGGTGCCGTTTATTAATCCCGTCTCAGAGCATCCGGCAGGATTGTGGCGCGTCGGCCGCAGTCTGACGGGAAGAGAGCGCATCTTACCTGCTTGGGTAGCAAGGAGACAGACGATGTGAAGGAGAGCCGGGGAGATCAGAGCTCTTGTGTGGCTGCTTCGTTCTGTCTTCATCTCTAAGTTTGGTCCCCCCGGAGGCAATTAGCATTCTACTCTGTGCACGTCCGGAGCCGGCCCCTGCCAGCCCCGAGGAGAGCCCGGCCCTGCCAGTCCCGAGGAGAGCCCGGCCCCTGCCAGCCCCGAGGAGAGTCCGGCCACCCTCTAGATACAGATCCTGCTGGGGATACAGAGAGCAGCAATCACAGGACCCCCCTCCCCTCTGACACTATACAGAGAGCAGCAATCATAGGACCCCCTCCAACACTATACAGAGAGCAGCAATCACAGCCCCCCCCCTTGAACACTATACAGAGAGCAGCAATCACATGACCCCGGCCCCCCTCCAAACTATACAGAGAGCAGCAATCACATGACCGCCCCGGCCCCCTCCAACACTATTCAGAGAGCAGCAATTCACAGGACCCCCCTCCCCTCTGACCACTATACAGAGAGCAGCAATCACATGACCCCGGCCCCCTCCAACACTATACAGAGAGCAGAAAATCACAGCCCCCCCTTGACACTATACAGAGAGCAGCAATCACATGACCCCGGCCCCCTCCAACACTATACAGAGAGCAGCAATCACAGGACCCCTGGCACGTGTAAAATGCTGCCCCTTGCAGGCTATGGGGGGTATAACTGGTTCCCCTGGGGCAGCACCTTTCCTGTGCAGGGCACGTGCTCGGTAACATGTATGTGACATGCATGTGTGTCTCCCGGGAATACTGATCTATAGGGCTTTCGGTTATTAACCCTGAGTATGCTGCGGATGTGCAGCGATTACCCATAGGAAGCTGCCATATTACTGCACCCAGACACCCCGCTTCTATAGTGACGAAATCACTCAAAGCTAAACGCCAATCAGCACGCAGCCTTCCTAATGACAGATATCCTGGCGCAGCCCTCGTTGCCATAGTGATGCGGGACGCAGCCGTTTGAATCTAGGAAGATGGCGGCACCCGGGCGCAGGGGAACTCGGCTGGTGGTGAATCAGGCGGTGCTGGCGGAGAGGAATCCCTCCGATATCGCACCCGTGGGAGCCTGGGTGGAGTGTGTCCGGGGGCAGAGAGACCAGGAGTGCGGGGCCACGGTGAGTGAGTGAGTGAGTGAGTGAGTGAGTGAGTGAGTGAGTGAGTGAGAATAGAGAGAGAGAGAGAGGCTGAGAGCTGGGCCCATGGAGAGAGAGGGTGAAAGCTGGACCCAGAGAGAGAGATAGAGATAGAGAGATAGAGAGAGAGGCACTGAGAGAGTTTCCGGTAGTATTGTGACACGAGACGCTGCCCTTTTCTGTACCGGCCCCTAAAATCCAGTTATTCCTCCCCACAGCCGTCTGTATAAACTGACCCGTCACTGTCATCCTTTCTCTTTAACATTAACTTTATTGGCTCTTCAGGTGTCGGCTCGGCAGGTAGAGGAGCAGCTGCTCCGACATCAGAGAGCGAAGCAGGAAAAGCTGCACCACTTCCAGGTGGAGGTGAGACGGCGGGTGAGAGAACACGCCAAGCTGCGCAAGAAGCGTCACATCCAGAAGTCCTATGATGCGGTAAGCGTGTTTCAGGTTTCTCTACATGTATGGAAGTGTCACTAACATACCCTTCCCAAACACCCTGAAGCCCCAGCCTGTGGCCCTTACAGACGGGCGCGTTGGGGCTGTTTATCGTTTATTGATCATTTTGGAAGTCGGACTCCATTGGCTGTTGCTTTGCGTTGTAGGTTCTGCTGGTTTAATGCTGCCGGTTTCTCTGGGTGTATTAACCGGGACGGATGAAGTCATTCCTGTACCCGGCACATCTTTCTTCATGCAGTTCTGTGCGTGTCGCAGCTCCCGTGACCGCCATTAATGCTTAGAGCGGGTCCCGTGGAGATGTGCATGACCGTGACGCTCATTCACACACAGCGCTGTAGGTGGAAAATTTCTCTTCCGCTTCGTATTCTTCTCCAGGTCATGAGGGAAGGGTTTGTCGTGGACCAGACCTCTGATGCTGCCGTGCATCTGACCCCTAAAAGGAACACGTGTGTCTTCCGAAATACGCCGGTAGCCATTTGCAGCCCCCGCTCGCAGTACGTTTCAGCCAAAAAGATCAGCGGAGGAGTCGATGAAAATAATAATCGTCCATTCAAACAGCAGGAAAAAACTGTAAGTGTGTCAGCCGTTCGCTGCGGGGGCAGGACCCGGAGGTAGCGCGGGGGCAGGACCCGGAGGTAGCGCGGAGACAGGACCCGGAGGTAGCGCGGGGGCAGGACCCGGAGGTAGCGCGGAGACAGGACCCAACACTCTATCTGCAACCAGCCATTGCCACCTTTGGTGTGTAACAGGCGTTAGCGGATGAATGGACGCGCCGTTAGCGGATGAAGGTGTCCTTAGCGTGCCCTTTAATGCCCTTTTATTGTACTCTGTGGCAGCATCAGCCCTCGCTTGGGCCAGCGACCCGAGTCATTCCGTGTCTCTTTATTGTGATTTTGGACGCCAAAGCTTTATGGCGTCCGCTCCTTGGGTATAGGTTTCCTCTTCCGTTCACCTCATTCGTTTATTACGCCTGCAATAAAATGATTTGGCACGGAACGGGTTGGGAATGCGAGGAAAGACCTACTTTAATGTCCCTGCACCCTAAACCTGTGACATCATCGTCTGCTGTATTACAGCAAAGCTTTGCATGCATCATTTCATGCGATACGAAGTGATTTATTAAGAGGGGCAGCGGTTCTGGTGAATTTGTCGCGTTTTGTGTCTTTTCATATCCCTTGTTTTCCGGAAAGCTCGGGAAAACCATGAAGCAAGTGCGTCGCCGACTGGCAGCTCTGAAGACCGTGGAGAGTGAAGGGTTAAGTCTCCCAGGCGGGGTGTGGAAGGTGTCCCCCACGCGGGATGTGAGTGCGATATAATCCAGTTATTTATTATTCACATGACATTTATATGGAAGTCAGATTCCAAAGGGCGCAATAATTACACCCTCCGAACTGCCACGCGCAGTGGGGGGGGCAGCACCCTGTCCCAAATGTTGCTGCTGTCACCGGTTTATGGTTTTTGCTGTCAGTGGGGGTTATTGATCCGGGTAATAAAGCTTTATTATTTTATTTGGCTCTAGAACATTTCTGGAAGGGCATTATTTGGGGTTTTGTTGCCAGGGAAATGAATTATTTTTTTAATGACAGGAGTTTGGCTTTACGTGGCCTGATCGTTATCCTCCATATTATTAACAGTATCTGTATTTGCTGTTTCTTGGGTGTCTGCGCAGAACCCCGTATCTCGACGATCTCCCGTGCCGCGTATGAATGAAGAAGGGAATGACGAACTGGTCCTGTCTGGGTACCATGATTTTCCGGTGGAGTTACTGGTGCAGGAATCAGGGGGTCGCCTTCCTGAGCAGCAGACATCAGGGAATGGGATGAGGCCCGTGAGTTTAATTCTTTATCTGTGTGAGTGAATCGGCTGCACAAGCTGAGGCTGCGCTGAATCCGTGATATCGGGATAGCGATCCAGACTGAACGGTGCTGGACACCTGATGCCTCGCAGGAGAGTATACGGATCGTCCATGCCGATGATTATGCATCCAATGGAAATACATTGTCCTGACATTATTAACGAAGGCTGGCCGGCCCCGGGGCTAACGCTCTGCTGCAGAGCATTTCCTTTTAGTGGCAGAAATAGGAGGGTATTAACAAATCTTGCACGTTAAATAATGTGGCGTCATGCGACGCACCGCTCCCCAACGCAGCGGCCTGTTAATCATAAGCCGACCAGCATGCGGCCCTAAAGTTGCCTGCTGGGGGAGTTAACATCTGGCTGTGCATGATGGGGAATGTAGTGTAACAGCTGGAGGGCGGATTAAAGGAGTAGTCGTGAATTATCGTCTGGAAATAAGTGAAGTAAACTGTCCCAAAACAGGCCAACGCATTATGACGAAGGTGAGGGCACCTGCCAGACATACTGTTTCTGGCTGCGCATGATAAGATTTTGCCCATTTGCTTCTGTTTTGCAGACCTGCAGCCTCTTAATGAAGGAGCCTTACCCGGCGGGTCCTGCGCCAGCATTCAGCACCGATTATCGCGCGACCCTCGTCCTCCGCCCAGGGGTAGATGAGGAGGATGAGCGAAAGCAAGTGCGTAAAAGTTGAGATATTTATTTAGTGTAGGAGGTTTTGGCGGTGAGAGGGAGTGCGTTCCGGAGCTCCGGGGAGGAGACTGCCGGGGAATGCGTTCCGGAGCTCCGGGGAGGAGACTGCCGGGGAATGCGTTCCGGAGCTCCGGGGAGGAGACTGCCGGGGAATGCGTTCCGGAGCTCCGGGGAGGAGACTGCCGGGGAATGCGTTCCGGAGCTCCGGGGAGGAGACTGCCGGGGAGTGCGTTCCGGAGCTCCGGGGAGGAGGCTGCCGGGGAATGCGTTCCGGGGAGGAGGCTGCCGGGGAATGCGTTCCGGAGCTCCGGGGAGGAGACTGCCGGGGAGTGCGTTCCGGAGCTCCGGGGAGGAGGCTGTATCTATTGCTCTAGATCGGTTCCTTTGTGTCCTGGGAGCAGCGACCCAACGCTGTGACACTAAATGGTACCGTCGGGAAATATGTCCCCAGGTAACTCACAGCTCTGTATTTCCAGATCAGATGCGCAGAGCCGTTGTAGAGGAGTCTATTCCTGCCCCGCGTGTCACAAACCTTCCTGGCTGTTCCAGAGATAAAGATCATAAAATAATGTAATCACCGTATAATTATGGAGGTCATTTTGCCATAAATATTATTGGTGACTTCCTTTTTATAAGCCACTTAGCGCTTTATTGTTTAGAGCAATCTGCTCATCCTGGAGATAATTGGAGGTTTCTGAAGGTCACAGAAGACACTCAGCTATTTTCCCAAAAGTCTAGACGGAGCTGAAGGTGATGAGTGACCCGGCTCGGACTCGGTGCTGACGGCCCTCGACGATTCATATTATTACTATTATTATTTATTGATTTGTATAGTGCCATCATATTCCACAGCGCAGTACAATGGGATCAAATCAATACACGGTTTGGGATGGGCTCCCCAATGTGCTTTACATGGGATGTCTCATCCTCTCCATTCAGAGGAATATTCGCCATAGAAAGCAGAGCACTTTGTTTGTATCATTACCGACCCATTCATGTGCAGAATCCCTCATTGTTACAGAAAAGTGGGGTCACCCCGTTAAAATATCAAACACATTGCAGTGACCGGGAATCCCTGTATATATCACGGCACACACACGCGTGACCCAGACATATGTTACGAGACGTGGCTCCGTTTGCAGGTTGTGTAAACATTTCCAAGACCTGTAATTACCGCAGATCTGTGTTTTGTGTTTTAAGTTAAAGTTCCTGTGAAACAAGCTGCATTTGGCAATAACTGGCAGGGCCCTCCGCGGCCTGACCTTTAAATCCGATCCCTAACACTTCATCA
The DNA here is from genome assembly GCA_009364415.1 of Spea multiplicata. Lineage (NCBI taxonomy): Eukaryota > Metazoa > Chordata > Amphibia > Anura > Pelobatidae > Spea > Spea multiplicata. Next base: position 13,694,788 of record VKOC01000007.1, read on the forward strand.
TCATCATCATCGTTATTATCATTATTATCATTATTATTATTACGCAACAAAGACTCATTAAATTTATGCAAATCACCACATTATTGTACAGCGCCACAGAATATGATGGTGCTATATAAATCAATTACTAATAATTATTATTCTTAACAGTCTATAGGGTTACTATACAGAGAGCCAATAACCCTCGGCAGATCTGCTCTTTTATTCCTCCCTCTGAAGGTTTAAACGCATAAAAACAACAATTTACTGATTTTATTCAGTTTCTATGGTGACCCACATATTTGTCACTTGGGAATTAATTATTTCTGGTAATTAAGGAAGCAGTGTTTAACCTGATGAAATAATTTATTCCCGGGGAACGTTTGGGTATTCACCAGGAAACACAATGCAATTTGTTATAAAAGGGGTCATTTAGCAGAGATAGTGGAACGGCAGCCACAAAGTTGCCACAATTTCGAGACGTTAAATATTTGACATGAAATATTCTGTCTCGTAGCGGCAGCAACAATACGGCGCGTACAGGAGGCTGTTCATGGATATCGAGAGAGAGCAAGTCAAGGAAACGAGACGCAAAAAGGAGCAAGAAAAGAAAATGGCAAAGTAAGAATTTTTTTTATTCTTTATTGTTTTATATAGTGCCGTCATATTCCGTAGCGCTGTACAATGGGTAGGCAGGACATAACAAGTAGCATGTAATGTAAAAAATTGGCTAACAGAGACAACAGGTGAGGAGGGCCCACAGGATCTTACAGTCTATGCTGGGAGTTATATTTGCACAGTCAGGAGCAGGGGGAATATAATCTCTGATGCGCAGTCAGGAGCAGTGGGAAGATAT
>VKOC01000007.1:13755364-13765668 GCA_009364415.1 Spea multiplicata
TATGTTACTGTATATAATATCCGGCCCGTTCTTATATACAGTCTGTATGTTACTGTATGTAATATCCGGCCTGTTCTTATATACAGTCTGTATGTTACGGTATGTAATTTCCGGCCCATTTCCCGTGTACGGCTTCCTGTTGTTGATAACCCAGTCTCTGTTTGGATCTTTGCTGCTCTTGCTGGATGTGAAGGTTTGGCCCCTGGGCCCCCTTCTGCTCCTGCCTCTCATACAGTAACCGGTTTCCGTTTCATGTGAATCTTCCAATTTGGGTAAAAATTCTGCGTCATTTAAAATGTAATAAGAAGCTTCTGGCGGCGGCCGCTCGGAGCTCAGAGCCTGGATTCTGCAAGCTCAGCGGTGACCCCCCCCCCGTTACATTATGTAAAATTAGCACTAATTGGGTAATAATGTGCGCCCTATAAAATTCACAGCCATCTTTCAGCTGATTATTAAACGAAGGTGACAGAAAAATGTCTCGCAAATATGGACCCTGACTCCCGGACACCTCTGTACACTACGTTTCTTTATATAGCGCCAGCAGATGCCGTAGTGCAGTCACAATAGAGAACAGGGAAAGTTATATATGTTACTGACACATCTTACATATATATGTATCTATTACATATACATCGTCGCCAGGGAGCCCGAGGGGCCCTTCTGTGGCCAGCATTATAGGGCTGAAGAGCCACACAGGGCAGATACCTTTGGCTTCCTGATCTGCGGCCCAGGAAATGTTAAATGTGTTAACAGCTCTGCCGGACATGAAGGGGTTAAAGGGCAGCAGGATTTAGAAGGCAAATAAATGTCTTTTCTGAACTATTTCTAAGGAGAGTTTGATCCTCGTCAGCAAAGAACAAATAAAAGGCCTGGACGGGGATGACATTTTACTGCAGACAGAGGGTCGTTTGCAGGCGCTAATAAAAAGGATCTGACACCGGCTAATAAAGCGAAATGAATTCCTCTAATGGCCTAATTGAGAGCATTCAGCGCAGCTCTGCCCGTCAGCCGGGGGGAATGAGATGGGGACAAAGGGGAGGGAGAGGGAGAAGAGAGATGGGGAGGGAGAAGAGGGATGGGGAGGGATGGGGAGAGAGGAAGGAGGGAGAGAGGGATGAGATTGAGAGAAAGGAAGGATGGAGAGGTAGTATGGGATAAAAAGAGAAAGGAAGGTGGAAGAGGAGAGAGACAAGGGAAGGAGGGAGAGGATGAATGGTAAAGAGGGAGATGAGGCATGGATAGAGAGAGATAGTAAGAGGGAGGAATGGGATAAGAGATGAGGAATGGGGAGGGAAAATGATTGGGGAATAGAAAGAGGAAAGTGGGATGGAAGGGAAGAAGGAGGGAGTTGAGGAATGGGGTAGAGAGAAAGGATGGAGGAATGGGGAGGGAATAAAGCAAGAGGGAGATGAGGGATGGAGGGAGAGAAAAGAGGAGGCATGGGAGAAAGTTAGGAGAGAGGAGGGCAGGGGGAGAGAAGAAAGGGGATAAGGGAGTAAGGAAGAGGAGGGGGTCCTCCCCCCACATGCCCCTGGCAGAGGCTAGGGCAGGCGATACGTGACTGATCTCCCGGCCCGATTACGGGGCTCATTTGCTCTTTCATTTTTAATTGATCTCCTGTTTAAATGGCAGCCGGTGTCCGCCGGGAGCTCGGGAGGTGCAATAACTCCTAACCCAGCCTGTGATTTGTGTTTCATATCCCTGCCCCCGACTCCTGCATTAAACAGGGATTAGCGCAGATTCGGCTTTAGAAACCACCACGTTATTAACTGCAAACAAGGAGCCTCCGATTGCCCTTAACCCTTGCATTGCAGCTTCGGCTGTGATTTGTGGATATTGGTTGGGATTTTGGGGTGCAGTACCGCTCACATATCCACATAGCGTGGCACTTATTCTTACTTTGCTTTTATATTTTCTACAAATTAATGGTTAGGGGCCCATTTTACACGGTCCAGGGGTTCCAGTGGCTTCCATCCTCTTCCTGGCTGGGCATCTGCCCGCTGGGCCATCAGATAAGCGGGTGGTCTGGACGCCGTGAGCCCGGCAGGTTCACTGATTGTCGGATAAGTTCCCTGAAGCTCTGAACCCTCCCCAAATCTTCCCTCTGATCCGACCTGCGCCCCAATAACGCTGGCCTGACCAAAGCCAGAGGCTTAACTGTTGGTGTGCCAGAATATACGCAGTGACACAGTGCTGGAAATCTCTACAGATGAAAGGGTTAAATGACTAATGGCTGATATGGATGTTTGCCCCCAGGCACCCGCTCTTCCCGCTCCTAACACTGCTGTTTGAGAAATGTGAACAGGCCACGCAGGGCTCGGAGTGCATCACCTCGGCCAGCTTCGACGTGGACATCGAGAACTTCGTCCACCAGCAGGAACAGGAGCACAAACCGTTTTTCAGCGAAGACCCCGAACTCGATAATCTGGTAAATGTGAATATTTGTGTTTATAGTCCAGAAATTCATTAGCTGGGACCCCCCGGAGTCTGTGAGACATTGCAGGGGCAGAGAATTGTAAAAATGCTTACGTTGAGGTAACGGGGTCTCCGGCAAACTCTGATACCTGATGACCTCACGTGAAGCAGGTATGATACAATGTATTGTTACACAGGTGAGAGCCGCTGGCCCTCGGCCTCCTTCCAGGGCCACCCCTGCCCACTGGTCACACGGAGGTTAAAAATGAATACATGCGGATGAGGAAAGGGCCCTCACTGAGATCACTAAGTCATTCATCGCTTAAGAAAAGTAAAATGGGACCAAATGGGAATCCTGGCCCGACCACGGCAGGGAATCCACGGAAAAAGCCCCTGAATTAAACGATTTCAATCCATTTCACTGCCGTTAAACGATTTGTGACACTTTCAGAAAGCGGCACACAAGTTCCCGCTCTTTGGCGCGAATAAAATAACTTCCTATTAATGAAGGTGTCGTCCATCGTTAGCCGCCCAATCTATGAAGCGTCAGCTTTTTATACCGAGTTTTGCTCAGCTTTCGGGTAAATGTTAATAGTCCGTCTCTCCAAAGTGAATTCTGGGAGGGATTGCATTTTAAAGGTCAGCGAATGTAATCTCTGCGGCTGGGGGGCCGCGCGAGCGAACAGCGCCGGGAAAGCGCAGAAAGAAAGCATTTACACATCTCCTAAACAGCGTCCTGAGCGCTGGAAAGATTTTAGCACGAGTCTCGGTAATTGTTAAGTCTCCCCTGGGGGGGGCGAGAGCCAGTGTGCATGAGCAAGCGCCATGAGCCCCTGTGCGTGAGCGAGCGCCGTGAGCCCCTGTGCGTGAGCGAGCGCCGTGAGCCCCTGTGCGTGAGCGAGCGCTCAATGAGCCCCTGTGCATGGACCGGCGCCGTGAGCTCCGTGCATGAGCGAAGCGCCATGAAGCCCCTGTGCGATGAAGCGGCGCTGACGTGAGCTCCGTGCATGAGCGTGAGCCCCTGTGCATGAGCGAGCGCCATGAGCCCCTGTGCGTGAGCGAGTGCCATGAGCCCCTGTGCATGAGAGAGCGCCATGAGCCCCTGTGCGTGAGCGAGCGCCATGAGCCCCTGTGCATGAGCGAGCGCCATGAGCCCCTGTGCGTGAGCGAGCGTGGAGTTAATGAGTTTCACTTTTTTCACTTCAAGGGCAACAATAATTTGGAAGCTGCAGTAATTTGGTTTTGCTCCCGGCAGCTCAGGCCTGATTTATGAGATTAATATTTACTGCCGGTAACTCCCAGCGCAGGCGCGGGTAACGGATCTCCGAGAGTGCGCCCTCAGGTCAGAGCGGTGGGTTATAGAACTTACCGGTCTTAGAGAAACCATTAAGGACTTCTACTAAGCGATGGAATTACCTGCATCCACATCCCAGGAGCCTCTACCGGCAGCTCTCCACCACACCATGCGCCGCCGCGCCTTCCATCCAAATTCAGAAAAACTGTTCTGGCGGAAAGAGGATGAAAAGGCCAGCGACATTAGACATCATTAGAGCAGAAATCATGTATTCTGCGCAGCCTAGATGCACATAATTAGAAAACAGAGAAAGGTCAGATCTCGCCATTATCAACTCAATCAGCCGCCGCGCGCCGCGCAGGCAATTAATTCAGCATCTGTGTTCCTTACAGCCCGGCACACGTCTCGCGCGGCACCGTAACTCTTCCCTCGGACAGATATACTGCCTGGCCACACCACGCTAAGTGGGAGATGGATGTCGCGCAGATATTCCTGTGCTGTACATGCGCGGCAGAGAGAAGCAGGATAGAAAACCATTGTCAGCAGATTCCCGCCTTATCCGCCTCACACCGATCTCTTTATTAATGGGGACTTTACAACTTCTGGGCCAGAGCAGCCGGGCCTTCTGCGCACGTCGCGTATATCACGTTACACCCAACATGTGGACGAGGTCACAAGTCAGAACATTCACTTGCTGTGAGGTCATAGGTCCAAAGATTTAACTTACCATCTCATCCCAGACGCAGATCCAGGGGCTGCCGGTTCATGAGTGTTACACGCTACACTACTACTTTGCCAAGACGGCCGCATTTTAGTAACTATGAGAGAAATGAATATATGTTTTTGATGATGTCATTGTCCGCCCTCATTTATGATGATTCCGTTACCGGAGCTCTAGCATTTCTGTGAGGGGGGTGTATCAGCCGCATACAGGGGCTGCCGGGTAAGAACGTGTCACATGTAAAGCAAGACCCCCAAAGCTACCCCTTTCAGGTCATCACGGGGTTAATGCACTAGGCAGTCATGCCCTGGTTGGGGTGATCCGGTGTTAACGCGATGTGCGTTTCTCTCTCTTCCAGATGGTGAAAGCCATCCAGGTTCTGCGCATCCACCTGCTGGAGCTGGAGAAGGTGAATGAATTGTGCAAAGACTTCTGCAACCGCTACATCACCTGCCTAAAAACCAAAATGCACAGCGACAACCTACTCAGGAATGACTTGGGGGGCTCGTACTCCCCAAACCAGCCGGCCAATAGCATCCTGACCCAGGTGAGACCTGACGTCAGGTGACATGTAACCGCCTTGGGGGTCTGCAGGTAAAATGTATCGCTGACCCGTTCTGAACCGGATGAAATGTGTCAGTATAATGGCCAGATCGTGGTTAACCCCGTCAGCTCCATGGGGCCACCTGGCTCCGGAACTGGATGGTAGCCCTGTAAAGCCCGCTGCTTTCATGACGGCATGGAGCCTGAACCACGCATGAGGTGGCGGTATTAGGCCTGTCCCAGTAGATCTTCTGACGCTTTCAATGGGAGGTTTCAGCGTGTGGTTGCTGGAAAGCAGGGGTGGTCAGATGTATGGGGGGTTGTTGGGGCGTTAGCGGTGGGGAGAGTGTAGGGGGGGCACTTGCACCCTTTCCCCAGGAGTGACAGCCGTTCCTCTTCCCGGGATATACGTGTAACACGGGATGTGCCTCTTACGTGTTATTTCTTCAGTTTCACCGACTTTATCACCCAATAGGTGGGTTTTTTCTTCAATTGAGAACAATGAACAGAATCCCGACGTGCGGAACGCGCAGGAACATGTCTGGCGTTTAATGATCTCAACCTCCGACGTGCACATTAATATTGGGAATTTAGTGAATGTTTTAAAAATCTCATTTTATCTCCAATGAAGGACCAAATTAATAATAAATATGGAAATAAAAATTCTCTATCTAATTTAGACATCCTGAAATAACTAAATCACTTAATCACTGATTTTAAGAAGGGGAAAGGTTTTTTCCTTGTTTGCTAATATCCTCTAGAAATAGACTTATTATTCCTCCAGCGCTTTATTGCAGTTTCCCTTATGAGCGAAATTAGCAAGAAACTTGCATAAAGGAGGACAATAATTGCTCAACGAGCATCTCGTTTTAATTTATTAGCTTCTATTATTGCGGGTCGTCATGGCAACAGCTGGCATCCAGGGCGACGAGAGAGATGTTTGATATGAGCCAAGGAGGCTGCAAACTCCGGCGAGCGGAGATGCACATTTTTATCAGTAATTTTGCTGAAAATAAGAAGTGAGAAGTTAATGAGATGTTCAGCGTTCCTGCGGCTGCTGAGAAGCGTTTTTTTAAGCGTTGATCTAATTAGAATGCGTCGGTCAGGAAAAAGAGCGAGAATTCAGCAAAGATCTGAGGATCCAGTCAAAATATTAACCCTAAAATAAATAGCTAATGGAGCAATAATTACCCCTCTGTGTGCCCCGACAGCCCCAGCGCTGCTGGCTCAATGCAGAGAAATCCCACCCAAAGGGGCAAAGCGCCGGGATCTGTGTTATTTATTACCCACAATAAACAGAGTTTATGTAACATAGTCGGGCAAAAATAATCGGCAGATTATTTTATAAAATACCCCCTTAAACGACATCATTGATAGAGAATGCAAGAAAAATAACCTATTTATATATTATATATTACATGTAAAGAGAAGGCTGGTAGCGGGGGCCACGGACCTTCACTGGCTTCTCATCCAACAGTCAAATGGCCCAAAGCACAGAAAGCTACCTTCCCCTGGCAGATCAGAGCCGTCTGCCCGTCTAATCTGGCGGCTGTAAGAGCTCAGACCTCGCTCGGTCCTCCATCTTGCATGGAAATGGCCCCTTATTCTGTCGCGGCTCCGGGAAGATCTGTCTTTTACTGGATTTCGAATCTTTCGTCCTGACCATCGGCCCTTGATGGATTATGGTGGGATGTGACCCCTTGGTGCGTGGGTCGTACAGATAGCCTTGACCTCTAGGCATCCACGGATCAGCTGCTGGCCAACCAGCTCTGGGCAACGTCTGAGGCTCCTTATTTTGGAGGCCTGCCCTGATGTCCATCTGCAGGGGAGGCCGGAGAAGTGGACCGTGGGAAGTCATCTGGTTTCCGAGCCTGAGCTGCTTGACGAGAAGCACGGGGGTCATTAGGGCCGAAGCGAGTTGACTCCACAGCTTAATGGCTTTGGATGCAGATAATTAAACGTGTGGAACTTGTGACGGTAAAGCCATAATCTGAGAAAACGATTGCACTCAAAAATAAACTGCAGATCACGCGTGTGCACAAAACACAGTCACCCGTCACATGCTGTTTATAAATGTATCATCTATTGTAGCTAATAAATTTCACACAGTGCGTTATTCTAACACCATGCTCTAACATACACACTCTACTGTCATACAGTAACACACACACTCATACTATCACCATACAGTGACACACACACCGCATTCTAACACCATACACAGGCATACACACCCATTCTAACACCATATACCCGTACACACTCTACTGTCATACAGTAACACACACACACACTCATACTAACACCATACACTAACATACCCACAATCCAACAGATATACTCATGCATACGCACTAACACCATACACTCAACACACACTAGCTAGCTTCCATCTTACAAACATGAAATATGGTAAAGTCTGGAGTGTATCACCCTCCTGGCCAAGGACCCAGTACAGTCTTAGCTCTGACAGCAGCGGGAAAATGGGAAGGTTCAATGGGGCGACGGTCAGATTTAGATGCGCCCCTCACCGGGTGAGATTTCACTCGCATGAATGTCTGTTGGGTGCATGTGATTCTCGTGGGGGATAACAGACGGAATCTAAGCGGGCTGTGAGTCCGGGTTAATAGAGTCGGTTTCCATCATAACTCTGCTTCCTTCCCTTTCCCAGGACATGTTACAGAACTCCCCGAACTCCCTGAGCGCTTTATCCCAAAACCCGCCGGGGATCGTGGTCCCTGCCTCAGCTCTGCAACAAGGAAACTTATCCATGACAACCGTCAACTCGGCTCAAGTCGTGTCAGGTGAGAATATTGCCAGTTATTGAACATTGTGACGAGAAAGGCTTGTGATGTAATCTAATCGCATCCTAACTTGAGGAACATTATGGCACTTAGAAGATTATGAGGTCATAAGGGTTTTTTTTTCCACTTTAACTTCTCACGGAGAGACGAGACGGATCCAATGTCTGTTTAATAACGTCGGCTCTCCTCATCTGTCGCAGTGCCGGGGCACATGCGCTGTCCCCGCTTTCCACGAACATGACAATATCTGTGAAGTGATGATCAATGTACATTCAGGGTTATCCTTCCCCAATCTCTACGGCCCATTGTACCGAGCTGCAGAGTATGATGGTGCTATATAACAAATAATTATGATAATATAAATACTCCTGGCAGTGTGGCCCCTGGTGCGGTTTACATATTCTGTCCTGGGGGTCCACTGGCTCGCGCAGGGTACCGTGTTCGGCTGCTGGCTCACTGCAGCCCCCGGTGACTGGCCATATTTATTGGCTCCTTCAGCTTTTATCTGGCTCTTTTTATTGTTCGGTCTCCTGTCTGTGAGCCGGAGGTAGTTTATCCTCCTTATTGTCTCGCTCCCCGAGGAGAGGAGGCCAGCCTCGCTATATTGTCTTCCTGTGAACATATCCCCTGATATCGTTCCATTATTCATGAATTAGAGCGCCTGCCGCCCTCTCGAGCATACGTTAACCCTTCAAAGCCCTCTTTCCTTTAAAATTTATTTACCAAATCTGCGGGGTGAAGCAGGAATATTCTCTGTATTTTACTCACTGATGTCCGAGCCGCTGGAATAACATCTTTTTGGGTTATTTGGGGGGGTTTTGGCTGCTCGACATTTTCAACTTTCCAAATTATCCAACTCCCCCTGTGCGGCAGATGCGTTATCCAGATAAATACCTGACGTGCTGTAAAGCTGCGGGGATAAAGCCCTTGCGTAATTTTCATTTTGCGTGGGGATTAATATTCTGGTGAATCTGTATGGGGTTTTTACTGTTTTTATATATTCTAATTGACTCTTATTTCCTCACTAGGGGGTGCGTTGTACCAGCCGGTTGCCATGGTAACATCGCAGGGTCAGGTAGTAACTCAGACAATCCCTCAAGCCGCCATACAGATACAGAATGCGCAGGTAAGCTCCGCCCACGGAAAAGGCGGGGTTTTACTTTTATTATTGGGGCATTGATAGTATTTACATACAACATACTAATTACACCCCACATTGCACATGTACCGACCTACACGGGAGGATAACGCACAGCGTCCCATGGCACCCCCTGTACAGGAAGCCCCCGAACAGCCATCTTGGAAGCCCACCCTCAGTTTTGTTGTCATTTAGTCTAAAGGATGATCAGCTTGGGCCATTTTGGGCTGCCAGCTGTAGCTCTTTTCTATGAATACGATCCCCAGGTCCTTGAGAAGATGGGCCGTGTTTTCACTTATAACTTTTCCATATTGCTGACCAGCGCAGGTAAAGTGCTGCCCTGCAGTAAGGGGGATGTATAGACTTATGGAAGGGAGCCAGTTAGTCAGTTATACATCCTCCATACTGCAGGGCAGTACTTTACCTGGGCTGGTCAGCAATATGGAAAAGTTATAAGTGGCCGACGTGGTCACCCTACCCCAGCAGCGTCCTCTCGTGGGTTGGGACAGGAGAACTCGTTGCATCAAGAAACATAACGCACGTAAAATGTGAGAGGGAGCAGCGAGTGTGCAGCGCCACGGAATCTGCTGCCGCTATAAAATGTAACAAGTAGGAAGCGGGGAAGGAAAAGTCAATGAGTTGTAATGAATCAGACGGCATGGAAGTTACTCCAGTACCCGGCGGTACCCAGGCCGTGGCTTCTGGAACAATAGCCACATTTCTGTGTTTATCTGCTGACCTTGTAGGAAGTAGATTCCCGGAATTTCACTTACCCGAGGCAGGTACCCCAAAGCAGATACCCCGAGGCAGGTAACCCAGGGCAGGGAGTGCAGGATCCGACGCCCCCCATGCCTCTCTGGAACATGGCGGGTGATTCAGGTTCATCCTGACTTTGTGTCTCTCGAGGGGCAGACAGTCTTTCGGTAAAACGCGTTAAAGAGACTTCTGCCGTAGCCTTTCTCATGTATTTTTCGGGCCGTGGTGACCTGGTGGCTCCGGAGTAGGTCTGTCATCTCAGAGCTCGTCTCTTATCTCACATTCATGCCCATGCTGGAGCCTCGTTTAGTTATCTGGGTTTGTACTGGGAACCTACATCTGATCCCAAACACTTTTTAAAGGTTTGAAGTGAATTTAACCCTAGGGAACTGAATCAACCTTACAGGAAATGCCCCTACACTGAGTGTCAGTGCAGGAAGGGCCCCTACACTCAGTGTCAGTACAGGAATTGCCCCTACACTCAGTGTCAGTACAGGAATTGCCCCTACACTCAGTGTCAGTACAGGAATTGCCCCTACACTCAGTGTCAGTACAGGAATTGCCCCTACACTCAGTGTCAGTACAGGAATTGCCCCTACACTCAGTGTCAGTACAGGAATTGCCCCTACACTC
>VKOC01000007.1:13773929-13797233 GCA_009364415.1 Spea multiplicata
GGAATATACAGGGATATAATGGGTTATAAAAATGGGATTAGTTATACAGGCCGGAGAGTATATAATATATAATATGAGGAATACACAGGATATAACGGGTTATAATAGTGGAGGGAAGTAGAGCCACCCGTGGGGGGGGAGCAGACACAAGATAAAAGGCATTTGCTGGGATCTGGCTCCATTATCTCTGGGAAGAGAGTAATAAAGACATGTGGAAGCCATTATATGAAGGGCAGATAATGTGGTGCAGCAGTGTTTCCAAAAACTACACTTAACTCTATCACCTCCAGTCACTTATAGCTAAGGAGGCATTAGAAAATGTTTTGCCATTTTGCTGATATTATAGCATATTTTTTTGTTTTTTATTTGCTTTTGCCAAATTCAGGCCATTAAAAAAGTATAATAAAATTAATTTAAATCTTACTTTAATCTGGAAACACTGGGCTTATTTAGTACAAATATGGATTTTAGCAAAACTACAGACCTTCTTTAAGTTTCACAGAGGCAGCATCACAATGGACAGACGTAACATACAAGCGCTTGGTGACATCCATATACACGAATTATATATATATATATATATATACGGGGAACGGTGCAGAATTCCTCAGCACAGTACATACAGAATGTGCGCAGCTAATAGCCGCGAGCCCGGCCCTCATTACCTAATGTATTGGTTCATCTTGGTCCATCAGTTCCAGTTCTGCTGGACATTATCAATATATGGACTGTAAATAAAAGCTGGTAATAGAAACATCATGGTTTATCTGTGTGAGTGGGTGAGTGTGCAATGAGTAACCTGCAAGAACCAGCTTCACGTCTTCAGATCTTCCAGTAAAAATACATGCTTTATCACCAAAAGTATGTTTCATCGATGACGTGTCCTTCAGAATTGTCTTATGAGGATGGTTTGGATGTGGAATGGAAAAACTCCCTTTTTTTAAATGTTTGATAAGGAAATGTCTTCTTCACCATAAAACAGACTAATCCTGACAAAGGGTCAACTAAGCCTCCCTTATTCTGATTCTTAATCTCTCACAGGACCCTTTGTCTTCAAGCCTCTTTTTTTCCCATTCGTGAAAGAGAGGAGATTGTAACATTTTTGTCAGCAGGATGGACAATTTTTCAATCATCAGGAAAAGTAGAATTTACAAAATTCTCTCTGTTCCTCTTCTTCCAAAATCCTCTATTTTTTTCCCTGGCAAGACAAAGGCTTTAGGAGTTCAGGGAGAAGAAAAGGTGCGTGATCGGAGTCATCATCAGAAGGCCTTCCTCACGCAGCATTAACTGCAATAATAACACCTTAACGCAACGTTACGGAGAGAAGAACGGGCATCGCAGCTATATGAAAAGTGTTCCATATTTACCCCAATCAAAGGAGCCCACTACTGATAAAAACCGATATCACGCTCACATGCATGCAATGGGGGACAATGCGCTCTCTCTATATATATTAAACGCTCAGTGATTACAGATAACATTTGCAAAAAATTGGCTCAACGACGCCTTATTCCGGCTTCCTTATGCGATTTTCTCCCTGACATGTACAACGAGTTAGAAGCGGAGTCGGTGGTAGAATGTTATACGTTGCGTGCTTTCTTTGCCAAGTTTTGGAGTTAATGTAAATCATCTTGTATTTAGTGGACACCCTATAATGTTTCTTTGGATTTTACACACAAAAGAAATAATTCTCTGGATTTAATCTCATAAGAACCTAGATAACAAGCAGTTGTTTGGAATGTAACTTTCCCAGATATTTGTTCCAAATTACTAAACTAAAACTGGAATACAGATCATGTCCTCCGTGTTTTAAATCTGTTGAAATCCAAGGAAAGTTTGGGGTCTGGATTTTGTCTCCAAACGACAGTAAATGAGTAACCAGAGATGTATTACATTCTATGCTGAAAAACTAAGCCCCAATAGCTACAAGTGATGTTATCGTCCTGATTAATGGCTCGGTTCCCCAGGAAATACTTTGGCTTATCACATAAAACAAGCTGGCCCAACATCTCCGCAGACCTACTAATTGGCTTCCAAATGTCTCTGGGATTTTTTACAAAACCAGTCGTGGTTCTAGAGACCCGGGGTGGGTAATTGTACGGCTTGTCTGTTCTGTACCATGACCGGAGTCCAGGTGCACGACAAGGCAACGCAGCCCAACTCATGATATCCAACACGACAGGAGTTGTATCTGCTGAAAGCCAACTAAAAAGTCAGAGCTTTATCCTGTGTAGTTTTTAAAGGAAGAGAAATGTTAGAACTAGATACCATAATCTACAACCAGAGGCTTAGATGTAACATAAGGAAGTTGTACTTTACTGAGAGGGTGGTATATAAGTGAAACAGCCTCCCAGCAGAAGCGGTAGAGGCTCATACAGTGAAGGAAGTTAAACATGCATGGGATAGACATACGGCTCCGGAAGAGGAGACCAACGACTCATTAAGGTTTGAGTCTTTACAGACCAGACGGGCTGAACATGGCTGATCTCCTGGCAGATTCTACACTCTGTGGATACCTCCTGTCAGGAAGCTTGGGATTGGAACCAGTAACCCTCAGCCCAGGAAGTCGTTTACCCTCCCATGTCACCAAGAGAAGGCTTTTTGGGATTCCGTGCGTTTGATTATTGGCAGTAATTACTCACATAAACCGAATAATGGATCTCTTATTAGTTATGGTTGAAAAATAAGCCTAAAAAATAACATCTTGTTTATGTAGCTGAGAGTAGCGAGTGACACTCATGTCGGAGAGCAGAATATGGGTCCTCTGACGCTCTGTGACTTCCGGCCCCTGGGTGGCATCATTACAGACCTTTGTCTGCCTTTGGACCGACTCTCCAATCTTGCCTTATATTTCACAAACTATATTTTACGTGGAGTCCAAAGAACGTCTGCCATAAAGAAATTATCATAGACTCCAGTTCAGTGACGTTTGCAAATGGAATTTTGAATAAAACATGATTGAAAATGTTCTGATCAGAATTTATTTGCCTTATTTTTCCAACTCCAAAACTAAGATAAAAGGACATAAGATTTGATTCACTGAACTGTCTAAATCTAAACTAATTGGTAATAATGGTCGAAAAAGCAGCGTTGGCCAACCCATGAACCATGGCATAAGAAGGAACACAATGCTGCTACTGAGCTAAATGAAATGCATTTTGTTTTATTAATCACAAACAACTATATTTATTTAGCACAGAGGTACTCGCTGCAACACATTGGCTGTAATGAGCTTCTGCTGTGGCAACACCCTGCTGTAATGTCGGGTCCACATTCAGACGCGGCATCGGCACACACTGAGCTATGGTTTTCAGATGGACCACTACGACTGAGATGGTGTCTGGGATTTTGACGTAACTGCAGTCTTCTGGGGTAAAAGGGCCACGTCTGGATACATTAGCAGGTGCATGTTTTATTCACACGCTCCTCAGCAGGATTACAGGAACAAAATAAACAACTCCTCGCTCTTCTGAGCCCTTCCTAAACACAGTGCTTTGTCTTGCTAACCCCGGACAGCTTGTCTGCTTCCCAACATAAATAACCGCTAGGCTCTCTCGGCCTGAAAGGCTCTTCCCTGCTCTGCTCACAAACGACTCCCAAAGGCTCTACACGCAGCCGGCTCTTTATAGCCCTTAATAGGCCACAGGTGGCCCCAATCAATTAACCAGCTACCTGAGTCACAGAAATATGGACCAGACTTTTCAGGACATGGACACCTTGTTATTTGGATGGAGAACCGGCCCACGCAGGTCTTCCGGATACCCCAGAGACCCAAAATACCCTGAATAAAGCATAGCAAATATTATACTATACCCTCCCTGGGGCGTACATAGGGCCGGAAATACTCAGTTTAAGACCTCTCACTCTGCCAGCAGTTAGCGAAGGTTTTTGGATTTGTGTCCTGGGAGTTGCATGGGATACGCATTTTAAGCACCGTCTAGATGTCTTTTACTTGGGCTCATGGACTCTGAATCCCTGCTCCTGAACAGGGGCAAATACCCAAACACCTGCCCCTCGATGATGCAGTGACATCAGGGGGTTGAAATGTTCACCTCTCCTACAAACTCTCCATTTAGTGAATAGACCCCTCTGCGTATGCATGAGCTGCATATCAGTGGAAAGAAGCTTCTGTGACATATGTACAGATTTCTCTTCTATACTGTCTTGTCTGACGGATCCCTGATTATCTTTATAATTTTATAAAGGAGCTCCCGCCATCCTGTCCAATATGTTTAATCATTATGTAAGTAACACCCCCCCCCATAATTACCACATGTTCAGTAACCTAAATGTTTCACGCCGGTACTCGCCTACCTTTGATCCTCTGGTCCTCGTGACCTGGAAGCACCCTGGAGATCGTAGCTCTTCAGCGGTCACTTTACATGCAATGCAGAGTTCAACTTATCGTGTATCGTATATAAATATGGATGTCAGAAAAACAGCGGCTTTTTTCAGCAATAAGTTCCCTTTTGAGACATCATTTAAGGGCCCCTTGTAACAGTGTTAGACTTTAATTATTATTGCAGGGAATCAACAATATTTTGGGCTGTTTGGTGATCTTGCCCCATGGAGGTATAAGTTTGGGTTCCATTTTATTTCACCGGAAGGCCTGACCCTGAAGACTGCGCATGCTGAGAAGAACAGAAGAAAATAGTTAGGCCCTAGGTCATAAAGTAAAGAGATTTCCAATTATTTTCTGATATTTTTAGGAATCTTGGCTTGAAAAAGTGACTTTTCTTTATATGTTGCTGGTAACCCCCACATTGCCAATGTGTGATCCCAAAGGTTTTTCTATTTCCCCTCACAGTCCTGTATTGGAGACTCAATAAAAGCGGTAAAGCCCTGTCTGCCAGGAGCCCCATGTCCCAGCCTGATATATGAACTTGTGCAACAGGGACGCCACCGGGGACGGGCGAGGAAGAGACTGCCGCAAAAAGTGAACCAACATCTGCAGCGTCCCCTGAGTCGGTGTCCATCCTGGGAAAGGGCTCTTAGCGGGACAGTATCCATAGGACTAGGTTTCGGAACCTCTGCCCCGGGCACACATTGTTTTTTTATAGACCATTTGGATACAGCTGTGTCCCCCCCTACATGTTCTTGCAGGGCCCCTAAGGTTGAGGGCTCTAAATAAGGTTGAGGGCTCCACGAGTGTTTGATAGACACTCGTGGGTTACATGTGTTTTCACCATTGAACAGTCCCTGGGTATCAGACAGTTGGAAACTATTATGTCCCCAGTAAATGCATTTTCCAGTTGTGCTTTGCTCAGCAGGATTCCAGAATGTTCCGCCTCTTCTGATTGGCTGCTGGTGTCCGAAGGAATGTGCGGACTGCTCTGGGATCCAGGCATTAACAACAGCTGCTTGTTACCACATGGGGCAAAAAAGGCAACAAATAACGACGGACAAATGGTTGTTTCCTCCTGTGATGAAAGTATTAATTGAAGTCCATTATTTGACTTATTTGTTAAAAAATTAAAGAAAAGACCAAAGTTCAAATGTAGTTTGCGCGGTTGAACTATGTTTTAGGAGGCGCGGCACCAGCTTATAAATAGCTATATATTTGACTCATAATATGGATGGGACAGCATTCCATTTTCTGAACAAAAGAGGAAAAGTCTGCGCATGGACCCAGTGGGATCTGTCACCGTATCTTTTCTTCACATAAAAATAATGATAGCATTTTCACGAGATAGGAAGTTTCCAAAGTAAAATACAAAAACCATACAGGACCTACGTGTTCCTTGTTAGAAAATGCAATTCATAATTAGTCATAAATCATACTTCAAAACTAGAATTAGATTCAAGACTAGAAACATGGAGCAGCTTCCCAGCAGAAGAGGTAGAGGGTAATACAGTGAGGGTATTAAACATGTACGGGATAGGCATATGGCTCCTGAATCTAAGACGAGACCAACGACTGATTAAGGTTTGAGTCTTTACAGCAGGAGAAACGGGTGACCAGATGGGGCCGCCGGGGGCCCATCTGCTGGTAGGTTCTAGGTTTCTATGTCTGAAACACGAGATGGCTGTGCACCGTGTGAGCTGTCTGTAAGTGTAATGACCTCTACCTGCCACTAGGCTTCACCCTACTTTGTTGCGGTCACACTCCCCTCCGCCGGCTCCGGATTTAGGTGCTAAAGAACCCCCCGCTTGGCAAACAGCAATCTCTCTTCTGATTTGTGGTAAAACTCTTTATGAATTGCCTTCACTGGGGCAGCAAGAGTAAGAATGCGAGGCCTATTAAGACAAATGTCATCAGCACGTCTCTATGCCCAGTACACAAACGTATGGCTAAGTCTCGACAGCACTGACAGGCACCATGGTGGGTAGAGGCCCAGACGGGGCACCTCTGCATAGTTCAGTTTATTAGTAGTGGAGGCAGAACTGATTTGCGCCTTGACGGCTCTTCCGCTTATTCCCGGGAAGCAGGGCAGGGGCCGCAGGAATTCCACACGTCCCTCATAGAAAGGGTGTCAGCAAAAATCATAACCAAATGTACCCAGGGTCTGTTTGACATTATTTCAAAGAAGACGCCAGAAAATAAAGTGAATTATAGATGAGAAAAATACCTTTGTACCAAATGAACATCATATGTAACCTGTGGCAAGAGAAATGCTGGAAATCAATGTTTTCAGTCATGGTTTCCTGGTCCCTGCAGTTCATTTCTGGAGCTGAAAAGAATGCATAAATTTCAACGGCGCTCCGTGTGTGTCGGCTGTGGGTAGAACACGTCTGAAAGACTCGATCCATATAGATAGATGGACGGAGATACACGTACACAGAGAAGGTCGCCTATGACCCCTGTCCCAGAACGTTCTGCTCTTGGTCTATGGGAAATCAGATCATCCCTTTATTACAATGAAAATACGAGGAAGCGCCAGCCTCGCAAACACACCTTTAGCATGTGCCGTGTGACATCAGCTCTGATGGTCAATGTAATGAACCAAAGAGGTCCAGGACTTCATCACAACATAACTTTAACCTACTGAAGAGATGCTTCTACTGCTTGGCTTGCTCTAGATATGGGCCCTGCTAGATCCTTTTTGGGTGCTGTATTCCTTCAGTACCTCCCCACCATAACTGAAACACACACACACATACTAACACTCACTTACTCTAGCACCATACACATATGGACGCATGCTGTCCCTCTCATACCACTAACTCTAGGCTCACTCCTGACACTGTAGGCTCATACGCCGACACATACTTATGCACATATACTAACACCATACACTTACACATACATACATATACACTCAGACTCTCACTTTTTCCCTTTCTTATCATTCATGCAGTTGGCACAGCCCTTCCTTTTACCTGAGCCCATGTTTTTACTTCTCATTGTCCTCTCCATGTTAGCTGAGGCCCTATTATTGCAGTCACGTAATGCACATTGGTTACTGGCTCCTTGGTGGTGTGCACTCACCTTAGCAAGCCAGTAGATTTATATTTTTGTTTCTGTGTTATTAACCCTTTCTGATCATACTGACGTTTTGTTCTTATGGAGCCAGTCATTGGCTTCCAAGGAACATAAGGAAGAGCGAGGCGCTTTCACGAGACGCAGAACAATTCATGTCCCTTTGAGGCTGGGCTGTGGAGAGACAGCGGGGGCTGTAAAATTAATCTTTGTGCATTACCACGAAAGGGCATAAGACATATTTCAGAAATGTCATTGAACTATGTATCAATAATTACCCCTGAAATGGCATGGAATGCCAGGTGTATGGCGCTGTCAGATGGGTAAGCAACCCAGGGGCAAAACCGAGAGGCCTCAACATTTTGTAATTTCCTTGAAGCATTACTCATGCATGAAAATGAAATAAGGCCAATAATTACCGGTGACGTAAGTTTATTTAATACGAACAGTTTAAAGAAATGGAGAAACATACAGAATTGTCTGTAAACGCTGCATTTATGGCCAAGGTAAGAGGGAAAGGTTTTAATAACCAGCCGAGACCAGCGCAGAGCGAACGCAGGTTATTTCTCAGGGAGGTGTCAGCGTGTGTGAATGATATAAATAATATTAGATAAGGGCAAGCGCATGCGCTCCTGCTGGGGTCCTTAAAGCCGAGGCTGGAATGTGATACTCAGTAACAGGAGCTGGAGTCAGGGGCTTAGTGGAAATGAATGGCCCTCTCTGCATTGGGACAAAGAATGGCCCTCTGTACCTCCTTCTGTAGGCTATTTTCTTGCTCCTTTGAATTATTCCAGCTCCCGTGGAGCGGCTGGGAGCAGAGGGAGGGGAGGATAGGAGCTGAAATGTAAAACACATTGGCTGGCAGGCTCTCGGCGCTTTACCTCATTCTCCTGTGGAGACCTGTTCAGAATGAAATGTTACTTTTGTTTTATTTCTTCCAGGTCCCAGCCGTGGATAGTTCGGCCTGGCCTGTCTGGAATGCCTTTAGATTTATCCGAATCCCCCATCCTGCACGTCCACGACGCCTCACACTTTGGGAACGAAGACTGCTCATAAAATGGGCGCAGCTGTAAATGACTCACTTCTCCCGTGTAATGTTTGTTTCCCGGTCGCTTGTGCGGGACAACACGGAGCTTCTGCCCAAACGGCAAGCTGAACCCAAACGTTCAATATATCTTTATCTTAACAGACGCCGGGGAATAGCTGCGCCCGCGAACAGAATGGCGTAGAATTTAGCAGTGTACCTTATACGCTCACCGACAATTCAACTGTGAATCCTGGAAGAAAAATGAAAATAGATCAACACGTACATAGATTGCACGTACCTTTCTTTCCTTTTAATAACACTAACGTTTAGCAACTCAAGGGATTTCTCTGTGTTTATTGCACATGCAATCTAACAATGAGCCGCTGTACTTTTATCTAACTCTGCAGACATTTTAATGAGAGGATAAAAGACTGGAGTAACAATGATGATCAGCTCTGTTATAATGTAGCCAGCAAAATACGGAGCACTTATTGCCCATACGCAGCCATCTAAGACTGAGAGCCAAGGTGTGCCGCTTTGTCATTCCTTATCCATGGTCACATGGGCGCCCTCATTTGCATACCTCTGGCGTTGCATTATAATGAACAATGACTTATCGCACCTTTAATGTTTACATAATCTATAAATGATGTAATATATATATATATATATATATATATATATATATATATATATATTATATATATATACTTTACCAGATGTGGATCATTCTATCAGACTCTCTATCCTGCTAATTACTGGTTGGTAACTAAATGAATGCATCACATTTTACCTAATTTAATTGATTTGTTGAATTTTCCCCTTTTGGTGTTTTATATCCACCCCAAACTCTTCTTCAGTTTTAGCCTTTTAAACCCAAAGTGTTCTATTTGCCTTATTATGCTTTATAATTTCTTTGCTTTTGCAGAACGTCCCCTTTCTGATAATAAGTCAGGATTCCGTTGATGCCTTCTGCCGACATGGACCCGTGAATCAGAGTAATCGAATGCCTCCTGCACTCACTACATCTCATTCCTGGCATCTATACCTGTCCAAAAAAGCCAGCATCTGGAAACTTTTTCTCTAATGACCTCATTATTTTGCCTCTGCGGCTGATGATGAATGCGCCTCTTTCTGGACTTTTACAAAAAGGCCATTAGGTTGTGTTTGCCTGTTACTGCCATCACTCCTATCACTCCTATCGTAGACAGTTCATGACAGCTGTTTCAATGTAATAATTAATTTATTTTGCCTTGGTGGAGGACCCCTCAAACCTTTGAGTTTCAGGAGAAGAGATGAATTTGCTGACCTGACAGGACTCTGTTCTTAATGCTGCCCCAGGAAGGGTAAAGGAGATCAGGATACATTTACTTGCCCTAGGAGGAAGCTGAGACCTTGGGTCATTGTAAAACCTTGGAAGTCTCATGGAGAAGGGATTCTTTTGGCGAGCGAGGCCCATTCTTTGCTTTTAATGCTGTGTTTTATTAGTAA
Source organism: Spea multiplicata (assembly GCA_009364415.1). Lineage (NCBI taxonomy): Eukaryota > Metazoa > Chordata > Amphibia > Anura > Pelobatidae > Spea > Spea multiplicata. The sequence continues at coordinate 13,783,868 of VKOC01000007.1, forward strand.
CTGCAGCTCAAAGCTGATTAATAGCTGGTAGTGGGCTCCGCTCCTCCAGGCCCCTTTACACCCTGCGTGTACGGGGAGGTTGTTGCAGGTTTTAAAGCCCATCTGTAACAGCAACCATGGAGAGGTTAATCACCGACCAACACACCTTCCAGAGTCTGAAATGGGCAAAGAGGGGACATTTTGTCCACAAGATGTGGTTAGTGGCAGGGCTCAGGTGGGCTTATTTGTGTAACTGAGTGGGGCATTTAAAAGAAGAATAATGCATTCATTTACCCTGTTTAATTTATAAAGCCGTTTCTATACATATTATTGGGGCTTTACCCAGACTTTGTGCCCTATTGTGGGTATTTGTGTAACTGAGTGGGGCATTTAGAAGATGAATGTACATTATTTACCCCCTTTAATTTATAAAGCCATTTCCTGCTGTTTCTATACACATTATTGGGACTTTTAAGGCTGTGGACCACTGTGATACCCTAATACCCAGAAAACACAGAGATTGGCATGGCTAAACAGGGAAACCTGTGCGGTATGACCTCAAAAACATCTACCCACCTTTCTCAGTAACACACTGGGACTGACCCCAAGTGTTGCCCACCACCTGTAGGTGTCCCTGACCCCCTCTCACCCTGTAAGAACGGCCTTAGGGAAAAAGGGTACGAGGGACCAGGTTAGTTTTAACCAGGAATGCCCTAGTCATTAGTAAAATGCCTTTGTGGTCTGACACCCGAGTGGAAGTTTGAACTTCTGGGAAATAACATCTCATTTTAAGCTGCTCAATAAAACGCTGTAACACTATTTATAGTGAAGGAGACATCACAAGAGACCAGTGTTACTGCTTTCAGCAGCTCTGCGGTATCTCAAGAGCTCTGGAAGACGTATTAACTTTCCTTCCCAACATTAAAAGGATTAGGATTCACCTTACAGAAGAAAGTTGGCAGAAAATAACTGGACATAAAGAGATTTCACAAAAAGGATATCTATTTCGATGTCCTCATTGAAAGATAAGACAGATTAGAGAGCCTCTTCTCTAGATTAGTTTGCGTCAGGGTGTAAAAATGGCTCCCGGTTCCTCTGAGTTCTGCTTAATGCTGTCATGGTTCCTTATTCCTCTGAATTCACAGGATTGCTGTCATGGTCTTGGTTCCTCTGTGTTCTGGGTAATACTGTCGTGGTTCCTGTGTGTGTCATGGCTCCTAATTCTTCTGTGTTCCAGGTACTGCTGTCAAGGCTATTGGTTCCCCTGTGTTCCCAGTAACACTGCCATGGCTCCTTATTCCTCTGTATTCCGGGTTACTGAGTCATGGCTCCTGGTTCCGTTGTATTCTGGTGTTCTGGGCAATGCTGTCATCACTCCTGGTTCCTCTGTGTAATGCTGTCGTGGCTCCTGGTTTCTCTGTGTTATGGAGAACTGAGTAATGGCTTCTGGTTCCATTGTGTTTTGGGTAATGCTGCCATGACGCCTGGTTTCTCTGTGTTCCAGGTAACACAGCAATTGGCTCCTGGTTCCATTGTGTTCCGGGTAATACTGTCATGACGCCTGGTTCCCCTTCGTTCCAGGTAATGTAGTCTTGGCTCCAGATTCCTCTCCGTTTCAGTTAATGCTGTCATGGTTCCAGTAGTACTGCCCCTGTTAATCACATATAAAGAGTCCCAAGCTTATTTTTAGGGCATTTTCCTGCAGATATTTAGGGTTTCTCTAATTAGTCTGGTATCCCGCTGTTAGTACTTTGTGCCTCAAAGCAATAAGTATTACCCTGAATGGCACTAAATCTGCAGCCCTCTTGGCCAGGTTTACACAGCCCTGCACTGACGCTTTCTTTGTGTATGTAAGGGTTAAAGGAGCAGTCTCAATGTTTACCTTTCTCATGGCGGAGATGCAGATGATGCTTTGACCCTGGTCACTGCTGCTCTGTAAAGCGTCTGGATGATCAGCCATTTTACACTGTCATGTAAATGAAAGCTCCACATGGGTCCCGCACAAATATCAATGTGTTTGCCACATCTGCATGAGAAAGAGGATTCCCGTGCTCTGCCGAGGCCACACACTGACCTGACACAGGGGCTCTTTACAGCTCGGCACAGACTGTTGTGGCTATTGTGTAGCCCACATCATCTCTTAGGAATTAAACACAAGGGCTGACAGCTCCAGGAATAGTGCTATAGATCATGAAAACATCAAGTGGTTTGTGACTGAAGAGATAATATTGGGCAGCATCTCACCTATTGGTTATTTATTGGTAATATGTTAAGAGCCTCTTTCTATGTTACTGAACCTTGGAAGAAGCTGGAAAACCCTGTTCATGGTGGAGACCTGAATTTCTCCGTAACCTCCACATGATTAATGGCTCCAGATTAACTGGTTTTTTTCCTGTTAAGAGGCAGCAACCCCCCTGACCTGGACCTGTCTGATGTGGGCATAGTGGCCAAGTGATGTTAATGCATGGACGTGGCTGTAAGGGTACAAAATGGCAGATTATCTAATAAGGATATGTCTGCAGATTTCCTTAAATGTAACCTCTCAAAATATGAACTCATCTTCCCTTCCTCCAATGCTAACATTTCCCTAATGTTAACGGTGCAATCATTTCCCCATCTCCTTGCGCTCGCTGTCTTGGTGTCACCCTTGACTCTGACCTCTCGTTTACCCCTCACATTCAGTCTGGATCTAAAAACTGCAGTCTTCATCTTAAAAACATTACTCTTCCTAACACAAGATGCCACTAAGGCTCTTGTCCATGCCCTCATTATCTCCTGCCTGGATTATTGTAACTGTCTAAGCTGGTCTCCTTCACACCCGTCTCGCTCCTCTGCAATCCACCATGAATTTATCTTCCTTCTCCCATCGCTTTACTAAGCTGCCTGTGCGCTTTAGGATTCATTTCAAAATACTTTCAAAGCTCTTCACAGCTCTTCCGCACTTGCATCTCCTCACTCATCTCTAAATACCCTCCAACTGGGTCTCCCCGCGTATCTCTAAATACCTCCTGCCCAGTCTCTCCACTCATCTCTTCCAAAAAATCCCTTAACGCCCTCCCACATTCCTTCACTCACCTTTCCTCGTCCCTCTCCTGGGATAATTATACTAGTGTGGCTGCTCCATCTCTAACAGCGGCACTTTTACCTCTTGTGCAATACACCCCCAACTCCTTCTAGATTGTAAGCTCCTGGGAGCAAAGCCCTCCTCATCTGTTGTTTCTTTGTGTTATCTTGTTAGGTTATATACTACTTGTTATTTCCTGTCTACCCTTTGTACAGCTCCTTGGAATCTGATGGCGCTATATAAAACAATAAATAATAATAATGATGATACATTATTTACTAGCCCAGTAAGGATACAAACAAGGCCCATTACATGCACAGTGCTGGCATGTGGAACCCAGGAACCCACAACCGGCAGTGAGAGTACCTAACCAGCCGCTAGAGACCCTGAATTTAGGGGAGTTGGGGGTAAGTGGTTGTGGAGTTTCACTTGGCAAGCCAATTAACACTGGTTAGAGCAGAATGTCACTCAGTGAGAGGACTGGAACCGCTCCGGGTAGAATGTCCGACTCAGGTCTGATGTTAGCATGATCCGAATTCTGTGGTCTCCCTGTCTGAGGCAATAAAGGCGCAGCCAGGGGACGGATCTTACTCCACGGACAATACTTGTCTTTCTCCTTCAAGAAGCTGTGAATGGAGCTCCCTTGTTTGTGAGCTCAGTGACACTGGAGGGGGTGAGATTTGCTGCAGACCCTTGTGTTTAATGAGGTGACTCTCAGTTGTAAGTGAAGCAGAAGGCGGAGTAGGTGGACTGACCCCTGGCCTCCCCGTCTGTCAGCCGCCAGTTTTATAGGTTTCGTAAGCAGCTCGTATGGAGACCCACCACAAACCCCAGCTCCTCATACTACTGCCTCTGATTTCAATATGAAAGCGTCGTGTCTCTCTCAAAACTCTCTCTGTGACCGGGTTGAACATTCTGTGAGATAAGATCCAGAGCCATCCTGTCAAATTACTTTAGCTGTAAAAAACCAAAATTATTGGCGCAGGAGACTTTCGTGTTTTTTCCGAATATTATGGCAAATAATGCCTGATGCAGGACTGTGCTTAGGTTTAGAGAAGGGATGACAGAAAGGGCCGTAGAGACCTGGCATGGGTAGCAAATATTAGTAGTCCCTTTCAGATTATCCAGGTCATGGGATTTAGGTTCCTATTAGGTCAGGGGATTTAGATTCCTATTTCCCCATCAGAAGGTTTGCCCCCTGTTGGATTTTTTGGGGGCAGTTTTAACAGATTACCATCTGAGAATGAAATGCCCACGAGCCCCATTCAGATGATGACAGGTTACTGTGTCCGCTCGCTCTTATTAATCATGGCCCACAATCTCATTGCCTCCATTTACTGCGAGCTGTCACTTCATAATGAGAGAAATCACTCAGGAAACCTAAACAATTTCCTCCACCAGACGAGGCTGTGAACCAAGCAAAGATCCCTTTTATAAAGCTCTGCAGTCTTGGGAAGTAGGAGAGAAGGAGCTTTCAGTATCTCTGTCGTGTTACATTTGGATGAACAGCTCCACTTAGCAGCATTAGGAGTGACTGATAGGATGATGGTGTGGGGCCAGTGAAGGCTAGGAGGGCCCTTGAAAGGGCCAGTGGGGAAGTTCTCATCCCAACATAATCTCTGCCTGTGGAGAATAGAGCAGCTCCCAGAATTTGAGCTCCAGTTTATGATGTAACTAGTAAAATGTGCAGTTTACCAAGGTGCTTTATAGTCCAAATGAGAGGATGATCATATAACTGGTGGTCAGAAGACCATCCACTGACCCAAACCCTGACTCTGAACAGGCTTATCCAGCAACCTGTAGTAATAGTGTCACACTGATGGGAAACTAAAGTCAAAGAAAAGGACATCAGATGCGTACTTTGCCTAGGAAGCTGGAACCTTTAGGGCCAGTCATGCCCATAGGCAGCAATGACTTGGATGCCGATGACCAAGTCTCTTTGCTTTCTCACGTGTTCCATGTGTCTTAACTGTACCTTCACAGGGATTTCTGAACTATTATTAATCAGAATCTTATTGATATCAGGATTTATGCCAAAAACCCAGAATGCTTTCACACAATTTCTTTGATGCGTACATCACAAACTTATTGTGTTAAAACTTTTCAAAAACAAATACATTTTAACACATTTTTAATGTGCGTGCCACGGATATCCATGATCTGCCCAACTTGGCCCTTCCCTGGAAGTAATGAAATGTAAAATAACTCACAGAGGGCCATTAACCTTAACCAGCTGCAGCAGTTTAAAGAGCAGAGTTCTCTCTGTGCCAGTTTGGTAATACAGGGGTTAAGAGGTGACCCCCACGGCTCTGTTGCAGCCCCTTTCACTGGGCTAACAGGCATAATGTGTTCCTTCTTAAAGGGTCGGGGGCTCGTCACTCCCCTTCTCTGCCTGGGTGAAAAATGGAGCAGCAGGGGTGGCTTATGTGAAATAATTCTCAGGCTAAGCCCGTCCTGTGAGAAATGAGCAGGGGATTGTGGGAAAGCAGCTAACGGAGCAGTGTCAGCCCGGATTCCCACCTGCGCATGTGACAGGCTGATAAAGACACCCATTGTGTGCAGCTCATGGTGAGGTTTGCAAAAGTGACACCTGCCACCCACCCGTCCCCTCTGCAGCCGCAAGAGCCTCAATTCATGTTCACGGCCAAAAAAATTCAAGGGAAACTTTGCAAAAACGCCATGAAAATATTCCTTCTCCTCATCCTGTGCAGTCCCTGATGGGGGAGTTTGATGTTCATTAGTGGGGAGACTGAGAGCAGCCAGGTGAGACTTGAAAGACAAAGCAGGGAGAGCATTCTAACCAGGATTATCGCTTTAACAAATTCAGGGTCGGGCCGAAACTGGGCAAATAAACAAACCGATCGGAAACATTCACTTAGGGCTGAATAACAGAACAAAATAATTCTGCATAGAGCCTGTGCTCAGAGCTACACTGTTTGCTCCCTCCTTTTAAATAAACGGCAGAAGTTGCGAAGGATAACATAGTGAGGGGATTTAAACAGGCATGGGATAGACATAAAGCTTTCCTCACTATAGAACCTGACCAAAGACTGATAGGGGTTTAAATCCCTTACATCAGGAAAACTGGGCAGACTAGATGAATGCTTCTTATCTGCCGTCACGTTCATGTTAACCCAACATGAATGATAACTTTTTAAGGGCTGCGGTCATTTGAAACCTTTAGTATCTATTTAATTATTAAAATATATAAAATGTTTTGTTTTTTTTTATATAGAAACATAAAGCAAAACATCCAAACTCCTCCAGCTTTGCAGTCACTCATGTTTGGCCCTGGGGCCACAGAATAGATGGGGCAGACGGTCTGTTTATGCACCGTGTAGGGGCAGATTTACTAAACCTGTGGGTCTGTTCCTGTTTCGGACTTCATCTAGGGGCTGGAGTGTTAACCCTGTACAGCCTCTAGGGGGCGGCATTTAAAGGAGAGTTATTTGGTAAATTTGGGATCTCTAGTCCAGAGATGGGTCCCGTGCTTTACATGTTTGAGCATCACATTCACACATTTTACTTGAAGATGGTGTTTTTTAATCGTAGATGTGATTCCAGTACTGACCCCCAGCAGGCGTCTCTAGGCTTCGTATCTACAGATGGACAGATATATATATAGAGTTTGGCACATGCTGTAAACGGATCAGGTTTCCAGCCTTTTGCTCATATATCCAAAGCACAGATGCCTTTCCCATGTGACCTGCTTTAGAACATATAATAAACAGCAGCCGCAGTAACATGCACATCAAAGGTCAATTCAAGATGGCGCTGTTTGTGGTCTAAGGTCTTGTTGTGGCTGCTCTTTCTGCTCTCTGTACGCTGTAGAGTGTGTCACACAGAGCATAATGGTCCTAGACGATCAAGTCTTAAACAGAGCGATAAATTCTCCATTCACTGAACACACAGAGCAGTCGTGAAGCCGATCTTCTCTCTAGTTGTCTCCAGTTTCCAAAACTCGTGGCCTACATGAAAGGGCTCATGGTTCAAGGTGAATTTCCCATTAATAGTCCAAAGGGTTATACAGACCAGTGGACCCAATGTACAGTGCCACTTCAATACCCTCCCTAGGTCCTACAATGTCATCATGCAATTCAAAATTATTTAATTGTATGTATGCATAACTAGTTCAATCAGTTTTATAAATGTCACTTGTCGCACCCCCTTTTGGTGGAAAGGACTTAATCTCTGCTTTCTGGTCTCAGACTCTCCTGTGTCATGATGGCTAAAGACTGGAAAACTGTACCTTGGCTATAATTGTACTTGGACATCGGTGATCATTTTTCCAGGCCTTATCGGTGATGACGAAGGACCTCTACAATTAGAAGCACCTTTCTAATTATAAAATATAACAATGTTATCCTGTGAGTGCCCTTGGAGGCCAAATCATTTTAAGAGAATAACATAAAGTCAGCTTCCCTCTCTAAACTGTCACTGAGAACCGAACTGTAATGTTTTTAGCGGAACATAAAACCATTTCTGGAGAAATCCGGTGAACCGCTATGTTGGTTGGTTTGCAGAGAGGAAGAAGGAATATATGGACGCGCTTCAAATAAAGAGGCGTTTTCTTCCATCTGGTGACTATTACATTCCAGAGAATTCTGAAAATCCCATTAAAAGATCTTCCTGGATATTCTTTTGCTCACAATATTTTTGGGATGGTCCTTGAATATATTCCATCTCAGCGTCTGGTTTTGTGGTTTCAGTTTTAACTACTTCAAAATCTACTTTCTGCAAATCGATTGCTGTTGAAATGATAACAATAAATAATAAATGGGTTGGAATTTTCTAGCAGTAAATCTGACTCCGGTGAGTTTTTGTGGTGCAGAATGCAGAAATGATTCCTGAAATGAGAACGTGATCTGAAAAAACCTTCTGCGGCCAAGTAATTCACCCCCCCATTATAAAGTCTGTTTCATCTTTTGGATTTGCTTCAGCAGATGTCGTTCCAGGGGTTTTAGAAGAGCACAGTGATGACATGTTCCTCATTAGTGTTTTAAAGTGAGTGCCACCCTTTCCAACCAGCTTTGCTTTTGGCTTCTAAGACCAACTAATTTTTCTTGAACGCTGAAGCTTTACATCTGCCTCCTATTAACTCCAAGCCTAAAATTGACTCAAAGTATTTCACAGTTAATACATTTCCAGAATTGGCTTCCTTTCTGCAAATCGCTTCTTAAAATAACTAACTTATTCATAATTGCGTGTATTTGAGTCTCCAGATACATGCGCGCTAGAGACAAGATGTTCATGTGATACTGAAGAGATTAACACGTTTTATAAATAAGGAGAATTGCGTAATTTCCCAACACGTCTCATAATCTATTTTATTGCAGTAAAACAAGGAGTGGATTGTGATCAATTACCAATTTTCTGAAAATGGTCATTAAAATATTGTGGTTTGTGCGATACCTTGTTCTGTCACCTCTCTGTAGCCCAGCGTGGCAGTTTAGTAGCGTCACAGTCCGCTGCATCTGGTGGAGTCTCTGTAAGTTGGTATGGCTGTTGTATAGGGACTATGCAGGCGGCCTTGGCAGTTTAGTGGGGTTACAGTAAGCTGGTGAGACCTTTTGGTGGGGTCTCTGGAGCCAGGCTTTTGTCTTGTGTGGTGTGCAGGCCCGGCGTCTTGATTAAGTGGGTCTCCTCTGCATGGGCCACAGTTTGGGTCTCTTTAGCCAGGTGTGACAGTTTGGTGGGTCACTATAGCCCAGCTCCTATTTTGGTGGGGTCTCCATAGCTGGTGAAGCAGTTTCTGTTTCAGTTTTATTTATCAAGCACAAAGAAGCGTTGCAACAAATGAAAATATATACAAAAACTTAACATTTGGTAAATTTGTTCACTAAATAACAGGAAATTAATGGCGACTCACACAAAATCTAGAACTTCTTGAACTCTGCATTTAATTGAAATTTAAGGCGAGAATAACTTGAGTATATTTTATTTTTATGACAGAGTTAAAGGGGATGATGAAAAACCTTCATCCTCACCACAGGACCAGACCCAAGACAGATAATTACAGCTGAATGTTATTTTCAAATTGAGTTTTTAATGAGTGCTGACCTGTCATAGGTTATTAAGACCAAATCCACAGAGAGCGCCAAAGGGTGACCGACTTGTCAGGAAAAGTTATCATTAAGCGGCAGAAATAACTCTTTGGGAGGTAATTGAATGTTGATTGCTGGGTGTTACCGTGACTCAGCACAGAACCCCCCCGAAACAAGTGGACATGAGCCGTGGGAACTTGGCGTGCGCCATCCTTTGGTGATTTGCTGTACAGTTTGTTAGATAAATGAAATCAAATGTGTGTAAAACTTTAAGATTACAAAAGAGAATTTGCCATTTCACATACAATGTACAATCTCTGGCTCGCGCTGATTAATTTACTCAAATATACCTTTTTCACATTAAAATTCAGTGAATAATTGGCTTCTTTACCAGGATTTTATTCTCTTGATGTGATAAAGATAACGGAAATACAGGGGGCAATGATCCATCAGGGCCTGGCCCCTGGCCCACCACACAAGGGTGTTGTCACACAAATGAAGGTGGTCTCCTGCTGCAGCCTAATTATTGGTGGAGCCAAAACCCTCTTCTTTGTGTCCACCATATGCCAAAATTCATAGTCCCTGGTTTATCTCTGTGACACTAAGTGCTATTCACAGCTGCGCCCATGAATTCATCTCCATCAGTCCTACCCACTCCCTAAGCACTAAGATTTTTTTGTCTCCTTCAGCCCTCATCTGAATCCATTACTATACATTACTAGAACTTTGCTCTCCTAAGTTTTACTTTTTGATATTTGGTTATTGAAAGTGAGCTCATTAAATGGCCTCACACCTCTGTGTTATTTGTTATAACCTCTGGGTATTTAATGAGCTCACCTTCAATAACCAAATATCAAAAAGTAAAACTTAGGAGAGCAGAGTTCTAGTAATGTATAGTAATGGATTCAGAGCTACAATGCTCTAATGTTGGATTAACTTAACTTTTATATTACTTTTAATCATTTTATTTCTCTAGATCATCTAGACACAACAAATGCTGTGTACTGTTCTAGGCCCTTTTCGATAACCATCACGTTTTAAACCCCTAAATCAGATAAAGGTGTAAATGAGATTGGCAGCCTCCGTGTTCCTTGCAGTTCCAATGTCTTTGTGTAAGCTCCTAGGTGCCGGGACTGGTATGAGGCTAACCCATCATCAAACAAGCTATCTGGGCTCCCCTGTTAAACTTCTCCAAATACCCACTCTGTGTTTGATTAAAATGATTTTTAATGTTTATTGTTTCCCAGAAGTTTGAAGCGAAGGCCCCGGATGGGGCTGGGAATGCAAAAGCCAGAGAACTGTATACGCTCTCTTGTCTCTCGTCTGCAACTTAAGTGAAATAAAGCTAAAATGAAAAGCTGCAGGTTGAATTCCTTTTGCTTATTACATCCTGATTAATTTGTTCCCAATGAGGTCTCCTGCCAGATGCACAGGCTGTCGGGAGTCAGATGCCTCTGTATCAAGGACCTTTCCAAATAGACTTTTAATTAAAATGTATTTTCATGGAGGGTTAAGCAAGAAGGAGTGAAGTGTTTTTTGTTGGTTTTTTTTGCTGGGAACCCCTTTGAGAAGCAATTACTGCACCTCTTTTGAGATTTTTAATTGAATATTTGTACTGAAACAGAAGAGGGACCCGGAGCGCTGATTAAGAGAACTGGGAAACATGCATCCGAGCTTCGCCTTTCAGCCAGGATTAGAACTTTTAATTGTTCCAGAGATCAGAGATTGTGCTCTTGGATAATTGGTCGGATACACTGACTCCTCCCACCTCCCAATCAGATTTAAATTAAAGCCGTGCCCTAAATTACCATCCGGGCTCTTGGTGTCAACTTAATTTCTAAGGCATCCTTGGTTGATGATGCACTCAAAGGTTTACTAAACTCTGCCACTTAGTTCATACAACACCACATATAGACACCCCATATCACATTCATTTTAATGATTTACCATATGTGTGAATATTATGAATGGAATATTTGTTGGTGATATTTGGGTAAGTGTTTGCCATGTGTATTGCTAAAAGTAATTATCATCATCGTTGTTGGGCAGCATTGACTTTGTTTGGATAGGACTTTTCCCAGGCCTGCTTAGGGGGCCGGATGATCTGGTCAACACTGTGAAGGCCATTGTAAAATTCACCTCTTTCGGCCATGCGTGGTGAGACCCAGAAGAGGAGCTTCTAGCCCTCTGTTGGCTATTGCCTTTAAAACAATTTTATAAAATGAAGACATACATCAGATGTGTAAAGCATAACAGCCGTCTTTCTTACATATGGACCTCACCTTAGGGACTCATGGCAGCTGTCCCTTTGGCATCGTCAACAGCCGTCACAGTCCTCAGATGGAGGCTTTTACACAGTGGCACAAACCTGTCTTACTGCCTCCTCCTTGCTAGTGGAGAGCACCCGGATATGACATCATATCCTGTTGCCCATCAGTAGGCAGCATGTAGACCACAGGGGAAAGGTTAGTGGAAATGTCTCCGCAGGTAGCTGAGCAAGACCTCCAGCTCCACTTAGGTGATACTGGGCACAAAGGGGGTTTCTGTTTAATGGCAGCCTGAGTAAATTAGTAATTTTTCTGATTTATCACTGATTATATGATATGGATATTAGATTTGGCCTGGGTTTTTTTTAAAACAGCATGACTCAGTGTCTAATTTAAATGATCATACAGAAAATTAGAACTTTAGACAGATGAAATGAAAGCCCTAAAATGTATTTTTACATTTTTACATTCCCGATCAAATTGTATGAATTTGTTTAAAATGAAACTTCTGTCAGTTTGATAGATTACACAGATAGAAATTAAAATCATGTGACATATTTGAAGTTTTGTTCAAATCCCTACACAAAATGTAAATGAAATTTTGTGTGTAGGAATAAGAAGATGATGTCACCGCATTTCACAGAAAATTGGCTTCAGGCAATGGAAACAGGAGAGGGCTTTTGTTTTACACATTTTTGGACAGTGGGAAGGGAGGGTTTTTGGAAATATCAGACTAAATACATAGAGCGATTTGCGACACTTCAGAGTAAACCTGAAAGAGGGTGAATTGCAACTAATTAGAGATGCCCAACTTTGACATAAATATTTTTTTACTTTGCTGTTGTAGAGTAAGATTGAAAATTGCTTCCTCTTATGTTTTAACTCCTCCTTGAGTTTGTAATGATTTAATATTTTATTCAATATGTTCTTTCATGTGTAATATTTTATTTAAAAATATTCACTCTAAACATGAATGTTTTAGCAAATTGTGCTTTAAGACATGATGTAATTATCTATGCTCCACTCTCCCTTTATCCATTTGGGGAAATTCACTAAGAGTTCTGAAATTGAGCGTGTATTTTCTGCATGTTATAATTTTGCTCCATAGTCATTACATTTATACCCTTAAAGCTGATTGGGCTATCCTTGGCTGCTGTTCCTTATTATATTTTAATGAATAACTCAGTGATTACCTTCAAACGTTAATGCAAAATTAATTTAAAAATGTTTTTCTACATTGTTAAAATAAACAGGTAAGAGAATTTCAGGTGCAGTTTATACATGAGAGAAATGAATGCTAAGACTTAATACAATATTTAATGAACTCTTCTAAAAAAGTGGCTTCTCACCTGCTTTTCAAATAATGCTTGGCATTTTTTTAGCAGTGAGCGGGTTGCTGGTGAAACCTTTAAACTGACTTTAAATATGGCAAAATCACCCCCAGCCAGGTTTCATAATAGGATTAAACTGTCTACTCCCGTCAGATCAGGAGAACGGCTTTAGGGGAAAGATGAAAATGCAGACCTGGTGAACTCCATTAACTGTCAGGGAACCAGCGTTCATCATAATCCTGAGCAATTTGGCAAGAAATGAAAGGAATGTTTGCCCTGACATGTCTGTCCAGGGAGCACATGATTCACATCAAACCTTCCCATCTTTCACCTGATGGACGTCTCCAGAAAATAATATTTTCCAAGCTGTCAGAGAGAAGGGATCCAGAACTGACAAGATCTGACATCTGCAAAAAGCAACAATCTAGCAAGAGGAAGCTTGCCATTATTAATATATATATTAATATATATATGATATTTAACTTTCACTTACTAAAATCATGCAAAATATTGGGGTTATGCATTATTGCATGAATATTTTGTTACAGAACTCAGTAATGGAAACAATGAAATTAGAATGTGCAGGATGTAATGGATAGAATGTGCCAGATACAATAGGATATAACGTTCAGGGTATAACATATAGAATGTGCCAGATACAATAGGATATAACGTTCAGGG
>VKOC01000007.1:13813605-13930940 GCA_009364415.1 Spea multiplicata
GTTTGTGATGTCACCCGTTCATGTTAGACGAGGTTTGCGATGTCACCCGTTCCTGTTAGACGAGGTTTGTGATGTCACCCGTTCCTGTTAACTTCATCGTTAAGACACTGAAGCAGAGAATTCTCACGGTTATGATGTGAACGATAATGATCTTTGCCTCGAAGGGAGAGGCGCATTCCTCAAAAAAAGCTTCATTCTACACAAAAATTGGATCAAAAGAGCTGCTCTGAACTGCTGTAACGAGACACGCAACGAGACACGCAACGCAAGACTGTACACGGCTGTGATACACGACCTCTCGTAATGTTTCTATCACATTCACCCCCTGTAACCTCCCATCATCAGGTTGTGTTGCACTACAAAACGTATTGTTCCTTGTCAGATTTATACTCACCTAGTGTACACACATGTACGTGCACAGAGCACACGCTACACACACCTTAGGTGCACAGAGCACACGCTACACACACCTGTACGTGCACAGAGCACACGCTACACACACATGTACATGCACACATGAGGTACTGGCTTTTGCTGGCATTGATGTTATTATATAGTTGACATGTATAAAATGCACACGGGGTGAGAGCTCATAAATCCATGCAGTATAAATCTAAATACTTTGCATGTAACTGAATGGAAATCACTGACCTTTAACCCCACTGCTGCATGATGGGAGGACAGGCAGCTTTAACATCAATAATTTGTTCAATTGTGCGTCGATTACGATTACATTTCCAACATTTACTGAAGCAAACCCCTAACGTCATGTGTCTGAAGCACGGCACCGTCATTGGGAGGTGTGCATCCTAACAATAGGGATATGATGTCATATTACAACGCTCCGCGCAGCAGGTGATGCGCAGCCACCAGAGACAAAGCTCTCTGACGGAGGATTACAGACCTCCAGACTATGGTGGCTGTTGAGGTGCACCATGGGTCAGCTGTCGGGGGCCACTATGGTAATCCTGGGCCCGGAGCAGCCCCTTCGGTGAAGGTGTTTAGAAAAAGAGTTGTGATTTACTTCAGGACGAACAGCGCGTTTTACTAACTCTGGCCTGATGGCGATCGGTGTTGGTCCGGGGAGTTTATATACCGCATTTAATGAACCAAAACCAGTATTTTTAACCGTTCAGTAATTCCATGGCTGCAATCGTCCACCGCCAGAGGTGCCTTCAGCGCATTATTCCAAAGACATTGAATGTGACAGCAGATAAGAGCCAGCTGACCGGCGCAATCTGCCGCTTCCCTACTAAACGGCTCTGATCCTCCGCCTGAGCAAACACTTCATGCTATGAAATTCTGTAAAATCCCCTGTAAACGACGTTCTCCTAGTTTTACGATGGCAGCAGTGACCGCGTATTCTATAGAAAACATCAGGACTTGTAGAATACGTTTTCCTGCAGTTTGTGTTTTACATAAATAAATATACAGGAATATTTTACTTCCAGACGTCTGTCGGATTATTTTGAAGAATGCAGTAAAATGGAAATAAAACAAATCGGTGCCGGTCAATTTACGCATAACTTTATTCATCAAGACACAGACGGCACTCGTACCCGGTCTGCCCAATTACCAACAACTCCCGGCCGGCTCTTCCGCACTCATTTCCATCGACTTCACTTGATTGCTCTGCTGACTTAATATGAAAGAAGCCTTCGAATTATCATTTCATGCAGGAAGAGAATAATGGAGCGACCCATGAAGCTGAATAACTGGAACCTCACCTTTAATGAATGCGTTCACCTGTCCAGCCGGCACATTCTCTCTCCATTACCTCTCTGGGATGGACGGGGGCTTCTCTCTTCTCGCTGCCGGCCAAGGAACGGTTATTATATTTCCCTTAACTTGGCCCAAACGACGCGCAGCCATCAGCTTGTCTGTTTCACAATTTGAAATTATTTTATTAACGGTGAACAAGCCAAGTATGTTTGGGTGAATGGAAGATAACGGCCGGGTGGTCCGGTCCCACTACCGCCGCACCAAATATAAGACCCTGTTGATGGCGTAGAGGGCTAGTAATGTAACCGTGACTTTAATAAATGATGTGTAGCGGAGACTCCATTTATAGAACACGAAATAGATTTAAATTTTCTTGAAATGTTTTCGTTGGCTGGAATTCACATTTTGTAGCGTTAAACGGAGCCTGCACGGATATCGACATCGTCATAGTAACCGGGCTGCGGGGCTGGAGAGTTGCCAGAACGTGTAGTTAATAGAGCCAAACGTGGGTGTCGTGTAGACTGCATGCGCGTCGGATTCACGGATGAATCAGCGCCCTCGTATTCTAAGGATAATTTGTGCAGCTGCGTTCTCGCTCTCCATTTTTCCTGTTTTTCATGAAAGCGAGCGTTCCGTGGGTTATTTCATTGTAAACGCAGCAGGCGCGGTCCTCGTGTCCTTTACCTCGGCTTGCAGCGGGCCGTCGGTGTCAGGGGGTGCGATGTTTAATTGTTGCCGTAATTTGCTGCTGATGACACTGTTTGCAAGCAGCTGCTCTTTTTGGGGAATTTATATCTTATTTGAACATTAATCCAATACAAAAATGTACATTTTCCTGCAGCCTGTTCTTTTATCGCTGACGGCGCCGAACACTACGGGGTGTTTATCCTTTGATTTTCTCGGTCACCCTGAGCCTTGCCAACATGAAGCGCACAGGTCTGTTTCGCTAACCCTTTTCAGCACTCGATGGGTTAAAGGCCCCTCAGATAATATATAACGGCTGATGGGGTCTGGGGATGTGGATGTTAAACGCCTTCATTATACGGAGCCTTTCAGCCAGTAATAGAAACCAAGTTCTTGACATCGCATTTCATAGATTTCCAGCCCACGGAAGCAGAAATGTGACTCATTCTCAGAAGATCTCATTATTCCCGATTTTCGAGTGTCGGGGAAGGTGGGAGACGGACCCCGGAGCGTCGGGATTCTGTATTTTTAGAGCGTCAGCAAATGGATAAGAAATCCAGCTTCCTATGTTGTTTTTGAATGAACTTTTAGTCTGCTTAGCACTGTTTTTCATTATTATATTCAATGAATTGTTACTTTTGATAGAATGCTGAATACGTTTTTATTGGACAGTCACAGCTTTGAGCTGTTTGTAGCCTATATGTTTAGAATGATCCAGTAGGTCGGTTGTGACCGGGGGGCTTCATCTTTTGCTTAACACAGAGTGCGCTAATGGCTTCTCTGGATGGCGCGTTATTGGGGTCTGCGGTCTGTATTCACGGATTATACAGCTTGCGTCTATATTTCACGTCTCTTGCGTTTGTAAATGTTAGGTCTTTTTCGGTCAGATCACTCGACATTCGAAATGCTTATTGAGTGGACTCGGTGCTTTTGTCTCCCCGCATGCTGAACAGGATCAGCCAATCAGAAGCTCCCTTTGTAGTCACGCAGCAGTAAGCGGAGGCTGCATTGGCCTCAGAGGCTCGGAGTTACTGTCAGGGTCTCCCATCGGAGGCGACGCACCAAACACGCGCCCCTTACTAACATGTTGACTGTAAATACGCAGTTTGCCCTAATAAAGCACAGAACGGGGACTGTTCCACCCGCCAGGGACAACGGGCTTTCCGGGACCGGGTAACAGCGGAAAATTGGTAATAAAATGACTAATTTCATTTATTACATAACAAGACGTGTAATTTGTAGGAAACCGCATGCGATGATATCTGCGGCATTTCTGGTTTTGCGAGTCTGTGTGTAAAATTCATGTCTGGACATCGCTTTCTTCTCTCCATACTCCTCAAATCAACCAATTCTAACTGAAATCTCCCCAAATGAGTTTGAGAAAATAATGCCCTTAAGGCTGAACGTCTTTGAAATTCCATCCGGAAAGCTTTGTTTGTGGGGCGACAAAGAGAAAATAGTATGAAACGCTTCGGCCTCCACCCCTGAAAGAGCCCGGCGGGTTTACTCGCTAGCAGTGCGGGGGATTTAGAGAATAGGATTATTTGTCACATGACGCGGGTACAGACATTTGTCTTCCTTCGTGATTAATATCAGTCCGCGTTCAGTAGAAATATATTTTCTGATATAAATCTACGAGGTCAGCAGACTTGCAGGACAGGACCATCTGGCTGAAAATATTTTCATCCATATCCCCCGGGACTCTGCACATTTGTCCTAGGGGCTGCTTCATTCTGATTGGCTGAAAGTTCTAAGTGACCAATGGGAAGTCTGGGTCAGAGAAGCAGAAGAAATGGATTCCTCAGAATGCAAGTCAGCCATTAATTCATGTTCTGTAGTATGTGGAGTATTTACTTCTTTTTAAACCCCGTACAGCCGCTCCAGGATGACGGCGCGTTAATGGCAGGCGTGGACGTCGCTTTCTCCTGTCTGTATAAAGGTTTAGAAGCGCATTCTGTCTGCTCTGAAAACGCACAATGCCTGGGGATTGACATTTGATATTTTTAGCATCCCGCTGGATATGGCTATTGGTGGATGTCGTACGCCGGCCCATGAAACAAGATGGATCCTTTTTATAAACGTAACGTTGCTCCCAGTATTATTTCCCGCCGCGGTGCCGTTTCTACTTGGACATCAGGCCTGAGCGCAGTCTGGGGACAGACAGACGTTATTCTGCAATCCCCCCCCGCTCTTAGCGTGTTCTCAGTACTGTGGCAAGCAGAGCGGCTGCGAAGAGAAATGCTTAAAAATGGTTAACACGCGTGTGAAGGCGCAGTGGCTCCCCGCCGTGGCTTTTGCCTCCGTGACTCTCCGCAGTCAGCGCTGTGTCTTCTGCGGCCTCCATGCTGCTCCTCCGTGGGATGTGAAGGAATCTCCGGCTGACGGCTCGCCCCGCCTGGCCGTTTCGGAGGGTAATTTGCATTTCTATAACATAACAATGCGTTGGGCTGTGAATGGAGTCCCTGCGGGGGAGGCAAAGGTTAAATTATCACAGGCCAAGCCGGGCCCAGGCTCACACCGGATCATCATCGTCGGGGTAAATAAAGACTTCCTAACAAATCCCAGGGGTCAGTAAATAATGCCGCAAAGCCGGGTGTCTGAGGCCGGTGCCCGTAGGTTTTTGCCATTTGATTAACGGCCCCTTTGGATTATTTTGTTCAGGAAAAGCAGATAATTACAGATTTCTCCGATACATGCGCAACACCGAGCGCTTTCCCCGCCGGTAATACCGGTTCCGAAAAGAACGCAACTCGCGCCAAAGAGCGTATACAGACGCGAAACGCTCTGCATGCGCCCAGCCCTATAGATATCAGAGATATTCTGGGATCCGAATAACTCGGCTGGAATAACGAACGGTCTCAGGTCCACCGGGATGTCCGACGATCTTTATTTCAGCAGAAGTCTCCGTCGTGATGTTCTGAGATGATGGGGAACGTCTGGTAGATCTTCGGGTTTTTCCCCGTTATTTTTCTGTAGCCTGCCCCGGGGCAGATCCTGATTGGTCGGTTCGAGGCCTGTTTGCGATGCCGTAAATAAGTAAAGTTGGCCTTCTTCTCCCAGGTATCACTGATGTTGGCGGACGTCTCGATGGTGCAGGTTCACATGCTTGTCGTTATCTTCAGTCTCGCTGGCAAGTGAAACCCTCGTATGACTACCACTGACTTCAGTCTCTGGTCTCTCTGGGGGGTGATCCCGTCAGTACCCTGGGGGTACTAACACTGGGGGTACTAACACTGGGGGTACTAACTCTGGATCATTGCGCATCATTAATTCCACACCAAGCACCTGCAGCAGAAACCGTTCCTCTCGTTCTCTCTGCTGCTACCTGGATGTTTCCCGTTTAACGAGCCGGACGCCCCTCCTTTGTATTTGGTAATTTTACATCTTGCACGCCCGTTAAACGGATCACATTTAATCAGGCAGCTCCTCTTCAGGTTGGGGGGATGGTCAAACGGTCCGTTTTATGGCAATAGATTGTAAGTTCCTGTTTTTCGCACGATACGAGGCGCTCGTCTGTCTTTTATTTTGAGGCAGGAACCCGCTGTGTCTCTGACCCGTCTGGGTAACGTGTAAGTAACGTGTAAGTAACGTGTAAGTTCTACTTGGCGCAGTGTGGACAGGATCTGTGCGCATCTGATGATCCAGTTTGGGGAATGATGTCATTATTTCAAGGGAAGTAAATGTTCTCGGCCACATCTGATGGGAAGCTCCCCAATAAAGAAAACATGACATCATTTTTCTTTTGAATAATTCATAGAGTGAAAGTACGAGCTCCTCGGAGTCACTCGGCGGTTGCCACGCGCGTGGTATTTGCCCCCAGGGGGGCATCTTGGATTCATTCAGGTCCTTGCAGGGTGACGGTGGCACAGAGATGTGTTTTGATACATTAGGTCACATGACGTTGGCGCAGCAATTACCCGAGGGTGTCCTGCGACCCACGCGAGGACTCTCACCCTGGGCTCTTTTCTAAGGGCCCCCCGGTATACTATGTGCCTCCTGCACAACTCACTTGCCCCTTGAGCTCAGTGAATTACGAGCCCCTCTCAGGGCTTTCCTGCTGCACCTGATATCCCAGTCCGGGTATCGCGTGGCCCTCACAGGAGGGCGGGTATGCAGCCATGTGCCCGGTGCACCCCGTTACCCGCGCCCCCGCCCTTGTTGCCCATTATCCGCGCCCCCGCCCTGCCATGTGAGCCGCAGCCGGTCCCTTTGTGGCTGTTCTCCTGTTACACGGAGCCCCGGGGGCGCGGCCTCCTCCTTCCCTCCCACTGCCTGGGAACGACCGGCTGAGAAGCTGCTGAGCCCCGGAGGCAGCGCAATGAGGAGTCCCCCGGAGCCCCCACAGACCCTGCAGTATGGAGGCTGAACCGGGACGGGCAGTCAACCCTTTGAGCCGGTGAGTGCGGTCGGTCCGAGTCGGCGAGAGTGGGAGGGGACGGGGTGTGCGGCCCCGGTATCTGTGCGGACACCGAGAGCCTGCAGCAAACGTGCGTCCGCAGCAACATTACTCCGGCTCTATGTGCGGACCCCCGGAGCCGTAATACCCCCATGAATCAGACTGTGGGGCAGTAAGCGGCCCCCCCATGAATCAGACTGTGGGGCAGTTAGCAGCCCCCCCCCCCGTTAATCAGCTGTGTGCGTAAGCAGCCCCCCCCCCATTAATCAGACTGTGGGGCAGTATGCGGCCCCCCCCCATAACAGACTGTGGGGCAGTAAGCAGCCCCCCCCCCATTTAATCAGACTGTGGGGCAGTAAGCAAGCCCCCCCCATTAATCAGACTGTGGGCAGGAAATCCCCCCCATTAATCAGACTGTGGGGCAGTAAGCAGCCCCCCCCCCCATTAATCAGACTGTGGGGCAGTATGCGGCATTGATCCCAGCCCTGTAGCAGCGTCAGGTGCCTCTGCAGTGGGGGCTGACTGCTCTTTGGGGGGGCTCCCTGTAACCGGCTCTGTATCGCTGACATAGACCGAAGCGTTACGGCTTAATGACTGTTTTGCCTTTTTGCTGCTGGATACCGGGTTCTGGACCGAACCATTGGTGCCGTTATTATAATTATTGTTTTGTATAGCGCTGTCATATTCTGTAGTGCTGTACAATGGGTATACAGGACACAAGTAGTATATAGCCATGCTGGCGGCTTACACCTGTGGGCAAGGAGGTTCCATTTTGCTGCATGGGTTAGCACCCCTTCCTGAGCCGGTTTACTTCCTATTAGCGTTGGTTACGGCGCGTGAAGCTGTTTTTGTGGATACCTGACGGGGGGGGGGGGTCAGGTTTGTGGTTGTTTTGATACATTGTTTGCCAGCGGCGGGGGGGGGGCTGCGCTTACACCCTGTATTTGCCTGTTTGATGCGGCGTCGCTGCACTCAGCGGCTGGCAGAGCTCCCTGTCCAACTGCAGCAATCGCATGACGCTGCCGGCTCTGTGCAGGACCTACGTCACATGCCTGCCAACATCAACACCATCTACCCCACAAATACGGGGTACTGGGGTTCTGTGACGCGCACAGGAGGGGGATCCGGGGGTACTGAGTGCCGTCACATTCGGCCCCTCTCCGTGGTTTGTATCACAGCCACTAGCAAACAGCCCCCTTCTGGGTAAATCTGCGCCGGGGTTAGGGCTTTATTTAGCAGCGGGGCGTCTGCGTGCCACACATGGAGGTTTCAGAGGTGAATGTCGGGTACCTTGAGGGGTTTTGCCCTGTGTGCGCTGAATTCAGGGGCAGTTGTTTGGGGCAGTTGTGATCAGAAGTATTCCGATGACTTTCATGCAGTTAAATTTGTATTTGAAGTTCCAGGTTTAGCAGGTTTCACGTATATGGAGCAGGATGCGGGGAGCGATCGCGCCTTTATTTGCGTAGGATAATTCACGCCGTATCAGCAGCTGGTACTTTGCTTAGATTTGGTTAACTGTCTGAGTCCCGGAGGGGACGGCCGTTTGTTGCGCATGATGAAGTGAAACATATGACAGGAGAGCAGAACGTTTCACCTCCCTGACTATAGAGCATCACGCAGAGCGGAGCCACGTCTTGCTTCCCCTATAACGTCTCCTGGTCTTCATGATGAACGGTCCTGCATCTCTGATATTTCAGGCTAATGCTCTTTACCCACATT
Organism: Spea multiplicata; assembly: GCA_009364415.1. NCBI lineage: Eukaryota > Metazoa > Chordata > Amphibia > Anura > Pelobatidae > Spea > Spea multiplicata. Next base: position 13,822,127 of record VKOC01000007.1, read on the forward strand.
ATGGAGACCTCACGGTCCTCTCATGGGTTACCCACGGCCACCTCCTCGGCAGGGAACGCGCGGAATCTGCAGTCACCATCAGGAGTTGGTAGATATGGGCCGGGTTTTGGACCTGCGCCCCATCCCATGGACCTGCGCCCCATCCCATGGACCTGCCGCCCCATCCCATGGACCTGCGCCCCATCCCATGGACCTGCGCCCCATCCCATGGACCTGCGCCCCATCCCATGGACCTGCGCCCCATCCCATGGACCTGCGCCCCATCCCATGGACCTGCGCCCCATCCCATGGACCTGCGCGAGTGATCACCGCCTGCTCACAGCTTATTCCGAAGAATAACCAGAGAATAGAGAAACCGCCATTTATGGCAGGAATTTCTGTCTCCGTTTAATATCTTTATATAACATACAAACCCCTTATCTGTACTTAGTGTATGTATATAGAGCAGTCAGCAGGAACATTCGTTGGTTGTCATGGTGATAAGACCACTTTTAAATCCTTCTGTTAGAATCACATTTATACCTTAAACCGCAATGTCATTGGGATTCTTTCAGGTCCCTGTATGATCGGACGCGGTGGGTTCTGGTTGTTCTGCATGGGGGGCCGCGTTGACTCTTGGTTAATATTTGTCGTAGTGTCGGCATCTGGGTTGAGTTGATGGGATTATTATGCAGAGGCGCGGATTTCTTGGTTGGTGCATTGGAATCACCTTTGGAGTCACCTATATCGTTTGTACTCTTCACATAAATATTGTTGGTTTGTTTCTGTAAATATATCTGTATATGGGTAAATATATCTGTATATGGGTAAATATATCTGTATATGGGTAAATATATGTGTATAAGGGTAAATATCCCAGAGGCCGGATATGGTATCTGATATAAAGAATAATATGGAGGTAGCACAGGGCTCGGATATATACGGTATATTCCCATCCACATCTCACCAAAACGCACGTTTCTGCCTTTGTTCTGTGTATGTTCTGGCTTCGCTGCCTTTCTTCCTCCCTGACGTAATCCTTACGTTCTTCTGGTTTTTATGTTGACCTGGAATCAGCCAGCCATCCTTTCTGGTTTATTTTTAGGATTTTCCTTCCTGCGGTTCCTTCACGAATCTCTTCAAATAACCTTTACATGAATATTAGAGCCTTGACATGAATTGTCTCCCAGTAGAGGACGTCTAAGCGGCTCCTCTGGGACCCGAGAGATGTATACACCCGAGTGCTCCTCAACGTGTTCCGGTTACCCCTGAGTAGTCTGTGTGCCGAGGCTGCGTATTGCGGGGATCACTGACTTTAAAGCAGGCAGAGCAGCTTTTGTAACATTTCAGGAAGGCAGGAGCGTTGGTTATAAATATAAATCGCTTTGTTCCCGGCTCATCTTGAGATTCACTCAGACCCCAGGGCTGCCATTTGCCATGAAAGTGTTACTGGAATTGGGCCGGTTTGGTTCATACATCTGCTTTACATTATAATTGTTTTAATTTCTTGTCATCACAATTACTGTATTTTGAGTCGGTTGTAGGCAGTCTGGGTTTCTGTTCCGGATATCACTGGAATATGAAGACGGATGAAAGGATTTATGGATGACTATACAGCACGGGTACAGCACCGAGTATCACAGATGGTTCATTGGCTGCACGTTCCATGCCAAAAGTTTGCTCCTCATACCTTGTCTGGCGGCTGCTCAGGTTTCTGAAAGTCCTCTGTAGAAAAGGAATGAATCCCAGCCATTAACGCTTCTTCTAGAAATGGGTTTATTATATTATTATTATTATTATTATTTTATTATTATTATTATTATTATTTAATATATTATTATATATATTTTATTATTATATTTTTATTTTATTATTATATGCGATGCGCGTCGCTGCTGTTTCGTTCTTGGTGTTTATTATTATTACGTTTTGTAGAAGGAATATCTTCGTATTTTGGGGTCGTGCTGTTTTTGCAAGATCCCCAGGTTAAGGTCCTTGTGCCCGGGGGTTTTGCACATCCACTAGATGTGCTGAGAGAACGTGGCGCGCATGTACACGCATCAAAAGGATTCATCCAAACCTCTTCCGCGTCACAAAACGCTTCTCACTTTATTCATTTGTATATTTAGGAAACTGAACGTAGTGGGTTATGTATCAAAAGGTACAGAGTTTGAAGTGATTTTGTCACCATAGCAACCTAAGTAAATGATACATTTTATAACAAAATGTATCTGCTCGTTCTATATTTTAGCATTACAATTATTTTCAAAGTGTGTTCTTTGTGAAGGGATCTTTGTCGTTTGTGGATATGCTGCTGACCCTCTGGGTGCATGCAACGAGCTTAAAGTGCATTCGCTGCCGTCTATGCCGCTGATTAAACAGAGAACAGCCGGAAGCTGCATCCCCTGCGGTCTCTGCATGCAGGGCCACCAACAGTGGACGGATCGTTGGGATCTGGAAAATGTGGCTGCAGAAATTGTATATTAGTCCAATGGCTGCTTTTTTTTTGTTTGGGCAATTACTATGTGGGCCCTTGAGCACCGCTGCACATGGGCCCTTATCGGGAATAAGCCGGTCATGTCTTTTCTCGGTTACAGGTGGGGGAAACGTGACTCCAAGAATTGCTCAGGAGCAAATACATAAAAATCTAAATAATTATTTAATTTGCCCGAAAAAGATGGTACCTAAGCCAAATTTTAATATGAACCCCTAATAATGACGCTTATTAGGCTTATGGGAGGCAGAACGAGGTTTCCAAGTCCTCTGTGAATTGAGAGTCTGAACATCTCCAAAAGATCATCCTGTCGCGTTTTAGTAGCGTTTGAGACACTCGACTGAGCCGGCTCTTGGTTTGCTGCGAGGGGAAATGATTTCCATCCGCGGGGGGTTGCAGTCAGTTTCACGTCCTTCGCCTCATCCTTTGTCACTGTTTGCTGTGGCGGGTTTGATTTAGTCTGTGGGGTACATTTTATTTCAAAATAGAGTCCGAAATGTATTCCTCAGCCAAACAATACCGCTCAGTGCTTGTTAAGTCCCTCGTTTGTCTGGCTGATCTCCGTTCGCGCGCAGGCACACACAGAATGTAGACTGCTTGCTGCGTCCTCGGTGCGCAGCCCTTTCTACCTTCCCTTCCTGTCTGCGCTGCACGGGGGGTGATGTGTAAGGGCGTTCTTCCTGTGCACGGCTCCCACTTATCACATACATGGCATGGCTTGGGAGGCGTCCGTGGCAGAGGGTAACAGACAGGTGAGAGATTTCATGGCCTTAGAGGTAAACATCGTTCCCTCCCGGGAGATCTGACAGATCCGAGCTCGTTAAATAGAGACAGAAGGATCCTCAGCAAAGTGCTGAACGGAACGTCATCTCTCCATCTGCTCGGCTTCACCACCATTTATAATCTGCGGCGTTCCAGGCTGAGGTATGTGGCAAGCACAGAGTTAAATGCCAGCATAGCGTAGTGCACACAATGGCGCTGGACACTGCTGTGCAAGCCCAGGCTTAACAATTCGTCCTTGTTGCGGGAAAATCTGAAAGAATTTGAGGAGGATAGGACAATGGCGCGTGCAAAGAATGAACAATTAGCATGTGAATGAGAGCGGGAGCTGGCGTACACAGAATGGGGTTAAAGGCATTAAGCCTTTAAGATACCAATGTCTTCATATCTGCTGAAACACAATGAGTCTTCCGTTAATTATATGCAGATATATTCGCGAGCCAGACTGAGCTGTGCGGAATTCATGCGTGTTGAGATCTCATTTCATGAATACATATAAATGTCTGGCTCCAGCGTTACACGTATGTTTGTCCGGTTCTAAAGGTCTTGGCTTTTGGCGGATGCTTCATTCTTCTGGGCTTTGTAGATCCTTCTCTGGCAGCTTATGGCCAGCAGCCTTACTCACTCAGCGGATGAATTAATTAGCAAACTCAATGTATCAGATGTCAAATGATGTTTGTGAAGTAGCAGCTCACGCGGAGGAGCCATCCATATATCGTAATCTATTAATATCTGAAATCGAGTAATTCAGTCAAATGAAATCTTTGAGGAAAAATCTCCATTTGCGTGTTTAACCGGAGAGGGTGATTTTGCGCGCCTGCTGGAACTGAAGCTTCTACTGCAAACTTCAGAAGGAGGAGAAACAGCTTTTGGTTCTCGGTTGCTCACTTTTGCTGCAGGTGTGCGAGGGGCTGGTTTATTGAGTGAAAGATTCCACCGGGACTCCCCCGTTACTGGAAATGGTTTCTGCTTAACAGAGTCACTAAACCCCCAAGGGGGTATTTGTGTCTTGGATAGTGAGGCCACGCTGAGGACCCCCACAATGGTTGGTTTATAACTTTATATACTTAAGGAAGAAGCCCCAGGAGTCTTGAAAGCCAATGTGACTTTACACGTCTCGGTCCTAACGTAACAAGTCACACATTTGGCCCCCTTCCCTGTGTTCCGGGGCAGAGATTCTGAGTGTCCGTGATCCACGTTCCCCGGTGCAGCACACGGTGGATGAGATTACTGGTCATCTGATTGGCTCCTCTTATACTGAATGCAGCGGTTACCGTGTGGAATCTCCCGGTCATTCAGTAACGGAGTGCGGGCGCTGCCCCCGGCCCGCCAGGTTCTGTGGGTTTCTTGTGTTCTGTTTGATACCGGGTACCCGCTCTGTGTAATTGATCGCAATGCTGTCCGTGAGGATACATGGGGTGTTGGAGGTCACCCTGGCATGCGTCGTCCCCCCGACTGACCACCTCCCATGCGCCCCAAGCTTCCTGTAGATTGAATGTTTGCAGAGATCGCTCCGGTCAGCGGCTGCTCCGGTGTTTTATAAGAATAACCGATGACGCGCAGCATATCTTGTGAAGCGCAAATCATTTGTTTAGCAGAGTTCTCCGTAACAAAGAATGAACCTGATCTACAAAATGTATCTGCTTTTGCTTCCTTAATTTAATTCCTTAATTTTTATTTCTGACCTCCTGTAATGAGACAAAAGAATATCTTGTCAGGGACACCACGGGCACCTTCAATGGACACAGAAACTCGAGTAGCCGAAGGGGTTAACGCAGCGTGTATTAAACCAGTAGCATGACTTTAAATTATTAGTGGACTGATGTGATTTTTAGCTCTTTACCCCAGCCCTGACCATTTATAATCTGTTATAAAACTATACGGCGAGCGGTTAAATGGCTCTTTAAATGTGGGATTTTAGGAAACTGTTATGAATCTTTTTGAAGTTTTAATTATGAAATGTGGTCCAAATCACCTTAACCGAGGCCAGTACGCGTTTATTTATTAAGACCTGTGTTATTATTAATAATGGTTTTATATAACGCCATCATATTCCGCAGCGCTGTACAGTACGTCGTCCGTAATATGGTTCGCTGTTGGTAACGTTATTAGCTCAGAAATAGAGGCCGCGTACTGATCCTGGTTCTGTGGCTCCCTGTACACCGGGTCGGTACCGGGTCGGAGTTTATCGGTCTCATGACGTCAGATCCCAGCAGCAGTGGTCATAAGGGTACTGTGGTTACAGTAATGGCGGCCGTTGATAGCGATGCCCAGCTTTGGATCAGGGCTGACAATGGGATTATTTCTCACCTCCTCACCTGTTTCTGTAAATCAAATTGTTATCTACTACTTGTTATTTCTACCCATTCTACAGCTACAGAATAAACTCTAAATAATAATACAGAACACTATCCCGAGCCGCAATCTGGTTCACATACAGACATTTTCGCTTTTATCTTAATGTCTTTCACCTCTCCTCCATTCCCCGGCACGCCACAGTGTATTTACTAATGATGGAGAATTCAGAGGCATCACTAAGGCTGACCGGCAACCACCTCGCTAGCCCAGAGACTTGCTCTTCCCGCAGGCATCTTGTAGCGCTATCACCACTGCAAGGGATTCTGGGTAGAATGCAAATTACATTAACAAAGATCACCTTTTGGCCTCTCTATCCATTTTATACATTGACCCCTTGGAGCAAATGTACGCTGTACACCCTTTTTTACTTCTTTTGGATGAAAAGCAGGATGTCGGCCGGTTTATCGCCGCTTCTCTGTTTGCACGGATGATATATCGCCCTTTCTGTTTGCTGATCAGCATTAACTCAAGCGATGACAGGAATAATTCTCGCTCTCCTCAAAGTGCGTCCGATTGTTGCAGAACATCGTACCGGCACCTGCCCCGAGCACACAACTCAAACGTTACGCTCAAATTATACATTCTGACAGCATTTGGCGTAATTCTGTAATCTGCATGCTGCCGCTGCCGTTTTCTTGCTTGTAACTCGCGCTGACCTTGTAATAAAGCAGCTGCCTGAATCTGATCCGAGAATCACCGGCTCGATGGAGCACAAATTCAGAGCGGTCTCTTAGACTGAATGCACAATTTACAAGACGGCTTTTCCTAATCAGTGTCTCTGGAATGATTCCGTCTGGCACGGGGTGGGCGACTTGTTTGATCGACCTTTTCTTGGGGATATCACATGGACAGGGATTAAAAGCCCCCTGGAAGATAGATAGTTATTAGACGTTTCCTCGTTGTTACTGTGCCGGGGGCCGTCAGCGGTCAGCCTCGCACATTGTGATCCGTAACTTTGGTTTCTGTGTTTGCGGGTTTATGGCGGTAGCCATCTCAGAAGATGCTAGCGCTGCACACGTGGCCCGATCTCATCCTGGGGGGGGACTATATGTGCAGCGATGCCCCCCCGGCTCATGGTGCAAAACTAATGGAACTACTTTACAGACAGGTGACGTGAGCAGGAGACCTGGCTGTGCATCTCACTAATAAGCACGGCACAGAACGCCTGTAAACAGCTTTTATATGCTTATAGTAACTACATAAATTGGTTTTACTGCACTTTAAAGCGGTTTGGGGAGAGGCCGTGCTGCGCTTCGTTTGTTTCAAACATCCACCTTCAACAAAATGCTGGATTACAAAAAAAAATTGTATCCGGCCACCCAGTGTACCCAAGCATCCCGGTATATATTACCCCGGCGCAGGGCAGGAACCCGATGCAAGTCTCCTAGTGGAGAGATTTTGGAGGTGTTTTAACGCCATGGGCACATTTGTAATGGCATTAGATGTAAGCTGATTCACGTTCCTTCTAAGCACTCTTTTCAGCTGGGTTTCTAATTTAGATTTTACGTAATGTGTGTACAAAGTGTGTATTTGGTGTGCTGTTCAGTGGGTTGTATAGCTGCAGACGTCTCTTTGGGGTAGAAGGACTCGTGCTTTTGCCCTATCCATGTGATCAGCGTTGTAACTATTGCCCTCCCTTTGTTTTGCCAGAATAATGAAGTCCTCTCTGCATTTGGAGGAAGATGACTTTGTACCAGAGCTGCCGCGAAGCATCCATCCCCGTGAGAGACCGGATTGGGAGGAGACCATCAGTGCAATGGTGAGTGCGGAGGGACGGCGCGGCGACCCCACAAACTGCGGTGTCCTCTGCCCGAGCGCCCCGTTTGGATAAGTCTTTTAAGCGCAGTTCCTTTGTTTATGGGTAAAAAGATGTGAGAGGTGCGTTTCGAGGCGTTTACCTTTTTATCTCGCACTCTGATGCCTCCGGCGTGACTGACTGCCAGCTGACTGCCTGGAGGGAAAGACATTGCCTTGTTTTTCACAAACAGCTAAACTTGTGGTTGGCCTTAAGATCAGCAACCAATGAAAGCATTGAGAGGTCACTCGGCTTAACGCATCCATACAGGACTAAAAGCCCTTGATCGCCGGCGTCCCCCCTCTGCCACAGTCTGAGCTGGCGTTGCGTGGAATTCTTGGGCTGCTAGGCATGTTGGGTCCTGTCACCGGGCAGGCAGGGCTTGGTGATGAATTCATAGGAATGTCTCTGGATCTGGTGATTGATTTATCGCTTTGGCTTCTCCCTGCCTGGCTGCACCGCGCCTCGGGGTCTAGGCTGCAGTAAATGTTTTATCTACACAATAAGTATATGGAACACAAATTACTAGGATGTGAAATAAACGCACTCAAAATACCACATTCTATTCTATATCTTTTCTTATCAGGGGCCAGGTACCAATGACTACTAAGATTGTACTCCGTTTGCCTATGTTTTTGCCCCATCTTCTGTTGATCTCCTCCACAAATCCCCAAAGCTTTCAGTCTGGTTCAGGTATTTGTCCAACCCAACTTTTGCTTCATCATGGATCGTGATTCTGTCCCAAACCACCAGTTAATCCAGCAAGACCCTCTAGCGGGGATATATTGCAGCCGTCTGTGGGTCCAGGTGGGCAGTTTGGGTATCACTCAGCCGCCACGTGGCGTTTCCTTCGCCCAGGCGTCAGGAATCGTGTTCTCCAGGGTGTGATTTGTCGCTGTAGCTGGCAGGATATTTCGTGTTCTGCTCCTCTTGAATCCAGTGGCCGTCCTGCTCGGTCAGGCGAGGGGTTTCAGGCTTTTATTTTACTTTTAATATTTGAAATGAGGCTTGGAATGAACCTAATTATGTGGAGCAGCTGCCCGGAGAATGCGTGTAGAGAGCGGCTTCCTCGGGGTTAGTTATGCCCTTCTACACAGCGCGGCAAAAACATTAAACCGGACCGAGCGATGCGGGCTGATGAAATATTAATGATGCGTTAGATCAGGTTATTCCTCAACTCTGCCCCAATTGTTGTCCTTCTCCTTGACCCCGCCGTTCCCTTTCCATCCACCCTGCTCCATCCACGTGTTATCTGCCCCTCGACGTTACGGCTGCCCCATCCACATGAATGCCAGGATGTCACCCCCCGCCGGCTGGCGTAATAATCCGCCACAGCTTGTTAAATGGGTTGGAGGCAGCGAGACCGGGGAGTTTGTTGGCATTGATGCTGCCGTCCGAGCTCTGATGTTTTTGTGTCCTTTGCTGCATCGTTATTTCTCTTTCATTTCCCTAACGAGCGGCGCGGAGAGAAACGACTCCTCCCGGGACGCCTCGCTCTCAGCCCATCGTCTCGCACGCATCGCGGCTCCGGGGTCACTTCATTTAATGACATCCTGCAGATGCAAAGCTTTCATATCACGCTCGCGAGACAAATGCCGGGGGATGGAGATTCTGCTGCAGGGATTAGCGCTTCTTCCTCCCCGTATTATCCTTCACACTGGACCGGGTTTTCTTTTGCAAAGTTTTTCTTTTCTGATTAGGCGCAAACAAAAGCCCGAGTTCGTGGCATTCACAGCTGACTTGGCATTGTTTATACAGTAGCGGGTAAATGGCGTGTAGCTTAAGAGCCCCGGGAAGGGGGTTTCCATAGAGACGGGTGTAATAAGCCGCTGCGCCGCCAAAATGCCTTATCCAATATACAGCCCGATAAATAACACCTGAGAAACGCAGCCTGCATCAGCCAGCCATTCTATATCTATTATACATTGTGCTGGGCAAATTACTAGCAAATGTGTAGATTAAACAGGGTAGGTGGGGTAAATGTCCTGTCCGGTCTTCTGGTTTACGGGTTTTGGGTGGATACGTGAACGCTTTTTTTGCGCGTTTCTTTGCAACTCCATGTGCAGCCACCAGGGTGTCGAAAGTGACAAGTAGTTCAGCATGCATTTCCATGGTAACGGGACAGAATTGCATGTTGCGTGCGTCATCTGGTTACTGGTTGATATCTGCATGCCCGGGGAGTGATGTCTTGCGGGTCCAGCTCACCGCCAGCTGCGTGAAGGTTTTGGAGGAGACGCGGTGTCCGGTGTACCGGTGCCGGTAATAACCGTACCGTGCTTCGGGATTCCATTATTCAATTTACGAGCCAAGTCTCACCCTGGAAACTTTTCCTATAAGTTGAGCTTTGAGTTATTACTGTTTGAGCTTCTGCATGACTCAAAACGCATTCCCCTTAAGAAATATGAAAGTGTTGCTTTATCCACGGGCTGCTCTCGCCCACTTTAATTACTGCGCATCTTTCATTTAGAAGATTTGTACTGGAATTACTGGTTTGGCGAGGTTTGCAGATATTACAGGCATTTGAGTTTTATTTCTGCAAAGCAATCAGTGTTATCTCCGGCTCCCTGCGTTACCTGTCACAGGTAACCGCGCCGATTGGGCTGCACACTTTGGATTCTCTGCCCGGTTAGTCCTGAATTTTCTTGTATATATTATTTATATTTTCATTAAGTAGGTACTCCAGCCATGTCTATGCATGCGATATACTCCTTTCAGTCCGCTCCAGGAACACTGTAGGCGGGGGGTCTTTTAAGACCTCCATGTGCATTTGTAGAACACACTTCTATTTACTGCGTGAAGCAGCCAATCGGTGGCAAGAATCGTCAGGCCATGGAGGAAGAGGTAGGTGGGGTAGCGTCTCTAGAAGGAAGAGTTATCTTTGGGGCTTTTTCATTCTTAGTGACAAATGAACTCTATACCCCCCCAATTGAGTGGGCACTAACTAATCCATGATCGGCTCCATCTATCTGAGTGGGGTCAGACTGCCAAGGGACATCTCAGGCTTCATGCAGGATACCACCAATATGGAATCAATGGGGGCCGCTCCACTCGGTGGGCTTTTAAACTAAATATGGAGGCAGAGCGGCCTCTTGTCTGCTTGGCGATACTGGCCGAGAATGCATCAGCCGCGCGAGTCCTCTGGGTGTCCAGAACATAATAAATGTAAAACAACGGCCAGTTTCGCCCCCAAAGTCATGATGCAGGAGCTGCTCTGGGGTTGTGAACCAGGAAAATGAGTCGGCTGGCGAGGAAAAATAATGGAGAAACGGCAGAGCCTCTCCTCCAGCTGCTGTGAGTTACAACTCCCATTATGCTGGGACATGGAGGGTGGTAATCATTGCCGATTCTGATTCAGTTGGTAAAATGTTCAGATTCACTGGGAAGCTCCTCAGATCTGTCCCGGGGCTGAGGATTCTGGGCAGGATTTTAGTAAATGAGGATGGTTGTTCTGGGTCGCATTATATTGGCTCAGAGACTCCGGACTCTTTTCTTAATTATGTGTAGATTAGGAATTAGGCCACGGGCAGGGTTACTTCATTCTTGTTTCTCCAGATCTTGGGTGACCTTTAACCTACGCGTAACATACGTGTTTAGTATTCATGTAGAGAACGCAGACCCCCCCCCGCCCGACAGGCCCCCTAAAAAAAAGTTCCTGTCTGTTATATATATATATATAATTTTTCTAATAAGATTGTATTAATAAATACAGCTCTGAATTAGCAGCTGTTTCGGGGCGACGTTTCCTGTGATGGGGGGTTGATACGTGATTTTAGGTGGTCACCCTGCTTCACATATCCATTAATAACAAGAATTATCAGCTTTGTATGAAATCTACTTATTTTTTTTCTCGTTTTTTTTTTGCCACGCAGCGAAGCGGTTATTTTTAGGTGGTAGATTTTCTCCCCAGTTCTTTTAAACTTCCCCACCCATTACATCTGTCTTTGGATAAAAGACAGCGGGGTTCTCTTCGCCACCTCGTGATGAGGAGAGACCTGTGGCCCCCGACGCTGTGATGTCAGCTCATATATATATAAAGTGCATTTTATGGGTACAAATTCTAGAAAAAATATTTTTAAATAAAACAATTCAAATGTCATTTTACAAAATGTGAACAAAATAATAAATGCCATAATTAGATTTACTGGCACAGAATGCGTTTCCATTTTAATGATTTATTTCTAGAGAAACCCAATTCCAGAGACTCTGCACAGTCGGTGTCTCTAAATATTTGTGCTTGATGTTTGCCTGCAGTTGAAGTAAATGAATGTGATTTCTCCGCAGCGCATCCCGTTATGACTGCACGTTCTTCACAATGCTGGTTCTGTCCATACTGGAGAATATTTTGCTCAGATATTTTGATCGTTACAGGAAAATACAGCATATCTGAAACGCGGGGGGTGCTGGCTGATCACGGGAAGTGCCCCGTGTGATTTATTACACCTTGTGTTAGCGCGGCCCCCATAGCGTCTGCGGCCCCCGTAGCGTAGGGCAGAGACCCGATGAGTCCGATGCAATGGGGAACCAGGCCCAGGGTTCTGTGCTTCCGGTTGTAGAAGTGTTGCAGACCCCCGCAGCCGTGGGGTCCTCCTGTGTAACGGATCTGAATTTAAAGTCATCGTGTGATTGCGTGTTGGCTGCCGGCCGGCTTCCTTTCATAACTCACATTATTGTGCGAATGGATCAGCCGTTCCGCAGCAGCTGTCGGGGAATTCTGTTTGTGGCAAAAAAACTGTTATGTGGGCAGCCGGCCGAGACTCGGTTTATATATCCGGTTCACAGGGAATTGTTAGAGCTTCCGCACCGTGATGATCTTCGGCTTTGCGCAGGTCAGAGACCGAAAAGTCAATAAATTCAGCAATGCGTCCGTCTTCGTTGGCCCGGAGCTGGCATCGCAAGCCGAATGAACAAAGAGAAGGTTTCGGTGCCGGAGACGGGATCCGCCGCAGATAGACGGAGATGCCCTTTGTGATTGCCGTATCAGGACTTCCCAATCCTGACCTGGAGCGCTTTATTTTACGGGGGCTCCTGGGAAATCCCTTAAAGTTCTGTCCTTGCTTGGTGCTGCATGTAGAATATTTTCATCCTTGTCGGCCGTTGTTCGAATCCTCACTTGGTCCGCATTGTGTCCAAATATTACGCAAAGGAGTGCGTCCTGCGCAGGTCCAGATAGTTTTATTGGGCCACCAGCTGCACGGATCCATCGTTTTTCACAGTTATGTCGTATTTCAGTGTTTTTTTTTATCCCTTGGTAAGTGATTTTTCACATTAAACGCTGAGCTTCCAGCATTATCTGCTTTTAATAATTGTTGTTTTAAAACATTTGATTCAGAAGAAATGAGCAAACTTTCGCTATCGCAGCTCAAGAAACAGGTATTCCCTGCTGACCCTGCTCCCGGAAGCCGCGCATGTACACATTTCCTCTTCTGTTTCTCTGCTCTCTGCCCTCTGCTGGTGATATTTAGTCAATGCAGCGCTAATTTAATTAATGGGTATATATTAACATGAAATAACCCTGCATCGGCTGTGTGTGGGGTGAGGACGGGTGACGCTGCTTCTGCTGGAGGGCTTGGGCTGATTTCTGTGCGGACGGAGGGTCCTCTCTCACCCGTTACCCGGAGGTAGATGAGTACGCAGGCCGATCTAATGAAGCAGACATGAAGAAATTAGGAGCCAGAATAATATTCTTGATATATTTTAGGAGCCATAAAAACTTCACTCATTAATAAGGATCTGGAAATCTAGAAACCGTGGCTACCTGGGTTTTGTCCAGACCGGTATGAAGTATTCAGCGTCACGGTGTCCGTGTCTTACGTTTGTGTCGTTAACTACGCGGCACATTTTGGGGTATGGAGGGTAAGACGTGTTTTGCTCGCTCGCGGTGTTCGCTGCGGGTTTCTTTATCATTAATGTACTCAGCAGCCACGCTGTGTGCCAGTGCCGGGCTTTAAATTAATTTTACAGCTTTTTGCCAAACCTCAAACGTTATTCCCGTCCTGTCTATCGAACGTTTGAAGTGTAATTACGGCTTGGTTTTCTGTGTCGTAGGCTCGAGGAGCAGACATCCCCGTTCCCGGAGAGCTCCCGATCGGCGCAGAGATCCCGCTGCGCCCGTGCACCAGCACCGCCAGCATGAAGGTCAAGCACGTGAAAAAGTAAGTGCCGTCAGATGGACGAAGACGGCGGCAGCTCTCACCCTCAGAAAGCTCTAGCATGCGCAGGACGGAACCTCTTTTTACTTCTGGTCAATGTTGGGGAATGTATGTGAAGGCAAATAATTTCTCTTACTGATCCTGCGATAATCTGTTAATCCTGAACACATACAAGATCGTTAAAAGAGGAATTTCAGGGGAATGAGCATCTGCCCGGCGTCCGCTGTTACTGTTACAATACAATAGAAAAAGAAATTATCCATTAAAGTGATGCCCATCTTTCCTCTCAGGAATTGTGGGTTTGAGTCAGAAAGGCCCCTTCTTATTCCCCTTTTAATCCATCCAACAGGTTATCTTTTACCAAGGGACATTTCCCGAAGCTCGCAGAATGCGCCCATTTCCACTACGAGAACGTCGATTTCGGCAGCATACAGGTAAGGCTTTGAGTCGCGATTTTACCTTTTAATTGTAACTTAGACAGTAGGTGCCAATCGTCTAGGATAGTTTTTGATTCTAATTTGAAAAAGCTTTTAGGTAAATTCTGTCTGTCCTGCTAGACATCACGTTAAACGTCATCTTTAAGTGACTGTTTGGTAAAGATGATACTTTTATTGTCTGACGTATAATGGATTGCAAGCTTATAAGAATATCACAGGTATAATATAGAGGGTATAATAAAGGCATCGCCAAATCTGCTTCCTCTCCAACTCCTATACCTGTAAGTGACTTTTATGAGATAATTTAAGGGCCCGACATATGCTGAAAGCTCGGGCTCGGGGCGTAATTTGCGACCTTCACGTAATCTTCTGAATGTTAGTGATATTTCTTGGTCCGCGTCTGCTAAGCCTGTGCACGTGGGACGGAACGGCAGCCCCAGAGACGGACAGTTAAACCTGGTGTGTGTTTTTGTTGATGGAGTTCTCGGAGTAACTATTCAGCGTGTAATTTATATGCCTGGCTTTTCTGTAGCTCTTGCTTCTGGGAGATTTCGGGGATCCGTGTCTTATAATTAACCATTTAAGTGGAATCTTTGGGATCCTTTCTTTTAATGTAATGGTGGCCACCATGATGATGAAGTCCTGGTTAGAAAATCGCACGTCTGTGATGGCTGGAGCTGTGGTTGCGTTTGGCCAGCAGGGGGCAGCGCACACATTTCTCCGTCGTGAGTGTCGATGTACAGAGCGCCGCCGTGGCAGTGGAGGAGTGTTAGCAGGCTTGCGGTGGGCTCAGATGTGCTGGAGCAATGGGGTCCTCAAAATATTAACCTGTTCAGTGCAGAAAAACGCCTTTACCTTCCGTTTTCTTGTAATATGACCGATTCCTTCAGTGTCGGATAACCGGCCGGGTTGTGGTTTATTGGGATGCCATAAATGAACCCGCGGACAATGGGTTCTCGGCTACGGCCCACGTTAGTATTCAGAGCCTTTGCCGCTTTGTGGGTATAATTAGGGTTGCGGATTTGATGCAGATCGGTGTTTCTTCTCTGTGTGAAATTAAAGGTTCTGGGAGAGCAAGGAGATCACGGTGAGGTTCAGGGTAATCCTGCAAAATAATTTCTTCTTGCTGGCATTTAAAGGGTTAACCATAACTGACACTGTTCATGAAGATGGAGGGAAGGGATAGGTTTTGTTACGCGTGTCGTGCACACAAAGATAACGGTGCGTTCCGGTTTCATGCTGTTTAGTGGACGTTGCCGTCCATCATCTACCTGATAACTCGAAGCGAGATAATATTTGCCTTTTGCTTCGTTTTTTCGCACCCTCCACCCCCGTTTCTGCCCTTCCTTTACCCAAAGACAGAGCGCCCTCGTAATCATCCTTGTACTGATCGTTATTGATCGTCATTCGTGGTGATCTTGGTTTTCTCGCTGCCGTCCGTCATGCGGATTAAGTGCCTATAGGAGCGTAGGAGACCTTAAAGGCAGATCTTCAAAATATTATTTCCTGAACAAACGGCCGAGTTTCCAGTCCAGATCTGTGTCGCTTTACTGGTGGATTTACACGCCGGCCATTCCGAACCATTCGCTTGCCAGTTTGGCCTTCCTTTTTCCGTGCTCCGTGCCAGGGGCAGATCTCCAAGCTTTCGGAAGAGGCAACCGCAGTTAACTATTAGTGGATGTATAGATGGATGTGACCCCCCCCCCATGATGTGCTTACGGAGCCATCTGTCCCTCCCGACTATATTAATAGAAGTGGCTGGGGTGGAAATCCTTTGCGTCTTTTGGAAAGCTTTTGGAAATATCTTTTTCTACTCCTGGTCCAGATATAACCGTAGAATCTTCCGGCAGATCGGCCCCTTCCGGTCTGTCTAGTTTGTAACTCAGTCGTTGGTCTCGTCTTAGATTCCGGAGCCGTATGTCTATCCCATGCATGTTTAATACCCTCACTGTATTACCCTCTACCACTTCTGCTGGGAGACTGTTCCACTTATCTACCACCCTTTTTTAAAGCAATATCTGTTTTAAAGATATTTGATACCAATTTAAAAGAGACAATGTCCTTTAAAATATTTTCTCTTTTAATTTAACCACGGCTAACGTTCAACTGAAGTAAATATGAGACTAATCTAGATTTCAATAGATTTATAAATGGAGGCATCTCCACCTCGCTGATGTCGCAGTATTTCCGGATGTGACGCGAGCCAATACTATGCCAAACGTTAACAACTGACCCTGAAAGCAATGAACCAGCCCTCAGAGTGAGAGTCTGGTCACCCCAACGGGCCATGTGCAGGGCCGGACGGGCCAATTCTGCCAGAGCCTGTGTTACTGTAGCTGAGATGTCTCATTATGTATCGTCTGGAGGGATTGAGCGTTCTAATGAGGTATCCAGGTTCTCAATTAATTAATAAAGGTAATCGGACTGTTGGCCTTCTACCCCTTACTGGGAGAGGATGATGGGAAACGAAGTTGTCGGATGCTGATGCAGGCCCGGCAGTTTCCATCACGGACTGGGAGAGGATTCTGGGACTGTTAGTTGCCGTGGCTGGAAAGGTCGGATGTCGGCTGCTTTAGTTACAATGTAACTGCGGAGCCGGTTTATGGTCTGGCGTTCTCTCTGTGAGTTTTTACCCTTTCCGGCTCCGGTTTCAGTTGGAAGGAGGCAGATTGATGGGAAACACATGCATTTCTGTGCGCTGTGGGGGGCTTGGCCTTTATAGACATTTCCAAGAATGAAAGGCGATATGTTTAACTCTTTAAGCGGGCGAGATATTGATGGTCGCTTGTTTCACTGAAGTGGATGTTTACTGTAAGGTTTGAGTTTTGTCTTCTGAGCTCTTAAAAGGCGGCACCCAAAGGATTCGCTGAAAATCCATCTTCCCACTTTAAGGGGTAGCCCCAACTTTTCGTGAATACAGAATCCTGGAGTTGATGATATTAACGACGAGTCTAGTCGTCTGTTTCCTGCTGTTTCTATAGGGCTGTAGACCCCTGCGATCCCCTCATACCCAGCAAACATTCCAAGCTATTGGTCGACCTACTTAGGGGCAGTAAGAACGCCTGCTGATAACCCCTTCACACCACCGTCACAACGCAGCATCTCTAGCAAAGGACAGGATGCAGCCGTTGGTCCTCAGCCAATCTTTGGCGCATTCATGTTATGCGTTAATGTTAATAGCCGGGATCTCGTTTTTGTCCTTGATATGACTTTTAAGGTAACCGCTTTGCGCTCATCACACGGTGTTGCTAAGTGAGTTTGGCGCTGGGGCAGCTGCGCAGGGTGCCATGCATTGCAGCTGCGGCGGGGGTTGGGGGTTAGAGCAGATTTTTCACTGGTGCTGAGGTCATGATAGTATTTTGGGTGCTTTCATGCGACTGCCGGCTGGCTCTCACAAGCAGTTGTGTTATTTCGTTTAATTGGCCTCCATCGCAATAGATGAATTTGCTGGAATTCAGCCCGTTTTCCATTACTTTTTTGCCAAGTTAAATGACTTTTGCAGATTGAATAGAAGGTGAGTGGAAAGCATGAATGGGCCCCGAATCGCTGCAAAATATAGTGGAAACTTGTTGTTTAACTGCTGACGGTTACAGTCTGTATCTTGGTGTTGGGGCTCCACAAAGATCACACGAATGCGGATAAGATGTGGGGGGGTTATTATACGATCAGGGGCCACAGTAATGTCACTTACTAGCTGAGATTCAGCTCCTATCACCCTCAGCTGCCTGGGAATGGTGGGAGATGCAATCACGGAGCTGGGGGTCTTGGAATCCTCCTTCCTATCTTAAGAATACTGCAGCCTGCTATTGTTCTGGATCTGTCTGGGAAGTGGGTGCAGGTACCGCAGCGCCTGCTGCCCCCGAGAGCCGTCGTCCTTTCAGGCTGATGCCCTGTTGTGGGAGGCGAAGCTGAGCGAATTTGAGTTTGTTTTCCAGATCATTTGGGCCTCTAGCTGGAGACTGGATTGGTCTCCATGGAAACCGTTTTCCCTGTTCTTCTGAGTAATTGGGCTTACAAGCCCTCCGGCACAATCAGACCAAGGCTTGTTAGATGACTAGCGGAATAGAAATATTATGCCATTCAGGATCCTTCAACTGAAGAGCAAACGGCTTTTCCCGCTTCATGTCCTCGGGATGAATTGTCCAGCTCTTTATTTGGAACATTTAGACTTCTCCCCATCCCAACTCTTCATGTCATTGTTGCTGTGTATTCTGTCATGGGAATGGGTCATAGTTGCATGGAAAGGCCTTTCGGCAGGGATGGCGATAAGTAGATCTCATTAAGGAGTAAGTGAGATACCCTTGCAAAAAAGTAAAAGGATTATTTTTTGAGCAGACGGAGCAGATCCTGAATCCAGTTTTTCTTATTAGATATCTGGGACACTTTAGTCTGTCTAAAAAACCCTGCTTATTCGAAATCCCTGTGTATCGGGAATCAGCGGAGTGAGAGGGTCCTCGTTATCAGTAAAATATACAGATTCCAAACCAGAATCCCAAACTATAGAACCCAGGACCACCGCCTCCTGCCAACCGGCCAGATGGGGAAGTCTCTACGACCCCCCCCCCACCAGAGGCCCGAATAAGAAACTGAAATGTCAGACATACAGATGGAAAATCTCTTACTGTGATGAGAGGGCCGTTAATTATAATCCGGATCCCTGAGCACTAAAATAGGAGACCCTTCGGTATCGTTACAGGGATGGCGGGGTCTCCATCACTTCTCCAGCAAATGTTTGCCGGGCGTATCTCGGAGAAGAGTGTTCAGGCAGTGTGTGTGTGTATGAAGGTGTGTGTGTGTGTGTATGGAGGTGTGTGTGTATGGAGGTCTAAGTGATGGGGGTGTGTATGTGTGTGAATGAAGGTGTAACTGGTGGGTGCAAGTTAGCATGTGCGTGTTTTAGTTGGGGGTCCTAAAGAAACACTGCACCCAGGAGCCACTAACCCTTGCCTTAACACTGATCTACAAATATCACAAAAAGTGCCCTCAGAGCTGATACATTTTCCCAAAATGGCATCACTTTTATGTTTATATATTTTTATTACAGCAGTCTGTAAACATTTAAGAACATAATTAAAATATTGCTGAATTTCCCACTTACAAAAAATGTAATATAAAGTCCCTCAAATGATTTATTATTTCAGATAATTTGGAACAATTGTTTCAGTCTAAATTAGGAAATGCTTCCATCGACACGAAGATGTAGTTCCGCAAGAAATGTAAAATTTGCATTGTGTCAATGAAAGTACGAGGTAAGGTGTGAGAAGGGATGATATTTTTGTCTCGATTGTATGCTGTTGGCACACCGGTGTCTCATATCGGCCCAACCCAAAATATGATCGATATGATCCATGGATTGCAGGACGGTGTCGGCTCGTTACAGATGCTTTAGTGTAGAGCATGAATGAATCCATTAATTTAGCATTTTTTATTGTCCTTGTCTATAGTTCTGTATAGTGGTTTAGCTAATGACGTAGTGGCTCTCGGTCAGGATGCGATGGGTTTGGATCTTCATGCAGGTATTGAATGGACAGGCGGGGGAGCAGTGAATGGGGGGGGTCGCATATAAATGCTGCACTCATACAGAGAGACCCTGGGGCTGATATTCTTCACCCCAGCTCTGCTGTCGGCTCCCAGGCCTCTCCTCTGTGTCCTCTCCCCTCCTCTCTGCATGGAGGTCTCCCCCGGAGGCAGACGGGGACAGCCGGCTGTCACAGCAGCGCAGGAGAGGCACAGCATCAACTATCGCCTCCCATCCTCCCTCCCCTTCTCGGCTCTCGTGAAAAGCTCCTGAGCCTGTCCTCTGGGACCCCTGCAGCCGGCTAGAGAAGCAGAGAGCGAGTGGGAGAGAAAAGAGATCACCGCCGATTCCTCTGTAGTACAAATTGAGCATGAAATTGCCAGTGTGCAAGCTGCAGAAAAGACAAGGGTGGTATCGGGGTAAAAGCTGCAGTGCATCTGTATCAAAGGGCTAACAGATCAATGCACACGTAAGGAGGTTTCCGCTGGGGTCTGCGCTCTCTCCAATGTCTCCTGCAAAGAGCCTTCTGGCATCTGGAACCTGGAACCCACGGAGCCGGGGCATACGGCCTGCACCGCGCGGCCCACCGAATCCCTCGTTGTGACGGAGGTAAGAGAGCAGCGGCCGGCACGGTGCTCTGCCTTTGTCTCTTTTAGAAACCGTATGCAGCGTTTGGGATCAGAGGCAGAATCCACGGCTCTCTGGCAAACAAAGACGATTCGTCTCCAGCAATACTGCAGCCCTTTCCACGCCGTGGCTCCGCACCCAGCGCTGAAGATGCATTTAAATGCTGTATGTGGTGTTAGCAGTTTGGGGGTGCTGTGTGCGTTCATTCGTGTTTATAATCGCTTCGTGTCTTTGTAATTATTTGCTATTCATTTCTGTGTTCTCCTTCCTAATATGCCCCATTTGTAGAGTCGTCTGCAGTTGTGTACGGGTTCTGCCCTTTGTGAAAGGGTTAACGTGAACTCAGCTGCGCAGATGTAATTGATTAGTTTTTGTTCCCTGGAGAATTGTGAGGAATTCCAACCAAGAAAGAAATGTTTTTACAAATCCCTAAACTCTGCAGTCTGTTGCGCCGGAGCCCAAAGGGTTAAGATGATTTAGTCATAGTTTCCTGTGCTGCATGGAATGAAGATTTAAAGAAAAATGTAGCCATATGGCCTTGGGATTCTGGGCCGTCTCTTAGTCTACTTTCCAACTTTGCCGAGTGTGTCTGTATCTTAACCCTTCAGGCACCACAAGAGCCCTTAATACCCGCGCAGGAATATATGCCCCGGCCCAGTGCCGTTTGCTTCCTGGCTGCTACAGTTTTAAGTATTTGGGACCAAGAATCACACACAAAAAACTCGCCGCTTTCAACTGTTTCACCCAGGACTTTGTATGTAAGTAAGATCAGGTTCTGCCTTTTTTTTCCGTATTCTGTGATTAATTTTGAGAGGGTTTTTGTCTCGCACAGAGGAACATGAAATGACTCCCTCGTGTACATGCGTGATGTGAAATGGGAATATTTAGCAGGGGTCAGCTGGCCATGAATTTCATTAAAGCAGCTGAGCTCTCGTGTCCTCCCGGCACCTACTTACAAGGCTAAAGCAGGGGAGCCTTTATTGCTTCTCGGCTCCAACCTAATCAGCTTTGCTGCTAATTCCGAGAGACAGAAACCGATCAATAAACGTAATGGGACTTCTTTCAAACCCAGAGGCAGCCATAGAATTCCTTTACACGACCAAGCTGAATGTGAGGTGTATACGGTGCTGTGCGCCCAGGCATCTCAGAATCCTCCGTAATATCTCTGCTTCGCCGCTGGTAATATTGTTGGGTAATTTGCTGGATTCAGGAAATCGCTGCTTTCTGGAATCCGTCTTTGTGTCGCGCTGATGGCGCCGGTCCTCCTTTCATAATACTTTACAGTCTCGCAGACTTACTCTGGGAACAGCCAAAGGGCCATTGGATTGAACCACTTGTGTTCGGCACACGGGCTGTGAATCCATTACATGCCTTTTTTTATTTATCACCCGTTTAACCAACTTTAAAGGATAAGGTTAAATTTGGGGCATTCTTTTGTTGCATAAGCTGGGCTGACGCCTGTCATCTCGAGGCTTTTTTTTCCCCCGCAGTGAATCAAGGCCACTGTATAACCTTAAGGACGTGCCTTATCTCCGGTAATCCAGTGACGCGCTCAGCCGTACTGGATGCGAGTGGAGTGTGCGTTTTAAGACTGGCTAGAATGTTAGAGAAATGACCAGCACATCCCGTGCTCCTGTTATGTAGCTGATAACCCAGTCTGTCTTTAGCTTGCGTTAGTTTTACGGATCACACGGATACAGAGAGGCCTTGTGTGTCTGGATATAACAGAGTCACTGGTTGAGAACATTGATGTAGGTTTGGCTGCTGTGTTGTGGTCGCCTCGGTAAGATCGGGCAGTAGTATTGCTGTCACTGGGGGGTTTTCTGTGTCCGGTGATCCAGGTCTCACATCTTGGCGTGGGTTTCTTCACAGATGGCCTCCTTGTGTCAGCTCAGCTACTGCTTGTGGCTGACGTGCGCAGAATGCCGTCCAATGGAAACCATCGATGCTGCGACGTTTGTGTTCTTGTACATGTATGCGTTAGTTGTTATGTTCACGCGCTCATGACGGTAGTGCACCTGGAACAGACGTTGAACCCCAGTCGCTAGGCTTGGTTGCTCTACTATGGCTTCGTGGTATTCTGTTACCTGCGTGGCTGCGGTCACAGACCTTTGGCTTGCTTCAAATTCTATATTTCTATCAGTTTGCAAGGGAGGAAAATGGTTTTGAGCCGACCAGGCCATGACTTTTTTAAGTGTCTGAATTCACTTGAGGTATCAACATTGCACAAGCCAAGGTAATGAGGCAGCTGCCGGAAACCGCAGAGATGCCAGTTTTAACAAAAATAACCAAAAACATTTTACTGTCTTAATCTTGAAGAAGAGTATAAGTGTACATATGAATGCATAATAAATAAATGTATATATATATATATATGCCAAAGACGCTGATCCTTGGGACTCTGTTACAGATTCAGATAATTATTTTCCAATATTGCCACGTTTGAAGTCCTTTAATATTAATGCTCTCTCTGTATTAAGATTTAACCAGGAAGAGATGTTGACAGATGAGTCTGCATCGGCTTCTATTTGATTAGAAACTACAGGAAAAATACTGCCTACGTCAGCAGGGGTGCGAGAACGTGAGGAGCTGCTATAGCACCGCTGCTTAATCATTAGGTGTTGATGGAGGCGGTGATTGTTACATTAATTTATTACCCGAGCCGTGAATAGCGATTCAGTTATGATAGCCTGCTGGAGAAGCATACGGGGTCCGTTTTTTCTTCTTAACATGAGCCATAATGGTCAATTATTTTTTCATTAAGCATTAACAATAAAATGCTGCTCAGTTGGGAATAAAAGCTAGTGTAATTGGAGCAGGGAGTGATGGTCTCCTCTCACTATATCCTAGAAGCTCTTCACTGTCTGTCCTTAAGCCACCGTCACAATGTAATATTTTATATAGTTGAGGAGTGATTGGGAACCTGCTGGCAGATCAGGACTCTCCTGCCCGTCTAGTTACCCGTTCTTTCTGCTGTAACGACTCAAACCTTAATCAGTCGTTGGTCTCGTCTTAGATTCAGGAGCCGTATGTCTATCCCATGCGTGTTTTGCATTTGGAGATGTGGGATTGCTACCTCTGGCTGCGATAGATTCTGCAGGATATTTCAAGGTGGGATCCCATTTTAGGAGTAGGGTTAGGGTCTTAGGTTAGGGTCTTGTTTGTTTAGCTGCAGTCTGTGGTGGGAATTTACTGCTGAAGGGTTTTACTTTGGACATCTTCTGGAATTGTCTTTAGACATCAGAGGTTGGTGTATTCCACGGCTTATACGTAAGATCCTCGTTGCCATGTTCTTCCAGCTCATGACACATAGATACATAGGATGGGGGCTAAAACATCACATTCTACAAAATAAGTCTGCTGGGACCATGCTATCATATGGTAGAAATGTGAGTTATCGCTGTGAGAACTAGGCTAAAAGCAACATTAATTCATTCACAACTTAATGGGTTTGAAGACAGATATTAGTTATCAAGAATGATAGAAAATCATTCTTTAAGCATTAAATACAAAGTGATGTCCGCTCTGTCCTGTTGTTGTTTCTTTGTTAGATACAAGTAACATTGTAATCACTCACACAGCACTCACCATGCACAATAAACACTACAGCGAAGTAGTCATCGTATTCAGTTACCCATTAATCCTTAAATGCACGCTTGGTAAGCATTTTCCACGCTGCCGCCAGTTAGCAGTTGCAAAGATTTTTAACCTTTTTGTGTGCAACCTTCCCATTAAAATGCCGCCTTCCCATTTATCACTCGAAAGGTTTTGACAGTTGAATTCTAAGCAGCATTTTAACATGCGCCACAGCAGCTGGGATACGCAGGCCTCGGATAGACATGCAGGGACGCATTCCGTCCGCTCTCTCCTCCTGGGGTCGGTGGGGAATGATGTCCTCTGCTGTCTGAGGCAGGTAAAGCTTCTAGGCAGTGATAGTACAAGCCTCTGGCCAAGCACCTTGCGGTATCAGCCGATGAAAGTCTTTGACTCAGCGTTCTGTTTTGGAGTTTTAGTGTCCAGATACGGACTCCTCGCATTGTGCATAAAATTCTATTAATCTCCTTTAATTCCTGTTGTGAAATTCACATTTAAGTCTTGTACTAATTTCTTTATAGTACAGCTTGGTAAAACTTGTGCTGCTACGTTGACCTCAGACAGTCAGTAACCAAAAACAATGTTCTAACAACGAAACGCATATAACAAATCCATATAGAAATCTGTAAGAATGCAGTAATGGGAACCTCGATGCTTGAAAATAGTTTTTAAGACATTTGAGTTCACGTTAACAATTTCTTGCGGTATTAACTGTTGCAGCCGCCAGCCCTGTGTGATGTGCCGGTGCACTGGCTACATAAAGTAACGATACTGGTGTTAGGCGACACGCTGGACGTAGCTTGCTGTAGGAACTTAGAGACCCTTGAGGTAACGAGTCAGCTTCTTCCTGGGCAGGACCCTACCGTCCACTGAATTACGCCGTCGTAAGGTTGGGTTTATGCCTGTCCTGTGCTGTATGTAGTGCCTCTCCAACATAAGTGACCAAATGGTTTAAGCTATAATTATGGATTGTCCACAAAATGCAGCAACGTAAAGCCATTTAACAGATGAAATTATTTTGGTCTCGGGCTGTAGTATAAATAAAACCTGTCCGGCGTCTATAACGGTGCTGACGGGAACCTGATTTCTCCTGCACCCAGGACGGAGGAGAAGTGCTGTACAGTTTAATTGGAAGACCAAGGAGCTGATTTACATGAAACAATAGTTAATGAGGACCCTGCTCTTTGGCGCTCGATTCCTTTCTTTTCTGTTGAGTGAAATCCATTCTTTGTTTTTCAAAGAACAGACTATTCGTGAATTTCTTTAAGCAAAACATTATTTTATAATTATCACTGGAAATAAATATTTGTTACGCTTGTAAATAAGCTTAAAACGTGTCGGATTCAAAATACAGGAGTCTGGTACCGCTGGCAGAGGATAAAGAGGAGCAGAAAGCTGTCATGTTCTGAACCCTTTTATTCAGCTTCTTTTACTGTTGGGGTGGCTTTCCTTGGCCAGGAGACTCGTGAAGTACGTGGAAACCCTGGTTTCTCTTGTCCGGAGGTGAAGAGAAGAGCTTTGGACATATTGGTTGAGTTTGTGCTCTCGGTATGTTGAAATACAGCAGCAGCGTTGTTCTGTTCTCCCAACATCTCCAGGGTGGAAGTTTTTGTTGGCTGTAAAGCTCCGATGTTGAGTAGAGTTGGAGGCGGAAATGCTTTATTCTCCCCCATCGTATGCGGGTTCGGGTTGTTCTTGTATTGTTGTGTTTTGAGATGCACCAGCTGGATGAGCACATTTGTACAGAATGTATTGGCGGCAAACACCAGGCGTTCCTCTAGTTCTGTCTGTGTGTGGCCACTTATACAGAGGATGAAAGCGACCAAACTGGCGTTTTCCGGCCCTGTGCCCTCACTCACATATGTGACCCGGACAGTGGGGATCCGCCAAACGGGGAACCAGAGGACATCACCAGCCTGCAGTTATATGTATAACACAAGAATAATACATAAAATAATACACACAATAAAAGATCATGGTGTGTGATAAAGTGCATGGATTCATCACATGTCAGGAGGTTCTGTGAAACGTAGTGATGGGCCGACAGGTTCTGGCCAACACATCTATTCACTAAAAGGACCTGACACCACTTCAATGGATGGGCACGTTGAGTTGGCTTAGATTTTAAGTTACGTCAGTCCGACCACCCCCTGTTATTTAAGCCGGGTGCTGCTGGGGTGCGGAGGGTTATATCACCTGCAGCAGGGGCTTTTGGTTTTCTGTTTAATCAGTTCCTGATATCTTGTGTATCTTGAGCTCCGTTGTGTAATTTGTACACAGAGCAACGTTTGTCATTTTCCTCCTTGGAGGAGAAATTCATAACTGGTTCAGAGAAAAATCACTTTCCCTCCATGAATGTTAATGTCTTGCTGCATTATGTAAAGGAATTAATTCTGTCCAGTATTAAGCTCCGGGTTTTAGGCTGGCAGCGGGTTTACCAGCTATTGACCTTTTACCAGATATAATACTTGCAAAAACGATGCGTTTAAAATTCATGGTCGTTTTTACTTTATGCTGCTCTTGCAGAACCTTTTAATTCATTATTTGCACCGAGGATCTGAGGATTTACTGCTCTGCCGGATGAGACGCGTTATATTGGACGACGGCTGGCCTGGCAGGACTCGCTGCACCTTCGGGATTTGATGGCTTCAAGCGTGTCCTTGGTCCTCGGGGCTAGAACTCTCTTGTGGTGACAGGCCGGCTTCAGCCAAGCGTTGCATTAATGCCCCTGCAGCGGTGCAGGAGAAGCAGAGATGTTTGAGTTAGGAATCGGTGTCCTCGGCTGACTTTAGATTTAATTGGTAAAAAGCGGACAAGTCACAATGCGTTGAGTCATTGAAAGCTTGTGTTATGGAATGGAATAAGTAGAAAACGGTGTATTTTCACAGTATTTGATGCATAACCCGGTGCTTTGTCCAGAGCATTTAAGACATGACAGTGACCCTCGGTATTAACTGTAAATATGAATTTACAAAGAAATTTTTATTATATTTACGTGGCCTTTTATGAGAGGATTCTTTTATTTCACGTGTGTTTGTATCAGATGCTAATGCCAGTCCTTTGTGTTTCGTCTCCCTGGCATTGTGAGCCAGTATTTGTTTTGTACATCCGCATCTGATACCTCTGTATATACCGTATTCCCATCCGCGGCTGATACCTCTGTTATACCGGGTATTGCGCATCCGCGGCTTGAATACCGGTCTGTATAGGTACCGTATTCCCATCCGCGCTGATACCTGCTGTATATACCGTATTCCCATCCCCCCGCATCTGATACCGTTCTGTATTATACCAGTATTCCCATCAGCGGCTGATACCTATCTGTTATATCCGTATTCATCTGCGGCTGAACCTCTGTATATACCGTATTCCCATCCGCGGCTGATACCTCTGTATATACCGTATTCCCATCCGCGGCTGATACCTCTGTATATACCGTATTCGCATCTGTGTAATACCATACACGTCTTTGTTAAATATGTTTTATGCACCCATTGTACATCACTGCGGAATATGATGGCGCTATATAAAACAATAAATGATATACTTTAAAAGTATTGGTTGTAGATCTGGTTTGGTTATTCAAAACAAAAAATAAATCACAGCGTATTAAATTGTTGAGTAAATTTTATGCGTAAGCTGGGATGCTGGAGAGAAATCTCATTTTATTTTTATTTAATCTCTTGTCTCCCCAGCTGACACTCGCAGACGAACAGAATGAAGTGAGCAGGAACGGCTGTGAATCGAACGAGCTCGTCTTCCTGGTGCTGGTCGCTTGTCAGGTATTTACCCCTCTTCCCCATACTTACCATGACGTCACCCCAGAAAGTAAACTCAAGAAGTGCAGTGGCCTCTGGGGTCCAACCTTCCTCAGGGCAGAGGACTGAAGCATCAATGCGGTATAATGAGTGTTTTTCCTGGGTACTGCTTCTTTTTAATGCAAGACAGGGTTCGTTTATTAACATATACAAGTTAAATGAATATTCTTTTCCTGATGTCACGGCCGTGCGCTGAATGGGTTTCCAAGGAGCGGATGTGATAATCTCAGAGGCTGCCGTGTTCTGCAGCTGTGCTGATTTTTGGCAGCGTTACTCTGGGATTTGGGCTGGAGAATCAGTCTATTGTAACAAAAAACAAAGTACCAAACAGGTGCAAGACACACTTGGGGCGTTCGCGCTTATTGTGTTGAATAGAGCTCCGTGACGCTGTGCGTGTCCCGTGTTCCCCACTCATGTTTCGTTACCCCGCTACCGTCTGAACATGAAAAGTGCAGCCTACAGCACACAAACCTCTACACAATACATCAGGCGTTCGCACCGACACGAGTGTATTAAGGGTCGTCAGTATGTCTTGTTCACGTGGGGTACCATCTAATTATTCCTGTCTCTGAGATCTTGTAGGCACCGGGGTCTGTCTGAGGTTTCCTGCCCTGTGAATCTGTTTGTACGGGTGGCATTCACAAAACATTGTTACACTTGCCTGGCAGCAGCAAGGGAGAAAATGGCAAAATCCCATGGAGATGTGGCAAAAACTGATAATACTTTTATAATAACGTGGCTGAGGCCGCAGATGGTGCCCTGGTATTCTCATTGTTTTGCGGTCCTCTCCAGTATTTATTGCAATCCTGGTTACTGAGTCTGTCTATGGCTCTCCAATAAACCTCCCCGAGTGCCGGCCATATCTGTGCCGGTGGAGCAGGAGTGATGCCGCTGGTCTCTGTGCACAAAAACTTTCAACCCGAATACAATTTACCGAACATGAGTTTATATCAATATTTTAATGTGTTATTTGGTCGGGCGTCAAAGTCTACCCAGCCTTGTTTCCAGCCACAGCGTGTGGACAGAAGCCAGCGGCCTCGTTCCACACTCCCTGTGCTGCATCTGTGGGTCTAAATGCGCTGCACGGTATGAACTGGAGACTGCATCCAACACCCGCCGCTGAGGTCCTTTCCAAAGGCAGTTGGAGTACTGCAGATCTTCTTTCTAGAATAATGTGGTTGATTTAACCCATCATATAACCCAATGGGATTCCTTTTGCCGCTGGATGCACATATATCACTGCGCCTGCCGTGTGCCCTGTTTTGTGAGCCGCTCCTCGCACTTTGCTGCGTATCCCAGACTTAGCTGTAGAATTAGGGTTTAATTCCAGATTTTGCCTGTTATTTGCCCCGGGGGGAGACTTTGCAGCCTGCAGGAGTGATGGCTTTAGCTCTCTTCTCACTGCACGTGGCAGAAAATGGATTTTAATTAGACTGGTGGATATTTATTTTGCCAAGTCCAAATATAAGCTGGTCTAACCCTCTGCGATTTTGGTGCACCGTCTGCTTTGGAATACAATTGTCCGGCAGGGAAACGTTTCATAGAAAGCACCTCGATAATCATGTTGTATTTGCAGGGACGCAGCTGGATTGTTAAGCGGAGTTATGAAGATTTCCGGGTTCTGGACAAACATCTCCATCTGTGTATTTATGACCGGCGCTTCTCTCAGCTCTCAGAGCTGCCCCGTGCCGACTCCGTGAAGGACAGTCCGGAGGTACCGTCCCCAGATGGAATGAGTATTCCTCTTGTAGCCTCTCTTTTGTTGACTGAAAGGGCTGTCGCTGTTGGCCAAAATATGCCATGGCTGTAGGCAGCGGAGTAAATCCAGGTTGCCTTAAAAGAACATATTGAGCTAAATTGAGGTAGCCTTGTGGTCTGCACAATGGTGTTTGCATTCTTCCACCTCTCAGAGGGTTAACTCTTACAGTTCCACATATATATGTATATGCCGTTACTGAGTTTAGTACCAGAGACCCTTAGAACCAGTTGCGTCCAGTACAGTATTTCTGTTGCCATGGAAAATGTAACATAAACAGAGGCAGATCTTTTCCAGGTGCAGTTAATGCAGAGGGCGAGATGAAAGTACCTTTCTTTGTCCCCGGCAGCCGGGTGTGACTGGCAGCCGATCGGCTAAATGCTGTGATTCTCAGCAAATCCTTTACATTTTTTTTTTTTAGCTCACATTTACACAATGATGAGGTTTACGGTATTTGCTGCTAGTTTACTGTGAAAGGAACCTGAACTCTGGTTCTGGATGGGAGAGGTGACATCACAAGGATTAACCCTTTATGGGTATGAGTGATTCTCGGCATGTAATCTGTAGAAGAAAATGTCACTATTGTATAATGAATTGCCTTGACTGACCAAGAGTGCCCATGTATTTCTAGATCATGGCATCGCAAATAGCCATCAGATAGCCGCATCTTACAGCATCACACATTGTTCGCCAGTTGCTCTTGGATTATAACAGCTCATGTTGTACGTGAATAAGCCACATAAATGATCAGTTCGCTTGAAACCAATTGAAAATATCACATATATTATATGAAAAGTATCTTGTTTAATTAACATGCTCATCTCCTCCAAGCTGGTCACACAGATGCTGATGGCTTACCTGTCCCGACTCTCAGCCATTGCCGGGAACAAGATCAATTGCGGACCAGCCCTGACGTGGATGGAGGTAGGTGGGAAAGTCCTTGTTTTCTGTATCTGGAGTACAAACCATAAACAAATGGTATTAAGTAAAGGACCCTCTGAATCCATAGCTGCCAGCCTGGGGCTCCATGATTCTGTTTTGGGATCACCTGGCACAAACGAGTTGGATCTTTTTTGTAGGAAGTCAATCACTTCTATTCTTTTATGACTCTATAACAGGCATCTCCAACTCCTTCCGCAGCGTAATGCTTCTCACAAGAAATGAGATAAATGCTGTCCTCAGAAATATTTCATTCTTAATGCACAATACAAGCTGATTTCCCACTTGAGAAATGGTTACATTTGCAATCAGAGCAGCGAGGAAATCATTCCAAATGGAACAATTAAACTCTACTTTCTGAAAAGGCTCAATTCGGCGAGTGACAGAATAAAATGCAAGATAGTTAATGTGTTTTAATTAGATTGAAATCCTGCCTAACGAGTCCCTGGTAAATTCACCACTTGTATTACCTGTCCCTTTCTCAATACCAGTGAAAAATGCAAAATAAATGGTGGGTGATGTTTGAAAAGGTTTTCTCTGGATGGGTACAACACTTTAAAGTAATTGTGCTGTCTGGTCTATTGTAGATCGATAACAAAGGGAATCACTTGCTCGTACATGAAGAGTCCTCCATCAACGTCCCAGCCATTGCTGCTGCCCACGTCATAAAGCGGTACAACGCTCAGGCCCCAGACGAACTGTCTTTCGAGGTACCTGCGTTCCAACACTATTATCTATATAATGTATATGTTGTAATACTCCGTCCTGCTGTAACGTCTATATAATGTATACGCTGTAATACTCCGTCCTGCTAAACTGCCAGGGAAAGCTTTTGGTTACAGACTATTTTAATCTGCAGGTGGGAGACATTGTATCGGTTATTGACATGCCGCCAAAGGAGCTGACCACTTGGTGGAGGGGGAAACATGGATTCCAGGTGGGTCAGAGCGAGGGGTTTACTACAATGTCCGGTTTGATCTATACAGCAGTATAAGGGATCTCTCTGGGAGACATTCATCGCACTCAGCAGCAGCAGCTTGTCGCCTGTTTGTTTTTGTGATTTGGAATATGCTTTAGAGACGTATTTGCTCCTTTATCCAGCACCTGCTTATCCAGAATCTCTGACTGTTCCCCTGCAGGTGGGATTCTTCCCCAGTGAGTGTGTGGAGTTAATCAACGATAAAGTCCCCCAGTCAATGACAAACTCCGTTCCCAAGCCAGGTAAGTGCGGATATCCAGGCCAGTCCATGCGCCCTGAGCAGGCGTTATTGTCTCATTCAGTGTTCTGTCTGTCATTTCATTGTCTTGTCCAACTTTGTTACGTGTCATATTGTTAATCCGAACTTCAAAAATTCAGAGTTAATAATCTAGACACAAGCATGTTGTAAGGCTACAAAGAGCCGTTGTCTTGGCGCTGGGGGAGACTCTTAACCCTTTGTCTACTTAAGGCATTAACACAATTTATTAGGAATCAGGAGACATGAAGTAGACTGGTGGGTCTGGCGGATGGATAGTCTATATCATCAGTGCAGGTCCTGAGCAGGCGCCCAGGGTGTACCTCCTGATGGTATAGGGGTGCGCATGTGCCTTGCTGATTGCAGAAGTGTTATTTTGATAGGTGGGGGTGCAGTTTGGGGTCCAGTGGCATTGTTTTGGTGGTTTTCCTCATAGCTGTATATATTTCTGGTCTAACCTGGTATCTGTTCCATCTCATCCTGTGTATTCAGTGATAACGATATTATCTTTCCAAGGTGCCTCCTCAGTGTCTTCTCTGCATGGTTTGGGCCAAAGATTTGGTTATCGCCTCTGAACCCACTCCCCATTCTTCCATAGCCTGTTATCTGCCCCTAATCTTCTCTGCCTCAACCTATGGTTACTGAAGGCAATTCCCAAACAGCCCCACCATAAAGATGAGTACAACAGTAAACATTGTGGCAGCTAATGCACCACAGCCCATCCCCCGACCCTAATCACAGTGTCCCCAAGGCAGGGGGTAATTAGACAATTGTCAAACAACATGTCTGCTCTAGAGACACCTGTGGATATTATATAGGGTTGGGATTTTGGAATGTTTATGGCCACATTCACACCATTTCCATGTTATCGTTTATAGAATGAAGAATAGTGGAATTCTCTTATTTCCACACATATATACTGTCATACATCCAATATCTTGCCTTAGGTTTCAGCTTGTTTTTCGGTAAGATGCGCAGGTTCTGCGCATTCTGCGTTTTTATATTCAGCCACCGTTTTGATCTTGGCCGTCGGTGCATATCTTGCTGCCTGTCACAGGGCCGGCCAAGGACTCTGTTAACCAAGGAACTGTGAAGGTTTTGTCCTGGGAAGCAGAGGACTGGTGACTTTGCCGAGTTTATCGCTGTAATTCTCATGATACCCTAGTGAAGAAAGCATCCATCCATTCAGACCTGGTGAAGTGTCTGTTAAGGTCTTGTCTTTTTTTGATGTTCCCATGTTCAATCTCTCCTTCTGTTCTGTTCTCCATCTCCATTCCGTGTCATATGTTTGCTTGTTGCACCAACAAAGGAACCACGGATCAGCTCTGGCCGCAGTAAGTCTGAGCAGCGCTGAGCTTAATTCACTAATCTATCACTTGTGCATCTTTAGGCGTTGTGCTGGCCTCTGCAACGGGGCAAACTAATTCAGTCCTTTTCACCAAGAGGTCTTGGCTCCTGCTGCCAAACATCTTGTCTCCTTGGATGAGTTGGCCTGGAATATTTTGTGCTACGTTGTCAGACGCCAGTGGTGGGCAAGCTTTGCATTGTATGTAGCACCTTTATGGCGTTGGCTGCAGCCATAAGGCTTCGAGCTGCAGGTGCAGCAAGTAATGGAATGGTTAAACATGGCTCTGCTCTGCTTGTTCGCTTTTTTAATCCTTTTTTTCTGTTTTCGTTGTGATCTGTTCCCATCCAGTCTCCCCTGCGCACGGAATGAGGCCGGCTTCCTGGAGCTACTTCCCCCCCTGTACGGTTCCATGTCTTCTGTCTTACCTCACTTTCTTTTTCTGTAATGCATGTTCTGCACACGAAGGGTAAGGTCACTTGCAGGGCTGCTCCGCATGTCCCATACAGGTAGGAGGCGCCATACTAGGGGTAGCAGACATCGTTCTGCTGGAAGCTCCCATTTGCTCCTTGATCCGGACAGACAGCAACCCTAAAAACGTCTGCCTACTTAATTAACGTGAAGCTCCTGGCTTTATAATGCTGCAAAACATTTACCTGTATCCATCGTTCATATCGCTAAAGGCCACTGCGTGAACTTGGACAATATCATAGTAACAGCGCTTACTTTGTGAATTATGGAAGTGAAAATAGTTTAAAGGACGTGTCTTTTCACCACCATTCCAGAGAAAATCTCATACAGGCACAAAAAATGAAGTAAAAATTGTACCAGAAATCGTGGCATTCCAAGTAAATGATCTAATGGTATAATAATCACATTATCGTATTACGTTAATCATAAGGCAGGGTTTATGAGGGGTGCAGGAGATGCAGAATAGAGGGGATGTCCCTTTTTTACAGTCGCTATGTATGCAGGGTAGGATGTCTCTGTATTAGACAGGCTAAATATGCTCTGTATTGAGAAGTTGTCTTGCGGCACTTTTGAAATGTATAAATAGTACTGCAGTTTTGTGCCCGTAAATTATATTACATTTTTTCCTAATCACAACCCTCCTTAACCGCTTTTGTCTTCCCTCTCCCTTCCCTAAATAAATGCAGATTTGGAGATGGATAGTGTGGGGCCAGCGTGCCTTTCTCAGAGTTACTCGCAGCCCTCCTCAGGTACCTCTTCCATATGTGTCCTCCGAGCAGATCCGGTGCCTCTGAGCCCGTGGGAGTTCATTCACCTAACATGCCGGGTTACAGATATATTAAGTGTTAAAGGTCCCTGCCGTGGTTTTTACTCCATAGCATGGGCATTCACACTTATAACCGTCACCGCCCGTCACCCCAAGTACAACGGTATTTAGTAATGAATATCTGATATCCATATCCTTTATTTGGTCTGTAACCCGATCTGGCATTCCTACCGCCATGTCTCCCAGTGGGCTCTGCACCGGCTCTGATGGCCTAACCCTGTATGTAGTATAGACTTAGCTCTACTAACACCTGTTCCTCTGTATGGCCAGGAATGGCCTCCATTTTGGCACATGCAGTGCGTTATGGGATATCACGACAACGTTGCGTGTGCTTTCTTTATAGTTTTTTTTTTATTTGCAGAGCTGTCTTTGCTTTGTTTATACATTATATTCAGCAAAAAAAAGTTTGGATGGATTAGTGGTGCGATTGCAGTGGTGCGATTGTTAATTTAACACCTTAAAACGCAATCACCCCAGTAGTTAAGAAAAGAGGTCAGTTATTACAGACACCTCTTGTCGGGAGAATTGTAGTCGCCATCAAACCATGTTCCCACAAATGAAAAGGCGGTGAGGGAATCGGCACCAGCCCTCTGCCCTTTCCAGCTGGAGAGGGTCAGCACTTATTCTGCAGGGAGGGCCCAGACACTTTTAATTATTATAAAGCCCCTCCTGGGGGTCTTCCCGTTGCATCGATACATGGAAATTAAGTATCAATCTCAGTGGTGGTCTAATGTTTTGTACCATCAGACACTGGTGTGCCCCACACGTTACCCCATTGTCTGCTTTTGGTCATTGTGACTTGGAACATTTGGTTTCAATCCCCTAGCATCCTCAGACACCCCTTCGGACCTCCCTGTGTCATCGTCCGGAGATGCGCACCTTCTGAGGGTATTTTTTGTTGTTCTACAATGCTACAAACCTGTGATTTACCTCTAACCCAGGCCCTGTGACTGTACACAATGTGTGAGAGAATGAGCAGAATGAGCATGGGAAAATGTATATTAAAAAGATACCATTTTATATGTTTCATCTGTTATGATGATGATGATGAGGTGTGAGTATTTGTGTAGTTACATTTACAGTCCCTGCCATCAAAGATCTGCCGGGGTCCTCTACGATTCATCTTTTTGCTTGGACCTTTCCCACATTGGGTTACGGAGCACTGGAGACTTGCTTGAAGCGCCCAGGCAGAATGTGAGCCAGACGGTGACGTGACTGGGGAGGCAGGCGTGTGTTTCTTTATCTGGGGAGGGAACTGCGAGGTATGGGGATGGCAGCCGGGGGAGGGAGTCCCGCACAATGCATTGGAAGGCTGGCCCTGTACAGAGAGGTGTGACTGATCCTGGAGGAGAGAATGAGAGTCATTCTTTGCGAGGAGACGGGAGGAGTGTTTACCTGGGGTGAAGGAGGAGGGGAGGAGATTCCTCAGGCAGAAGACAAGGGCTCATTTTACTCCACAAAACAAGAAAATGGTGCATGGCTAATCTGGGACGAACAGGGGAAGACAGGCTGGAAAAGCAGACAGGAGCTGTTTGGTGAACTACAAAGAAAGTGGATGTATCCTAAAACTACAGCCAACAGAGCATGAGATCTCCAGTGATCACAAGAACAGGCTGAGACTTATGTGCCGGGGCAGTAACTGCAGGAGGCGTATGAGTTATTGAGGGTTTTAGTATGTGTCCCTGCTCAGAGATGATCTGTGTATAGAGTGTGTGCGAGGGATTAGAACATGGGAGTTGATCTGTGTATAGAATGTCTGTGACGCTTTAGAATGAGAAAGACAGTGTATAGAGCGTATGCGAGGGCTTAGAACGTTGGAAGGCAGTCTGTATAGAGTGCGAGGGCTTAGAACGTGGAAAGCAGTCTGTATAGAGTGTGAGGGCTTAGAACGTTGGAAGGCAGACCTTCCTGTAATAGAGTGAGAGGGGTTAGAAGGTGGAAGGCAGTCTGTATAGAAGGCGAGGGCTTAGAAGGTGGAAGGCAGTCTGTATAGAGTGAGAGGGCTTAGAACGTTGGAAGGCAGTCTGTATAGAGTATAAGGAGGCTGCCTGTTGTGGTCAGGAGTGTCCCATTCAGTGGGGAGAATAACTTCTGCTGCTGGACTCAAATCGTGCATTTTTTTCTACGCGGAGGAAATATTTGGATTTGCCCTCTTGCCTCTGCTTGCATCCTTGGACTAGGTAAGGTGGTGGTGTCCATGCTAACCCTAAAGATGGGACAATCTCTGTAAATACCTGAGGGTACAGTGGGCAGTTCCGTGATGCTGGGTCACACAGAGAAGACCACATCTAACAAGGGGAATGTATTTCTATGTATTAGTTTCACCTTCTTTTCGATTGGTCTATTACCCAAGACCCCTCTAACGTCCAGGATTATCTGAAGCAGGGGTAGGAAGACTGGCTGTTATGTCGCTCATCTTCTCCTTGATTTAACTGTTCCAGACACTGTTTGCTTTGTTGTGGTTTTAACGTTCTTGTGGTAAATACCAGGGATTAGCCCTGGCACCTCCTAAGAAAGCATTCTGCTCTTTTTGGTGCAGAGCTGGAGTTATTGTTACGGTTCCAGCAAATGACAGCAGACACCTAGCTTCTGAATCGTTCATCGTTTGTTCCTTTTTTACTTCTGTGTTTAGAATGAGGGGAGTTCCTGGATTTCAAAGGAGTGGAGCGCAAGAGAACAGTAGAGGCGCGCAGTGATTGAAGCCGCCTGTGAGAGAGGGCTGGTATTTGAATGCCAGAGGGCATTAAATGAGGCTTAAGTTAGTACTGGCAGGGGTGGTTGGAAAGGCCCCTTTCCAGTGCAGAGTTTAGGATAAAATCCAAATGTGTCGGGAGACAGAGGGGGTCACGATCCGTCCCATGGTATCTGTGCATGATTTCACTGGTTTAAGTTCAGACAGGCATGAAGATGTATAGATTGTTTCAGGCGACTTCACCGTAATAACAGACTGTGCATGGATAAGATTTAAGGAATGCTCATGGGGTGTAACTTGTTGTAAAGTCTAATTACACACCGTTTAATACACAGAACCAAAGTATGTTAGCATAATCATTAGCCACACATATGAAATGTCTGTGGGCACATCCAGGGCAGAAGGTGATATATGGTTTGGTTATTTTGCTAAGAGCTCTTGAGTTAAGATTGCTGTTCATGCGCAGCCAGCTGATTGACATCATGCCCTACGTGTTGTGTCAGTGTCAATGCCTAAATGGACAACCATTTAGCAGAAATTAAGAACAGGTAAAACCCAGTGACTATGTGAGATTTTCAGGTGAAAACTAGAATTAAGTTATTTTCACCCTATGAACCTGCAGTAAAAGGCATGAGTACAAGATACTGCCTGGAATGGAGTGAGTGTACCCTCACTGTAATAAAATCCACTGCCATCTACACAATATGGGAAAATAGCCACAGGTGACAGAGAACAAAGAGTGACAAAAGCACCCAACCATGCCACGTATGGCTCTGCCATGAAGGTTTCCTGTGGGTTGGTGAGTGGTGCGGTGGAGAAAAGGACGGGCGTCTCGAGTATCTGATTACCGAGACTAGAAATCGTGAACAATTTATGTGAACAAACTGGCAACTAATAATGAAGGGAGTGTCCATCAGCCAAAAAAGATTATCTTCCTAAACTTTCCTGCTTTGTGTGTTTTAATGCGACGTCAAGGCTCAAAATGCAATTTGTTTTTTGTGTCTCGCAGTGTCCAGAAAACACGGCAAACTCATAACCTTCCTGAGAACCTTCATGAAGTCCCGGCCCAGTAAACAGAAGCTGAAGCAGCGGGGAATCCTGAGGGAGCGAGTGTTCGGCTGCGATCTCGGGGAGCACCTGCTTAATTCCGGACAGGATGGTAAATACCCCTTCTGTGTATTCTGTCATGGTAATGCCGGCTGGTAACCGGTGCTGTACATGTTAACATCACATGGATGCTGTATGCCAGCTACAGAATGATATACAATGAGAAAAGCGCAGACGGTTCGCCCTCTGTATTCAGCCTGGTGACCTTTTTAAGCCGACTATTTGGCTTGTCGAGCAGGTGTACATTGGACCCCTCACCATCAGACTAATGTAGAGGCAAAGGGCAGATAGAACTGCTGTGTGTTCAGTTCTGCCCATCCACAAATTGCCACATTAGTGTTTCCCGGGACCATGACTTACTCCTGGTATAAGTCATTCCAGTAACTAATTGGTTAAGAGCTCAAAAATGCATCACAGTCCTAATAAATTATTCAGAGAACCTGCTAAAGTTTATGCAACACACATAGAAGATACTAAAAGCAGTAGTAATTACAGGGCAGAGCTCCTGAGCCATGGGTGTGGCCTGCAGGGAACCAGTGGATAGCTTTTTTGGTGTATAGAACATGACGGGAAACCTGAAACCAGGTGTGCGAGTTACACCTGGAGGAAAAGCTCTGTGCTGTTCGCTTTTGTCAGAACCCAGGTGCGATTCCCAGGTGAGCCGCAGAGGTGTCGGCAGTTTCTGTTGCTGAATTGCATGAATTGTTCTGCTATGTGTGGCGTATTGACGTCTAGGGAAATGCAGACACTATTGTGTCCCTTCTTAGTACTTCAGAGGGTTCAGATCAGCAGCAGGGGCGTTTCCGCCTACAAGATGGAACATAACAAATATTATAGATATCAACTATCATCATTTATCACGTGTTCATTCAAAACAGACGGCGGCTTCCTTGATGAGAAATCCTCTCATCCTATATCATCCCGGTGTGTCTGGATTGTTAGTACATACGTGTACTTTTGGAGTTATAACCTCTTGTTGATGTGGGTTCAGTAGTTTTTCATTGTGGGTGGGGAGGGATCTCCCTGCCCTATACATTTGTTATATCTTTTTATATTGTGTCAATGGAATCCAGTTACAGGGCTCATTGGGCTCCTATTTGGCTGGTCCAAGGGTTAAAATCTGCTAAGTATGTAGTCCGTTGCTGCACTCATGTGTGATTCCCCTTTGCTCTTTTTCTGTGTGAAGTCCCCCAGGTCCTCAGGAGCTGCACCGAGTTCATCGAGAAGCACGGCATTGTGGATGGAATCTACCGGCTGTCAGGGATTGCATCCAACATCCAGAAACTACGGTGAGGGATTCACGAGCACACGCAACGCACACGTCTATCACCTGACAAATGCTTTTCACATGCATCGATGTCAGGAGTGTTTGAAGGTTTATTGGTGGTCCTTGTCTTTTCCAGCCATGAGTTTGACTCGGAGCAGATCCCAGACCTGACTAAAGACGTGTATATCCAGGACATTCACTGTGTCGGCTCTCTGTGTAAACTCTACTTCCGCGAACTCCCAAACCCTCTCCTGACCTATCAGCTCTATGAGAAATTCTCTGTAAGTCGCAGCGGCTTCCTCGTCATGCGGTGAGGTGTAGGATTTTCAGAGAGTGGAAACAAGGAGGCTCAGTTTATAAGATTAAAACTTTCTAATGGCGTTCTCTCCACGTCAAATTCCCACCTTGGGCTCTTGCGCTGCCCAGTCAAGTAACTATTTTCCTCAGTGGCTGATCTCTGTAGGACCCTCAAGGAGACATCATCTGTGTGATTTTTAAGCATTTATTGGGACAGACTCCCCTCATTAAGGGAAAAAGTTAAGTTTTTAATTCTTCTAAAATAGTATAGGATATGACATCATAAAAGGTATGGTTTGCTTTGATTCACTGACAAGAGGGTAGCTGAAAGGTTAAATATATTAAAAATGCTGCAATGTTGGTGTAGAGCTACGTCAGACTTTCCTGTAGATACCAGCATATCTGAGGCATTTTCAATGTACACATGCAGAGATGTTTCGTATCACCTGGATTTTGTTTACAGTAAAGCCATAAGATAAGATCCGCATGGGCCTTCTTTTGTAAACAAGCACAGCTTAGTTTTGTTAGTTTATCTATCTGTCTCTAATCATTGTGTCTGGAACCCTGATCTTCTCCCGCAGGATGCTGTCTCTGCTGCAACGGATGAGGAACGACTAGTAAAGATTCATGATGTCATCCAACAGCTGCCGCCACCTCATTACAGGTCAGAGTTCATTCTTTCTATCTCTAGGTCCAGATCTCTGTACCCAGAACATGTCAGGCATCCATCTGCAAATTTCTTTGGTTAAACTCTGGTTAGTAAAATGAGGACGAAGGTTAAGGTGCGTTGCTTTCCTTCAGAATTCTGATACCCCATGCCCCAGCTTAAATTCTTAATTGTGAAGTGGACCTTAATGTGTCCATACTTATAAAACATGTTATTAGAATGTGAATAGACCAAATGTAAGAAATTGTGTCATTTAAATATATTTGTGTAAGATGTAAAAATATTTTGTAGTAGAAATTTCAAGGAAAAGGGAAAAAGCACAGAAAGGTAAAGTAGCCTCATCACCCAGATGGCAGCGTGCAGGGCATGCGTCTGCTTCAGCACAGACAGCCGGGGTGACGGGGGTGACGCATTAGAGCAACATCTTTTTATGCTCCACAGACCCTCCTCCCCCATAGGCATTAAGGAATGTATGTGTGTCTGTGGGGGGGGGATCATGAAAGGACAGAGTTAGAGGCCCACTGTCTGCATCACAAGATATTTTGACTCTAACTTAGTTTGTGATTAATCTGTATGGGAAATACAGGGCATTCCTTCAGGCTGCGAGCTGTCTGGCACCCTCGCGTTTATGAGATGCGAAATGCATGGCATCCTCTCACCTTGCATTTGTTTATCACGGTAATCAGGATTGTTTGCAGCGCACAAGGAAGTTAGCAGACTTTTTGAAGCATTTGGGATTTTACAGTTTATTTATTTGAATGATGGACATCTCTGGAGCAGAATTCAAACTTTCCTCTAGAACCTTACAGTAACTCTTAATTACAAATACAAACCTGGCTGCCTCCAGCCAACAGAGCACAGAGTAAAGTGAATAACATGTGCAGGAAACAGGACATATAATAATATTATTATTATTAAGTTTGCTAAAGCTGTGAGTGGCTGTATTCAAACTACCCAAGACTGACCTGGTTTAGGCGTCACATTGGAAGCGTTCCCATTGAGCACAGCTGAGAGGAGCTG
Organism: Spea multiplicata; assembly: GCA_009364415.1. Taxonomy (NCBI): domain Eukaryota; kingdom Metazoa; phylum Chordata; class Amphibia; order Anura; family Pelobatidae; genus Spea; species Spea multiplicata. The sequence goes on from VKOC01000007.1 coordinate 13,863,298, forward strand.
CTCCCCCTCACCCCACCAAAGATAAGAACCGTTTGGCCCATCTAGTTAGACATATTCTCCCACGAGGAGCTCCCTAATCCACTGAGGGTAAAACCCCACCAAGAACTTTGGTATTTTGAAAGCATAAAGTGTATATTTAATGGCTTCACTTCAAACTCTGTTTTATGTAGCATTTTTCCTTACATGTGTTATGATACACTAATTTGTCACACATAATTATACATTCTCACGCTGTGTTCTACCTTAATAAAACACGTAATTGGATATTTATTGGACGTTTGACTGTAATGACAGGTATTTTATATATATTTATTGCACCATAACTGGTAGTGGCATGTCACTTGGGAGGACTAGAGAGCGGCCAATGGGACCCGATCTGTCCGCCACTTCCGGTTTCCCCCCTAACGGTATTCTCTACCTCATACAGGACTCTGGAATTTCTTATGCGCCATTTATCCCGACTTGCAACGTACTGTTCCATCACCAACATGCACACCAAGAACCTGGCCATCGTCTGGGCGCCCAACCTGCTCCGGTATGGGACCGTTACTTCCCGGTATGGTGTATGCCAAGAGGCATTAGGGTATCCTTTGCCTCTGACGTTTCTTATGAAGCAATATTTCCATAATATATTCTTTCCCTTCAACCTTTCTTTCTGTCTCAGGGGGTTCTGGGGTATCGAGTGAATCTGTACTTCTCTGGCTCTTCAGACACTGCAGGTTTCCTGTTACACCGAGATCATTATCTGTTCTGTGCATGAATTCCTACACGCAGAACACCGAACATTCGGTTAAATTTCCCCACAAAATACAGCATAGCAGAAAAGATGTTTTTGGCCTAATTTTGCTATCCACACACCACTTTTCCTTCAATTCATTCAGTAAGCAAGAAGATTAATTTGTGGATCCGCTGAAGATGGTCACTGCATAGCTTTGGTCGGCTCTGGGCTGTCTCGTTGTTGTAAACGTGGCAGTTTAGTCAAACTTTCAGCAGAATTGAGGCAGATTACAAATACCAGTGAAATGGCCCAAACTATACTCTGTATTTGGTTAGTTGAGATCCAAATTAGTCTCCTTGTGGCCACAAACCTTCCAGGGCTTAAACCCAAACTTTCTTATTTAATTTTCCTCTATTCTTCTATTGTGTAACATGCAGACGTCTCCCAGGCTGTGGGTCAGAATTGGGTATATGACAGAATGCTTTTGATTTTAGGTCGAAACAGATTGAATCAGCGTGTTTCAGCGGCACTGCAGCATTTATGGAGGTGCGGATACAGTCCGTGGTGGTGGAATTCATCCTGAACCACGTAGAGGTCCTATTCAGTCCAAAACTCAGCGCCGTGATCCGGGATGGTGCTGGTATGTATCAGCAAGGTTAGCTTCCTCATGTTCACTTTTTTAGGAAGGGATGAAGGACTGGGGTTTGGACAGTATCTTAGAATCACGTCCATGAATCCGTCTGTCTCCTCGCTATGTCCTCCTCCCCTCCAGTGTTGTCTGTTAATGGAAGGGGGGGTTCCAGGGTCGCGGGTTTGTTAAGGATTGGTAGAGCAGGGGTTATAAGGCACAGCTACATACTGAGTCCTCAGACATTTAAATCCTCCTATAAACAGCAAGGAGGGAACCCAAACGCTGCCGGCAGCTTCACAAACACAATCCAGGCTGTGACAGACAACCTTCATGTTAAGAGCTGATAGCTGATAACTAGCATTGTGTAACTTTGAGATAATTCTGCTGAAGCCTCATGGATGATTGAGGCTGTATTTCGGGGTAATTGGCAGAATGTTCCTGTCTGGCCTGGACTTTACCAAGCTCTGCAAAAAAGCAAAACAAATAGGACCTTGCACCATTGGTTAGTGCAGTTTGTCAGTTAACGTGGAATTTCACTAATTTAGGGGTTAATATTACCTAAATATCTGTCTAGTTGTCCCACCCTGGCTGCTTTAGGAATGAGACAGAGGGCATTTAATGTAGTTTAGGAGCTGCCGTTCCTGTAGGAACATGTTGCTGGTTCCTTGTGTGATTGACACACCTATAGCCTTGCCTTCTCTCCATGCACTTGTGTTACACTGTGTGTTACACTGTACAAGTGTCTTCAGAGGATGGACCTAGGGTTGTGTTACTGTCTCCATTTTTGCTGCACCTTTCCATGTGTGCCAGTGCATGTGTATAAATCACATAAGGGCTGTGTAGGGTGGTTGACGTGCCGTAGAGCGCCAGTCCGCAGCTGACATTCCTTCCACCTTCCTGTTAACAGGTCACACGTCTCTCTCCCGTCCAAAGTCTCTTCTGGTTTCTTCACCATCAACAAAGTTACTCAGCCTGGAGGAGGCTCAGGCACGGACGCAGGCCCAAATTAACTCCCCAATAGTGACTGACAGCAAGTACATTGAGGTGGGAGAGGGGCCGGCGGCCTTGCAGGGAAAGTTCCACACAGTAATAGATTTTCCAGCCGAAAGGTAAGAACTGAACCAGAGGTGGCTTTCTCCTGAAATCTGCTTTAATACAAGCACTTTCTAATTCTGCGGGTAATAATGGCCGACAGTTTGTTCATTTTATTAAGATGTCGGATTTGTTCTCCAAATAAAAGACAATATTTGGAAGACTGTTGCTTTACAGTCACTTGCATGGTGTTAGTACATATCACATTCTCCTGCTAAAGCGAGGTATTCTTTTCATGTTTGAGTTTTTAACCAACTCGGGTATCTGTACAGTCCATTCAGCGATAAACGAGGAGTCCGCACTTTAATCCCTGACATTCACTTTGTTGCAAGATCTTGGTGATCGTTTGGCATGTTCTCTACCACCATGTTTAATCATAGACTTAATTTTCTTCCGATAACACACACACACACACGTGTTCCATGTGGATTATTCCTCATGCTTTGCGCGTGGAACAAACTAGTGATTCAGATGTGCAGTATTGTCGTGTTTCTTAGTGGCTGCCCCAGATCTGCTGTGTTAGGATGCCAATATTAGACCTGTCCTTAATATGTTACTGTATATATTGTGTATATGCTATGCTGACCCAGTCAAATCCAATGTAGAAACAAACTGTCTATTTGCAATTTATTAGAAAAAGACCACCCAACAAAATGAAGAAGTCCCCTGTTGGCAGCTGGCGTTCCTTTTTTAACCTGGGCAAATCCTCCTCTTCCTCATCCATGTCAAAGAGGAAGCTTCAGCGCAATCCAAGTGAGCCGCTGGAAATGAAGGCCTTAGCAGGTAGGCAGAAGCCTTGGGGGCCAGCATGTAGCGTGAGCACAGATAGCTCGGGGACAGTAGATCAGTAGATCAGTACATTCACTATAAAACATGCAACACAAACAAGTCTCACTGACCATGTGATTTCCGTCCGCAGGAGGAAGAGGAGACACAAGCACCATGCGCTCAGCCAAGAGCGAGGAGTCGCTTAGTTCCCTACATGCGGCGGAGGGTAAGTTTTGAGTATAAATGAAAGGGTTAAAGGCATTCACAGATATCTCAGTACTTATTGTTGCGATATCTGAACATCCTTGGGAGGTCAGCGTTACATCGGGAATAGGAGGTCCTGTAAAGCAGTATTCTAAGGGGTAGCATTAGCTGAACCCACCATAGGGCCTAGAGAGAAAGGCAGAGGGGTCCAGTCTGCTCCTGGTACTATGGAACTGTTGGTAACACATTATGAAAATACTGCGTGTGAATATTAGACAGAAAGGAGAGATTTGCATGCACTGTAGGGAGGATCTACTAGTTATTTAGATGCGGTGCCATTATTTGGTAAATGTGCTTGGGAAGAGTCAGATCAGTAAATGTTTTACTCTACTCTCTACTTTCTGTATATAACAAAGAAAGGTTTTTGTGTACCCTCAAAGTTTGTTTTTTTGCCCCCTAGGGGAGTCCAAGTTATTTCGCCCTCGGCGTCCTCGTTCAAGCAGTGATGCTCTTTCTGCCTCATATAACGGAGATCTTCTAGATGGCTGCAATCGCTGCAATCGCTGCAACTCCTATGATAATCTGCCCCAGGACCAAGATAGCGATGGTGACGAGGGGCTGATTCACATTCCTGCAATGCTGTCCACACGTGGCCATGATGATGAAGATCTAAGTCCACCAGACATAGGCATGGCCAGCTTGGACTTTGACCCCATGTCCTTCCAATGCAGCCCACCCCAGCTGGAATGTGAAGGGCCAGATATCACCAACTCATTCCATGTGGACTCTGCTGCAAGTAACCACAAAGACAGAACGCAAAAGGGAGCTCAAACTCCAGGCAGTGCCTCCGGCTCGGAACCCATGTCTCCCTTCCAAGAAAAGATTCTGAGTCCCTTCCTGACCCCTGACCGCAGTCCTAGTGGGGAGAAGGTCCCAAAGCCCCCATCCTTTGCAGAAAAAGTAGTCCATGCCTTTTCGCCTAAAGTAGGCCGCAAAGTGGTTCGTTCTCCAGTGACCATCTCTGATCCGGTCACCATCTCGCTGCCTAGCAGGGTATCTGAAATGATTGGGAGCATGCAAAGCACAATCGGGGCTACCCATACACTGGCTTGGTGCAAGGATGGGAGTCCCAAGGAAGCTGGGTCTGTACAAAATACCACATGCAGACTGGAGGATACTTCCATGCTGCCTGCCCCAGCTGTAGCAGAGACCGCTGGATCCTCTGAGCCTCCCTTGGTATTGCATTGGAGCCCCAGTGGCCCAGAGACTGAGGATAATGCACAAATCATCTCGCCGGCTTCATCACAAGCTGCACATATCACTGAACTGGAATACACAGATCACAGTAACCAGGACTTCCATACTAGGAACACAGCTGGATCATCTCAAAGGGACGAGACAGAAGTCCCGCAATTAGAAGAAAACAAGCCAGCCCCCACCGTACCTACCCCTCCAGGTATGTAAGAGTCCAGTTATCATACCCACTAATTCAGTGAAAGATTCATCTGTATCGGTTTAAGTTAAACAGCCGTTTACAGTTCCTAAAAAAAAAATTGTGCACGAAACAATCTGTCAAAGAAAATTAAACCTCTAAATAGTACTTCTTCACTTTACCTACAGTGAGACGTGACAAGACGGCAGGTATTATAATTGCAGCCATACATACAGACGTTAGCTGCCACATCCAGTTCTAAAGATTGTGTCATAATGACAATTTTGCTTTATTGGATTTATCTACAGCAATATTATATAATGCAGGGAGGAGACAGAAGGGTACACCCTCTAGAGAGAACGGGGTGTACTATTTTTCTTACCAAAATAAAGAAGGTCCCACGCCAATTCCTAAATATAAGGTTTACTCCCTAACTGGTGTTTAAAAAGGTGCAGTCCACTCCCTATCTAGTTTCGTATATTTTATAGTAGAACCGGTGCTTATTAATGTGCCATCTGCCCCGGCTTCCTTTCAGGCTCAGTACTACCCAATTAACGTGACTGACCGAGCAGCCAGTGAAACATCACATAATCCATAATGTTTCTTATGCAAACACAAACTTTTCTAAGGGGAAGGGTGTGCTGCTTTCAATAATTAAAAGATAGATTTAAAAAATGTAATTCCTTATTCTTGCTGCATTTTATGCTATAAATGTACTGAATGTATCCTTTAATAACAGCCAGACGAAGTCTGTGGACAATCAGGCCCTCTGGATTAGCCTATTTGGTGCCCTTAGTTACTAATGTCAGAGCTGCGAATGATAATTCTCAAGGATTTGAATCTTGGTTTTCACCTAACAATATTTAGCGTAATGCTTATTTCAAAAACTGCCAAATTGTTGCTGCCTTGGATCCTGGCGAGTTGTATGCTAACAACGTGTCAATAATGCATGCACTGAAGTACACAGTATTCCCCCAAACCACCTCCAGTGCCACATCACCAGTTACATCAACGAGGACTCTGCCCGATCGACCTTGAGAAAGGTTGGAGACAGTGAAGGAATGTTCTCACGCTAGAAGACACAACTTGCATACAATATTACCCTACGTAAAAATGGGTAGAAAACCCCCGCAATCTCAGTGCCCCTCTCACCCAAAAATATACAGGTATTCCTCGCTTTTCAAAAGATCACTTGACACTTCGCTTTTGTGAAAGACTTATATTAGAACGTTTTCAGCGGGAACAAAAATGTTAAATGAAAATAGCGTTCATTATCTTAGTTTTACACCATTTCAGCTTATAAAACATTTGGTAGCTTAAGCCTGTATCATACTTTTTAAAGTAAAAAAATCTAACCTAGGAATAGTGCTTTCCAGCTGGTATAGATGCAGTCGTACCAGAGTGCGCGTGTGTGCGTGTGTGTGTGCGTGTATGTATGTGATCACAACCGGTACAACAGTAAGTGGGAAATGTTCATGAATCCTATCTGTATCTTACCTGTATCCTTTGTTTATAATTGAGGCAAAAGCCTTTATATAATTAAAACAATTTGTTTTTTTTCCCCCAGGAGCATTTGCTGAAGAATCTCCTCAAGAAATGGCCCCTGTTCCTAGTGTTTCATTAATCCCCCCGCCGCCGCCGCCAAAAAATGCTGCCCGTATGCTTGCATTGGCATTGGCAGAATCTGCTCAACAGGCATCTTCGCAAAAGAGACCTCCATATCTGCAGTTTATGGATTTTCCCTTACCTCCCCCTCCAGAGGAACTTCCACCCCCTGAGAGCCCCCCACAAAAAATGTCCCCCACACCAGCTGTCCCACTGCCTGTCACATGGGAGAACAGTCCTGCTGTGGAGTCCCACAAGACATCACCAGCTACAACACCCAGCACTGCCTCCTCCTTTTCCATCACCACCATCCACTACAGCCCTGTGGGCAGCCAGAATCCACTAACAGGACTGACCCCGGGCCTCAGTCCTTCGAGTCAGGTACTGAAACCATAGACTGTTCAGTTTATTGCATTACCTAAATGTATCTGAGAATATTTTGCACCACTTGCTGGCATCATATAAACCTGTGAGGTCAAGTAGCCATAAGGAGTATGGTTTGTAAAGTATTTTTTTTCTTTGCTCCAGGTTGCTGTATCTATTCCACCTGATGAGAATCAACCCGCTGGTTCCAACGAAAACAGTACCACCTTACCGAGTGAATGTTTCCCTGCAGTGGTTCCTGACCAAGCCAAGGACAGCTCAAGGACGCCACAGCTCCACCACCGGTCAGAGTCCTTTCTTGCACAGGCCACATACAACTCTACACCACCAGTTCCACCAGTCAGGACCATGGAGAGTCGGCTGGCCACTGCCCTCCACTCAAACTACAACGACACCATCACAGCCAACAATTACCACTCATTGTTGAGTACAATGATGCTGCCGTCGTCTTTGGAAGATGCCTTCCCCAGACACAATTATTCAGCTCACATTCAGTCTGAGAGCATGTTGGAACAAGTTCCTAACTACAGACATCCTTATCCATCGCAGGCCAAGCCGGAGGATATAGCTGAAATGGGAGAAACATACAGACACCCCTATCCCTATCCATCCACTGGAAAGTCTGAAACATCTGAGCCTGCGACCAGTTATCGGCACCCATACCCCCCACCCCAGCCTGAAGCCGGGTCTCTGAATGAGCCTTTAGATGCTTTTCTGCAACACAAAACAGTTGTTTCCAAGTCCTACCGGGCAGACAGTGTCCCATCCCAGATACCCCCTCCATCCTATGGTTCTCGCTGTGAAACACCCCCCACAAGTTCTCTCTACGGCACCTACATTAACCCTGTTAAGCAGTCGCGCACAAGGAGTAGGCCTGATTACATGTCGTCTGTCAGCTCAGGCACACGCAGTTTTTCAGAGGAAGCACCTCCCTATCCTACTATCAGACGGGTGCAGTCTCTCCATGTACCTATGCAACCTCCTCCACCCCCCATACGCGCTGTCCCTATATCAAGAACAGAAGTGCCACCAGACGACGAGCCGACGTACTGCCCGCGGCCTCTGTATCAGTACAAACCATGTCCCACCTTCAGTCCTCAGTCTGACTATCATGTCACCCAGCTGCAGCCTTACTTTGAGAATGGGAGGGTCCATTACCGTTACAGCCCCTATACGGGAAGCACTACGTATTACTCTTCAGATGGCACTTTCTATGATATGGATCCATACAGTACCTTACGTTTGCGTCAACTTCACCTCTATCCAAGCCGTGACTTTGCTTCTTACACTACAAGAGTTCAGCCTAAAGGTACTTACAGATCACAAGGACTGGCTCCGTACCCCAGAGGCACTCTGAGGGAGCACAATTTCATCAGTCGAGATGTCCCTCCTGCACTGCCCCCTGATCATCCTCGTCCGCTTCATATCTCATGGGACATGGAGGATATGGACCGTTACAGGCTGCAGTCTCTGAGGCGAGAGAATAGGACACGGCAGAGAACCAAGGGACCAGTAATGTCTCAGTACGATAATGTTAACCCATCGCTAGTTGAAGATATAGCAGGGATGGATGTGATCCACCTACGAAGCCGGTCAGACCCTGGCAAGACTCCTGGCCTCTTGAGTGTGGCTGACACGAAGGATACCCGCTATTCTGGGCGAGGCGAGAGCGATGAACGCACAGCACATCATCCTTCTTATGGAAATGGGCACCAGGACAAACCATCACTCCCACAAAAACAGAGTGGATCAGGCAGAAGCAGACTTCAGCATGACTCCGAGCACCGGACTCACACAGACCCTGGGCACAGGCAACATACAGATGGAAGGAATGGTCCCCCGTGCCCACCTGTGGATTATAGTTCCAAAAATATGCCAAACACCTCAGAATCTACATCACATCACTCCTCTACCAACAAGTATCCTGTGGCCCTGCAGGAACCCACAAGACTCAACCACAGAGATCTGAGGCACTCTGGGGAAGTGGAGCGACCACCTACTAGACCTGATCACCCACATCGCGAAGGTTACAGAGAAGAGGCAACTACTTTTGCCTCTGCTGCACCTCCACCTAAGCCGGAAAGGAGCCATAGCCTCCGGGGCCATAACCCAGAACCTTTAGATAGAGACCCTGGTATCTTCTATCCTTATCAAACTCTGCACGGCAAGAGGAATAACTCTAGTACTGCACTGCCCCAGTATGATAACATAGGCGACTACCATTCTTTCCCCCACCATCGATCCACTAGCCATTCTAACCCAAATGCCTTCCCTCTTCCACACGGACGAACCTATGCGACTGCCCTGGGCCAAGGAGCCTTTCTAGCTGCTGAGCTGTCCCTGCAGAGGCCTGAGACAAAAATTCATGCAGAATGAGGTGCTGTCTGCACCTGAAAGGCTCAGAGGGCTGTAGGAATGGGAGGTTTATCGACGAAAAGAGGACTTCATTCTTATTAGGCAGACCTCTGCTGGACAGCGGACTGTTTTATTTTTCCAAAAGACAGACATATAAAAAAAACACACACAACACAAATTAACTGTGATACATGTACACATCTAGCAATATACATGGACACTGATATAGCCACATGTTCCTTCCTGTTAGATCTGTTTTATGTTGTAATCAGTGAGGTCATAATCCTGTACTATTACCCCTCTTGGTGTCCTTCCTAAATGTGATAGAACTCACCAAGAAATAAAAGGACTCCTATTTAATTGGGTTTTTGTATGTATGCAAACAAAAAGCTTTCCTCTGCTATCCTTCCAGCCCTGTGCTTCCTGTTGGTTTTAGTGTTACCAAAAAAAATCCAAGTCAATGTAAGTGGTGTAAAAAGAAATATCTGAATTCTCCTAATATGATCTCATTGTTAGTGTGCCTATATCTTGGAAAAATGTCAGATACGAGCAGGGGGGTGGGGGGGTCACATTCGATTATTTACTACAACCACTTGCAGGAAAATATTCAACAGTGAACTCATGTTATAAACCATAACACGTAGTAGTTACGGTGATATGTTTTATTAAATACACATGGAGACCTGTTGTATCTTATTTCTAAATAGTTACCAAATAGATTGCTATGCACCCTGCTGGTGCTTTTCACATTGGCCGTGGATGGTTTGTGAGCGAGTTACCACTGGTGGATTGTTGTATATAAAGTAGGCGCAGTGGGGGGTAGCTCAGTATTTTGGCTGAAGTGCCTGCTCTTGTTTTGTTGGCTCAGATATACGATATCTCAGAGAGGATACGATTACCAGGTCACCAGCGAGGATCAGACAGTTAGGGAGATACAATGTTGTCTGCCATGTAAAGGCTAATGGAGTTCTTTACCAGGCCTATGTGACCCTTATAAGATCGAATGCTGTCAGTTGTTTGGGTATGTTATTAAACATTGTAGGGAAGGTACTGAAAGCTTTCATTTCAAAATGTTAAATTAATGATATGTAACAATGTTATCAATCTCTTCCTTGCTGAGCTTTACAATGTTACCTCTAAGAAAGGTTCATAGTTTATCAGAAAAAAAAGGAATCCTAAAGATCTATCAAATTAGGCTTTGTCAAAGGTGCCTGCCTGTTTAGTTAATCTTTTTATTGAGAACAAAAAATCCAAACGGTGCCAGCCGGAAAGACCTGCTTAAAACAACATAGCATGACTATGAAAATGCCACAGCACAGAAATTATAGTTTAGTCATTGTGATATGTACCACCTACCAGTAAAGCGCACGGAGATAACACTGGCCATTATGGAGCTCTGCAGCCATCATGTGGTGAACGCCTAATGTTGCAGGATTTATTTTCCTGTTTTACAGGCATCGAAGTAGCGTATTTAATTAAAATGCAATGTATATAAAGGGACAGTCATGCCGTTAAACACTTCTTTATATGTTCCCTGCTCAATCCCTTTATTTTAAATATTTTGAAACAGTGGTCTGACTGCAGGTGAGAGGCCACCAGGTTTAATGCCGAACCCCACTGAGCCGAAGAGATTAAAGAGACGTTCCAGAGCCAAAATGATACTATCCGTTTCTGCATGCAGACACATGCATGTATGTATTTATGTCAATTGGTGTTCAAAATTACATTTGTTTAATTTTGCTGCTCCTCTGCATCTTCTACGTAAATGTGCTTCCTGGGCAGGTCAGCGCAGCTCGAATGCTGGCCAGATGAGCGCCCTTAACTTCCGTGTAAATCTATGTAAAATGAATGCCACTGTGCCTTTTACAAATAATTGTGGCTGGAGTTTTTATTTTTATTGGTTTATCCCCAAAGTCAACGGCACCATTCGGCCCACACCTATTCACAGAATGAATCTCCATCTCCACACAATCTACCAGTATCTGTGGCTTCTCCGCCATGAAATAATTCAGCAAAGCTATAACTGGACAGTTTTAGGGAGTTATTCAGAGATACAGCAAACATACTGATTTCATTAAATGAAAAAGAGAAAATTAACAGGTCGGTATAAAATGCAATAAAATCCATAAATTAAGAGGCATTTCATGAAGTTTTCTGAGACAGGAGCTGAATGTTGCAAATTCCTAAAGACTAATTTCTAAAATGCTGCACCTAAATAATAATATGGAACTAAAATTCTTAACAGCACACCAAGGATAAAAAAAAAACCCACTTCCGGGTGATGACACCACCGCTTATCCTTTTAAATTTCAAACACATGTTCATTCAGTGGGTACCATATGAGAAAAGAGGCTGATATTTGCAAATAAGTGTTTCTTAAAGCATAATTAAACATAATAAAATGAGTCTTACCTCCAGCACCACCAGCAGCTGCCCTCTACTGTTTGTCTTCTTTCCTTTGTTATGCCAGCAAAGGAAGTATTTTATGATCACATTAATACACAGAAACAGCAAATATACAAACCATTTGCCACATCTCCCTGCTCAAAAGTTCAAACCTCATTTGGTCATTGGTCTTGTCTTACAGTCAGGATATCAGCCTTATACAAATACCATGAATGTATTAAATTCTTTCACTGGATTCACATCGACCACTTCACAGAGAGATCACAGCATCATGTAGATGACCATTTACACATTGACTACCCTCTCTGACATTGCTTCAGTGCCAACAATCCCCAGTACTTAAGACCATAAACGAAAAAGAATATGCAACATAATTGCCCCCCCCCCACGCTTCTCGATGCCCACACTGATGTTACCACATGGCATCATCGGGGGTGCCGCTAGTTGTGTAAATGTCACATGGTGGTTGCTGATCCCAGACACAATGAGGTTCGTGGCTTTGGCGGTTTATCACATGTTTGGCAAAGTGCCCCCATTCCAACAAGTGTGAGCATCATTATCAGCATTAGCATTCTCTGCTCCAGCCATAGCAGATATATAAATGCACTAGTTATCACCCCCGGATCATACAAGTCACACAACATATCTCCTCTGTATATTTCAATATCTTACATGTATTTCCTATTACTCTGAGCATCATTAATTCAAGCCATATCCATATTTAACTAGTTTTTAAGCTCCAGCACTTGGTAAAAAAAAGGGTTAAATTAATTTCACTCCTCCAAAACATGTTGCTGGAAAAAATGTCTTCCCTCCTCAGGCAGAGGTAGGTGCGGGTATAACCAGTGATTGTAATGAAGATTTGGTGTAAGGGAATGGAATACAAATCTCACTCCGTCTACAAATATATAATGTATCTAAAAGTATAATTTATTATATTAAGGGGCCATAGATTTCTTAATTATATTTTTTATGACTTGTGTGTCCCCATTCAGAAGGTGCTGCTCCAGTTATTGGTGTACAATGATATATAATGCCTTGACTGTCTTCATCCACTGCTTTTGTTTCCATGGAAACTTCATTCATTGCTTGTAGGTCAGTCTGGTTCAAGGATACCTTGACATGCGTCATTTAAATCCTATTCCATTCAAGGGCTTTTTAGCAAAGTTTTCTTTGAGGTCAGAGAGCTAAGTGCACTTAAAAAAAAAAATGTCCGATTCACAAAATGTACAATTCAGGCAGACAAACATGAAGCGTTACCCAGCAGGGATTGGGCAGGGTTAGATTAGATGCCGAAGCCTTTTATACAAAAGACCAACAATTCTGTGATGCATGTAAAAGCGAATTAGCCCGGAAAATAATCAATAGGCTTAGTAAGAGGTTCAGAACTCTGACCTAGAAGCATAGGTTTAAAGACCACGATGGACACGAAAAAATGACAGCTCCCGCAGGAGGCAAAAGGCTGGCCCATTCATTACTGTGGGAATTAACAGCTCCCATTTTGGGGATATAATCCAACAATTTTATCATTTATTAAATTCCAATATCAATTTAAGGTAGAATATACAGAATCTTTAGTCCAGCAGTCACAACCACCCCATTCAACCAAACTACAAATCTATAAACACGGAATCCTGCTCCTCCATTGGGTACCTTACACGGAATACAATTGATGGAATGCTAGCAAACGTATAGATCAACATAGTTAAAGGTAACACATGGCAGAGAAAGCCACGTGCTCTCACATGACCCTGTTTTCCTGTTAGCAGAACACGATCCCTTTAAATCAAGGCACCATGGATAGCGATGTGACAGAAGCTGGAGACTGCCCTGCTTCCCGTTTCCACACAGTTACGTTTAAGCCACTTAATCATCTTCTAGATAAGTTTTACACCTTCCTTTGGAAGAAATCCACAGGCTAAGAAGGTGGGAGAAAGACAAAGCAGATGCATCCACTCTCGTGTCTTCCAAGAACATCTCGTCTCCGAGATTAGAAACACTGAATGTAAAATGATTGGTTTGGGACACGGCTGCAAAGCTCCTAAAGGCGGTATCCTTGTGTACGAGTCCTTAATGTGCTGTATGGTGCAGGAATTATAGGACCAGTATAGTACACTGCTCATAGAGGCAAACATGCACTACACAAACAGAAAAGCAGGGGTTAAATTGTGGAAAAATATCTTAATGAGATTTTAAATTAAAGCAACTGAATAATGACAAATGCAGAGACTGTGTGCAATCACATTAAAGCCAAACACCTTTATTTCAGCTGTGATCTGACCAAACCTTAAGCACAGGGGTAATAATCATTTGTCCAGCGTTTAATCTGTGAAAAATCCAGGCTATCTTTTCTGGCACCAACCCTCCCCCTACAGAGTGACCTCTATAATACCCAGCACCAAGGAGGAGCGTTTCACCGTTACAGACAGACGATTGTTGAAGCAAAGCATTGAGTCACAAAAATTCACTAATACGTTACCCTGACAAACAGTGCGGGACATTTTACACATAACCAAACAAGTAACTATCTACTCATCAATCCATCGGCAGCCATCACTACTGGAGATTAGGAAACAAATGGAGCATATTCCTCTGAAATCCTGACATTCAGGAAACAAACTAGAAGAGTCTCATACAACATGCTAATTATCCCCTCCTCAGTTACAGCCAAGATAAACTGAAATATTCAGAAACATTTAAAAAAATACTTCAGATGGTTTACCAACCGTTTCACCCAGCAGTTGCATTTATAGGTCCAACCAGGGACAGGGAGTCAAGCATTGTGGGATAAAGTATATAAGTGCTAACGTTTAAGGAACTTCTACACCGACAGTCTGGCAGAAAAACCACAAGTTTGTGCTAAATTGGGTGCCGTACCAAACCCCCATAATGCGCAGATACATATATTGGGTGACAATGACCATAGCAGTACAGATTGGGAACAGCAATATTCTGTTTATCCTGTGCAGAGAATTCCTTTCATGCAGAGAAGAAAAAAACATTGGTTTTAAGAACATAACTGATCTGATCAACTGAGTATTCATGAAAAATGAAAAGAAAAAAAAAGTTTCCTTAAACATTAACTCTGACCCAAAGCCAGTACTGTGAATCAAAAGACTGAGTGCGCCATCCCTGGTTTCTTTTAGTTTAAGCAGAGATTTCCCCCTGCTTTCTGATGTTCAGACTGGTTGAGATCCTAGTTTTATGTCCTCTGACCTGAGGGCCCCGTTCTGTCCTCCTTCGTTAATCTGAGGTGTGAAGAGACGGGCGATGCGGTCTCCCTGTTGAAGGCTATCAAGTTCTTTGGCACTGCAGCTGGGCGTAGGGGCCTCGTAGGTGTCATGAAAGCTGGTGTAATCCACTTCGTAGAACCCTTTCTCCAAAGTCAGGACCGGAGTGAAGCGGTGACCCCACAAGACTTCAGAAGCCACATAAGAACCTCTGGCTTGGCAGGTCATTCCTACAAAAGGTTATAAAACAGATCACAATACCGATCAGCCTGTTTGTGGGCATGTACTGAAATCTGAAACCTGGGATTAGGTGGCAAAAACTACATTTTCTGTCTTTCCTTGTGATGACATTAGGCCTGTGTCACAAAAGAGCCTGGCAGAGACTACAATAAAAGCATAAAATGTGTACTGTAACTGATTCATAATTAGACTTCACACATTCTGTGAATAGATAACTAAACTGCATTTTTTTCATTTCTTTAAAAAACAAAAATCAAAGAAAAATAACGAGATGCGCACACAGGACATCTGGCACACAAGAGGTTAAAAGTATTTTGCTGGAATGTTTCCCGTTAGAACGTGAAGTTGCATGTAATTTGGCAGCTGCTTTGCAAACAAGGGGTTAAGTGTCCTGCAGTCTTGCTGTTATTTATTGTCTTGCTTAATGTTCCTTGAAATACAGAATGTTGCTTTTGGAGTTAGCCTGAGAGTTGCTGGGGTCACGCCGTGATTTATGTGGATTGTGCCACAGCGGTAGTTATTACACTGCTCCTTGTCCTTCAATTTAACACCTTACCTCACAGCAGCGTATCTATAATGAAATCAATTTGCGGGGTGGGATATCAGACACCAAACTTTCACATAAGTGAGCCGTACCACTCAGCCCCTGAGCCACATATATAGAACGGGACCAGAGTGATTCGCTTTACGTGCTGGGTAAACATTATATTCTCAATCATGTTGTGAACAATACATTCGTGTTTATTCAAATCTGTTTTATCTGTCTGATGTATATGGAGCTTTCAATAAATCTACTCATTTCAGACAAATGTGTCACATTTTCTGCAAACGCTGGATCATTACAGAAACGGCAAGCTACTGACAAACTGTATGGATTACTGGGAGATCCTGTGAGTCGCTGTAAGTGCTTCTCATATACTCGCTATCATAGCCTCCTGTACGGCCGCCACCAGAACTGCAATAACTGGGACGGTTACGCTTTAATATCATAATCTCACATAAACTGAAATTATTTGATTTTGGATATGACTATGTATCAAAGAGTACTTGTACTTTTACAGTTTTTATGTGAAAGGTACACAGAAGTATTGGCTGTACTGCAGGGTTTAACCCCTTCGTGACCAAGCCTATACATGTACAGGCTCACAATGCATCGTCCTTAAAGTGTTTAATGATAACCCGTTGTACTGCAGGGTTTAATAACGGTGGATGGAAGTGATCGCCAACGTAAAGGTCGCAAAGAAAGCCAATATTATTTTCCTGTCATCTCACGTGAATTTTCTCTGATGCCCAGGAAATGCTTCCAATTAATCTCACTCATGTCTGCCATAACATAAAAAAGTGAGTATATTGGCAGCAACACGGATACAAAAAAAACAAGAAGAAAAAGGCATCTCTCATATAGCTTCTAAATGATTGTGCCTAAAATATTTTCTTTGCATTGGTAAACCCAAAGGCAGTAACTATAACATTTTCTGACAGACGTTATTAATCATGCTGAGAGAAAGGAATTCATATTTCTAGTGCACAAATTATTTACCTGAGAAAGGTGAAGACTGCCGATTAGTCTAACACGTAAGAAAATTCTATGCGTGGACAGCTGCCTTTTATGTGCAGTATCCCCAGGGTCTCGTGTGAGACACATTTTGCAAAAACATGGATAAGGCTTTGAATTCAAATCACTTACCTGTGGCTTCCACCATTCCTTCAAGTATTACTACAATTTCAAAGTCTTCAACTTCCAGCTGCGCTCGGGACATTTCCCAGAAGGGGCTTTTTTCATTCATTTCATGTGAAATGATTAAGGGGGAAACCAAGAAAAGTCTGTCATCTCCCGTGTCGAAGCCCACGTTGATATCAGTCTGATTGAGAGGGATAAACTCTCCTTCCTTGGTTTGTTTGGATTTAATGAGCTTGGCTCGGATAGAGGCCTCCACAATGTGAGAGCTGCGCAGGTCCCCGACTCGGAACATCAGACATAGCTTATCATCTCTCAAAGAGATCACTGCATTATTGGAGAACATCAGGGTCTCAGCACGTTTCTTGGGCTGGCTAATCTTCACAAACATGCAGCCCACCATAAGCGCATTAACAATGGAGCCCAAGATGGCCTGAATGAGCAGGAGGACTATGCCTTCCGGGCACTTCTCTGTAATAACGCGGTAGCCATAGCCAATAGTCGTCTCTGTTTCAATAGAGAAGAGGAACGCAGAGACAAATCCATTAAGATTCTCAACGCAGGGAACCCAGCTTTTATCTCCCATGTGATCCAGGTCCCCACGGACATAAGCAATAAACCACCAGATCAAGCCAAAGAACAGCCAGGTCACTGTGTACACCAGGGTGAAGATGAACAAGCTGATGTGCCACTTCAAGTCCACGAGGGTGGTGAAAAGGTCAGTAAAGTAGCGGTAAGTTTCTTTAACGTTGCCATGGTGTACATTGCATTTGCCGTCCTTTTCCATATATCTTTGACGCCGCTTGTTGTGTTCAGGCAGAAAACGTTCTTTGGTCAGCGGTGGGTCTTGCCGAGCCTGTTTGGATAACTTTTTGTGCTCTCTGGGTGTAATGTCCACCTCGTGGTCCTGGGCCATGGAGACTCTTAAATCTCTTGCCATGATGGGGGTGAAGCTGATGGAATAAAAAAAAACAAAGTCCATGAAATCATTATTGCACCCAAAAAAAACTGTAAAGGAAGTTTAAAAGCCTGAAAACGTACAATCAGAAGCACAAAATAAAGGAATTTAAGCCATGTGTTCTCAGATCTCTCTAACAATCACGTTTCCTACTGAACCACGGGCAACTCCAAGGTGAAATCTGATTACACTTGTGAATTTCTCCAATAAATCTTTCCATGTTATATCAATTCAGCTGGAATTCAATTAGTGCCCGGTTGTGCAGCTGTTCTGAAGGTCAATAACCCAATCTCCTATATACCACTGGGCCGCACCAGTGCAAACGTGCATTGGTTTTTCCTAAATCCAAGGAAATTCACTCACATGTGACAATGATACCTGTGTCTGTACCGTGTAGAAAAAGGTCTGTAATGAGGTCTCCATCACTTTGCAGTTCACTGACTTTAGTTTTAACACCAAGTACATATATAAGTACAGAACGTCCTTGAGCTGCTCATCCATCTGCCACAATAAGAGTTAAAGACTCTTGCATGTTTCCAAATTTTAACAAGAAAACGGCTTCAGTTCTCCACAAACACAGCCTTCTGAACGCCAAGCCACCCAGCAGCACATCATGAACACAGAGTCAATCCGGAGCAGAGAGCGGACACTGAGCTGAGGACTCTGAATGCACTAACTGGGTTATTAAATTATAATATTGTTTCATGGATGTGGTGGGTTGTTTGATAATCACAAACCTTCACGGCCAACCTGCACCTTGGAGTTTTTTTTAAAGGCAAATTTCCTTTTGTCTTCGATCCTCTATACATATTAGCTGCCGACTTGTTACATCTAACAAAGTTCACTTGACAGCGCTCAGTTACTTCGGTCTCTGATTAGAGATCCTGTGAAAGTCCCCCCAACGCCTATAACACTGTCGTTCTTAATTCATGGGCTAAATTTAGAGGAGGTATAAAGACTGACATCCAGAAAAATGCCATTAAGTAACCTTTTTAGGCAGAAACGGAAACAGTTTTTATGGAACAGCACAGAAACGTATAAAGAAAACGAGTGAAATTACAATGATACAGGTATTTATCACTATTGGGGGCAAAGAACAAATTAGAAAAAGGAAAACAAAAGGCCAAACTGCTGCAAAGGTTAAACATGTAATTACTGCTTGTTAAGATTTAAATTATGTTTCATTAATGTGCTATTTATTCTTAAAGATAATGTATTAGTCTATGATTCTTTGTAACCTCTGCCCAGGTAATAACACTAAAGGATCTTTTAATGATTCCTCAATCCTAATTTCAGTTCCTTTTCCATCATTCCTGTCTGACTTTTATCGTTCGTGTAATGTATGTTATGTAAACATGTAGTAAAATAACATTACAAACATGCATGTTATACCTGTAAACATCTAAACGGGTAGAGCACAAACTTTTAACATACATCACATTGGCGTACAGCTAGAACCGAGCCTTAAATCAAACAGATCCCAAAACCCAGGTGTGGGTATCAGCTCCAGGTGTGTCAAGCGTTTCACAAATAGTAGAATATCAGAAGCAAAGAGTTACCGTACGTGCAGGACGGAGACCTCAAGGATGGATGTGGTGGGGAACAAGGCAGAGATGGGCTGCTACTTTCTGACACTGCGTCCGGTCCCTGCATCCTCTGCCTCTACTGACAGACATTAACCCCCCAGCTGCCACTGTGTTATGTGCTGGGAGGGGAGAGGGCTGTGGGTGGGGGTTCCAATGAAGCAGGAGACGGATAAATGTAGACAGAGAGAGCTGCTCACAAGTCAAGATGCTTTCCCACAACACTCACCAGAATAGCACCTTTTTATGCAACATTTCAGTAATATCAGGGTCTCCATAATATAATAATATTTTCCTTATAGAGTAAAAGCTCTCAATATCAAGGACCCCCCTCCTTCGATACCAGCATGTCATAACATATGTTAATGATATTGTCAAATGATACATTATTATTTCCATAGTCCTACTGAATTTGCTGGCTTTATGTGAATAAACATAACGTATTTGATGTTTGAAACGGCCATTAATACCTACCTGTCCCGGCACTACCCAGAGCCGCCAGCAGTGAGAGGGATAAGCGCTGGGATTCTCTGCCGGCTGAATGCCATCCAGCTGCCCTGTGCGAGATTGATTGCTAACAGCCCTGCTTTACAGATCGACGCGTCGCTGCCAGGCCGTGATAACGGGGAGATTGTCAGTGTGCGCCAGGGCATTGGGGCAGGTTATTTATGTACATATTGTGTTGCTAAAGCACTCAAGCAAGCACAAGCACCAGTATACAATAATGACCGAAAGTCTCTGTCGCAGCTTTTCTACATACAAGACTTTAATAAGAAGCAGAAACTTCAGAAATCATAATTATCACAGACTAGAGTTTATTTCTAGACCCTCATACGATTGCAGGGAAGTTGGTATTGAACAGGATTACTTTAAACACAGCATAGGGCATTTAACAAAGTGGTAAAGCTGAATTTGTATTATTTTGATCATGAACTTAATTGGGATTCTTTACAATAAAGTGAAGGCTGCCTTGCCTGATCCCAAACTTCTGATTTTTTGTGATAATTTCTTTCTATGAACACCGCAGTACCTGCCCCAGGGAAGAGCTCCATCTGCTGGGCTGTTGTGTGGACCCCAAACTTACAGAGTAACATTTCAAGTCTGATGTTGCTACTTGATTATAACAGCTACACTTCCCGTTCGTAATGCCTTAAGGGAAAAACGCAGCAACATAAAAAATGAACCAAATCACAACCAGAGGATCTAGAGGGAACATCCATTTTATTCTTTAAACTGGTATATTTAGCAACAGAATTGAGGAAAAAAAAACATTAACCCAACAGAATAAAACAGAAATGTATTAAATGAAAATACACGTCTGCTGATTGAGAGGACGACCCGGTCCATATCTGATACAGATGGGACTGGAGCAGAGAAAACTTGAGTAGCCAACTGTGGATATGAAGCCATGATGATCCCCTCACATTGTTGTACATCTAGTGAAAACTTTCATAGTATCTCAAGAAAGCGAGAAGGATATGATTTCAAAATATATGTAAGGTTTTTTTATATATATATATATATATATATATATATATATATATATTATATACATAAACCAACTCAACTAACAAAATGCTATTACTATACTATACATGTTGTGCATCTGAGAATTTACCTGTATGAATGGATTATATATATATCTATATCTCTGGGAGAATGGCTCCAAGGCAGAGGATGCATTGAACGATAAAACCGGCCACTAACGAGCACAATCAGTTGCAGATATATTATATGATTTGGGGCTGCTTTCTATGTGCAGAATAGGGTTAATAAATATAAACTATGGGAAACTTCGTTACTTGGCTGTTACTTAAAATACTGAGGATGAGTTTCCGTTATGTCACGTCTGCATTGACTTTTATTACACTATACTTTACTCGGTCTACTTCTGCCTTATTGTTTATCAAACACCACAAAAAAAAAAAATCTTAAGGGACCGAGCTCCACTGCCAGATTTCCACTGTAAGTTAGTAAGACAAACATGAACGTTTAAAATACTGCTGCTTGCGTCTCTCACATATCTATGTGAGGTTTAACTCTTTATACTAGTTAGAAAGCCAGCTTATATTCACTAAAACAATAAGCGTTTCTTGCTGATATAGATATAGTTATAGAACTGGATTCCATAACAAAAACAAAACTGTTACGCATAACCGAATTGAAAAAGTGAAAGAAAAAAAAAACCCTCACAAAACTCACTTGCAAACCACGTGTAAAAAAAATGCTACAATGGCTCTGGTCAATGGCTGGCATTTTAATATAATATAGCATTTTAATATATAAACTCAACCTGCCAACCATAGGCCAAGCTGGTTAGAGGAAAAATAATGTGCATGAAGCGTCCAGTTTGATGAAGTTCACTGACCAGCACCAACAGGGAGCGGGTGCACAAGATATCCCCAACGGAGAGAGACCACCCCAACGGAGCAAATCTGGGGGCTTCAAGTATACCTCAATGTGTCCTCAGCCTTAAGGCCAGAGAACCAACCCTTCCCACCTCTCACATTTACTCACTAGCCAAGCAGCCCCAGTATATTAGGTAATGGTTTCCAAAGATTAGTGGCGTTCGTGACTCGCGTACCTGCTGCACTGACTATCGTGGGAAAAAATAAAACAACAAAGTATATCATACAAAAGAGAACAAAAGTTATATAGACTGAAGAGAAAGCGGCTGTTAGGTTGCAGGGGTTTTTGTTACAGGTAAATATACCCTTCAAACTTTACCTCCTTATGCACCTTTTTACATAAATAGTCTGAAATGTCACCTTCAGACCTAATCTGCAGGGATAATCTGCCTGGCAGGAGAGCTGGGAATTGGAGGAACCTTACAGACCCAGGGCTGGCTTATTATATATTAAACTATTACAAGCATAGCCTGCTTTAAGCACATTCACTTTAAATACACTCGCGAGTAAGCACTTAGTGGCAGCGCAGTCATTCCCATATCTCGCGAAATGCTTATTTCGCAAGAAGAGACGCACCGCAGCACGAGGACAGCCGGTCAGTTCATCCGCCGAGCATCTTTTAACGCCGTCCGTGTTTTGCAATGGAAACGACCTGATGATTACAGTGCACGACATACATACTCGGGGTCCTAGAATTCTAGGGGAAATATTAAAAAGGAGGAAAGGAAATTACAGACAATAGAAAATATATCAAAGGGAACAAGTGGTGCTGCATCCACTCTAAACAGCTCGATAAACACAGAAAAATAAGTAGGCTGGTTATTAACGGTCCTTATAATGAAAAATAGAAACCAAATATTCTTTAAAGGTTTCTCATTGCCAACTTTCAGCAAATAATAAAATGTTATAATACACACACAGTGCAGGGCATATACTGTAAGACTTTGTTTAGCATTCAACTTCAAATGTTAAAACGCTGCCCATTTATAGAAGGAGGTGGCAATAGCGGATAAGGCTTTTTCTAGCTCCGGCCTCATATAGTTTAATGTCTTGAAATGGTTAAAGCAATTCACTCCACTCCCCCTTCACCTTTTTACAGGTAGAAGAAGCCGGCTGCATATATATAAGGTTGTTCTCATTACAGGCAGCTAAAGGCTGCTGGAGTGCAGATATAACCCACCATCCTGCGACTTGCTGGAAGGGCAGCAGACGGTGTAACGAGGTACATTAAAGATGCGCGTGATGTTCACACGGGAGGATGCTGGTTGTATGCAGAGCGTGATTGAAATAAAACAGAATTAAACAAATAAGGGGGAGAGGGGTAATCCCCAATATTAAACTAAGTTGAATTTTAAA
This sequence comes from Spea multiplicata, assembly GCA_009364415.1. Taxonomy (NCBI): domain Eukaryota; kingdom Metazoa; phylum Chordata; class Amphibia; order Anura; family Pelobatidae; genus Spea; species Spea multiplicata. Next base: position 13,886,346 of record VKOC01000007.1, read on the forward strand.
AAAAAAGTTCTTAAAACACTTCTAGTACCAAATAATCTAGGTGGCGTTCAGAGATGAAGTGATCTTTTGGTGTATTTAATATTGGATAAGGATGAGAGCAAGCCGGTTCCCAAACCTCAGCCCCCGGAGACTGCAGGGCTCTGCTGTTCAGCCTCACGTAAACTTTTGATTTTCAGGTGAATTACGCGAGATGACAGCAGAATAGCCGTCGGGACTGTGCATGCCCCGAGTCATTATTGACTTGCAGAGGCCGGCATATGTTTCTGGCGATGCCGGGAGTGAAATAACAGACAAAGTGAAGTTTATAGAATGCCAAATGGGAATGTTATGTCCCCCAAAGTAGAGAGGAATCTATCACTGAAAATGATGATTAGAATTAACAGCCTCAATGTCTTTCTTGAAAGTACAGAACAGCCTTTCAAGATGTTTTCAAAATACATCCTCCATAGATGCCCTCTGGGTGCTGTGATGCTTATACGACTCCTACGTTTAGGATTAATATTATGGGAAAGACTAATGATTTGCTTCCATGTGTGTTTGGTAAAATTAACAATTAGTACTTTTAAGTTGGCTGCAGAAGGCAGAATTTTGAGACAGTTACAAGGGTCAGCCATGCAACATGTTGGCTATATAAATTAACTTGGTTGTGGTGGATTTATAAGTATTTTTGTTACAAGATGCACAGTTAAATAAATAATGACTTAATCACTATACTTGTATTATATATATATAATTCCTCATACCATAGCCAACATTCAGGCACTGAGATAACTTTAAATCAAAATGCGTGTTACAGAATGAAATGTAGATGTAATAGCAGCCATGTGTAGTTGAACTCTTTGCCGGGGTATGTTTATTCAGAGTGTTTGGGATAATGCATAGCTCAATCAAGAAATCCCATTGATGTAACTATAAATCATACAGTGTCTGCCAAACTCTTCTAGTAGAGAAATATTCTGGGGTTGTGCAGAATTTATAATTAAATCTTAACTCGCCTACAAACTCAGTTCTCATTTAAGTGAATAACCCACCTTTGTTACAGAAGCCATATAATTCTCCAGCCACCCACAAATGTAGGTTTTTGCAATAACCAGCTATCAAGACTGAAAGCATAAAAACCGAGCCTCTCCACCCAATGTATCGATTTGTCTTACTCTGTCGATTCTCGTCTTGTCAGACCCCTTGAATATATGGATTGTATTAAGCGCTGCGTAAATTGCTGGCACTATATAAATAAAAGATAATCATCAAGCCAAATGTATCCTCAAAATCACTAATTACAAAGCCAATGCAAGATTTGGCGAGGGAGAGCCAGGAGGCTCATTTATGTCCGAGGTGATAGAAGATTATCGGTGCAGCAACTATTTATTTATTTGCATTATTTATTTATAACAAAAGCATGACAGTATTGAGCTGTAGAGAACATCTAGCTGGAAGGTGAAAGGTCGTAGAAACCGATTTTATAGTTTCCATCAAACCATAACTTAACTCCTCTTCACGGGCAAGTTAAGAAATTCATTATTTGCTTCACATTTCAATTAATGGTCATAGATTGTCAATGACAATAGTATTAAAGTCCTCAATATCACAAGTTTAGTGTAAATCTGTCTGTGCAGGAAACGGGAGCCATACGGATGCCGCGCAGGTCCAGGAAAATTAAGTTAATTGTTTACTTAATATGATTATTTTTTCCTCAAGCCTGATGCTCAGAGGCAGTTTATTGCACAAATTCATCTTTAAAGCATTGTTTAACGTTACCACATGACAGCTCAATATAGTTATGGGTCATTCACTATGCAAAGATAAAACTTCTCTAACCACCTTGTGGTAAGCCATAAAAAGCAAAAAAAAAAAGCACAAACAATAAAAATTGTGAAACATTCTATAACAGCCGCTTCTCAAATTTTGCCCTTTATGAAAGATCATATAAACTGGCAAAAGAAACGACACCTGATTGTCCAAAAAAAAAAAAAAAAAGGGTGAAGGGATTTTTTTGCTTCACAGCATTTAAACTCACTATTTTTCTTTAAGGAACCTCTGACCCATTCAGTATCTACTGTCACCAAAAACATTTTATAATCCATTTCACAGAATTTTATAACGCTAAGAATCTCCATTAAATATGCAGACCAATTATCATTGCTTATAATATAATATACATAAAGATCAATGCAAATTATTTGTTGGTTTACAAAGCAAGAAGAAAATGCATGAAATCATTCAAGCAGCAGCACAGAGTTCTTTTTTCAGGCACTGTGTGTTTGCAATGAATTTATACAGAAGTAACATCGACTCTTAAAGAAAGAAAAAACTGGGCCTATCTCCATAGAAGCCCCCTCAGTTGTGTGTTACGGTGATAATAGCCCCTTTTAAACATTGCACCAGAATCATTCTCAAGGTTTAAAAAGATCAAATCCTTACTTTATGATACCACTCTTATAAAGCTGAAAAGAATTTGCATCATAAATTCCTTTTAGAACATACTTGCGATAAGAAATGCCTTAATGTTCAAACCCAGGGATGTGCTGGTTTTCAATCATATGATTTTGAACAGTTCAGTCAGCTGAAACATCTCTGTGAAGGTGACAATTCACATCATTGATGCCAAATCCCTGAGCTTTTACGCCTCGTTTCCATTATCCCTTTTCCTGTGTTTGTCTTTATGGGTCCCCGGGCTCTCCACACATTTGGCGCTTTGCTCTCAGTGTTTTCCAAAATAAGCCCCTATGATGGCAGGTTGACAGATATATATATATATATATATTATATAATATATATATATATAACAAACCAAACACACCGCATCAGTATTATACATTAAAAAGGACACAAGTAATCGCTTAAATCTACAGACATAGTGTGTGCAAATAGATTGGGAAATTTCAGGTTTAGTACATATACACTATATGGACATAGAGACTTTGATGACATCACATTCTAAATAACCATTAATATAAGGTTGGTCCCCCCCTTTGCAGCCTTCGGCTTCCATTCATGCAGTAGAGCATTTAGGAAGTTAGACACTGATGTTGGAGCTCACAATCTCCATTCCAGTTCATCCCAAAGGTGTTCCAAGTTTTGAGGTCAGGGATCTGTGCAGCTTGTCAAGTTCTTCCACACCAAACTCACCCAACCATGCCTTTACGAAGCAAAGTAATGAAATGAGCCAGAATTTCATTACGATACCGCAAGTCACTCTCTTAATGCTTGCTGAAAACTTCTGCTGTGGAACGTACCCATTTTTTCTAGCCATAATATTTATGTCCCTCATTAAACTGGCGCAGGATTCAGCAGAGCAGTTAATTATTAAAGTTTGCTGTTCCTGGACAGGCTGTCTAGAATAAGATGATTGATCTGTCCTTGAGCTAGGACACATGATACTTTTCTTTTGGGGACCAGGGTATTTCATGCCATTACAAATATTTTATACGGAAGGATGATGTAAAACAGATATTACGTATCTAGTCTCCCAAACACACATCTCTGTATAATAAAAAATGGGTAATCCATAGCACTATGAGGCACAGGTCAAATCCCTACTGACAATTTCCAGATCACGTTGCACGCCCAGGATTGTCATTTTAAGAATCACGTTAACAGAGAAATGCAAAAACTCAAATCCATAGAAGGTATACATTATGTTTAGAACAAAAATCTTTACAAATACATAGGAAAAAGGAAATGCAGAAAAAAATGAGCAAAACTTCAGCATATACCATTCAAAAAACATCTAAGGCACAATATTGGGGATTCTCTCAAACTATATGGCCAAACACTACTCAATATATGGCCATATAGTGTGATAGAATATATTTTCTTTTTGAATGGTATTCACTGAATTCCTGCTTTTTTGTGTAATTATTGGTCATTCTAGCAGCAACCCAGGTATCTGAATGTTTATGCCTTTTATGCTTTTTAGGTTGTGTGCTCCCTTAGTGTGTGAATTTTTTATGTTGAGCTATTTGTAGGTTCCGACCAAACCTTAGCGTTGAGTAGCCCGTTTCGCCATCCAGGTGCATCATTAATGGTGTTCAGAGAAGGATTTAAATTGCTTGAGAGTCTCATTTTGGTAAAAATGCAAAGAAGTCCCACTAAATCAGCTCCTTGGTAAGCAATATAGCCATAAAAAAATTAGATAGGAATCACCAAGCTAAGGGTACTTTGACATAGTTGGGGGTGAAGCAATGTATGGCCATATAGTATGATGGAATCCCCAATATCTATGAAAGTTTTTTGAATGGTATAGGTATATGTATAAGTTCAGGTCTCACAATTAGTTCGTACTTTTAGACCATCTTGTACTTTGTTAGGACCCCCAAAAAAACATAGCTGCCGAAATCGCATCATTCTATATTGTTGAAGAATAAAACACAGATTTGAGTTAACATTAAACAAGACTCGCCCGCACAGTTGAAACGGACAAGTATCTTGTTATTGTGAAGCATTCCCATTACGTTGATCTCATATCTTCATGCCCTGCCAACTCTAGTTAGTTTTTTACTTTGCTCATGCTAAAATAAAAAGATGAACTTGGAACGGAGCATTTGACTAATCGGTGAAGAGGATTAATGCAAAGCAGGAAGCAAAATAAGGTAAAATCCGACAACTTTTGCTGCTAAAAATAAAGATAATAAACCCAACAGCCAATGAGTTGTGTTTTATTCACAGATGTACCTCTAAGAGTGACCTTTCTGTTGTACATAACGTGCAGTCTGCCATTGGGAGATTAAAACAAAATATATGTCTGATTTCTTGTATTCTAGGTAACATCGATCAGAATGTTCTCCTACCTCAGGAGGAAATTAAACACCAATTTGTTCTCGGGACACAAGAGGTCAAGAAACAGACTCGTGTCTAAGGATGGAAGATGCAACATTGAGTTTGGAAATGTGGAAGAGCAATCACGGTTGGCATTCTTGGATGACATTTGGACCACGATCTTGGACCTCAGATGGAGGTACAAGATGACCATTTTTATTTCAGCGTTTCTGGGCAGCTGGTTTCTTTTTGGCTTGCTGTGGTACGCCGTTGCATATCTGCACAAGGATCTTCCAGAGTTTAACCCTTCTGTTAACCACACCCCATGCGTGGAAAACATTAATGGACTTACTTCATCCTTTCTCTTTTCTCTGGAAACTCAAGTAACCATTGGTTATGGGTTTCGATGTGTGACCGAGCAGTGCGGCACAGCTATTTTTCTTCTTGTCATTCAGTCCATTCTAGGAGTTATAATCAACTCTTTCATGTGTGGGGCTATCCTGGCCAAAATTTCTCGACCAAAGAAAAGGGGAAAAACCATCACTTTTAGTAAAAATGCCGTCATCAGTAAAAGAGGTGGAAAGCTCTGCCTACTCATCAGAGTGGCAAACCTCAGGAAGACCATGTTAATAGGTAGTCACATCTACGGAAAACTACTGAAAACCACGGTGACGCCTGAAGGGGAAACCATTATTTTAGATCAGGTTAATATTGAATTTTTAGTGGATGCTGGGAATGAGAATCTGTTTTTTGTTTCTCCGTTGACCATCTATCATGTCATAGACAAAAAAAGTCCTTTCTTCGAAATGTCAGCCGAGACATTACTCCAGCATGAGTTCGAACTGGTGGTCTTCCTCGATGGTACAGTGGAGGCCACGAGTGCCACCTGCCAAGTCCGCACTTCCTATATCCCAGATGAGATACGCTGGGGGTATCGATTTGCACCGATTGTATCAAAAACCAAGGAAGGCAAATATCGGGTGGATTTCTCCAACTTCAGCAAAACCGTGGAGGTGGAAACGCCGCACTGCGCCTTTTGTCTATATAATGAAAAGGACGCAAGGGCGAAGATAAAGACAGGATATGATAACCCGGCCTTCGTACTCGCAGAACACAGCGAGGCCAGCGAAACCAAAATGTAGCCATACACGTCTCCACTTTTTTTGTTTTTTGAGTCCATAAGGACTCTTCTGGTAAAGAGAATTCTCCATGAGAAGGTAGATTTAGAGGGATTGTCAACGAACCACAAAAATCTGTTGAACAAGACATTTTCAGATAAATCAGGGATAAGTAAAGCTGCGTATGTTTGTTTTACAATAGTTTTGTATTTATGTATTATGGCATGATTTTAATTCAGAAAGGCAGTCACAGGTTCGCTGAGCATTCAATGTCTTATTTTGTGTTCTAAGTCAAGAGAAAAAAAATATGACATATAGTGAAATGTATCATTATTGGGTGTCACACACAACATTATCACAACTACACGATAAACCAAGATTACAGGGGCTCTGAAGAATAAGCAATATAGCCATGTTAATAAAAATCAGTGTGAAAAACAAAGCAAATTAGCAAATCTATTATAAACTGGCTGGACTTTTCCAAAAGTTGGGAATTTAATAAAGTTATTGGTGACTAATTAACCTATAATGTGGGCATTTAAATTCAATTATTGCCGTGATTAAGCTGGTATGAGTACAGTCCTCGGGGATTGTGCACGCTCTCAGCAAATAGGATTGTGGCTTGCACCTAAAACCTAATGCCAACTCTTATTAACCCTCACCCATCTATGATTTCCTACCCCATTGTGATCCCTGACTTTTTTTTTAATGAAGAATGTTTTTAAACCTTGTTTATGAAAACATAGGTAAGTATTCTATTCAGTTAACTATTTAAATAACCCAAACTCATACACTAAACATACAGGTCAAAACATGAAAAAAATATGAGTTTTATGGTGTAAATCAAAAGGAAGGTTCATGTATCAATCCATCCAGGCAACATTGACCTTCATGGAGACCTTACAACACACTTTCATATTTAGACAATCCAGCAATTAAACTAGGCAGGATTGCTTGCCAGCTTGAGATCAATGAAGATTATATATAGAGATATGCAGAGTCTAGCATCCAGTTATATTACCTCTCCAGAACAACCTGCCTCACAAAAGTTTGTTGCCCTGCAATTTTAGAGAAGGTGGATCATAAAAAGCTTGCTCATGATACAAGGTCATATTATGAAGAATAATGGATCTTCTGTCGGTAATGCTAAATATATCACTTATAATAAAAAGTTATGTACAAAACAATTGCATTTTTACAGTAAAAGGGTTTTTTTTCCCATGTGAATGTTGAAATAAATTAATATAATTTTTGGTCAACCTCTAATAATCAAACCTGCTAAATGCTGGTCTATTCTTAACCATTACAATGCTGCAAATTATTGATTAAGGATCATTGGACAGGGGGCCAAGTATCACTTCCTCTTTTTGCATGGCTCAAAACCTGTTGCTTTGTTTAGATAATAAGGCATTGAAAGTGGGTGCCATTTATCAACCATAACCAGACCACTAGGTCACAAGGTCTGTTTTGAGCTCACATAATGCTGGAAGATCTCTGCTTTGTCCTTTTCAAAGCAGCTGGTGGGTTAATTTGTAACGTTTGAAACAAGAGGAATATTTAACAAGCCCTGGTTGTGGCTGGTTTTTGGCAGCTTAGAGAAAATGTTTTACATTAAGCGGCCACAGTGGTGGGAGGGAACAGGACACACAGTATAGGGAAAGAACGTGACTTACCCCCAGGGAGATCTGCTAAATAATGATTGCAAATTACCTGAATGATTATGGGAAGGCCATGAAGAGTACAATCAAACACAGGTAGTTATTTTAACTCCATACAGTTTACAATATACCTTCTTCCAAAAAGTTAATCGTTAGGCAATACTTAATTTTATGTCACCAGCAGCACAGCTGCTTGGCTGGTAGGTTCCACTAAATCTGACTTTACAGACGAAGAAAATGCACCAATTTGTTTTTGTCTTTTTATGCATTTTTCTTGATGTCATGGTTAAACCATATACAATTAACATGAGAATTATGAGATTCATAAAAGATTTATGAGCTGAACAGACAATATAAGATTTTCATAGGTCAAATAAAGTTAACACCAAATAACTGGTTAAACAATTAAAGAACAAAATTATGGAAATGTGTCTGGTGCAGAATTTTGTAGCTTCCACTGAAACAAAAAGTAAATACCTAAGCAGAGCCTGAAGGGGCAAATGTGTAGAAAGCATGGGATACACAGAGCTGTAACTCAAACTATTTATAATAATGCACCCAGCACAAGTGTAAGTTTAGCCAAGTGGCATCTGCTATGATTATGTGAACTAATTAGGATCTAAACATCAGAAACCTTCTTCCAGCTGCACAAAAACAATGCCAGTGTCTGAAGAATTCGCGTTTTAATGAAACATTGGCACACAAAGCATTGCCCCTAAGGGACCTGTCAACTAAACAAGTCAACAGCAAAGTTACCCATTGGTTAAGCTGTAGAGATGCAGATCAAGCCTTATAGTCTGATATGCTAGACCCAGCTCAACATATTTGTAGAACATCAACTTTAGGAGGGGGAGAATAAATATTTTTACTCACATCTGCGGTGCTTCATGTAACGTCTTCCACCCGGGATGTGTTTTCATTTTCTGATTAAAACACAATAGAAAGTATTAAAAATAAAATTACGGTGTCACATATGCATGGACGGGATTATATTTGAAAGGAACAATCATGATGTACTTTGACAACTTTGCTGCAGAATGCAAAGCCTACAATAAAGCCTCAGACGAAATTTCTGTCTTTAGCAGTAAACCTCACTACACCTGTAGTACTGTCACTGACCAAAAGAGGGTGGCCTCTAATATAATCATCTTAAGTCTTCTTCCATTTGACTGAGTAATTAGGATAAAAAGAAGCAGCAACAGTTCTTGAACCATCCATGGGGACATTTAACAGGCATCAAAAAAGCACACAACTCATTATGAGAATTTATTTGGTATTGTGCTGTGGATGAGCCTTTTCCAAAGCTAGATGGTCGCTTTGCCTAAGAATAGGTAATTGGCTATATAAATGCCCCCCTGTTGTGTCCTTAGCATTGATGCCAAGTTTTGACCAAAGGCAATTAACTGTGAAGCATTGCCCAGGGACTCCTCCTAAAAGTTCTCTCCTTGTTCGGCTTTTGTCAGGGTTCTGCAGCTCCGATATTGTGGGTTCAATCATTGCACTCAATCCAAAGTACTGTTAAGAGTCCCTGGATAAAAACACCACCTTCTAAAATACATTTTTCATGCCAATTATGTAGTAGTTAATATTAATTACATCTACAGCGAGGTCAATAAAGGTGTGGAATTCAAGAGAGGTGGTTCTCTCATATTTCCCCCAAGTGGCAAAATTTGCAAAAACTGCTTAATTAGGGAATTTTTATAGTGCATATAGTAAGATGTCCTGTCCACGCAAATGATTCCTTTGGGGTCTGTCTGGGGAAAAAAATATTCGCATATTCTAGTGTTTATTGGAAACCCTCAGACATTTCATACAACCCCTGTGGTACTTATGACCGACACATTGGGTTTAGGGTAACTGGGGTAAATACACAGGGGAAAGTATACAATATATATATATAAATATTTGAGGGATAGCGAGTACATTGGGGTGCAGGGTAATAGCAGTATTTGGGGTATCTATGTGGTAGTATTTGAGGGGTTAGTGAGTGATATTGGGGTATCTATGAAGTATTTGAGGGGTATGAAGTGTATGTTAGGGTATCAAAGAGGTAGCATTTGCTGGGTAAGGATTGTATATTTGGGTGCAGGCAGTATTTGGGATAACTAAATTAATACTTGAGAGGTAGACCGTGTATATTGTGGTATCTATGAAGTAGTATTTGTGGGGTAGTGAGTGTATATTGGGGTACCTATGAGGTAGCATTTGAGGGGTAGTGAGTGTATATTTTGGTGCAGGGAGTATTTGGGGTAGTTATGAGGTATTTGAGGGGTACTGAGTGTATATTGTGGTATCTATGAGGTAGCATTTGAAGGATAAGAAGTGTATCTTGGTGCAGGCTGTATTGGGGGGTATCTATGCGATATTTGAGGGGTACTGAGTGTATATTGAGGTATCTATGAGGTAGTATTTGAGGGGTAGTGAGTGTATATTGTGGTATCTGAGGGGTAGTGAGTGTATATTGTGGTATCTGAGGGGTAGTGAGTGTATATTGTGGTATCTATGAGGTTTTTCAGGGGTAAAGAGTGTATTTTGTAGTATCCATGAGGTAGTACTTGGGGAGTAGTATGTGTACATTGGGGTGCAGTGTAAGAATAGGGGCAGTATTTGGGGTATTTATGAGGGACACAGTCCCAGCCCCAACTCACCATATCACTCAGGCTCCGCTACCAGACAAAGCGCGGGAGTTTCCGGGGCCACAGTCTGAGTAGAGTAAGCGGATGACGCAGACTACCTGTGCGTGGGGGGAGGGGCGCCTGCAGCGGGTACCCGGCCGAGGGTCTGAGAGGCATCCGCTGGGGGCAAATTACCACCGTAGGGGGTACATGGCTATCTCTGCCAGGTCCTATTTCCCTTGCGCCTAGTAAACCAGAAAACCTTATTTTACCTCACTGAAGGCCGGACGCCATAACCCCGCTCGTTCCGAATCATATGAAATCTGTGTAAAATTAATTAATGAATTGGGTTAATTATTTGAATAAAGCACTGGTCTGTCAGGCCTCGCGTGACAGGATAATTAATTCAGAATAAATGTGACCCCCATATTGTGACAAACTCACCAGCTCCTTCAAGGCCCTCCGAGCTCTTCGTCCGAATGCTGCCGCCAATAAACCATCAATCCTCAGCCAAGCACCCTGTGGCCCCTGGCACGACATCCACTTTGGACTTTTAAAACTGGAGCCCCCTAAATGCCACCGTCTGCATTGTAGCCTGACAGGTGCGGCCTGTGTGTAAAAAAAAATACCCTCCAGGGGCATTATTAATGTATTCTACACACTGCGGGGCAAAGGGTGCGTGCAGCAATCTCAGGTGTCTGCCTTTAAACGGCCAAACTGGGAGCCCATGGGCCTGAGTCTGGTCCTAAACTTCAACTCCCATCATTCATAGCCGTGTGACAACTGGATGATGCTAACGGTCTGCCTGTAAGCTGCTGAATATATAATGTATTGATCATTGGTGATATAACCGAAGCCCCTATCCCAGCCCCCATTTCCCCGCTCCGCTGCTGATCGGATCCCCTCTTGCTGCCCCCATGCGCCGATACCACACACGGTGCTGCCAGGCCTACTGCTGAACCCAACTGCCCGGGTAAACGGCTCCTCAGGGCAGTTTGGGGTTTGTTTGCTTTGGATCTTTAGGTAGTTAGGGGGTGCAGGAGAGTAAGAATTCATTATAAATAATTACTCCAGTACAAGATTCCTGAGCCCTACATAATGTATAACTTAACGAGTAAGCAGGTTGAAGAAATCTCACTGTTTATACATTATACAGGGCAGGCAAGCACTTTCTGATGGTCACTAGAGTTGGCCGCTTGGCAGTGTATAGTGAAGTCAGGGTGTTGGAATCACAAATCTCCTGGTAACTCGCTCTTTAGTGAATAGATCTCTTGTCTGTTCCAAGTCGCTGGACTCCATTGCTCCGCTAAGTCCCTGACTACTCGCCGGTGATAGACAGTCTACTCATGTGAAGCATTATTATGTATCATTTTTTTTAACCCATTATCTTCCTCTGATTTGGCGATTAAAGCTGCTGTATTTATTTAATAATCAATTCTAGAATGTCTGTCATTCCATCATATTGGACACTTTAAATTTCCGAAGCTCACCGAGAAACATGAGTACCAAGTACTGTTATTATTATTAGATGTATACAGTACATTATATTATTACATCTCTCTAGTCCTCTCTCATTAGATGTCCGCTTAGATAAACTTTACAGATGGAAAGCGACCTCTGAGGTCCCTACAGCTTATGTATATTACATGTTGGGCCAATAAAAGGTATCAACTAAGCTCGTGATTATCTTTTGGAACAATACGATGATGTATCCATTTTCTTTGGCATGAAGTTCTTGTTTTAAAAATAATTCATTTTAGATAAAAAAATACATTTTAAACAGAGAACCTTCCGTGAAGAATAAGAAAATACTTTTTATTTTACATTTTTATTTGCAATGAGTAGACTGTAAATACAAAGTTTAAAAAAGCAAAAATGTACAAAATGTTCAAAAGATTAGAAAATAACTGAAAAGAACCCTGTACAAAATCTTAAAAATCCAAATACAGTTCTTGAAGTAAAAATAAAAAACAACCTGTGACCGAGGTCAACTCGTTAGTTTAATACATTCAGTGCTAAGGACACTACAATGCTTTGCAGCTGCCGCTAGCAGTGAGCGTTTCCGGTGTGATATACAGGAAAAATAATTCATAATTTAGACAGAAAAAATTGCCCCATTGCTTGAGAAGCCTTAGAAAACAGTGCTGACAAACGCACAGCGTTTGTGAATCCATGAACGGTGTAGAACCTGAAGTAGAAGCTACTAATCTTTTAAGAGACCTTCATGTTAGTATCTTCTGGTCCTATAAGTCACTTTTACTCTGTTGGGGTTTTGTGCAAATAGATTGTGCATTCACGACCTGACAAATGAGACAGGAATGGATTAATGATTGTTACATTGTTACAGTTTGTGCAGTTACAGTAGGCCAGAACGTGGACAATTATAATTGTCTCATCGATTAGAGATTCTAATCAAATCCAATCTATAATTTGGGTTGTTCTGTTGGATATCAATATCCATTGATATGGAAGGAAAAGTCTGGAAAGTGTGAAAGTTATACAGTCACCATGGAAACCACAGAAATTGTGTTCTTTGGTTTGTGCTGTTACAGTAGAAGTCGCGTAATATTGGAATACTTGCATTGATTGTTCAGAAATATTTCGGAAAAGGGATCTTTCTTCTCACCTGCGTTCTCTACGTTGTTCAGATTTCTTCCCATGGAACCAGAGCACTGCCAGTCTGGAAAAAGAAGCGGAAGAGCTGTGGGGTGGTCTGAACAACAGACTGGAAGCGCTCTGGGACTGCGGGTAGAAGCCAAAAAGGAAACCTTGAGAGGTCAGACACCTCTTTCCAGCCCCTTCTCAGTGGTGAGTATCCCTTATCTCAACTTCCCTTATCCGAAAAAACATTTGGATAAGGGGTACTCAACCTGTGTGTGTGTGGGGGTGTGTGTGTACTGTGTGTGTGGGTGTGTGTGTGTGTGTGTGGTGGTGGGTGTGTGTTGTGGGTGTATGTTGTGTGTGTGTGGTGTGTGGTGTGTGTATGTATATATAAGAGAGAGTAGAGAAGATGCTACAATAGCCAGGAAGGGTTGCTAAGTTGGACAATGGGCTTTCAAGATGCTGCATCTTGAAAGCTTTCAGGACCTCAGTGGCCTTTTCACATCTGAAGAAGAGACCTGTGAAGTCCTGAAAGTTTACGCACGTCTACATTTTTTTTCCAATGTAGGCTCAATGAAAGTTATCACCTTTACATAAAGACTCTATGTTTTTGGACAATACAGCTATTTCTATTTTCCACTTAGATGAAACATTAAATGCATTACATTACCTTCTGGCCTCCGAAGGTCTAATCACATCAAAACAACACAGAAACATTTTCAGTTCCTATGGCAACAACCTGTCGGTGTCTTATTTGGCATAATTTGACAGTTAAGTGTTTCCATCAAAAGTCATGAATCAGGGAAAGTTTTACATGATTATTTACGTGAAAGGTCTTCGCATTCAGCAGTTCCTGGAATGAAGTTTATAACAGTGTTAGATTGAGCAGGGTAGATGGAACGGCACCTTTTAGAATCCTGGGAACCTACTAATTTCAGGGTAATTGGGAAGGTGGGTAAGGTCTAGAGGAGAGCCTGGAAGATTTGACTTGTTATAAGCCAATTATTTTTGTAGTTACAGGGATGTGATCAGTGCACTCGCTCTTCCCAAGCATTGTGCAGCCTGTGGACAGCGGTACGTAAAGGTTAAATTAAAGGCGATGTTGGCTGCAGACACCAAGCCAAGAATTAAAGGTTGAGGTGGAACGTCCCTGAGCTGTGACTTTGCACACAGTGGGGCCACCGCCGGAGAATCACAGGCAGTATGATTTGGAGACAGTAACATGAAGGGGCCTTATCTACATCTTTATAACAGGTTAATAAAATCCTAGCTTTCTGGTTGTTTTTACTTTTCTGTTTGGCTTAATATAATATTCGTGGTATTACGGTAATTTTCTAGTGTCATTTATGTCGGAAAGCACAGTGAGTATAACTAATATACCTTTTATCTGTTATTTTATCTTAAATGTTTTATTACACTAACCCTTCCATTCTGTGGAAAATATTTGTTTTCTGTATTTAATCATTTCTTAAATAAAAGTGGGTTGTATTTTGCTCAAAGTAACTAAATTACGCATTTTCAGTGTTTTTCGATGCGTGGTCTTATTGTATGCAGATCCCTTGGGTTGCAGTCTCCAGTTTAATGCAGCTGTTTCCCAGAATACTGCATTTCTTATTGTGAATATTCACAGCGTAGCGAGGGATGTTTTGCTCCATAAATGTCACCGCAGACATGCAGTAATACGTTTGTGTGCGTACATCGTTCTGTTACAGGAGCGTATCATCTACTGAGAAGCAAAATAAGCCTTAATTGTTGTTTAGAGCATAAATAACTTAATCACTCTGTTGCATGGATATTATTATTGGGCTAAATATTTGCATTTTAAGTGGAGTCCCCCCCCCAAGTATGGATTTTCAGTTAAATAAACCTATATTTAGCGAAAGGACATATGAGATTGTTACACTGTACACTCCAAAGGGGTATATGAGATGCCCTTATGGTCAATATATATTTAAAAATATTTCCTTTTGTTTCCAGTTGGTTAAAACATTTCCATGTTGCCATCCAGTGCCTCTGATAATACAAAATCAGAATTAAGAATAAAGAAACAAACAAAAAAGAAAAATAAAGTCTCATATAAATTGCTTGATTGTTATTGCCAGGCTGGGTGAACCGGTTCACTGTCTTTCTCCAAGAACTTGTCAAACCATTAAGGCAAAAAAAACTTTTAAGTAATACTGGCCCACAAAAGATCCGTTCCCACTTTTAGCCAAGGACAAGAGTGTGGTTGCCAGAATCCTGGTCGTGCGTAATTTTCTTCACGTTTGTACTTAAGGCAACACATTATCCAACAAAGGTGAGATATTTTTCCGGAGGAATCACCAGTGAAGTCACAAAGCTGTCCGCTGTGTGGAAGGGATCTAGTAGAAACTTCCCAAGTGTGACTGCACGTGGGTGTTTGGGTGTCGTGGGACATTTGGGTTTGGGTAGATATTTGCGTTTGGTGAACTCCAGTACGGTGTAGTTGCTCCGAAGAAGCCGGACGATGTCACTGGCATAGAGGAGGGGTGTGAAGGAACAAAGTTAACTTTCTGCTGGTGGGGGTGGTATGACGGCATATATGAGAACTCTGATGGGTACTTGTACATGGATGTCTCCGTAGGGTGAGGCTGTAGTGCCTGAGCAATGCCATGAAAGTCAAATTTGTAGGCATAGCGTTTCCCGTGGACTTTAGTCATGATGTTCTTATCATAGTAGTATCGTAGAGCCCGGCTCAGCTTGTCATAGTTCATGTTGGGCTTGCTTTTTCTCTCGCCCCACCGACGGGCTACTTCATCCGGGTCCGTCATTTTGAATTCCCCATTGGTGCCTTCCCATGTGATGCAGCTGGCGTTGGAACTGTCGGAAAGCAGCTCCAGGAGAAACTGCCACAGCTGGATCTGGCCACTGCCTGCGGGAGACGAAGATATGAATTGGATCAGTAGGATCAGAGCAGTAAATGTTAAAAACAATTTGTCTCGACACTGACGAGAGCCACCCTTTGGGATACTTAGGGCTTGACTGACCCACCCGAGTACCCATGCATTTATTTGGAGGCCACCTGGCATGAGGATGCTTTGGATGTTGGCCGGCTGCTGCAGAGATCATTTATAAAACTATAGCAGCCCACAGTGGTGTTTGGTGTATGTGCTTGGCTGAGAATGATATGCAGAGAGTGGTGTGCTGTGTATGGTTGTGATGTGTATGTTGCGTACCATTTGATTGAGAACACGCGTGTGTTTGGCTTACAGTGGTACGTGTGTTTCAGTGTGTATTACATTGGCGTCAGTTGGGTGCGAATGGTCAGTGTACATAGGTTGTGTTGCCAGTTTGGCTGAGGATGGTCAGCACGTTTGAGTTTCTGTCGGTGTGGCAAATCACAGTCAGTATGATCTTCTTGTTAAGATTGTCAAATTAAACCTTTTGGGTTATGTTTAATGGAAATTTTCATTTTCTCTGTCAATTTAAATTTGAGGATTTTGGAATATTATGATATTGAGGGTTATGATGAGAGTGATGACAAAACAAAAACATATTGTGGCTGGACATATATGTCATCTGTGCATAATAGTGTTGCTGTGATATATGGGGCTAACATTTAATTATTTCCATTGCTGGTTTTTATTCCCAGTCTGGCCATGGTACCGATGTATTTAATGCCTCTAAAAGTCATCCAGTGTTTATCCAAAATGCATTTATTTTTGTCACCTGGGTTTGCTAGCCGGCTGCTTGTAGGTCCCAGTATTTGATACGGATCTATTGAAAGAGAGAGGAAAAAAATCAAAGCATCCGTCGCACAGCAAGGCCCGCTCCGCTCTCTATATTCACGTGCATGATAAACACATCACAGAGTTCAGCTCCATGATGTGCTCAGAAATCATTTCATTCTCCTCTTTTCATTCAGTGTTTGACCCTCTCTTTGTCACTAGGGGGCGATCTTGTATAAAGAAAAGGCTGGAGTTTGGAGCATCCCAGATGCTCGGCTCGGATCCCTAACTTTGTCCAGGGCAGCCGCTTCGTGCTCTACGCGATATTAGCCACAGCGGTATTAGCACGTTTAACAAATTCAGCCTACAGGCAGCAGACCTCAAGTGAGTGACATCTTCCTGGGATTAATAGAGAAGATACTGAAAAAAATAGTCTAAGAACTACACTAACACGACAATTGCTTAAGGGTCATTTTGCTGCTTTTGCAAATAAATATAAAAATAAGCAACAGCAGACATGACAAACACTGTCGACGGAAGAATATCATCTCTCATATGAATAATAATGCCTTCTGTAGGTGCAGCCCGCTCTTATTACTGCGTTACCATTCACAGAAACCTAGAATCTGCCAGCAGATCGGCCCCATCCGGCCCCCGTCTAGTCGCCCATTTTTCCTGCTGTAAAGACTCAAACCTGAATCAGTCGTTGGTCTCGTCTTAGATTCAGGATCCAAATGCCCATCCCGCTTGCTTAAATTCCCTCTATTACCTTCTACCACTTCTAGGTGGAGACTGTTCTACTTATCTACCACCCTCTCAGTAAAGTAAAACTTCCTTATTTGACCTCTAAGTCTCTGCCATTTCTCCTCAATTTAAATAAATGTCCCTTCTGTCTTTATTCAAAAACAGTTTAACCCATTATTTAGCAGATGAGGACCCCCGCTTTGTTCTTGTCTTGTCAGGCGTCCCCACATGTTTACCTGGCTGCGGCCTCTGCTGATCTGTAGTTTTGTTCACATTTTGAGTTCCTCCCAGTGGGGGACCTGCAAGATAACAGAGTATCAGATCCCAGCAGCACGCAAGGTTATCACCAATACAATGGGTGTGGGCATTTGGCATTTTCTGTTTCTTCACATTTCCCTGTATCATAGATTTACCCCACGGCACGTGAAAGCTGTATGGAGAGTACACTCCCAGCTTTTTAGACTACCCCCTTGGTACATGCTACCCATGGACTACATCTCTAAAAAGTCAGATATTATTTAGTTTAGGTGGAGCAGCACTTTTTAAGAGTGCTTGGCTGGAAGAACCTATTATACATGGTACTTGGTTCTAAGGGATAGGAATAAGGCTCTGATGAACACAAGACACGGGACAGAGGAGTAGAAGTTGTATCACAATCTGCTCTTTTGCTGCTGAATGGGGGGTATAGCAGTGTTAGGACTTCCTCAGACGTATCCGGAAAGTTTGTTGTTATTTGGGAACTAGAAAATGTTGTAAATTGAATGCCACTTACTTTTGGTAACAGGCGAGCTTACGTTATTCCCCCATCCAGATCTCCTCACTGCCTCGTAAGAAGGGTCTGTTAAAAGAAAAGGCAGATTATCCACGAGTGTCGTAGAAATTAACTGCCATCTGACCACATCAATATAAAGCTGTATAGTGTGTAAGTAACAGGTATCTAACACAACGCGTTGTTACAAGTTTGTTATCGTGGGTTAGATGCCAAACTCTGTATTTCAGTCCAGGTTAAAGGTGACAGCTCAGATACAGTAAGCTTCAGATATAGACTGGCCTGACGTGTAAATGTAATCAGTCTCCAGTTTTGAATGTATAATCTGGCGCCCCTAACTCTATCACCCTCAGCCAGCCAGCTGAATTGCCAGAGGTCATCTATGCATATTTTTAACTGTATGAAAATACACCAGAGCCTTTTCCTGTTTGCTTCCTACACCGCAGACCAAACCATACAAAGTATCTCGTAACCGATTTTGTTAGAGAGACACGTATGGGGCTCCCTCGGTGGAGTTTCAGTTCCTGAGTAAAACATGAACACCTGGAAATGATTAAGAAAAGGAATTTTGTTGGTTCCTTTAAGACTTAGCAGAAGAATGACCGATATGTAATAACCCAGCACCTAATGACAAAAGGCAGCATTTCTCCGCAGTCTCTGTTTGGGAGTGAGAGGTTCCTGCACTATTTGGACCCTTAAATCTTACAACCGATATAAAACCACCGTTACATTACATCTAATGCCAGACCATGCGCTTAAAACATTTCACGAGGTAGTGATGTAC
Organism: Spea multiplicata; assembly: GCA_009364415.1. Taxonomy (NCBI): domain Eukaryota; kingdom Metazoa; phylum Chordata; class Amphibia; order Anura; family Pelobatidae; genus Spea; species Spea multiplicata. Next base: position 13,905,079 of record VKOC01000007.1, read on the forward strand.
AGAAAATATGGTTTAAAGTAACTCTAAAAAGTAACCACTGCCGGGGCAAACGTGTTCTTATTTTACTGATTCACTGAGATTAACATTTATACTGAAAAAACATTTCGCTTTTCGAAGTGAATATCTTGATCCTGAGGCCCTTTATACAAATGAGATGTTTTTACTGGAGCCGAAGTCTCCATTACAGCAATTCCTCTGCATAAAATGCAAATGGTGAAATCTCAGACGGTACCGGGCTGTCTTACGCCGCTTTTCTTTTTTGTGAATATGGGTAAATATATCTATTTTTCTTGGTCCGGGAAATAAATGGGTTCTAGTTCTGTTTCCATTGCTGGGAGTTTTGTTTTGTAAGCTCCTTTCCCTATAGATTATTTTCTTTGTAAATATCTCATTCGCACCTTCCTACTCCAGTGTTGTTACGGTCTATATCCTATTACGATGTATTTATCCTGTACTAAATGGGTTAACGCAGACAAGGCTTGGCAGAATATTCTGGGTTTACAGTGCCAGACGCAGACGCCACCCACGTAACGAGAGAGTGTTAAGAATAAGAACGTTTTGCTGTGACGCAGCCAGGGGCACCGGCCAAACTCGCTGGCAGTCGGCAGAGGCCAGTGTTGGTATAGCCAAGGAATAGGAACATGGAAGGGGAAAGACTTTGGTTTCTCTTCTCCCAGGAAACCTTTTGCTGCTTCCAGATTTCCAGACGCAAGGCTGTACAGCTCAGGTTTCATTGTTCCTAATTTATAAAGCAGTGAAACGTAATGGAACCGAACAAACTCTACACGGATCAGCCAAGCCCAGGCTCACGTTCTCTGGGCATCGTGGTCTGTGAGGTGCTCATCAGTTAACGTTAGGAAACAAATATCTTCAGATACCCTGCACCCCATATATAATATTGTGGCCAAAGCCACAAGCAAGCAATCCTGTACCCTGGCCGTAAGTGTAATATTCATCTTTATGACCAGTGGAGGCAGAATGGACGTTAACAGGCCATAAAAACCAGCTCAGACCTGGACGTCACACATAGCCTGATTTGATTAATGTATCTCTGTGTTCTTCATCCAGGAAATGTATGAATAAAAATAATGTAATATGCCAAAGACACTAGAAAAGCACTGGAAAGCAGTCTGTAGACAAAGCCTCAGAAACAAACATCGCCTCACTCAGCTTCTGGAGTGGGGGGGCGACATAAGTCTCCAAGCTCACTCCTCCAGTATGGCTAAGACGCTCATGAATTAAATGGATTAAGTCCTTATCTGACCAGATTTAATATATTCATAAAGGGGAGGTGAAACACTGTACATTATAAACAATTTTACATTGAGATCTCTCTCCCCAACATTATCTGTAGAGTACTCTTTAACTTAGACCCTGAATCTCAGGGTTTTTGCCCCAATCCCAGCGTGAAGGTTCAGATTCTCAGTGATTTACCCATCAGCAAAGAGATTTTAACAAAAGGTGAATGTAAGGTTTCTGTCCTGATGTTTCACGTCTCCAAAATATCCATGATTATAAATAAGTATGACATGTATGTGGTTTTTTACAAAACTATATTTACAGACACACAGTATGGTGTCAGCGCAGAACGAATAAACACAAGTGTATGTGGGGTAAAGGGAAGTGCGATGTGGGCTTTGGATCTTTTTAGATTTTTCTCCTCTTATTAACAGATCTGCAACAGTGTAACTTAGGAGCAAAGAGCGCTGGCGTGTAACACTTCGCGTGTCCTGGGAGAGCGTTATTTGCTTTTCAATGTGTTGGCCAACCTATGACATTAAAGGTGTTAAACCATCTGGAAAGCTCTCCTCGGTCTCGTGGAAGCCAGTGGGGGGGAAAAAGAGTAGGTATTATGTATTTTTCTACCAAATAAGATATTGGCACATGTTTGCCAAAATCTGCGTCCAACACAGGCTCCCTTAAGGTGATGTCTGCGTGGCCAAAACTTACCCGAGTCATGATTTGGCCTTGAGTATTGTAACTCGTGGCTTCTGTTGACAGCTGGATACGTTATAATGTGGTCTAATTTATTTTATTGCAATTAAATAAAAGTCTTAGAAAAACTAATAATTTAAAATAAATCCAACCATTTTAAAAATTTTGGCTAAAAATAAAATTCTTGCATTTCTAGTCTGTTTTTATTTTTTCCTTAGAAACAAAGGAAAATACAACCCGACATCCCAACAGGTCTTTGCTATTTTTGTTTAATAAACCGGTGGTTCTTTTGCTCGGCGAAAGGCACGGATAATCATTACATACAACGTGTCCCAGACACGCTGTCAGGTTTAATTCTACAAGCTGGAGTCCGACTCTGGGACAGGCAGAGTTGGAGGCTCCCATGTGAGTTGAGTTTCCTGTCTCCCCCCAACTTTAGCACAACCGGCCTTTGTTTCTTGCTTCCCGTGAAAAACCAGAGTGGCCGGCCACCGAGGTGGGTCAGAGAGAGGAATCAGACAAAACATTTGCTGCGGAATTTCAAAGGAAAACAATTAAAACAGAGAAGAGTAAAGGGAAATATACAAGGAAAACTCTCTAACATAAACTGAATAATGGCGCATCCTTTAACATACTATGCCGAAAAGTGAGCTATTTGCCAGAAAGAACACCAACACAAAATGGGGCAAAAGAAGGGCATTTGTATGCGGTTATGCATTCAAACTTAAGTCTATTGAATTTGCCACTTTTATAACTTAAAGCCACATTAGAAAAATATTAGAACTGTCAAAAACCTCACACCAAATCATTATTTAATCAAGTAAAAAATAGACTCATTCATAATTTGTTCCTGGGAGCACTTAATTCTCACGTGACACAAAACCAGGCAAAAAAAAAAGCCTTAAACGTTTGTGTTATTTTTAAGTGATAAAATCACAAAAAAGAGGAAAGATAAAATATAATAAAATAGAAATATCCTTGGCATAAAAAAATGCAGAATAATAAGTCCACAATATACCCATTAGAAATGTGTTAATATATGTGTGAAACATATTAAGACTCTGTAGACGCCAGAGCAGGTAATTGAATTTAAAACCCCAGTATAAATACATGAAGTCCATCTAAGCTGGGCGGCCTAGGGTACTCGTGGCACTGTACCACCTTCTGTGCTCGCATATTGCCAGGAGCTTAGGTAGCCAAACGGCTAGTCTGTGAAGGTTGGTATTACATGCGCAATGTTTCCTTCAAATAATCTCCACTTTAATTTTATATAAAAAATAAAATATGTGATGGTAACTATTAGCTTTTTTTAATTATTGAGGAACCTGGCATTGATTTATTAGTATAAGAACACCAACAAAATAGTTAACAAAATTGTAGTCTTCTAAGTGCAAAATGTGGTGAGATGAGAGTAGTTAGTAATTAATTTTTCTCTGGGGACCCAGGCCCGTATTCTGTGTCTGGCATGGCAATACAAAATAGAATCACCCCCCCCCCCAGAACTAAATGTATCTACTATTATTCCATTCTAGCCCCAATGGTCCAACTAATGTTCATTGTAACTTGATAAAGACCTCATCGTGAGGTCGAAACGTTGTTGTTCATCTCTTCCAATAAATCTGCCTGATGGAACCCTTGAGTGCCTGGAGCCTTTTTCTATTTCAACTAATGTTCATTGTCATATGTATCTGACTGCGGGCTTTCTAGGTGCTATATACTGTATAAATGTATGTGTATATTTATATATACATAATATATATATTTATCCATCAATATATAATATATATCCATCAACTACTTTAGCCAGTAGAAAAAAATAGGCTAGAGAAGAAAGATAGCTATTTTACCCTTAATCTTTAATAAATGGAAAACCAAGATTCCCTGCTTACTTAATAGATTATCTCACACATCACTGGGGAGTTGAGCGTGGAAAGTTCCATTGCATATTCCATGCAAATTCGACCTTGTGCTCGGCCGCAATGACAACAAAAATGTAAGCAAATGCCCCAGATTAGCCTGGCGTTTAAATAAAATGTGATAGTCAATATGTTATAGATATAAAAGATCCGTTCTCTTGGTCTAGTGGTCTGTTTGAGAATTTCTCTTCCAGGGATGTTTCATATAACGGCAGCCAAGCTAACTTACAAAAAGAGGCCGCTCCACCCTTCCTAGACGCTTCTGCCAAACCTCAAGATATTGATAGAACAGGTAGAGTGTAAACGCAGCGTCCACGAGGTGCTGTCCCCGGTGAGGTGCGTTATTTCCAGGACAAGAATAACACATGAGATTGCTTCGGGGTTACATCATACTTTCCTGCTGACGCACACTGCGCTGCCTGTGCCGGGCAGAAGCGATCCATTCATTTCGAGAGATTACGGAATATGGAGTGAGCGCCCGAAATGCAGGCTTAACCCTAACCCTTAAATTAGAGTCATGAGCAGCACCCGCAGCAAACGTTTCTGGAGCGTTCTGGGTGACAACAGGAGCACATAGTAGAAAACAGGCCATAAAGTGATCTTAAAACAAGAGACCCTCGCATGACCTTACCCCCAGCAACAGAAAAGAAGTCTAAAAACTGGCCATGGAGGAAGAATCTGGAAAAACATTGTAAGGTTTTCCTTTTACTAATTTTGCACTATTTAAAAAGCCCCCCAAGGAGTGTGAATAAAATGTAAATATTGTAGTGTCTTAAGGTAATCGCACAGAGAGGGAGAGGAGCAGAATAATGGCCTTTAAATCTCGGCCATGAGCACCTGGCATCTCTCTGAGACATCCGTCTAGATCAGTAGTTTTCAGGGATGGCCGTGGTGGTCTGTGCTGTTACCAGCCTGGGCAGTCTCATACAGACTATGTATGTAGAAGTATGAGATAAGCGTGTGTACATGTGTTTGTATGTATCCCCAGCCTCAATGGCATCAACAGAACGGGGCAAAAATCCATTCTCCGCTGCCAGTGAGCCCTCCATTACTCCTGGTTTGTTTATGGTAAAGATTCCTGCTGATGGCGAAGAGTCTGAAGACGAGAGATTCTCCCCAGAGACCGAAGGCTCTCCCTTTCCTACTCAGCCATGAAGAATATTCTCACTCGCTGGAAATGCCTCTCTCCTTATCAAGACTTGATGTGGCCTCTCGGTTCACTTTGTTGAACTAACCTGGGATCTCTTAACACACAATGTATCTGAACTGCTGCACCTGTCACTCACCAGGGACATTAAACCCAACTGGATGAGACAGAAACAAGGCAGGTCCCACAGAGGAAAATAGGGGGTATCAACCTAAAAGCCGGGGGTAACAAAAGCAACGGCTGCAGAAAATGAATGTGTCTTTAAGAGTGCATTTTGGAGCCTAATGTGGCCTTTCTAAAGGATCCTTTTGTCGGTCGCCATCAAAGCATCATAGAGAGGGGAGCCAACTGATTAGCTTTTGTCTTGCTAATGCACCTTGATTCAATTCGTGAGAGCCCTGCGCACCCAGGTAGTGAGGCGGCAGGAGAAAACCAGAGAGCTGGCGGCACTCAAGCTCACGAGCTATTATATGTCAGACAAAAGCCGCACCTGCAATGAAAGTGGGATTTTCTGCTTCTCCCTAAACGGACGCATCGCGCTCCTCGCAACTCCAGCGACAGCATCCATTAACCATTCTCTGAGCATAGTAACCATGCAAATGGTCCTCCACAAACCTCTGCTATCCAGGATCAAACCGCTCAATGGGATTTACAGCATCTACATTCTCACTGACATTTACAAACAGAATAAAAATAAATCAATATTATCAATATTAAACCCTCGTATTAATAAATCAAACCACCTGATGTAGCATTATCCACCCAAATCAGTGCACCTCTTCTTTATAAATCCTAGTTATAAGTTTGATCTAGCGGCCCATTGAATGGGTTGTGTCGGTGCCTGCTGGGTGACCTCGCAATTCAACACAGATAATATCAGGACTGTTATTATTAACCCCGATATAAAGCCTCTCAGTCTCTTTCCATGCCTATGAGTGTTACAGCGGCGATCACATGTAGTTAAAACGTCTAAATTCACACATATTGATAGATTTCCACACTTAGGCAATCATAGCAGATATCTTACATTTATAACAAAAACTATGTTTGAATATTTCAGATCCCAGTTAACACAGATGTTTTTTTTAAAAAAATAACTTTTTTAAACCAAGAAATCACCCCTTTTAACCTGTGATAGCTGCCCCTTGTCTTGGTACTCAGGAAAGGCGCTCAGTGCTGCGCTCTCTATAGATCAGTACATATGGTAAGTGAATATTTACCCTCTTTTGCCGTCACCCGTGAAGATGTGTCTGTATGTGATGGGGCGTTATAACCCAGCGAGCCTAGGAGGAAATGGAAAAGGGTCATATTATCTAAGTGGTATGGATGGTTGCGATCAGACGCTCTTTCCACAGGCCAGGAGAATGCGCTTTCGTCATAACATTTACATACAAAATTCATCACTAAAGGCTTTGCAGCACCTAAAAATATGTATAAATAGTAACTTGTGGCACATCTTCAAATGTGGTTCTCTCGCCATAGCAACCAATGACTGCACGATTCCATTGGTTAGAAACATAGAATCTGCCGGCAGATCAGACCCATTTGGCACATCTGGTATACCAGTTATTGGTATTGTCTCAGTTGCTATGGTGATAAGAGCATATTCGCTCTATGCGCGACTTGTAAGTTTTCAAGCTAGCTTGTGCAAAAAGAATTCCCACATTGGGGAGACCCAGCCTTCAATAATGTGAAGTATGTGAAGCTTTATACAGCATGTTGAGCGTAAACCATTTCACTTCTGATTATAGTATTCTCTATGTATTGTAATATGGGGTACATTCTCTATGTATTGTAATATGGGGTACATTCTCTATGTATTGTAATATGGGGTACATTCTCTATGTATTGTAATATTGGGTACTAAAGTGTTCAGTGAAATCAAATCAGGTACCGTAACAGACCTTTTTATTATTAAATATCAGTTAATTTTTACAAATGTTAACTAAAATCACAGGATCAGAGAACATGAGATTTCATTATGCTAGATCAATGTTCTCCTGAGTCTGAGTAATCATAAGGTCTGTTTTTAACTTGCTGGGGAAATATGTAAAAAAAAGAATGCAGTGGATATTCTGTGGATTTTCAGGATTCTCTTTTTTACTGAAAATGGGCTTTTCAGCATCTTGGGAAAGTCCTTTGTTGGGATTATTTTTTAATATATAGAGCTAATCTAAGCCCATGGGCAGAAACAGTATGGTTGCTTAAAAAAAGTGGCTTAATGAGTTCCAGACTGACCTGTGGACAAGAGAATGGAGACCTTAATAATTTGGCATTTTATGAAAAGAGTTCATTCGTAAAATACTAAGTCTTAGAGGCTCTTCTTGTCAATACAGTGCGACCCGGTGGGAGGCAGGTCAGGGGTCGGTAATGGTTGAATGGTGTAATAGATGGGTTAGGTCCGACACACATGGAATACAGATGTCTGCTTAATATTATGATAAGGAATGGGGTCCAAGTAATTCTCTAGCCTCCTTGTGTGGGATTGTAAACCTCAAATTCACTAAAGGTTGACGTAAGGTTTTGATCAGAGTCTTAAACGTCTACTCTACACAAGGAACATGGTATTTGTTTGTGGCAAGGCCGGTTCCTCAAGGGACCCCCCGGCCCATCCCTCCTAATACTATTATTGGGCTTCATAGCATTTAGGGAACTGGGGGTTCAGTTACTCCATTAAACCAAGTATGGGCAAGGTCAAGAGGCTTCCTTCTCTGTACTGTACTGATTCATACCAGATTATTATAGTTTGAAAGAGAAAAGAATTTCTATAAAGAAAAAACATTATAGAAAACATTGCAGCCACTTAAATTACTGCCCATGGCGCTTACATCTTGCGAGGAAGCCCGTAATGAATCATTCATGGTGTGAGATTACGCTGAGATTATTTGGTGGACCTGGTTCTATCGTAACCACACGTAATTCCCTCCATGGCCCGATCCCCACTGGTTCTCCTTTACCTCAAATTTTGCCCCATAACGTGAGTAGTTTTACTGGGGAGATCGGTTATTTTATGTTTCTTACGTCCACAACTGATTACATTTCTGAACATTGGGCTGCCAAGCCCTGCGAGCGAATTTGGTAGCTTTACTCCATTACAGTCTTGGTATTTGTCTTTGGCTTCTATATTAATGAGTTTGAGGAACAATAGATCCTACTTACTTTCCCTGAGGTAGCTGAGGTGAGAGAGCAGGACTTCGGTGTTGTAGAGAGTCGTGCTCCGGAGGAAATCCTCTTTACCCATTTTACACAGTTCTTTGCCATCCATATTGTGAAAGAGTGAGGGGTCGATTTCCATGAGCCCATACTCCTTGATAGCCCATTCCAGCCACTGCCGTACGTGATCCTGTGTCCACAGGGTGGGATCTGGCCACAGAAACAGGTTAAAGCATGTTATTCTGCAGATTAAATCCATTAACCCTTTGTGGGTGGGATCAGAAGAAAACCTAACTGATCAGAAGACGTAGTCTGAAAACCTCAAGCATATATTTTTAATGGCAGAAGAGAATTTGGGGCCCATGTAATCTGCTTAACCCTTGATGGAGTGCATCTAAAGATCTGGGCGTTCAGAACCTGGAGTTCTAACCACAGAACATGTAAAAACTACAGAAAAGGGTGGAAATAATACTGTATACATATTTAAAATGTAAGAGGTTTGGTGATAATGCATACACACATTAAAGATGCTACTTTAGTTTTCAGATCATTTCTCCAAAGAAGTGAAATCATTTAATACTAATTTTATGCTATCGTACACGACTACAATACTCATTTTTTTTTTTTACAATACTATTTTTTTTGCATATATATTTGCCGTGTATTGGCAGTGATATTGTGAGACCCCTGGCCGTATACCGTTAATGTATCTGTATATACCTGCCGGCACGATGACTCTCCTCTCATTGGTGGTCATGTTTGGCGGAGGAGCCGTTTTCTCATCCATGTAGCTGTTGTAAGTCATTGCGTTCGTTTCCGAACCTCCGATGAGTTTGCTGCACTTGTTGATGCTGCAGTCCACCGGCGATTCCCTGGGACAAGGAAAGCGTGGTTACCGTGAATGATGCGATCATGTAGCAGAATGAAGCATTTCATTCACTTTGTCTGGAAAGTATCACAAAAAGCATCAAAAAGCAAATACAAGACATTCATTGTGATCCCAGCTGTAGTAATTGTGATATTACTTGCTAGTCTTTATTCACCAGCCGATGAGTTACTGGAGGGTTGAAACACTTTATCTCTTTTATCTCATTAACTATGCCTCATGGGGTATAGCTGAGTGGGCCCTACTCGAAAGTCATCCTTAGGGGTTCAGATTAATAAACCCCCTCATTTTAGTTCTCCTCACAACGTTTCACAGTCACACTGCTTCAGTTTCATCATGAACACTCCATTACCACACAGAGTAACATTGTAACACAATGCTGCACCATATAACAGCACAACACTCCAGCATATGATCAGATAGAAATCTTACAATCTGCCAGCAGATCGGCCCCATTCGGCCCCTTGCCCGTTTCTCCTGCTGTAAAGACTCAAACCTTAATCAGTGGTTGGTCTCGTCTTAGATTCAGGAGCCGTATGTCTATCCCATGCATGTTTAATACCCTCACTGTATGGACCTCTACCACCTCTGTTGGGAGGCTGTTCCACTTATCTACTACCCTCTCAGTGAACAAATAAAATCACAGGGTTCTATCACGGTGCAGGTACAGGGTGGTATCATAGTGGATTATGCAGAGTTTATATTGCGTTGCAGGCCGTGGCGTGCAGATTATCGATCCGCTTTCAGATAGTCTGCAGTAACAGGTTGTTGTTGTCTGTTCCGCAGACTGCGAGTAGCAGGGTTTTCCCGTTTAATGTGTTTCTGATCTCTCACGAGGGTTAACAGTTCATCCATAATTTTTTCCGAATGTGCGCTGGTCTGCCGGTGCTGCACGCTAGATAGAAGATGTTGACTAACATATGTTTGAATTTAAGTTTTCTTCTTTGGCTACTGTTGTTCCAGGCAACAGACCAAAAATCTCTTCCCCTTCCCAGGGGCTGTGAACGATTGCCCCGGTGGGTGTGCTGGAGCTGCTGGGGTTGCGCTGCACACGTGGACCAGGTTAATGCTGCAATATCTGAGGACCCTCCTTATACCTGCGTTTAATGCACACATCCATGCTTTTATTCCGACAACAAAGAAAAATCCAGATGGAGGGCTTTCTCTAATTTAATCCAATTTCACTTAGTCTCAATCTTCTAAACTGTGTTTGTTACCAACCGGGGGCCGCTTGGCCATGTATGCACCACAACAGCTTTCATATGACCCCACACATATACTATGTAATGCTGGCCAGACACCCAGTAACGTATTCTTACAGTAATTGGCTCTATGAATAAACCGTAAGCATTTTTATTTGCAGAAAGCTTACACCACTAATGGGGCCATTGGTTGCCCACAACCTGCCCTATCTGAACCAAATGAAAAAAATGCCACTTGAAGGCCAACCCCACGCTAGGTGACGCTGGATAATCCTCCATACACAGGAAAACATCTATGCCCTAAAAGAGCGATTCTTGTGCAGATTTTACCGCGTTACCCCACTGCGGAAGGGGTCTTCATTGTGGGCTTCGTACCTGGATCCATTGATGTGATCGTATTCCCTTTTGATGTTGACCCGCATTGGCTGGTTGATCCACTCCTGCTGTGGGGGCAGAGGGTTGATTTTGTGAGCTTGGCCATAGTCGGGGTTCCCTGAGGCGGTCATGTCAGCCTTCGTGAGATGAGAGGATGCTCCATACGATGAATCAAACAAAGTATGGTCGTCGCTCACCACCGACAGAGCTTCCTGTGATACAAAAGAAGATGAAGAAGATGGAACTTTTATATCTCAGACAAAACAAAATCATTTCTGATGATCCTTTCTTTATAACGGATAAAATTATACCCCCCACCCCCCGTGTATCCTTTGTCCTTCTTTGCCTAGACTTAAAAAATCATAGCATAAAGCATTAAAGGAGTCCCCGGACTTTCTCAAAGCACCAATTCCAGGCCAGTAGCTGCCCCAATTCTCTCAGATATGGAAATGTTTCTTTTGTTAAAAAAAGCTTATATTTTGTTTTACGCTTCAGGGGTTATCACCTTATTTCAATTAAGTTACTTGCGGGTGCAACAAAACTGCAGCTTATGGAAGTATTTCAGTGGAAATCTTTCTCGCAGCGAATGTTTGGCCACCAGGTCCAGATGTTTTAAACATTTCAGATTAAACTTTCCCTGCTTGTCGAGAACTCGACTCGGGCTGAATTACTCTAACAGGCCGACCAAAACTCTATTCATAGCATCTAATGTCAAATATTCCAATCCTGTGACAGACGTTTATACCAAGCGCTAGATAAAGGAGCTCATTGTCCTCCAACATCTTGTTTCTATTATATCAATTATCCAGCAGGTATAGGAGAAGATGTACGTTTATTACACGCATGCGCGTGTCATCCCCCAAAGATTAGGTTGTCTTTAGATGTTGCTATCACCAGGTTACAAACACTCTATAATTCCACGTTAGATGTTAGGTCATTCATTTAAAGCAACATTATAAACAAAATAAATAATTTTGATAAAATTACAATTACTCTGCAACGTGTCAATTTATTTTTCTTTACCGAGAGGGTGGTAGATAAATGGAACAGCCTCCCATCAGAAGTGGTAGAGTCTAACAATAGTGACCAAAACCTGGTTAAGGAGGAAAAATGGGCGACTAGACGAGCCAAATGGGTCTGATCTGCGGCAAATTCTAGGTTTCTATGTCATAAATTCCAGCACCTTTTTTACATAAATTAAATGCCGTCACCTAAATCCTTTTTTTTTGCTTAGAGATCCTAAAAACCTAATATTTGCATCTTCTGCAGATGGAAAATACCCAGCAAATAATTCATGTCTAATATATTCCCAAATTAATATCGATCCCAATATACAGCCCGGGGTTTCCAAAACCGGTCCTGCTTTACCTATGGGCTGCCTTTAAGAAAGGCATATTGTGCTGGCGTTCTGCTCGTTGCCCTCATTACATGGAAATGACACAAGGTTTTTTGTGTTGATCCAGTCTGTGGGCAGCAGTTCATGCGGCCCCTGGGATACGCAGGACGGGCTGCAGGCAGCGAGCAGACGTCTTTTCACCATCCTTCAAAGCGCTCCCAGGACAAAATACTCCAAACAAACGCAGCAGTGTCTGGAAATATACCGGACGGTGCAGCCCTAAACCCAATGAAAGCGGAATCCTTAACGGGTAATAATATTCATAACGCATTATAACATCCTGTATAAAAACCATTGAAATAATCAAACAAATGAGTTATAGCAAAAACTTGGGTTCACCCCATTCACGATTTGCAACTCACAAAAGCATTGCGTCTGCTCACCAAATATGTAATGTGAAGCACATTAAAAGTGGTTTATTTATATATATATATAGTTATATATCATATATATCCTCGTATATCACAGATAGTTTATATATATTTTGTTAATGGTATTGGACAGATTCACGCTTGAGCTTGGATCTCGCGGCATTGAGCAATAGTAAGGTACAGGGGCCTCTGAACAACCTCCATCACATGCCAATAAACATCTGTATTATCGCCAAAAACAAAGAGTTATCAGCGCGGAAGACTTCAGCAAATGAGGGTTCCTGTCTTTTTATTCTTGTTCGTCATATTGGCTGAGGTCTCATTACATTTTACAAACGTCTGCTCCATTGTGCCGAGGAAACCTAGATTGTGATGGCAGAAAAGAAGCAACTGGCCTTATAAAGGAAACCACAAAGTGACGCCATATAATCCTGCCCCGCAGGGGAGGCCCAAAAAGCCCCTAAATTCACCGATTATGCGTCATTGCTCCAACGCATTGATCCATAGACGGAACCTGCCAAACGCCACTCAAAAGGCGCATAATAGAACCAGTTTGCCACTAACATATTGATAATATTGGCATATGAAGCCTTAAAGATACATTTATTGTGTTAGCTTCTAAAAGCACCGAGGTGGGGGCCGCTCTGCGCCTTCTCACCCCCAGACTCTTCAAACGCCTTCTCTTACATCTGCTGGCCTGATGCCTTCCTCGGTGTGGAATCCAAGTATTCTGCCTAAATCACACGAAACTGCCCAAAAATAACAACTCCTGGTCAGGGGAGGAACGCGTCTTGTACTGGGAGCTGACAGTCTGGCTGCTATGGGGAACATTTGGTAAAACTCCCATTAATTATATATATAAACAGTGCTGGGCCTTGATGTAACTGAAGGATTAGGAATCAAAATGGATGTTTTCATGTCAGGGGGAACCGATTTTAGATTTTAAAAGAGCAGGAGACTGCTGTGGCACAAAACTGTGTAAAAGGGAAATTGTCCCGCAGCCTGCACATTTACTGACCATCAAGGAATCTGATTTTACTTCACAGCATTTCTAATGTCGTCATTCATTTGGCAGATTATGGGGAGTTTTATCGTGAAGAAATATTAATAAGTTTCAGTCACTTTAGATCGATCAGCTTGTAAAATTCTTTTCAGTAGGAATATTTCTCTGTGTCTGACTCTGGCTCTAAACTTGAATATATTTAAAAATAGTAACATACCCAACGCCATCACATCCAAGCGAATGTATAAAATCATGGAAAAACAAAAAAAATCAACACATGGACCAGAATTCTGTTGACAAATTTTAAGAACAGCAGAATTTCACATTTTAGTCCCAGCAATACCTGTTCTGTGGACAAAACGGAACCAACTTGAGTTTAAAAAAAAAGTTAAAAGAATTTTTTTAAAAAGTTGCAATTTGTTTTTTTTTTTGCTGTAATGCGACAGATCTACACGCAGAGTACAGACATGGTATAAGAGTAAATATCGAATGCAAACATCTGAGCCTCTGTGTAAAAGCTCTAGAAAAGCAAAACTGTACGATGTGTTTGTGATATATTAGGAAGCCAACATAAGTATTTAGCATGTTTCATACATGAAACTAAACCGCACATTTTACAGCATGAACCTCTCAGCTCTGTAGAAAATCTACAAGAAGCAAAGATTTCCGTATTAATCAGTGTGGTGTTATTATATCTAATAGTGTCATCTATCATCATTATCTTAATAATTAGGGGCCACACAATGTAATGAAGTTTTACTTCACTCAGAGTATGGTAGATAAGTGGAACAGACGCCCAACAGAAGTGGGCAGATGAGACCAATGGCCGATTAAGGTTTCAGTCTTTAAAGCAGAAAAAATGGGCAGACTAGATGGGGCCGAATGGGGCCGATCTGCTGGCAAATTCTATGTTTCTATCACCAGTTTAACATTTTCTCCACCATTCACCTCCTTGCGGTTTAAGTTCTGTTCTTGGTTAGTCTACAGATGCGGCTTGCAAAAAAATAACAGGAAGTTGGGCTGGTATATTTAGAAAAAAGCTACTTTCTGTAGAGTTGATGATGCGATTATTCTCATGCTGGGCCAGTCGTTGCACTTTATGCACAAAGACCCCTGCAGGACTTTCTAGAACTAAAAATGAGAATGTGGATAAAACCCTTTTCCAGTCATTCCATACAGGATTTGGCATTTTAATGTTTAATAAAAGCTTGTGATATACAATGTAACCCAGCCAGACCCAGAACTGTTGTGTCATTTGTCAGCCAAGGAAATAATGCGGTAACCATCGGCCGGCTGTGTGTTCTGTGTGTTGTGCGATCAGCTTGTGATTCTGCACCATCCTTATTATAGTAAAGCCATTTTCTCCGGCCCATTCATTCCCGTTGTCTAATAAAATTAATGTGGTTTTATAAATTAAAGGCACAAACCTCAGAAGAGCCTCAAGTGTCTCCGCATTTCTGTGTCAGAAGAAAGATGGCTCTGTGTTCAGATTCAAAACTCAGTCTTGTGCCCCCGGCCGAAAATAATGCTACAAAGGCAAACTTCTAGTGATTGTATGAGGGTTAATTTAAAGTGACCAAGGTACACCCGGGTTATCTCGGTGCAAAATTAGCTGCCAATGAAGTTTTTTATGTTTTTTGGTTCATGTGGCTCTTTTCCAGAACACAAAAAACAGCAGATATATCGGCGGAAAACCCAGCTTTTTCTTGGATAAATCTGTTATAAACTTTAGCCCATGCGACCTTCATGGTCCTGATCTGGTCTGCCCTTGTGCTGTTGTTTTTACCTTTTATTCTTTAGGATAGCTTTATGTACATCCCAAGCTTTCAGGAATTCCTGAAGTTTCCTTCACTTTGAAACCCGAAAACTCCTTGCTGTGCTCCCCACTGATAAGCATCTCATTAACCCTTAAATTCTGCCTCATTAACCAACACGGAGTGATCTCATTGTGAAGATTCCAACTGATCTAAAACGGTGGCGCTACCACGATACCAACGCCATGCAGACTGCATTCATTCTTCTTTTATTTGCATGGATAATTTATGGTCTAAGTAAGTAGGACAAAATATGTCTCTTTACAAGATACTGATACTTTTATACAATGATAAAAAAAAATGTACTTTTAGAACTGGAAAACCCTGATTTACACACAATTTACTTGGTGACAAAACAACCAACGAATGCTGACTTCAAGAAACAAGCTTAGCTACCAGCTTCACAAAATCTCCTTAAAAGGCAGGAATTGTGATCATCATACTGCCCCGGGCACCCGCGGTGCCCTCTCCCTGTGCGTGGCAGGGTGGCACCCCTTAGCAAACCTGCACCCTATTGTTCACAATTGTATAGTCTGACAACCTTGGGATGGAGATAGGAAGAGGAGGTCAGATGGTTCCTTTGTTCTGTCAGAGGAAATACATCAGGAAATGTTGGATGTGTTTAACCGGATGTCCGGCTGGTGCTGATAAAGGCGCCCTAGTGAGGTGCATTAAATGCAGTTAAAAGCCTATCAAATGTTAGCAGGACAAAAGGATATTCTAAAATAACTGCAGACTTCCAACTGACGTTAACCCTCCCGTGACTCAAATTCCCTCTTCTGGGCAGTGAGTGTGAATTTACAGATCCATTAATATTATTACTGTGCCCACCACAGGCTGTGGACTTCTTAAGCCAACATGACTGCCGCTTTTTTACCATCCATGCCCCTGAAAAACCCTTGTTGCCTGCCAGCCACGTGCGAGCCTCCCTGGTTTCTGTAAGGCCCTTGTTCTGTCTAATAATCTTGTGGGTCCTGTTCCACGACGCCGCTGCATTTATAGGGTCTGCTATGGTTTTTGAGGCCTTATCTAGCAGAAGACTTATTGTCCATCCCAGAACCTACAGCCCATGAAACACATTTAGCGTCTTTGTGATAAAATTAACAAACACACAATCTCAGAATAATCTCCTGACACCAGTCTATCCACCATCAAGGCCACTCAGCGGCCATTTATCAAGTAACAATCTTGGCAAAACTGCAGGCGTTACAAACCGAGCACCATGAAGGTTTTTTACCCCCCAAAAAAACAGAAAACTGCGACACCCACAAAAAATCTAGAGCACAGAGAAATGATGTAACTCATACAAGAGAACCTTTTATACTAAACTGTGAGCTCTGAAGACAAATAATTCAGACACTCAGGTTTCATTGATTGCTGCATTCAATCTTTGAAACGATTAAGTGGAACAACCATAATTTTTACTCACAAAGTATTCTGTTCATTTGCGCTGAGGATATAATCTCCTTTTAACTCATCTTCTCCCTAAATAATTTCTTAGTAAAAAGACAGATCTCTTTAACTGTTGCAGCGCCATAACATTGACCAACAGCTTTGGAACATCATAGCTTATATTCATCAAGATAAATTTACATTAAGACACAAATCGTCTTAAGAAGTATAAGGAAAGATTCCAGAACTTTCTGTGCGTAGCCTCTCAGTAGAGAGCTTTTGAGCCAAATTAATAATAATTGAATTTCATATGTTTTGGTGTCATTGGCATTTTACTGTCATTTTTAACGTTCGAACACATGAACAAATCCATAATCAGTTCTGAAGGCCATGGAAACCAAATTGCCGCTGAAAGATCCTTGTTAAGATGTAAAGGTGCACTGCAAAAACTAGGGGTCTTAGGGATTAGTTTCTTATTAGTTTCCTATTTCTAGACCCCATCTAAACAAGCACCTGCTAGCCAAAACAAGGACAGGCCCTACTGGCCATTGCCATCCAGCGGAGCTGCGAGTCGGCTACTGTAGTCCAAGCTGGTGAGAAAGAGCAAGAGCTTAAAGGGGCCGGTCTGTAGACACAACATTAATTGGTAGCGCTTGCACGTTAACGAAGTAAATTAACGCAGATATGTAATTTGTATTTTTATCTCAAAACATTTAATTATATGAGAACAACTCACACATTTTGGCTTTTCACCCTCTCAATGACCTCTTTTAATTTCACAGAATAAAGTTCTGATCAAGCAGGGCCAGAGAAAATATGAGCGGGGAATTATTAAAGAACTCGTTCTGGAGAGGTTTGGGGCATTTACCAGTAGTTGGACGTTTGTTACTAATGTCCTATTCTGTTATAAAACATTCATATTCAGCATAATAGGTTGTTTACCAAACCCCTCGCTCCCTTCCAGGTCAGCTCCCGGATGGAGGATCATTTGCTAGAATCTAGAGCTACAAATTTATTCAAATCCTCAAAATGGAGTAAAAAAAATATATTTTCTTTAAGCTTTAGATCATGAAAGACCACAAAGCAACATTTATATTGACATCATTTTTGGTGCTTTTGGCACCATTTGAACACTTTTCCGTTAACGTCCCTGCACTCTTTTTAGTTTGGCACTTTTCATTGGAACACATGATGTTCAGCTGTGAAGACACCACGTTGCAATCTGCAAACCTCTGATGCTGGCGCGTGTAATATGTCTTTATACGAAAATTATGCTCAACGTGTCAAGAAAAAAACAGATTGCATGCTACTTACAGAAGTGTGCTAATCATATAAAAGCTTGGTTTGTATCCTAGCTCCCTAGTGGTCTTTGTCATCTTCCACAGACCAAGATATCATTCTTTTGCCCCCCGAATTTTCAGTAACCCATGACCTCTTCTGTTCACAAAGCTCCCCTCTGGTTCAGTGATAAAGATGGCCCTGGCCCTCTCAGATCTTTTTGTCCTTCCATTTTTACTCTATTTTACCGGAAATTAGACCAGAAAATGGGGAACTGCCAATTGTCACAGAAATGTTTGGGTTAAGGCATTAGACTGCAACATTTTGGGCTAAATTATGGCTATTGTCATCTTTTATCACAGAACTGAATTAGTCAGCTGGGCTCTAACGTGATGAGGCCATTCTTGCATATTGTTGGCCACATCTAACGTGATGAGGCCATTCTTGCATATTGTTGGCCACATCTTCTTGAGGCCTTCTGTTCAGTTTCTGGCCTTTCTCAAAACTCCCTGGATCACAGAAGAATATGATCCGGTAATAAGAATGACAATGGACGTGTTAAGATTTTTGTTATAATTAACCCATTACTATTAAAGGTAATATGTAAATACCTGCTTAGGTATATAATATATATAATAGGAAATGTATGAACAAGATAGTATACACCCTCTGCAGCCCAAAATAAAACTTTGTATCTGTTTTATCTCAAAATGTTTTGTTACTGGCTAGTGGTTTTCCGTCAACTGGTAAGAGACGGGAAAGTTATGGCATAGAATACAATTGCCTTTAATGTCCATCTATTCATTAGCCATGGTAAAGCGCAGTCACAATTGGGCCAACGCAAAGGGTGCAACCAGACGCTCTTCTATTAGAGTCCAGTGAAGGTTCAGCAGTGGTTTGGAAGGAACCGATTTATTTATTTTAACAAGCCCACTTTCCGGGGGGGTGGGGGGGGTGGAAGAGTCACCTTGCAAGATTTGTAAAGTCCTGAACAGACCTCAACGGCCTAGAGTTCCAAGGATGAGTACAAGGTTGGGACTCTCTAACGTACAATCCCATACTCAGGCCCTGGACTTACTGGTTAATAGTGGGAAAATGGAACTTGACCCCAGAAAAAATGCCCCATGTGCCAGGATCGCTGACAAATAAAATGCTGATCCATTTGGGTAAGAGCTATACAGAATAATGATTATATCAGGAAACATTTCGTACAACGTCTTTGTGGCTTATTGTAAATTGCTGATCAAAATGTTTAATATATTCATAGGTTATGTATATTTTACAATGAGATGCAGTAGCGCATGCTCTGGATTCATCCACAGCACAAATATACAGTATATGGACGGAGCAATAGACTTTGTAAATGTACAGCACTGAAAAACCATTTTCTGTAAAGCTGGGTGGACTGGTAATTGGTCCCAAAGTAACTTTACAGTTTTTGGGTTATTTGCCAGCAGAGCGTAATATCTCTTTGGCTATTATTTATTTTGTAGTCAGCATATAAATAATGGAACATATAAGATATATATATATATATTTATATATATAATAGTATAATGGGGTCAGGGATGTATGGATCCTTGCATTCTGACATAAAGCTTCACTTTCTGCTTTTGGGGTTATCTGCAGTTTCTTCCCTTGTTATTCCTTAGCTGGATTTTCCACCAGGTCAGCAGATTTAAGTAGAAAATACGCAGATCAAAAGTGCTCCCACCCAGGCCTGTGGACAAACCCCCATTATAAGAGCCGAGTCTGTGGGCATTGCCCATCCCTGCCCTGATACCCGGTAACCCCTTCACTGCCTGCAGCCAAATCTCACAACGACTACTAATCCCATCCATAAAGAAAGCAGCTGCCATCAAACAATTCACATGCAGTATATTTGGTAATAAATAAGTGTAACAAGTTAGTATTTATAAATGTATATATTTATATATATAACTCGATTAGAAACGATGTAAACCTGCTGGAAGGCACAGAACTCCGCAGCCATTGATACATAGTATATGATGATAGTATATGATACATATCGCACAGACTGATACATTGTATAGAAACCATTTATCACCCGCATCAGTTAGAGAAGGTGCTGAATATTACATAGAATGGGATAAATTTGAGTAAATACCGGTTAGAAGAACAAACCAAGCGAAGAAGTTTGTGTTTCAGGATTGCAATTAGAAATGGGATATTTCTGCCTCAAGCAGGGGTTCAATAAATGCCTAGGGGTCTCTTTGTACATTGTGCCCACCCATTGGTCATTGAGCCCAATGCAGAGGAGGCCTACTTGATGCCCCCAACCTCGCCCACATTGGGTATCCGTACCCGACGGTGACGGTTAATGTGTTATATGTACAGATGGCATTATATGTGTATATTATATGTTGTAAAGGTTACCTGTGTATTGCACGGTATAGTATTTCTTGCTATAGGTATACCTGACTTTCTACATATCATGGTTCTAGGTATATGTGAGTTTGGATGTGTATGTTAGGTACATGCCATGATGCTGTGTCACTCGTGTCATACGTGTCGGGAGCCCCTAGGCGTGTGGTCGTCCTGCTGCCCCCGCAATTTATAGCCGGTTAATTCGCATCGCCCTTTCTGACCGCGATTGCACAAGAATCCAGACCTCTGTACTACGCGAAAAACTCGCAGGTCTCTGAATAGAGCGATAAATAGTACAGGGAGCGAAAGGGATGGACGGGGTAGAAGGATGGACGGAGAAACGGAGAGAGGGGTAAAGAGAGGATGAGTGAGGGGTACGTAGTGGGACAGGGATGGCGGAGAGAGGAAATGACTGATATCGGTCCTGAGTGACACAGACATGGCGGGGCCCCTGTGGCTGGAGTTCTGCCCCAGTCTTACCTTAATGGTGCCGTCCATGTGGAGCTGGAGGCAGGTCCTGCGCCACACATTGACCCGGTTACCGTGTCCCTCGGTCCAGCCGCTGCCTCCGTCTGTCTGTTTCTCTCAGCAGATTGTCTTGTGGCAGAGACAGACAGAAAGACACTTAACCGGATGAAAGTTTTTTTGACTCATTTTGGGAAGTGAAGTCACTCGGAGGAAGCTGGCTGCGGTGCGGCTGCCTCCCGGCATCACAGGACAGGATATGTGCCACGGGGAGATAAGGAGAAGAGGACAATTCAGCCAGAACCCCCCCCCTACACACCGGATGGACCCCCAGCACAGGGCAGTACCTGCCCGGGACCCAAATCCCACGCACCCCCCCCCCCCCCCCAGTGACAGGGGGATTCCCTGCACGACTTTCATTCCCGCTCAGGGTTCATGAGTGATCACTCACTATGATGTATTAATTAATAGAATATGAAATCAGCACTGGCCTGGAACATCAGCACAGAAAAGAGAACCGGGAAAAATCCACAATACAGAGGAAGAATAAAATAAAATAAAATAATGATCAGTCTGAATGATGAAGATGAATGAGCGGGGAAGGTGTCCGTTTACATTGTAAATAATCCCAAATACCGATCTGCAGTGTGAACTCAGCAGCATTAAACCGACCCCCCCCCCAGCACCCCTACGTGACTGGGGTAACTTACTGGATGCTGGAAGCATCATCACCACATAGCCCCTCTGACACTGAAAGGGTTAAAAGTATGGGTACCTCATTCTTCCTCTGTAATTGGGAGGGTGCCCTCCGGGTGCCCCCCCCCAGTAACCCACCTTTCTTTGCTCTACCAGTTTCTTAAGATGCATATCTTCTGGGCTGCAGGTTCCAGTTTATTCCAGTAATAACACTTTTTTTTTTTACAAGTCCAGAATAAAGCAATAAAAAGAAGTTTCCATCAACCAGGTGCAGGGGAGATGCCCTCAGGAAGATGCTGCCCCTTCGCCCATTTGTTTGCTGGTGGCAGAATGTGTCTTTCTCTATGACTCCCAATATTTTTTCTTTCTTTCTCTATATACCTCCCCCTCTGAAATTACCCTCATCAATTCAGATCCATTTTCCAGGCAGATGCAGAGAGGGGGTGCAGGGCTTTGGTTGCTGTAGGTATAGGAGGGAGGTTCTGTCTCCATGTAGACTGTAAAGGGTAGATGGGGGGGAGGGAGATGTGGAGGGTACTCACTCTGCCTCCCCCTCCTCCTGTCTGCTTTCCAATCCAGGGGTCTGCATCCAAAGTCCCCAGAGCCTGCCACATCTGGATGCTGCTAGCAGGGTCAGTTCTCCCCTTGCCTGAGGCCACTGGGGCAGAAACAACACTAAATGAATGCAGACTTAACCCTTCTCCAGCCTCCTGGTCAGGGGAGCTCACACCCCATTACACCCCTTAATTAATGGAAGCCAGACTTGAGAAACAGAGCCACTTGTTTGCAGGTCCTGGAGTTCCTGAACTGGGGCAGGAAGGTGTATTCAATGCTCTGTACCAGCCCTAGCTACCCTCCGTGCTCACTAATACCACCTACCCCCCGTGCTCACTTTATTTACACCTTATCCCCCCGCTGCTCACTTTAATACCACCTACCCTCTGTGCTGCACTTCAATACCACCTTACCCCCCCGCTGCTCACTAATTACCACCCTAACCCCCGTTGCCTCACTAATACCACCTACCCCCTGTGCTCTACTAATACCACCTAACCCCCGTTGGCTCACTTTGAATACCAACCTACCCCCCCGTGCGCTACACTAATACCACCTACCCCCCGTGCTCACTCAATACCACCTACCCCGTGCCTCACTAATACCACCTAACCCCCGTGCTCACTAATCCACCTACCCCCCGTTGCTCCACTATACCACCTACCCTCCGTAGCCCCTCAACTAATACCACCTACCTCCGTGTCACTAATACCACCTACCCCCCGTGCTCACTAATACCACCTACCCTCCGTGCTCACTAATACCCATCTACCCTCCGTGCTCACTAATACCACCTACCCTGCTCAAACGCACCTCCTCACCCTTGACCCTTAACAAAAGTTGGAAGAGAAGGTATATGGCAATATTAACCCTTGGGGGGATGCACACATCTCTGAGGATGGAAAGGAGTGTATGAGGATTTCCAGACTGCATTCAAAAACGGTCAATTCCAGAAATAATAACTACATATCATTTTAATATAAAATCAGTTTTACACCAAGCTTGGAATGTTATGAGGGGCATTTATGCATTAAAATTATATTCCACATCAAATCTCACTCAAGTTCATCATATTCTCCCAATAAATGCATATCCTGCAAGGAACATGCACTCTATGAAAGCCCTCTGTGGATAGGAATTCCAGGCTAGGAATATTTCATGTTTTCAGACTAATTTGCTGAGTTATTTTCCGGAGGTTGTAATGCATCAAGGGATTCGTTAAATCTGCTCTGCTTCTAAACGAATTTAAACGAAATGATTGTCAATAAACATTAAGGCAGAGGCTTTGTCTTGATGTTTGTAAATGTTGAGTTGGAATAATATTATTAATTTGTTTGGCTCTGAAATTCATGCACATTATCGCAGTTTCTGACAAATATTAATTGTGCCACTTTTGGGGAAATAATCACATAATTTGCTGGGTGTAACTAATCTGTAGGCGCTATTTTCACTGATTTTTGTATGAGACACTAAGTAACGTATTGGCTTCTTGAGTGACGTCACTCTATTGCACTTATATTTACAAAGAATAAATCCGAGCTTCCTGCATCGACAATTAGCGTCATTTCTTTAGCACCGTAACATCCGAACAACCATCTACCCATTATTATAATATTAATTTATATAGCACCACCATACACCACAGTGAGGTTCAATCCATTCGTCCAAACTGTAAATAATTTGTAAAACAAATGAC
This sequence comes from Spea multiplicata, assembly GCA_009364415.1. Classification (NCBI taxonomy): domain Eukaryota; kingdom Metazoa; phylum Chordata; class Amphibia; order Anura; family Pelobatidae; genus Spea; species Spea multiplicata. Next base: position 13,928,747 of record VKOC01000007.1, read on the forward strand.
ATCATAGGTAGATATTCATGACCTAATACTGGTTTCGTTTGTAGTTGTTTTTGTTGCTCTCACCTCTCTACCAAGTATTATCAGCCCCTATGAGGAAAGGTTTGCAGACAGGTAAATATATATACAGGTAAATATATAACACAAATCATTTGCATCATTACCCATATTTGCAGTAATCCGATCTCCGCTTCTACTGTCTGGCCTGATGGATTTCAGAGGAGCAGCTCACAGATATTGCATTATCATAGGAGGAAAATAATAAGAAACATTAATTATTGCTGCCCCCATCCCCCAGCAGTCAACCTGTTGGATTTATCTCCAAAAAAAAAGCCGGTCTGCAGGGATTCAGCCCCCAAAGAGCCAGGATTTATGCTTTACCCCTTAACCCTCGCGGAGCCGGTGTGCTGAGTTCCACCCCTGCCAAAGATCTGAGTGCTGGGTTCAATGTTCTGGGTTTCAGCCTCCAACAGAGTCAGTTTGCTGGCTTTGAGCTCTGCCAGAATCAGCTTTCCTGCTGCAGCCTCCGCTGTCTGGCCTCCCGCTCGGGGCCATAATTAATTTGAGATTTATTTTTATTGGAAAGACTCAAATCTCCCCTGACCTCAGAAAAACAGCCCCGCAAATGGGTCGCCGAGGCACCCGAATGGAATCAAATATTTGATGTGAAGTCATTTTTTGTGAGTCTGCTTTCAATTTATCTGCAAGAATTCTTAGACTCCTTTTAAAAGAAAAATTTCAAAAAATGTGTTTTTTTCCCCAGTTGCTGAATGTCTGATTCAGGGGATTTTACCCTGGTGTTTGCTCCCACTTTACTCAGGGACCCCTGGAATCAGGCACACACCTACAAACTAAAGCAGAATTTGCACAAATTTACTATATAATTAATTTAACAAAATATTTCAAACTTATTCAAACCTGAAACATTTTAAAATATCTTGTTCTAGTTTTTTAAATGCAAATTATAGGAAAGTTGTTGCATTTCTGCTTCAGTTTGTAAATATATAAAAAGTGCCCTTTTTACAATTCAAATCATTTGTGTTAATTTTCGGATATTTACAGATCCAGTGTTCGCAAGTTTTATTAAACCCAACTCCGGGTGTATGTGGAAACAAATGCAAACATTTCTGTAGAAATTAACCTATAAAACGAGAATTTAAAATATTACTTTGAATTTACAAAGTAATGATTTTCCTGGTCTTGAGAAGTCGAACAATTCGTTATTTTTCCGTTTGCAATGAGTAGAACGAATTATTCTGCGGCAAAAAAGAAAATTGTGTAAATCCAAAATATATTGTGTTTGTATGTTTGTTACAAACGGAATTTGTTTCATTTGTATAAATATTTGCATTTAGATTCACAAAAATACTAATGCGATTAATCTGCCGTGTGTGAGTTGCCTATACAGCAGAAGGGTCCGCTTTACCCCAAAATGTAGAGGCCAGTGATGGTTTAAAGTGCCAATAGCTTTTATGTCCAGGGAATTTACATTTTTAAGGCCCTGCAAGCATCAGATTCTGAAATTTTGGATTTTTCCCAGTTTTGCAGCCACACACTGCTCTGTGTGTTCAGTGCATGCTAACATTTATAACCTATATGAATGGGGCTCTTTGTGACAGGAGAGAGGGCTGGGGTTGTATGAAAATGCTTTCTAACAGCCTGGCTTTACCCCTGTGGGGCAAAAGCCTAATTTCATCTTCTAAAACCCCCTCCCATATTCATGTAAAACATGAAGAGACCAGGAGCTCCAAAGATTAATAGCTGGAGCTTTAAACTTCATCATTTTGCAACCTGGATATATATATAGATATATCTATATCCATATATATATATACACACCCCATTATACTGAATTATATTTAAATAAAAAACCTTAAACCTGAATATTTCAATATAATTAGTGATTTCTTTTTATAATTTAGCTGCCAATGATACACAATTTATAAGAGACGGTGCACCTATATTTGTAGGCAGGAGGCTGTATACTATAACTATACTGAATATAAATAAACAATTCTGCTTAGGTATAGTATTGGTATATTTATTTTATGTTCATATAAACACACACATGTAATCATTTTACATTCTATTTATTTAAAATATTGTGTTGAAGGATGCATTGTGTTAGGAAAACAAATAACCTCAGGTTACTTTTACAAATAGTTTAGATAATCTTTCCCAGGTACTGAACACACAC
>VKOC01000007.1:13942059-13958512 GCA_009364415.1 Spea multiplicata
ATAAAAAAGCATCTCGGCACCAAGACACATATAGGAAGGTACATATGAACAAGGGCACAGGACTACAGGAACTAGGATGGAAATACGTATGTATATAAAGGCACAAATAAGAAACACAAGGATGACCACAGCGATAAAGTAAAAAGGAACAAATGAAATAACATACAGCAATGGTGCATCAGTGCTCAAAAATTACTAACCAACCTAGAAACAAGGCTGAAAAAAGCAAAAAGCCTGCTGACGAATGGTGCCAAGTCCAAACGTACCAACCCCAACAGTACGTTTCGCTGCAATGAGCTTCGTCAGGGGGCGTGGCTAACAGAGCAACTGGTATACCTATTTATATATCTGAGCAGCCAATAAAAATGACATGTAAAATCGACACATGCCTCCTCAAATCACACGTACCTCAGCCATAGGGTTGGATATATACACACCTGATGAATTATGGCGGTGATAACAAACATATCACCTGATCACATGTTGTGGTCATATGACCGCTAGTGTGAGATCATAGGCACCAATGAAGGAAGTAACATAAACCCCCAACTGATCACCTCTTCGGTGATAACAAACATATCACCTGATCTCATATTGCGGTCATATGACCGCTAGTGTGAGAGTATAGCTGCGCATGCGCAATTGAGAGAACATCCGGATTTAATACTGACAAAAACAAACAATGCACACCACATGATCCACAAAGACACAAGATGGGATCACTGAATGTTTGTCCCCTCCAGATTGGTGGGGACAAACATAGTATGTTTCATTTTGAATTTTTATTTTTCATCTATGCCATAAAAATGTCCCCATATCGTTTTTTGGCGATTCATTAGCGGCGATTCAGTGGAGATGCTCCATATGTCCGTCACGTCAGTCAGGCCGGATGGTCAATACTTGGATTCACACGCCGCCTCTGGAGATCTGTGCGGCGAATAATGGAGGACGTCGAGACGCACTGGTATGTGCACCACGACACGATGACGTTGATACGCAATTTCCCACGTAACGTGACGTGACGACGCACCCCATGTATATAAAATGAACTGCAGACTTTACACGAGACTGTTTCTTTTGCATTTTATTTGATTTTATTCTTGATTTGATTCTGTTGGTTACGTATTTGATTTTATTATTGATTTTAATTTCTCCTGAAGAAGCCGACGTGCTATCGGCGAAACGTGTCGAGATACAATAAATTGGAGATTACCTGTTATCACAGACCGGATGATTTATTTCCACACGCTTATGCACATTACTCTTTGAGTTGTGCTACATCATAATTGTAAGTGTATTTTGAACATATTAGACCAGTTCTTGGAAGATACTGCACCATCCTGGTTTACTTTGTGTTTACAGCATTCAAGATTTCAGAAACCATTACTGATTTTGTCGATGAGCCTTCCTTATCCAGCCCACTTGTGAGTGGATCTTACACCATATTAAATTCTTTTGGATTTTTTACATATTACACTATTGTTGTTTGTTTTTCTTCCCTCATGTATATGCGCTCCATGTTTTGCTGTTTGGTTCTTTACACACTTTGAGGAAGAGTGTCATTTGGAAGCTGCTTTCATTGTGGGGAAGTATTTATTGATTTATTCACTTATTGGTTTACCACACGTGGAATTTTGTTTTTTTCTTTTTTTACATATTGTCAAACGAACAGTATACTGAAATGACAACAATTCACCCAACATAATGCCTCAAATAAAAGGAGCATAACTGAGGTGCTCGTTTAGGCCCAATGGGTGCATAGTCTTCAATTTGTAAATCCATTTGACTTCCCGTTGGGCCAACAACTTTTTCCAATTACCACCTCTATGACTTGGGAAGATTCTATCGATGCCTCTCACCTTCAAACCTGTGGGATCTCATGCATGATGTCTCTTAAAAGTGTTGTGGGATGGTTGTTAAGCGTGACAGGTCTTCTTCGTCACGGGCAGCTGTTATACCAAGGACATGTTCGCGTATTCTTCGCTTGAGTTCCCGTGATCGAACCACAGGGACAGGCGGCATGAAAGATAACACCGACAGTACGGCATGTTATTGTATGTGTAATCTTATATTGGATAGTCCCACTTGAATCTAAAAAGACTGTATCTGAGACTATATTACAACAAGCGACACATGATCCAAGGTATCCCGCAGGTTTAATGCTCTCTTATATGTAATAGATGGATGATTATGAAGGTAGAGGCATAATGTAGGATCAATTAATAGAACATCCCAATGTTTCATGAGTACTTGCCGTACGTCATTAGAGTGTGCGTGAAATTTCGTAATGAATCTCACCTTGTTGTCATTACCACGGGATGGTTTGCTTCTCAGAAGGGAATCTCTGTTGGTATGTTTAGCCCTTAGATATGCTCGCTGGATACACTGTTCCGCATATCCCCGTTCACGAAATCTGTTTCACTGCACATACCTCTACCATTATTGGTAGTTTGTTCGTTTTGGTGATTTGTGGCTATTGTATGTAAAATACCCCCTTGTACTGTTTCCCATTAAACTAAACTTGAGGGGAAGGCAGTGGCGGACGATACTCTGACAGCGGCCTATACAGAGAGAGGTTCTGCAGTCAGAGTAAAGGAGGAACCCAACTGGAGATCCGTTACAATTTATACAAGGGGTTTTTCATTCATTTTTTTTAATAGCATGTATATGATTTACAGCATATCTTTAATGGTTGTATACAAGTACATTGCTTTGCAGATTATAAATATAAACCCGTTAACAAATAGGGTATAGTCACCCGTGTGTTCTAGATACAAAAATATTAAACAGTCTGTAATGATTGGTTAGCATCTGTTAATGTTACAAAGTAATGCATTGGCAACTCAAGTCAGAGAGTTGCTACTAAAGAAATGTTATGTGAATATCTGGACTTGCAAATATCAAGCTACTTTAATCAGAATTTTAAATTCACAATATGGACCTTCAAAAATATATTTGTGCAGATGTTAAAATGCAACATTAGAACACTGAGGTCCAGTAAACATGGCCTCTAACGTTTTAGGACAGATAAGTTAACTTCCCTGACTTAATATATCCTTGAATGCACTTATTATGCCTCTTTGTCCTCCATTTCCAAGAAATCTGTCAGCGTCCCCAGGTCCAGAGGGATAACCAAATATTCCACACCATCTACACCCTGTAAATTAACAGTATATACATTACCAATTGTTCAGAATTATTTTTGTTAATTAATTTTAAATAGATTTACTACAAAACAGAAGTGTACATACAATGACAAAAAAAATCAGTGGAACCTGCATAATCAAAGGATGCCATGGACTCCATTACCCCAAACTTTTTAGCAGTTTTGCTATAGTCAACTCTAATCTCACCTTCTCTTATTTAGTGTACACCCAGGAGCCATTAGCTTTTACAAAACACATACAATAACAAACTGGTACAAAAGGAGAAGAGGGCCCTGCACGTGCAAGCTTACAATCTAGTTGGTGGTTGAGGGGGAAGTGAGACAATAGGTGGTCAAAAACAAAATAGAAAATCCAGTACAATGATACACACAATGCAGATTTAAAATTAACACTCGTCATCACTTCTTCTGTTAGGAGACACCTAATATGCCTAAATTGTTAATCAATTTGAGAAATTACAGGCCATATACAAAAGATGTGTATTTCTGTCTAGAAACTAGACATACCTCCCAACATTCCAAAAAAAAGTGGAGCATCACAGGAAGTGCAGTCAACAGTAAAGCAGATGTTAGCCGTGATCTACAATTCCCATGATTCTCAGCCAGCCAGGTGTGCTCCATGATGCTGGGTGAGCAACACTGGAAGAGTAGTCCACAGCAGAAGAGATGTTTTTTTATAATTAAAAATCATCACAGGATCCTACCTTTCTGGCCTGGGGGGCTCATCTGGTCCCTGTGGGGGAACCATCCTGATCGGCTCAAGGTACAAGATGCCGATTGGCTCAAAGCAGAACACTGCTGATTGGTTGGCAGAATTTTGCACTCGGTTTCAGCAATCTGTCACTGTCAGAAGTGGATAGCAAAGCGGGACAGAGGTAGGGATAGGCTGGACAGCGGGACAGAGGTAGGGATAGGCTGGACAGCGGGACAGAGTCCTAAAATTGGGACTGTCCTGCCCAAATTGGGACAGTTGGGGGGTCATAACTAGAGGTTTTAACATTTTGATATCCTGTTTGTGGAGCACTGATAGTAGTCATAGACTTCAAAACTGCCCAATAAAGTACATTAACATTTTAATATATTTCTTTTGTGTATCATTAAATAAGTTTCGATAGCAATTGAAGGTCACTTTCTTCAATGTTGAGGCAATGGAGCTCACATTTCTAATCACAAATTAGTAAAATATATATATTAAAAAAAAATTACATCTTCCCAAAAAATCCTGGAATGGAAAATGTTAAAATACTAGCATTTAAAAAGGCTAATGGGGTGTCTAGTTGCATGGTTTGATGGGGTAAATTGAATAGGACATGGATACAGACTGGCCAGATGTAAAAATTAAAGAAAACAAAATGCACACCTCTGAAATGTGGCAATTTATCCCAGAAACCAGACTAACCTATGCTTGGGTGGTATCAGTTGTTGCTCAACATATATTGTGGGGGTGTTTGTCAGTGACATATACCTAGAGCTGTAAAGACATAAGTATGATGTCTAGGTTAAATAAAAATGCATGGTAAATCGTACTGACCGGGTTCAAAGATGTCCCAAATAAGGCACATGGCAGGATGACCAGATGGTAAAATTCTAAACTGAAAAAAGCACACCTCCCAAATCAGGCCTTTTAGCCCCCGAATACTCCTGTACCAGGAGATATTGCTGAACACATGTTGAGGTGTTTATGAATGACATACCAGGAACTATAAATTCAAACCTGAACTACAATGAGTGTGAACTACAAAAATCCCCACAGAGAATAACTACCACAAACTTTGACAAAGGCTGGTGGTAGAATAAATGCGTGGAAAGAGTTATAAATACCACCATTTGAAATACAGGCTTAGTTTTCAAACCTATACAGTATGGTTTGATGGGTAAATTGAATTGGACGGCTTCAAAGATGCCCCAAATAGGATGACAAGATGTCAAAGTTCCAAGCGCACTTCCCAAATGTGGCCTTTTACCTCCCAAACAACCCGACAAACCCATGCATGGGTGGTATCACTGTACTCTGGAGATGTTGCTGAACACATATTGGGGTCTTGTGTGGAAGTGAAATATACCAGATGCGGTACATATATATAACTGAAGTACAATTTGTGTGAACCCCCTCACAAAATAAATCCCCTACCACAGGCAGCCCTGTAGTAGACTTAGTATTAAAATACTGACATTTGAAATATTCTGGGGTGTCTATAGTTATATGGTTTGATGGGGGTAAATTTAATTGGTCAGCTTCAAAGATGCCCCAAACATGGGGAGAGGATTGCTAGATTTGGAAAAAATGATTTTGAAATAGCAAAACCCTACTTGTACTTACTGCCCGACAAAAAACAACAACACACATAAAACCGTTGGGTATTTCTAAACTCAGGACCAATATCAAAATCTATTTAGCAGGTTTTTTATTATCTTTTGTTGATGAGTAAAAGAGTTTTCAAATAAGAGTGCAAAGAAATCCTTTTTTTCATTTTTTAGTATAGGAAATTAGATGACATTGTACCTAAAGAAAGCCTTTCTTGTTTTGAAGAAAAAAACAAAATATATAACTTGGGCGGGTACATTAAATGAAAGAGAAATAAATGTTAAAACATCCTCAGTCACAAAGGGTACAAAAAGAAAACAACAGCAAATGCTCTGAAAAATATTCCTTGTCTTATACTCGAGGTTGTCTTAAAATCAGACCTCAACTCTGACTACAAGACTAAGATCCAGATCCCCCACAGCGCTGCAAGGGACCTGGATCCTCCTCTCTGGCAGCCAGTGGACCTCTGTGCGATGCGCGCAGACAACCTCCGCTGCTGCCGCACTTCTGCCGGGGTTTTCATGACGAAGCGCCGGCGTGACATGACCTTCCAGTGCTCCATCATAGAAGCCCGGGTGAAGGTGCCGGCAGCAGCAGAGGGTGTCTGTGCAAATCCCGCAGACGTTAACCTGCTGGCCGGAACATCCGCCGGGGCTTCTATGACAGAGCAATGGCGTGGCATCACCTTCCGGTGCTCACTCATAGAAGCCCCGGCAGAAGTACCGGACAGCAGCAGCAGAGGTTTGTCTGGACGCATCGGGAAAACTGCCACCGATTGCCCCCAGGGAATCTGAAGCACAGGGGGACAAGCCTAGGGATGCATAGATAAGTCGGGGGGGAAGCATGGCATATAGGGGTATAAGGCATATCAGGGGGGCAGAGTGGCAAATAGGGTTAAAAGGCATATCTGGGTGGCAGAGTAGCATATAGGGAGTTAAAAGGCATATCTGGGGGGAGGCATATAAGGGGGGGCATTTTTCTCCACCATAATTTTTATAAAATATGAAAAAATTGTTTACATGTGAATTAATATTTGCTAGTAAAACTTTTTTCTTATAGGGTAGTCTTATATCCAGGTTTTTCCTTTTATTTCCTAAATTAATATACATATTTTGGGGGGTCGTCTTATAATCAGGGTAGTCTTATAACCAAGCAAATACAGTAATTTTCAAATTTTCTGCTGCCTTGGTTTAGATGATACTCCAGAAAGTTATGAAGAGTGATCAGATGAATTACAATCAATTGCAAAGTCCCTCTTTGCCATGAAAATGAACTTAATCCCCTCAAACATTTTCACTGCTTTTCAGCCCTGCCCCAAAAGGAACAGCTGACATCATGTCAGTGATTCTCTCGTTAACACAGGTGAGAGTGTTGACGTGATCAAGGCTTGAGATCACTCTGTAATGCTGATTGATTGATTTAGAACAGACTGGAAGCTTTAACCCCTTAAGGACAATAGGGGTTATTACTCGTAGTATATAGTGGGACAATGGCTCTTTTAACATTTTTCAGTGTTGCTGTTTAGCTGTGATTTTCTTCTCTCTCATTTCATGCTCCCACACATATTATATATTGTTTTTTTTTTTTCAGGACAGACACGGCTTTCTTTAGATAAAATATGGTATTTTTTGTTAAAAAATTACTTTTCTCACTTTTTGAACAAAAACCTTTTACTCATCTACAAAACCTAATGAATAAAACTGCTAAAAAGATTCTACTATTTGTCCTGAGTTTAGAAATATCCAATGTTTTTTTTTTTGCTTTTTTCTGCACGTTAATGGTTCAATAAGTACAGGTAGCGGTTTTGCTATTTCAAAACCATTTTTTCCAAATCTGGTAATTCTTCCCCCCATGTGCCATTTCGGGTATCTTTGAAGCCGGCCAATGCTATTTACCCCATCAAATCCCCTCCCAAGGTATTTGAAATGCTGGTATTTTAACCCTTTCCATGCACCGATTTTACCACCAGCCTTTGTGAAACTTTATGGTAGTACATTTTTTTTGTATTTTTTCACACACGTTGTACTTCAAGTATAAATTTATCGCTCCTGGTATATGTCCGTGTCAAATATCACATCAATATGTGTTCAGTAACATCTCCTGAGCGCAGCGATACCCCCCATGCATGGGTTTGTTGGGATATTTGGGAGGTAAAAGGCCGCCTTTGTGAGGTGTGTATTTTTTTGCCATTTAGACATCTGATCCTACTGCCCTGATGTCCCATACTTGGGACATCTTTGAACCCTGCCAATTCAATTTACCCCATTAAATCATACATTTTTTAATACTAGACACCCTATGGGCATTTGTAATGCCAATATTTTTTTTATTTTTTTTTTTATATTTTATTAAACAGAAATGCAGAATAATAAGTAACAACTTGAAATCTAATCATCTTAGCGTCTTGAACAATTATCACTTCTGCATTTAAAAGGACAACAAAAATATTACATCACATAGACATACAAGACTTACAGTTGATTCCATTTGTCTTTACTTGAGTTTATTATCTAAGTAAGTTACTTTCATTTTCAGGGTCTATTTTACCATCGGTCACTAAGTCTATCCACTCCTCCCATAAAGTATGCCTTTCAGGGTTCCAAAGAGTTTGAACTAATATTCCTTTTTCCATATGGCATTGGTGTAATAACTGAGATTTTATTTTAGTCCACAAAATTGGAGCCGAGGATCTCCAATTTCTAGCGATCACTATTTTGATTGCCGTTAATAAATGAAGGAGGAATATTGTATTTTTTTTCCCATTATTCGGCAGGTTTAAATGAAGTAACGCTCTTTCGGGCGTTAATTTCTATTGTTTCCCAAAAATATGGACTAGTTTATGTGAAATTTGTTGCCAAAGTTTTCGAATTAAATTACAGTTCCACCAAATATGAAGCATATCAGTTTGGGAGATTATTAGGGAACATCTTTACTAAGACAGAAGGGACCAGATACCACCTATTCATAATTTTAAATTGTAACTCGTTTAAATTTAAACAGTGTATATTTTTATAAGTGGTATTTAATGCTTTGTTCCAGTTTTCGGTTTTAATTTTAATATCTAAGTCTCTCTCCCATTTTGCTAGTGCTGGAGGAATAAGTTCTTTTTTACATAGCCTGATCAGATTTAGGGCTTTTGTCAATAGTTGCCTGCTATCCTCTCCTTCTACTACTTGTTTAAACAAGTTATATACTGATGAATTCGTGTTTTGGGGTAAGGAGTCTAGGAGATAACTCTTAACCCTTAAATACCTAAAGCATTCCTCTATTGGGAGATTAAAATCTAGTTGAAGTTGGTTAAAGGTCTTAAGTGTATCTCCCTGTATTAAATCTCTTATTAATATTATACCCTTTTGTTTCCAACTGGATAGCTTTAAATTTTCATTCGTGTGTTCTATTATAGATAGTGGGAGACTAGTTGTTATCAAATTTGCAAGTCCAAGTTTAGCTTTAACCCAATGCCAATTTCTTACGAGGTGTTGAAGAGCTAGGCTAGTTCCTGATTCAGTATATTCTATAGCTTTCATAGAGGAGATCCAGAACAAGGACTGTAATTCTTTATGAGGATATTTCTTTGGTAATTCTTCTCTATACCATAATTCCTGTGGCGCTTTATTATTTTGTGTCTGAATAGCATGTGTAAACAAGGCCGCTAGGGCGTATTCTCTCACAAGGGGGAGTCCTAAACTACCATTATTCTTCTTTTTTGCCATTATTTGCAATTTTAACCTAGGTTTTTTGGATCCCCATATGAACTTATTGATGTGTTGCTGGATTAAGTCTAACCAGCTTGTGGGGACCATATGTGGAATCATCCTAAATATATATATATGAATTTAGGCAAAGTATATGAGTTAACTACATTTAATCTGCCCCACCATGAAATAAATAATCCTCGCCAATTTTTAAAAGAGGCATTCATATCTTTAATTAGAGGGAGACGATTTGTTGTTTTTGAGTACTATCAAGGTTATAGGCAAGGGCAATCGATTTATCAATATTTAACTTATAATTAGATACATAACTATACTGATCTATGCATTTCATAATATGTTTAACTGATGTTATTGGGTCTTTAACCGGCAGTAATATGTCGTCTGCATATAGTTTTATTTTTCGTGTGCCCTCTTTTCCACATCCCTTAATGTTTTGATCCGCTCTAATATCCCTTGCGAGTGGCTCCAAAGATAAAACGTAAAGGAGTGGAGAAAGAGGGCAACCCTGACGTGTGCCATTAGTGAAAGGGAACCATGAAGATTTAATACCCGGGCCTACCACTTTGCCCATAGGTTTATTATACAGAGCCATTATTGCCTGATGAATTCTTCCGTGGAATCCAAAGGCCTTGAGTGTTTCGGCCATAAATCTCCAGCTGACCCTGTCAAAGGCTTTCTCAGCGTCTAGCGACAGGGTCAGTTGGGGTATAGTTGTTATCGGGTTCTCTTCAAAAATACCCGCTAAGGTTCTCACGTGGCTAACCGCTGACCGTCCCTTAATGAAACCAACTTGATCTACATGTATCAGTTGTGGGAGAACTACACTCAATCTTTTCGCAAGCACTCCAGCATAAATCTTAGCATCTAGATTGGGAAGTGATATGGGCTTGTAACTAGTTAGCTCTTCTGGGTTCTTGTTTGTTTTTAAAATTGGGATTATATTACCTCGAAGCAGTTCTTCTGGGAGAACTCCTTTTTCTATACATTTATTGAAAACTCTTACTAAATAGGGTGAAATTTCCTCTATGAAAGTTTTATAGAAACTAGCATCAAAGCCATCTGGCCCTGGGGATTTGTTTTGTTTTAGCCCTCTTATTTCGTTCTGAATCTCCTGTTATTATTTAAACTAACTAAAGATTCTTTAGAAAGTTTGGGGAAAGATCTGTTTAGGAAATAGTCCTGTAAATCTGACTCTGCTATATTGTCTGGTAAGTTATATAGAGTCCTGAAGGAATTATTAAATACTTGACCTATTTCATCTGGAGCCATATAGATCTTGCCATTATGTATTATTTTAAAGATATTTTTCTTTTCTCTCTTTTTCTTTAGCTGATTTGTTAACATTTTATCAGCTTTATTTCCTTTATAGTATCTTTTGGACTTTAATGCCATTAGGGCTTTATTAGTCTGTTCAATAAGCTTAATGTTTATCTTCATTCTTAAAGCCTCAATTTTCTCTGTATTACTTTTAGATGGAGTCTGTTTGTTAATTTTATTTAACTGAAATAAAGAAATATACAGATCAGAAAGTTTATCTTGTACTTTTCTTTTTGTCTCTGCACCTAATTTAATGAAATGCCCCCTTATCACTGCTTTATAGGCGCACCAAAGATTTGATGCGGACATTTCTTCCATAGTTTCTACAAAGAAAAGTTGTGTTAATCTTTTTATATGATTAATATCTACCAATTTTTGTATCAAATTATGATTTAGTCTCCAGTCGTTACTTAATTTCTCTCCTCCTTGTTCTATAACCATTGTAATTAGGTTATGATCTGACCATGTAATATCATGTATTTTAGAGTTTTTCACTTTGGATACTAGACTGCAGTCTCCCAAAATTAAGGCTATTCTTGAATATGCAAGATGTGTCTTTGAAAAGCAGGTATAATCTCTCTCTGTTGTGTGAAAGATTCTCCATACATCATAGAGAGAGTGCTTTTTTAATAATGCTTGAAATCGGCGTGCTTGGGAGAAAATATTACGGTCAATAGTTAATCTTTTACATGTCATTTTATCTAACTGAGGGTCTAAAACACAATTAAAATCTCCCATCCAAATCAGTGGGCCCTGTTTTATTTTTAACGTTTTTTCCAAGAGTTTTGTTAAGTAGGTTACTGAACCATTATTGGGTGCATATACATTGAGCAAAGTAAAGATCTTATTATTTATTTCAGCAATAATTATAATAAACCGACCATCTGGATCTGTTTCTACATATTTAGATTTTACTTCAAGGTCTTTAGAAAATAATATAGCCACTCCTCTTTTTTGTGTGATTTCAATGAGGCTTGTATACATATCGGGAATCTTTGATTACATAAATTAATTTTATCAATTATTCGCCAGTGAGTCTCTTGTAAGAAACAGACATTTATTTTATCTTTCCATGATCTATGGAATAGTAAAGCCCTTTTTTGAGGAGAGTTTATTGTGGCAAATTTAATCAGGCCCATTTAAATTTTAAACTGTCATCCTTTAAATCACACATCAAATTCAGCGTATATAAGGAAGACTTGGAATCAACATATAAATAAACATTAACATACATAACAAAAAAAACATATACATGCAGGTAGGGTATCACCAGATAACACTGCCTGCTTCCACAATCAATCCCCATACTGTTATTGTGGAATAGTTTTGCCATAACTCAATGGCAATGTGACGCCCAGAGCAGATTCCCAAAATGAGAGGGAGAGGAAAAAAAAATAAAAAAATTAAATATCCTAAAAAATTAGTGATACTTGTCTCACTTCTTTCGTTGTGATTGTAAATAATTACTATAAGTGAGTTTAATCTCTATTAATAATAAATTACACTAAAACGTTTATTCTATAAATAGTGTGTAAGTTTGTGTAATTTCCTATAAGTTAGGATTTATTGAATCTAATGTAGCGAATGAAAGTTTTAAATCTTATGAAGTGAATTAATGTGTGTCCTAAATAGTAAATCGTTGTTTGTGAGGTTAATGTCCCTAAGATATTTCTATTTCTTCCATCATTTTAATCATTCAAAACTAGGTGTAAAAATGTATGTGATAATGTGACGTACTACCGTAGATAATGTCACCCAATACATTAATGTGCAAAATTGTTTAGTGATTTACATCTAAAAAACTATATCAAAAAAAAAAAGAAACCCCCGCCACCCCAGATCTATTATGAAGTTCTTTGTATATTGTGGTCTTGTAGCCATTTCCTCAAGTTCTCAGGCGTATCGAATGTCCATGTTTTGAACTCATAAGTCAGGATAATTTTTATTAATGCCAATATTTTAACCATGCAGGAATTATTGTGAAGATAAAGAATTGTAGGATTTTTTGGTGACAATGGGGATTTTTACATGTTACCATATTTCTTAAATTTTTTTGTTTAACATTTTTGAACAATAATTTTTTTGATATTTGTATCCATATGATTATAAATTGTATGTTGTGTGATAGTGTTAGTATTGTCTTTTGATATTGTACTTAGTTAACCAATAGCAATGTTAATGGAATGTACCTTTGATCCCTCCCAATAAGAACTTCCTATATGTCTTTAGTTGTGTTACAATCTTTCCATCCTTGTAGCAGTTAGTTACAATCGTTACACTGTTACTGGAGTTACATCTTCATTACCAATGTAACCCTGTGTGTGTTAGCCTTCATATGCTTCATCACAGCATTAAACCCTCCATTTTCCTATCAAAGAAGCATTTTCTTGTGATTATTCAAGATACGTGGATTATTAATCCCAAATATATCCCATTTCCGACACTTACTTCCTGTAAACATAACTTTTTAACCACTGGCCTAAAACAAAAACCATGACTCACTCATACTATATAAAATAAAGTTCCTTGCTAACTAAACAGACATAATGACTTGCAAACCCATTGCATATATGAGGGGGCAACATTCGGCTGCATTTAACACTTTGGGAGTTTTTTCACTATACCATGAGATTAGCAGGAGCTGTGAAAACTGTACAGGATGACTGATGGTGTAATAGTAGGTTGTACCTTTTTTGCACGGATTACTTTGTGGTCTCTGAATTCAGTTAGTTGAGCCCTGAGTGTCAGGTCGCTGTTAACAAGAAATGCTTCTCGGCACAGTTGATAAAAGTCCTGAAACGAAAGACCTGCAGGAAAAATATAAGTGCACATGCATGACGATTGTAATAACTTAAAAGAGCACCCCCTGTTCAATTTCGTATTAAATGCATATTGGAGTTTGTTTTGCATGTGTGTCCATGTCTTTTACTACATGCAAATCGTTGCAGTTATTTGAGTTGGAAAATTAGACTTCTGTTTCATTTAACTCCTACATCAACTGAAGACCTTCTGTCAGCGCACTTCTTGGACATGCTCAGTAACACTCCCTGATGATGTATTCAGATGCAGACAAAGATAGAAGATACAGTGTGTGCACAATTATTAGGCAAGTTGTGTTTCTGAGGATTAATTATTGAACAACTATAGTGCTCTCTTAGGGCTTTCTTAGAATATCTATGTAAGCACAATTATTGGGCAACTATTAGTGTGCAGAATTATTATGCAACTTAATGAAAAAATATAACTTTCTCATCTTACGTGTTTATTTTCATCTATTAAAGTGAGAATACTAAACAAAACACCCCAAAATTTACAAATAAACATTTGTGACATTTACAAAAATAAATCAGTGACCAATATAGCCACCCTTCTTTTCAGTAACAGTCATAAGCCTTTCATTCATGGAGTCTGTCAGTTTCTTGATCTGTTGAAGATCAACTTTTTGTGCAGCAGCAACCACAGTCTCCCAGACACTGTTCGAGAGGTGTACAGTTTTCCTTCAGTGTAAATCTGCCGTTTAAGAAGGGCCCACAAGTTCTCAATAGGGTTTAGGTCAGATGTCATTTTTTTATCTTTTTACTGGTTAGCCACACAGTGGAGTACGTCAATGCATGTGATCAAGCATTGTCCTGCATAAAAATCATGGGTCTTGAAAGATGCAGACTTTTTCCTGTACCGCTGTCTAAAAACTGGTAGTAGGTCTGGGAGTTGAGTTTGAGTCCATCTTCAACCCAAAAAGGTCCACTAGCTCATCTTTGATAATACCAACCCATACCATCCATCTGGACCAGTAGCGTACCTATCGAGGGCAGGCGGTCTGCCCCGGGTGCCGCTCATCAGGGGGGTGCCAACACGCCGGCACCCCTCCAGAGACGGACAGTAATTTCCGCCGCTAGAGGAACAGGCTTGGTTAGGGAGATCAAGTTTCTCCCTCTAACCGGCTTAAAGACAATCAAGGGAGCGGGAGATCCTGCCCCCTTGCGATGTGCCCGGCAACTGATTCTGTGCGTCGGGATTTTATGTCATATCCCGGCGCACAACACTGAAGCAGTGCCCACCGCCTCCCGCACTCACTGCACCGGAAGGACAGGACACAGAAGAAGAGTCAAGAGGAAGAACGAAGAGGAGGAGGAAAAGTGACAGTGACAGAGAAAAGGTAGGAAAATTCAGTGAGAGTAGATTAGTAAATGTGTGAGAGTGATGGGTGTTATGCTGTAGTTTATGCTGAATGTTTGTGAATGTGTGTGTGGGCGGATAGATGGCATAGGGAGGCTGTAATCACATTCCTATCATGCCCTAGTTCCAGCATGTACTGGCTTGCCTGGGCACGATAGGAGTGTGATTGCTGTTGGCAAATATATATATATATACACATACATATATATATATAAAACGTTGATTTTTTTTGTCCAATTTTGGTGTGTTAACCACACTTTTATTAAAAGTAAGTAACACACTGAAATTGGACAGAACAATTCAATAACAATATTTATATATTTGATTGCTAACAGCAATCACACTCCTATCATACCTAGTCAACCAGTACATGCTAGAACAGGGGCATGATAGGAGTGTGATTGCTGTTAATCATATATATATATATATATATATATATATATATATATATATATGTATTATTATTATAAGCGTTTTTGTTTTGTTGTTTAAGGTAGGTCATTTCGGTTTCGGCCCAGTGAATGCTGATTTTCGGTTTCAGTCAATTTTCATTCCGGTGCATCCCTATATACTAAGCCAGACACTGAAGTGGTAGGCCTACACCACATCAATATTTGGCTTATTATATAGTGATAGGGGTTATGCTGCATTATTGTCAATGTCTGGCTCAATGTATAGTGATAGGTGTTATGCTGTACCCCCATCAATGTCTGCCTTAGTATATTATGATAACAGTTATACTGTACACCTGTCAATGTTTGCCTAAAGATAGAAGCTATGCAGTTTTAAAGTGTGTGTGTGTGTGTGGGGGGGTGCCACATACAAGATCCGCCCCAGGTGCCAAATACTCTAGGTACGCCCCTCATCTGGACTATCAAGAGTCACTCTCATCTCATCAGTCCATAAAACCTTTGTCTTCAGATATTTCTTTGCCCAGTCTTGTTGTTTCAACTAATTTGTTTTGTTCAGTGGTGGCCAGGTTTCAGCCCTCCGTACCGTGGCCATGTCTCTGAGCACTGAATACCATGTACTTCTGGGTACTCCAGGTAGGTTGCAGTTCTGGAATATGACAGCACTGGAGGATGATGGGTTCCTGGTAGATCCATGTTTGATTCTTCCCAAATATCTGGCAGTTAATTTGCATCTTTTCTTGCGACCCTGTTGACTATTTGCAAAAAAATGGTGGTTTTGTGATCACGCCTCAGTATCTGCATCCCTCTGAGAGACTTTTTAAAATGTTTGACCTTTCAGAGTCAGCTAAATCTCTTTTCCAGCCTAATAATTATGCACACCTTGACATAGGATGTTCATCTGCTTAGGCTACACTCACCCTCATTACACAAATACACATCACCTCAAGTTTATACAGCTTGGAGTTGGAGAATATGCATTAAAAAGATGATATGGTGAAAATACTCACTTGCCTAATAATTGTGCACACAGTATAGAAGAAAAGGGTTAAGATAAAAGCTAGAAGATGAAAAGTACAGATGCAGAAGCCGAAGTGGTTGGCAGAAGGGGTCTTGCAGAGAAGACAGAGAAATGTTTATTGAGCATAAGAGGGAGTGAACAAGAATGAGAGTGTGAGTGAAAGTGAATGTGGGCCAACCTATTTTGAAACTGACAGGAAATAACCATTTGGGTCATTTAGTTTGCCCAACCTCTGAATACTTTCCTTAGTCCCTGGCCTTATCTTATATCTAGCTTAGCCTTATGCCTAACCCAATGTCAGATGCCCATCTGTTGCGCCGGTTAATTTAGGGGCAGTTATGG
>VKOC01000007.1:13958612-13975385 GCA_009364415.1 Spea multiplicata
GATGTTTAGGGTTAATTTGGGGCAGTTTGGTTAATGGTGTGTTTAGGGTTAATTTAGGGGCAGTCGTGGTTGATGGGGTCCTTAGGGTTAATTTAGGGGATGCTGTGGTTGATGGGGTCTTTAGGGTTAATTTAGGGGATGTTATGGTTAATGGGGTGTCACAAGTTGTCTGTTTTGTTTCTGTTCCTCAAAAACTGACACAATGACAATACAAACTTACTGTGTTGTTTTCTTGGAGGGCACAATGCATTCATAATGTTCTGAAGCTGTTCTTGAAGTTTGTCATCCACAAATATCTCTGAAGCAGGAATCTGAAAAAATTGTTCCTAAATTTGGGAAGAGTAAATAATACACAAGATAAACCTTAAGGTATATATAACAAGTATCAAAAATTGGTTAAGTTCCATTATCAACTAGCTGTACATAGTTATGCTGTGTAACTTCACTAAATTGTGAAACCTTCGTAAGGGGTAACGTGCAGGTACCCACTCCCGGTTGGGTGACCCATGACTCATGTATCTCACAACTGAGATAGAATTGACTGGTTTATTTTCCTAGTGAATAGTCCAAGTATTAAGAAACGGCATACTCAATGGGGGTGATCTTTCATGGATTCACAAACTTAAACATCCATCAAAGTAATGGGTGTATTTCTGTTTCCGACTGGTTATAGCAAGAAACAGGTAATACATGCAGCAATTTACTACACCTGTTAAATTTATGTGCATTAAGGTGTTTTAACACAATACCAAGGAGGAAGGACATCAACAATAATCTTAGAGAAGTAATTGTTGCTGTCCATCAATCATAACGCAATAGATGAGTTTGGTGTGGAAGAACGTGACTAACCCGCACAGAGCCCTGATCTCAACCCCATCCAACACCTTTAGAATGAACCGGAATGGAGATTGAGAGCCAGGCCTTCTTGTCCTACATCAGTGCATGACCTCACAAATGATCTACTGGATGAATGTGCAAATGCCGTATTTGCTCGATTATAAGACAAGGTTTTTTTTTACAGAGCAAATGCTCTGAAAAATACCCCTCGTCTATAATCGGGGTTGTCTTATAATCAGACCTCAAATAGGTTCACAAGACACCAGGGAGTCGGGTAGAGACAGAGTGGTGTATGGGAGGGGGAGGAGGCAGAGTGGTGTATGGGAGTATGGGAGTGGTGTATGGGAGTATGGGAGTGGCGTATGGGAGGGGGAGGAGGAGGCCTCTCTCCCGACTCTGGGCACACCAGATTTCTATTTAAAAAATAATAATTGTGAGGTGCATCCTTAAGTTGAATCTGTAAATTGAATCTCCCAATCAAAATCATTAAACAGATGGAACAAAGGATAATCCCCTGCTCAAATTTGACTGCTTACAAATCGTGTTGGGAATCAATCGAGGTGGCTTGCCTAGTAGCCCAGTGTAGTTTCCCTTTCCAGGATATTGTTTTGGAAACTATGAATGTCAGGGTACTTCCAGCGCTAGTAATTTAATTCTTTTCATGCACTAATTCTATCACCAGCCTTTCCAAACTTTGTGGCAGTAACTGTTTCGCGCCCCCCAACACACACTGTACTTTACGTATGAAATTACAGCTCCTTGTATGTGTCACTGCAAAACAAAACCCCAATATGTGTTCAGCAACATATTCCGAGTACAGTGATACCAGCCATGCACGAGTTTGTCAGGTTTGCCAACGCGCGTTTATTGTCGTTAAGGGGATGCATTTCCGTGACGTCCCTGGCACGTCAATTGTCATCAAGGGGTTAAAACACAAGTAATAACAAACAAAACCATGTACCTATAACATACACAGCATGAATGGGCCAACAAAAAAAAAAATATAGTACTAGAGAAATTATCTTTGGGTGCCACCTGGTATAAGTGAGTATACAAATTAAATTGCCCTGTCATTTGTGCAGTAACATTAGGTTACTTAAAATTAATAGAAACAGAGAAAGTGGCGTCAGATAAGAACCATTCAGCCCATCTAGTCTGCCCAACCTCTGAATACTTTCCTTAGTCCCTGGCCTTTATTATATATATAGCTTAGTTTTATGCCATGCTTGCTGAAACAAACTCACTGTATTAACATCTACCACTTCAGCTGGAAGGCTATTCCATGCATCTGCTACCTTTTCAGTAAAGTCATATTTCCTGATGTTACTTTGAAACCTTAGCTTAAGACTATGCCCTCTTGCTGTGGTAGTGTTTGTCCTTTTAAAAAAAAACTTCCTTTATCATGTTGACTCCCCTTAAGTATTTACATGTTTCTATCCTATCCCCCCTATCACGTCTTTCTTCCAGGCTATATATGTTAAGATCCTTTAAGCATTCCTGGTAGGTTTTATCCTGTAATCCATGAACCATTTTAGTAGCCCTTCTCTGAACTTTCGCCATTATATCTATATCCTTCTGGAGATACGGTCTCCGGTACTGTACCACAATAGGGAGGTCTCAACAGTGCTCTGTACAACGGCATGAGCAATTCCCTCTTTCTACTGCTAATACCTCTCGCTGTACAACCAATCATTCTGCTGGCATTACCTGCTGCTCGACGGCATTGTCTACCTACCTTTAAGTCTTCTGAAATCCCCTTCCTCATACATTGAGGTTAGGACAGTATCAAATATTCTATACTCTGTCCTCTGGCTTTTATGCCCTAGGTGCATTACTTTGCATTTATCCACATGAAATGCCAGTTGCCAAAGCTCTATTTTTCCAGTTTGCCTAAAACACTTGCCATTTGGCTTATCCCTCAAGGAACATAAATTCTGTTGCATTTATTTTTATCTAAACAAAAAGTTTTATCTCCCTTTTTTACTGAGCTATTTTCTCTTCTGTGTGTGATTCAGCTTTGTCTCTTTCTGCCTAATCTTATAGTGTTGTCTATCTTCTGCACTTTGGGTTCTTTTGAATTTACTATATGCTAACACATTTGATGATTAGCAGACCCAAACTTTCACCTACAGTAATATCTGTTAACAAACCTCCATTTGTGAACACTAAATGGCACAACCAGCTACTTTGGTTTTCCAGTTCACATTAAGAAGATTAAAGTCACCCATGATTATAATTGTCATTTTAGCTATTTCCTCAATTTGTTCATTTGTCTTTTTATTGCTAGCTGTGCCCACTTACATTACACACACCTAGCATAAATTGCAGAGCTTATTGTCCTGTTACCACTTATAACATTTTTAAGGGGTTACTCACTGAGTAATTCCAGAGGTAGGCATTCAGGAATCCAGTTTCATCCTCTAGTTTAAAACACATTACAAATGTGTGTCTTAGTGGCTCAATACCCAATTCTGTATGAAGAAAAAAAAGTTATATATATTTATTTATACTCTTCTGACATACATGATCATCTAAAAGCATTTTATTTTGAGCTACGTTCAGAGGCGTTTCTAGGTCTCCAAAAGATCCGGGTCTGGAGCCCACAACAATTTAATAGCAGTAGAGTCTGCTTTGTGAGTGGTCACTATAAAATTACAGCTCCTCTATAGAGCCCCCATGGGTATATTAAAAACATTAAAAAAAAAATAAAAATAATAAATGCAAAACAGAGTTCACTGCATGGGAGTAAATCCTTCCAGGAGATTCACAACAAATTGAATTATCTACAAGTAGAATTCTAATTTACTCATGCCATTCCTGACAGCAATTACAGAGACATAACAAACTTAAAAGCAGGGGCATCGACAAAAGGCTGTCTCCCAAAACCTTCCTCCGAAATGCTGGTTTTTAGTCAATAGGAGGAACAGGTGCAGTCTGTAAGGGTTTAAGAAAGTATGCAATGTTCTTCATGTGGCTGCACGGCACATAAGGCCTGGTCAGGCATCAGCATTCGACCCGTTTCCGTAATGATCTGGGTAATCTACTGAACAAATGTTGGTCTTAACCTTCTTTCATCTTGAAATCAACAAGAAAGCCACCAAAAGGGTATAATCTTCCATTTGTGGCACGGACCTCTGAAAATATAGCAAGCATCATCTTTTAACATCCACAAAAAAAGCAATCCGATTATGTAACATGTTTTTAACCCAGGAACACTGACTTTTAACGTGGCAGAAAGAAGAAAAAACCTCATGTAGTACATTCGTGGTCAAAAGTTCATGTTTGTAGTGTTGACCCTTCTTTTTTAAGACCTCAGCAATCCGCCCTGGCATGCTATCAATTAACTTTTGGGCCACATGCTGACTGATGGCAGCCCATTCTTGCATAATCAATGCTTGGAGTTTGTCAGAATTTGTGGCTTTCATCCGCCACCTGAGGATTAACCACACGTTCTTAATGGGATTAAAGGACCGGGGGGTTTCCTGGTCACGGACCCAACATTTTATTTTGTTCCCCGAGTTTAGTTATCACTTTTGCCTTATGGCAAGGCGCTCCATCATGCTGGAAAAGGCATTGTTTGTCACGCAACTGTTCTTGGATGGCTGGAAGAAGTTGATCTTGAAGGATGTGTTGGTATCGCACTTTATTCATGGCTGTGTTTTTAGGCAAAACTGTGAGTGAGCCCACTCCCTTGGTTGAGAAGCACAGAAACACGGGACTGATGGTGGTGCTCACCTTGTCTTCTCCAGATAAGCTTTTTTCCGGATGCCCCAAACAATCAGAAAGGGGATTCATCAGAGAAAATGACTTTACTCCAGTCCTCAGCAGTCCAATCCCTGTAACTTTTGCAGAATATCAGTCTGTCCCTGATGTTTTTCCCAGAGAGGTGGCTTCTTTGCTGCCCTTCTTGACATCAGGCCATCCTCAAAAAGTCTTCACCTCACTGTGGTTGTAGATGCACTTATACCTGCCTGCTGCCATTCCTGAGCAAGCTCTGCATTGGTGGTGCCCCGAGCCCGCTGAATCTTTAGGAGACTGCCCTGGCTCTTGCTGGACTTTCTTGGGTGCCCTGATACATTTTTTACAACAACTGAACCTCTCTACTTGAGGCACTTGATGATCCAATAAATAGTTGATTTAGGAGAAATCTTACTTGCAGCAAATCCTTGTCTTTGAAGCCGTTTTTGTGCAAAGCAATGATGACAACACCTTGCAGGTAACCATGGTTAACAGAGGAAAAACAATGATTTCAAGCACCACTCTCTCCTTTCAAAGCTTCAGTTTGTTATTCTAAGTCAATCAGCATTACAGAGTAATCGCCAGCCTTGTCCACGTCAACACCTGTGTTAAAAAGAGAATCACTGACATGAAGCCAGCTGGTCCTTTTGGAGCAGGGCTGAAATGCAGCGGAAATGTTTTATTGGGAGTACGATAGTATGGTGATATGGCGGTTGGTCGAGCAAACAGGACCAGGATACCAGAGTAGCAGCATGATCAAACAGCCAAGTCAACATACCAGGGCAGCAGCGTGGACAAACAAGCTAGGCGAGGAGACCAGAGTAGCAGCGTAGTAAAAAAAACGGGTAAGGATACCAGATAGGACTTCAGTGAATTATTGTTTAACAATAAGATAAAGGAAGGGTGAAGGCATCAGATAAAAAAAACACCACTTCGCATACACGCGCAGCATCATTAAAAAGTTTGATGCCACTGTGCAAGTACTCCTACATCCGGTCTTATGATGTAAAATGTGAGCACAGTGTTCTGTTTACTTGGTTTTCACAATCATTCGCTGTGTGGTATGAATATATAAGATAATGTTTTGGTGTGCTAGAAGAAGCCTTACCTTTTGCTATTGCAGAGACGCTCCAGGAAACATCACTGCATAACGAACTAAGCGCCTCTGGGTTTCTAAGTTTTGAACAGCTGCTGCACCTATTGAAGTATGCACATATAATTAAAAAGACAACATGTTCACGATCCTTTTTAAGCATGGAAGAAATAACACATGATAACCTAATATCTATGTTATAATGTACTATATGTATAAATATATATGGGGACAGTACAGAGATCACTCCCAGGACCTATTTATACCCAGGACTGTATCTATAACAAGGGGACATCCTCTACGGCTAGAGGAAAGAAGGTTTCTACCCCAGCACAGACGGGGGTTCTTTACAGTAAGAGCGGTGAGACTATGGAACGCTCTGCCAGAGTAAGTGGTAATGGTAAACTCAATAAAAGAGTTCAAAAGGAGCCTGGACGTGTTTCTTGAAAGTAATAATATTACAAGTTATGGATATTAGATTAATAGGGACAGAACGTTGATCCAGGGATTTATTCTGATTGCCATATTTGGAGTCGGGAAGGAATTTTCCCCCTGGTATGGGGCAATTGGCATCTGCTTCATAAGGGTTTTTTGCCTTCCTCTGCATCAACACAGTAGGGACACAATATGTATATAGGTTGAACTTGATGGACTTTGGTCCTTTTTTCAACCTTATGAACTATATTGTTCAATATTTAAAATTGACACCTTCATCTTGAGGGAGTGGTTAGAGATGTGGCTAGGAAGTAGGGCTTTACCAATACATATTTATGTAACAGAGTAGAAGAATAATGTAATTTATTTACACACATTTTCTGCTATTTCTACAAAATATTTTTATGACTTATATGGCTGTGATACACTCAACAAATATTTTTAACCCTCAAAAAGTTAAGAAGAGGGCATCACAGAAGGAAAAAGGAACTGTTCCACCTCAAGAAGAGCACTTGAAAAATATGCCATACTAAATTAACTGATCACCAAAAAATTAAATTTCTTCAATAAGCCTAAACCATCTTAAGATACAGAAATAACAATGACACCTAGGAGAAGAGTCAGAAAGCTCTGCTTTCCTGCTACATACAATATAAGCAAACCAAACCATGAGGCAATGGTGAGCCATATTTCTACATCAAGATCACTATGTGCTGCTATACTACAGTGTTACATACACTTTGACTTACATGTACTTACAAATAAATAGCCTAAAAGTCTGTATTGGTTAATTTATCATGATGTAAATAATAATATTGTAAAACATAAATAGATTACTATACATCTGACTGCATATTTGGAGTTTATAGTTACTAAAACACTCAGAGGAGCATTAAAGGTATTGATATGTTGGTTAGTAAGTCTGCACCAAAATTATTTAGTTATTTCGTTCCACTGCCAATTCCATTATATTTTTCTCGGCAACTTTCTTGAATGTTCAGGGTTTTTTTTTATATAACTATTTTTAAAATATAAATGCATATCATGTATTATTAAGTAATTACAATTAATGCTAGTAATGAAGAGAAACATGGTCTTAACATACCCATAATGCCATCTGTTGCCTTGGATGAGAAATGGGCCAGAAAGATCTAACTTTAGCTCTCCTTGGTTACATTTTACAGGAATTATGCTGTCAAAATGTCTAGAGAGTCTGTAAATATCCTGGAAAGTTCCACCTAATATGCAAACAGATACCAAAATTAAAGCTTTAACGTGTGTTTAAAACAAGTGAGTTTTTTCACATTAAATAGTTTTACAAAATTAAATTCCTTACAAGAGCAAAAATATCTCTGGCAATTCATTAGCAAACATACCTCTTTTTGTTCACAGGGCAGTAAGCCTTTTTTTAAATGTAAAGGTATTCCATATTCCACTTTTGAAACTTAACTTAAAGGTTACTAAAAAAACAAAACTCCATTATCAACTATTACTTCTTCGCAATCAACATTCTGGGAATTGGAGATGTACCCATCGACAGGTGTCTAAGACTAATATACTCAATATATTCAAAGATTTAGAAAAGTAACAAAACACAAATTGTTACTACTGTATATTTAAATGAACAAAACACAACCATAGAATAGGTTTTAACTCACATGCAGTCACACTGACACCAAGTGGTGTTTAATAAGAAGTACATCTTACAATTTATCCAATTTATTCAGATACAGATTACGAGAAAAAGATAAAATCAATAAGATAACACAAAATTCTGCATTCCAATGAGGACATCTGAACTAAAATACCCTGCATTAAAACTTTACCTTCTATCATAATTAATGTGTCTTCTGGATTTTGCTGTATGTCATTTTTTTTTACAAAATGAAGAACAATGTGTGTGTTTTTCTGATTGTTAGTCTCCCAAACCACCGATTGATACCAAGATGTATTCATGACATTTGGATTTGGGCTAGCATTTTGTTCATGGCCTTGAAAAATAATGTTTACTTCATCCTCATCTGGAACTTCTTGCCTATACATAACAAAAAAAGTCAGAAATTATGTCTATTAGTGTAAGGAACTGATAATAAGATGTATGAAAAATAAAAGTAACAGCAATTCTTATGACACAATATCTGTGATTTTTGGTAAATTGATAAAATAATCAGGGATACAACTGTAGATGAAACAGGTTAGCAAAAAGTGTAAATGCATACAACAAGAATGCATTAAGAAAGCAACTAAATTTGAAGCCAATGGCTAAGATGTTTAAAGAGGCATCCTGCTGCTAGCTAATGTTTTGTGAGATCAGCTGGGTGACATTAGTACCAAAAAATCCTGATCCCTGCTACTAAGCAGTACCACCACAGAAGCCTCCTTGAAAATAGCTATTAAAAAAATGGACTACCATGGACTACAAATCTTATAACCCACAGCCAGAATGACACATGATGACTTCAAATGCAGGGGCACTAGAGGTACAAACATTTTTGCATGCTCTCAGATATATGCAATTTCTATTAAGGGCCTGTGGTGTTTACCATTATTACAGATTTTAACCCCTTCCTTTACTGTATGGCCCTAGGTAAAACTGTTAATATAACTGTCACCTAAATCAAACTATAGCAAAACACCAGAAAACTACCCATTCTCAAAAATGGAAAACCATGCACTGGCACTCAAAAATGTTAATAGGGAACCCTACCAATTTATTTTATTTACTTTATTTGCAGGCAGTTGCATATTAACCATTTGCATGCATTATAGCGTTATTATCTTAGATAATCTAAGAGAAATTGAATTTTTAAAAGGAATACTCATCATACTATTTGTAGTAAGAATTAGAATCACTCAGTATTAATCACACAGACACACTTTGACTAATGACACTCACTGTTATTTGAGCAGGGAAAGTCACCCAAAATATGATTTGACTAACATCAATGACAGTCTGCAGAGAAATTTCTTTTATTCAGATAAAACTGTTTTTTTTTCTATATTCAATATTAACCAACTTTACTGTATTCAAGATTGAATTTCCTGTGCAAATGTTTTAGGCAGATGTAAAAAATAAAAGTAACTGCTTATAAACACAGACATGTTATTACTTTTTATTTTTATAATTTAACAAAATGTAAAGTGGTTGAACAGAAGAAAAATCTTAAATCAATATTTAATATGACCACCCTTTGCCTTCAAAACAGCACAAATTTGTGTAAGTACACCTGCAAGTCAGGGATTTTCTAGGCAAATAGGTGTACAAATAAACAATTATACCAAACAGGTGCTAATGATCATCAATTTAATATGTAGGTTGAAACACAATCATTAAGTGAAACAGAAACAGCTGTGTAGGTGGAATAAAACTGGGTGAGGAATGGCCAAACTCACTAACAAGGTGAGGTTGCTGAAGTCAGTATAATGCAAGAGCACATAACCAAAACAAAAAGTAGTTATACTGCATTAGCAAGGTCTTTCCCATCCAGAAATTTAACCCCTTCAATCCCCTACGGACGTACTGGGACGTCCAAAAAACACCTCTTAAGAAACCCCTATGGACGTACCGGTACCCCTGTCGTTTGACAGCCTGGACTCCCCTCTGACAGCAGAAGCCAGCATCGCTGACGTAACCCAGAAGTTCATCGGAGGACAGGATATCCCGTGCAGGGGATATCCTGTCCTCCGATGAGGCACAGACACTGCGATCTCTATGCACGTCTATGAGGATCTGCATAGAGATCACAGTGTGATCATGCAGGGGGATCGCAGGGAGGGGAGTGAAAAACCATGCCTCTCACCCCCCTTCCCTCCTGAAACAGAGTAGGAGAAAAAAACCTGTTTATTCATTTAAAAAATTATCAAAAAAATCATTAAAATAATATAAATAATAATAAAAAAATAATAATGTGAGCTAAGTGATTGTCATTGTTGACATCACTGCATGTTCAGGAGGTTTCCCTAAGAGGACCTCTAACCATTTTTGTGTAAAAAAAATAATATATATAAAAAAATAAATATATTAAAAAAGATAATCATAAGAATTAAAAAAAACTGGGGTGAGAAAAATGGCAGCAGGTACTCTAGACTTGGAAATATTTGGCTATTGCAGAAGGCAGTTTGTTTGTAGAAGGACTGGGGAGTGTTTGCAGGCAACAGTGAAGCACAAATTTGGGGCTCCATGTCTGGAGTTGGTCAGGATTAAGGCTCTCCTCAATGCTGAAAAGTACAGGCAGATGCTTATCCTACATGAAATAACCTCAGGAATGCATCTGATTGGCCCCAACAATATTTTAACACTCTAAAAAAACACTTCCATGTAAACATGATTTTAATTTGGTAAGCCATTATTTCATCTGGCTAGCACAAACATTTTTATCATATGACAATCATCTAGGTTACCAGACTTGGTTTTATGGGGGTACAGATGTCTGCCTTGGCTTTCCTCACCTGCTTTCCCTAAATGCTCTGAGAATGATGGTCAACAGTGATTCTAGATGCTGTTGCAATCCTGTTCAGCGCTTACCCCTTGTGGTCTAGTGGAGAAATATTACTTTTCTGACCCCTGCTGGTCATCAAACATTAATACTTACACCCACCCTTGGGTTGATGAACAAGACTGAGAAAAGGAATAAGCTTAGGTAAAAGGCTCCATCATCTTAAGACGACTAAATGTATGCCCCAAATCTTAATTTGTGCTCATCAACATCTGGAAGCTTTGCTAATTATACTTCAGTGGTTTTACCACTAACATTGTTAGTTAGTAACTTGATTTTTATCTTGATACTTGTGTACAGGTTTTGGCTTGTCAGACTAGATTTGCAGTCTAATATCCTAACTGGCTAGCTGAATAATGACTGCAAACTCTTCTCATCTGACAGCTGGTTATATGAATCCCTGCACTGAGCTAACTTTCTCTTCCTTGCTTTCTAGCTGATTTACTTGCTCTCAGTATCTGAAGTAATGCATATCAACAGTGTTTATAGAGAGACAACTCATTATTGACAAGAAGAGGTTTAACAAGCTGAGAAAAATGATTTGAAAATTGGACACAAAACAAAATGCGTAACTTGCAATTTCTTAAAAAAGCAATATGTTTATTTGAATATCTCTGAATACTGCAACGATCTTAATATATGATGAAATATACTTACAATGATTTACATTTAGTGCAGTGAAGCTTAAAAGACTGATAGAGGTTCTGGGGTTCAAAACTTTGCAACTGTGCTCTAACACGATATTTGTTGGGAACTTTGCTTTGAATGACAGTGGTGAGTGGTGTTACCTGCCAATCTTGGTGCGCTGGAAGCACTAAATAAGGAGAAAAAAAACGTGATATTAAAATCCAAGATTTAAAGCACATCTAATTCCCAAACCATGGGCATTAATATGCAGTTGCCCACCACCCTGTGTAGCTTTAACAACCTCAAAACTTCTTGGAAGGCTTCCCAAAATATTTTGGTGTGTCTGTGGGGATTTGTGCCCATTCTAACAATACACCATTTGTGAGGAGGAACCATCATACTGGAAAAGAAGGGGCATTTTTCAAACAGGCGCCACAAAGTAAGAAGCATACAATTGTCTAAAATGTCTTTATATGTTGTAGCATAAATATTACCCTTCACCGGAACAAGCATTACTTATCTACCATTTTTTACAGCATGCCCTATACAACATTCCAGTAGTGTCACATCGTAGGAACCCGTTGCCACCTGATGGTCCCAAACAACGCAGACTTAACTGGATTTGGTATGGTATGCAGGTAGGCGTGACGGTGATGAGCTGCAGGAGGCGGGCACCATGAACCGACCCCTGGCTTTTATGGCTACCCCCTTTTAGTGTACCAAACCTGGCTACCTCTGACCATCCATTTCACATTAACTCTGTATCCTCCATCTGTGATTTCAGCCTACAGGATACTTTTTCTAGTTTTTTTTGTCTGTGCATTGCCTATTACACTCAGTACCAAACTTAACCTGCCTACACCTGAGGCCCCTTTACTGTTAGAGTCTCTATCCACCTAGGTTGGGGTTCCCACTCCTTACTGGGCGGCTCAGGGCTTGAGAACCTCTGCGGTGAGTGTTCATTCGGTTACAGGTAGGTAGTCTAGTCTTCATCACACTTCCAGATGCAGCCTAATTCATCACCCCTGAGAACACGTTTCCACTGCTCCAGAGTCCAGTTGATCCAAACGAACCCAAAGGATTCCAAATTGAAAAGATTAGCAAGAAAACACGTAAAATCTTCCTGGTTATCTGAATTCTCAATGGACAAACAAGCTATCATGAATCATGTTTTTATTAACATTTATATCCCTGTATATTCTGCTATCCTGCATCATAACAAAGCCTGATTATTACCACCTTAACCCCTTCAGGACCGGGATTTTGATACTAGGGTGTCACTAAAGGACCGGAGCCGTTTTTGTGTTTTTGACATGTCTTTCTTCAACTGTAATTTCTCTCTTAGCAATTAGTGCACTGACACAAATCATATATTGTTTTTTTTTCAGCACAAGTAGGGCTTTCATTTGAAACCATATTAAGCTGGGTAGTACATTGTTTTGTTTGAAATAAACCGGATAAAGTGGGGAAAAAATGAAAAAAACACAACATACAAATTGTACACACATTGAACCAATGGGAAAAAAGTATCCCAAATATATTCATTAACTTGTCCTGATTTGGAAACCACCCAACATGGCCAGGGTTTTTATCTATTTTGACCAGTATAGGGCAAATATTGCAAGGCATGCATCACGTTTTTGAAATGTAATTTTTTTCAAATTTGGCATGGTAGTCTAATAACTGCAATAGTTGTCACAGATACTGATTATCCCCCCAAAATTATATGTTTATGAACAGTAGATAAGTCAAGGTGTACAACTAGGGTCATTTTGACACTTTTCAAACAGGGATTTTATCGCCAATTGCTGCCAAATTTTGAGGTATTTTTATATTTTTTTGTTTTTTTTGCATATGTTGCAATGTTGCTTTAGATTTTATATTATATTTTGTATAGAATATGTGCAACTGCAGAAAAAAACACCAAATTGTGTTCACCAACATCCCCCGGTTCCAACAAGGCCTCACATGCATGGTTCATGCATTTTTTGAGGAAGCTATGAGGGCAAAACTGGAACATGCGCATTTTCGTTTTCACATTTGGAATTTTCAGAAATTGGTTTCCTGGGCCCATATCCCATTTGGGACATTTTGGAAGCCCCCCACTGTAAAGTACCCCATAAAAGTATATATTTATGAACAGTAGACGAGTCAAGGTGTTCAACTAGGGTAGTTTTGACAGTTTTCAGCTAGCCATTTCTTCACTGATGTCTGCCAAACTTCACAGGGAAATTATTTTATTGCGTTTTTAACGCATACATTTCAATGTTGCAATTTATTTCTTGCACAGCATATGTGTAACAGTGGAAGAAAACACCACATTTTGTTCACCAACATCCCCCGGTTCCAACAAGGCCTCACATGCATGGTTCATGCATTTTTTGAGGAAGCTATGAGGGCAAAACTGGAGCATGCGCATTTACATTTGTTTAAATATTTTTTTTCATCAGATTACTTGTAAGTGACAGGTTTAGGCCGCTGACATCAATCAGGGAGACCGATCAATAATCAGCGACTTAAAATGTCACCGACAAGTGATCAGGTAATAATCATTTATTAATAATTTGTGTTTTTTCATAATTACCCTAGATGACCCCTCTCTCTTTGTAGAGCAGGGTCATCCGTGGGCTGCCATAATGATCCGATCACTCCTATTGGCCAGGAGCGATCTGATCAGCCCAGCATTTGACCTGGAAGCACCCTGGACTTTCAGGTCAGTGCTGTTATTTTTTTTATTATTATTATTTTATTTTTTTTTATTTTTTTTTAACTCTTTCAATGCTGATGCTTCCATTGCAGCACAGCATTGACTGATATTTAGTCCCCACAAGCTTGTGGGGACTAATATTAACCCCTGCAATGCTGCGATGGGGGTCATACACAATCGCAGCATTGAAGGGGTTAATTGAGGAAGAGGGGGGTAGGGGTTAACTGAGGAAGGGTGGGGGTGGGGGGGTCTGGTCTCCACACTCATGTGGAGACCAAAGAACCCTGTCTCCCTGTCCCTGAAGCTGCCTCTGGCAGCTGGGACACAATCTCCAATGGACTGGAGATTGTAGGGGAGGAGTCTCTCTCATCAGTCCTACAGGACTGATCAGAGGACTTCTGGGGGCTCGTTTCTGCTGTTGCTGGTCTGCCTGGGCTTCCAGGTAAAATAATATGAACACTCAATCCCAGACTAAGGCCAGTTTTAAATCCCATGTTAAGTTGGTTGTGTCAGAACAATGAAAGAGTAATACTCTAGTATGTGAAATATCCATCTCATGCCATTTATCATGGTGATCGTTTCTGTTGCAGATAGCGAGGAAGATTTCGCCAGACATTCCAAGGGCAAGGCTACAAAGTTTGCAGTCACTAACGAAGGTAATGTTATAAAAGAGGGTGCAATATGTTCCTTCCCTGCTACTTATCTTTTTACTGATATACATAATGTCTTCCTTCTGTTAAAGGTTTCCAGGATGATGAAAAGGGAAAGGAGTGGAAAGAGGGTGAGTTGAATGAAATAAAAAATGCATTGAAAAATATGATATTGGACGATATTGACCATTGATGTTAGGTTGCAGGCAAATATATATATATATACACACCGTACGTATGATGGAATCATTACGCAAAATCCAGACATATCATTTTTGCATTAGTTGATTTAAATTCTTGTTTCCTGCTTTCTACTTACCTGCCTTTATCTGCAGGTCTGAAAGAAGATGACAAGGAAGTTGACCCGGAGGAAGGTCGGCGTGATGGCAGTGAGTAATCAGTTTTAAATTGTGCTCTATTACTCTTCCATAAACCTAAATACCGTACTAATTCCTTTTAATCCTGATTAATGATTAGCCTAACCATGATATAATATCACCGGCAGGTCAAAGAGGGAATACCCGGGAAACAATGTTGGAAAACAAAAAAATGCCTAGCACTGGTTAACGGTACCAATGTTTTTCCCACAGGCTGAAAAAAGACATGTGTCCATCAAGTTCAGCCTTTCCTATATCTGTTAATTTGTTGCTGTTGATCCAAAAGAAGGCAAAAAAACCCAGTTTGGCTCTTTCCTTACTGTAAAAAACCCTTTCCTCTGTTTTAGACTAAATCTCCTTTCTTCCAGTCTAAAAGCATGACCACGTGTCCTATGCATAGTCCTGTTTATGAACAGATTTCCACACAATGGTTTGTATTGGCCCCGAATATATTTATATAACTTTATCATATCCCCTCTGAGGCGACGTTTTTCTAAACTAAACAGATTTAAATTAGTTAACCTTTCTTCATAACTATAGTGCTCCATTCCTTTTATTAATTTTGTAGCCCGCCTCTGCACCCTTTCTAGTGCTATGATATCCTTCTTTAGAAAAGGTGCCCAAAATTGCACAGCATATTCAAGGTGCGACCTTACCATTGATTTATACAGACGCAAAATTATATCTTTATCACGCGACTTGATGCCCCTTTTTATACACGACAATACCTTACTGGCCTTAGCAAGCGCAGACTGACACTGCACATTGTTGCCTAGTTTGTTGTCTATAACAATTCCCAAATCCTTCTCATTTGTCATTACCCCTAATTCACTACCGTTTAGGGTGTAGGTTGCTTGTGCATTCACTACCCCGAAGTGCATAACTATACATTTATCTACATTGAATTTCAACTGCCATTTGTGTGCCCAGTCCCCCAGTCTATCTAGATCCCTCTGCAGCACAGTAATATCCTGCTCGCCCTGTATAACTTTACCTAGTTTAGTGTCATCTGCAAACGCAGAAACATGACTTTCAACGCCTATTGCCAGGTCATTTATAAATATGTTGAATAAAATTGGTCCCAGAACAGAACCCTGAGGGACACCACTTACCACTTTTGTCCAGTAAAAAATCTTTGAAAATTTACCATTTATAACAACTCTCTGTTCTCTATCTCTAAGCCAATGTTCTACCCAAGAACGAGAATTTGCATCTAGACAAACTTCCTTCAGTTTGAATACTAACCTATTGTGTGGAACCGTGTCAAACGCCTTGGCAAAATCCAAGTAGATTACATCCACTGCAACACCCTGATCGACACTTCTACTTACTTCTTCATTGAATGCAATTAAATTAGTTTGACAGGACCTATGTTTCATAAAACCATGCTGATTTTTGCTAATAATACTATTCTTCCCAAGGAATTCTTGAATATTATCCCTAAACAGCCCTTCAAATACTTTCCCTGCAACGGAAGTTAGGCTCACAGGTCTATAATTTCCGGGCACAGAGTTGGAACCCTTTTTGAAAATAGGAACCACATCTGCCTTCCTCCAATCCTCTGGTACAATTCCTGAAAGAAAAGAATCCCGAAAGATTAGAAACAGAGGTTCACTTATTTCCTGACTCAGCTCCTTAAGTACTCGTGGGTGAATACCGTCAGGCCCCGGAGCCTTGTTAACATTAATTTTCTTTAGTTGCTGCAGCACCTTGTCCTGGGCCATCCACTCACAGTTTGATTGAAAATATTTCTCAGTGGTCCTATGTATCTCCATTGCCATAGGTTCCTCCTTAACATATACTGAGGAAAAAT
>VKOC01000007.1:13975485-13985846 GCA_009364415.1 Spea multiplicata
TGGGAGGAGGGTGAGAGACATGGTTTCTCACTCTCCTCCCCACGATCCACCTGCACCGATCACACTGTGATCTCTATGTAGGTCCTCACAGACGTGCAGAGATCGCAGCATCTGTGCCTCATCGGAGGACAGGATACCTGCAAGGAAACGTGCTGTCATCATTGCTTTGCACAAAAAGGGCTTCCCAGGCAATGATATTGCTGCTAGTAAGATTGCACCTAAATCAACCATTTATCGGGTCACCAAGAACTTCACAACTATTGAACCTCTTTTTTTGAAGAATGTGTCAGGGTGCCCAAGAAAGTCCAGCAAGTGCCAGGAAGTTGATTCAGCTGCGGGATTGGGGCGCCACCACTGTAGAGCTTGCTCAGAAATGGCAGCAGGCAGGTGTGAGTGCATCTGCACACACAGTGAGGCAAAGACTTTTGGAGGATAGCCTGGTGTAAAAAAAAGGCAACAAAGAAGCCACTTCTCTCCAGGAAAAACATCAGGGACAGACTGATATTCTGCAAAAGGTACAGGGATTGAACTGGGGTAAAGTCATTTTCCCTGATAAATTCCCTTTCCGATTGTTTGTGAGCACTACCATCAGTCCTGTGTCATGCCAACGGTAAAGCATCCGGAAACCATTCATGTATGGGGTTGCTTCTCAGCCAAGGGAGTGGGCTCGCTCACGATTTTCCCTAAGAACACAGCCATGAATAAAGAATCATACCAACACATCCTTCAAGAGCAACTTCTCCCACCCATCCAAGAACCTGTTTGGTGATGAACAATGCCTTCTTCTAGCATGATGGGTACAATAGGGTACAAGTTGATAAGTAAAGTGGAGAAGAAGCTTTGTTATTAAAGTCTATGGCGCAATGGGTTGAAAAGGATAATAGTATTGAAAGCAGTGTACATATCTTCAGCAAGGAAACTAACTTTTACTGGGAAACACTGCATGTCATTAGATCAGCGATGGGTGAGCACCGTGGGCACAGATATCTATCAAAAGTTGGAAATCTGCCAGTTGCCCAATTCTGTCAAGAGTTGTTTAAAAAGATTATGCAGTAAACAAACAAACTGAAGATTTAAGGAAAAATATAGGGAGATCATTTAGCTGGTATACATAAATCACTCAAGTACTTTTATAAGGACTGACATACACAGCAAGGCATGTGGGGAGTACTGCCAGAGAGATTTCATGATGCATGCTGGAAATGGACAAAAGCAAACAACATATAATGGGATAGGGCACACAGGGCTGGTTTAGATGAACATAAATATGTCACTCAGTTTGTGTTTTATTTTATTTACCATATTGTTTGTGCAATTGCCCTTATAATTTTCTAGTAGCTCACAGTTTTTTTCCCCCCACCCAAAACCTGGCGCTTTTATTTTGCTCACCATAGTTTTTTTATTTTTTTTTAAGTATTTTGTTTATTACAACTATAGGAGCAAAGCATACTCACTGTAGCCCCTCTATTCACTATATGGCATATTATGCGCAAATATGCAAATATATGGACCTTTAGATTTTGCTGTCTTCCCAGTGCTCATTAAATTGAATCCACTATGAAAAACATATATGTATTTGAAAAAAAGCATGCTTTGTACATTTTATAAGCATTTATTAAGTATGCAAGAGTTCACCAACTTTTAATTAAATGTGAAATTCCATCAACAAAAAAAGAAAAAAAAAATCCGGAAACCCTTTTTTGCTTTAGAAAACATGACATTTGCCCTTCACGTTATAAATAAAGGACGCTGAAAGAACAATTTCCTAGCTTAAAACAGCCAGTATGGTGATCTTTTGACAACACCTATGAAGTTGAAAAATGGCAATAATGCTAAGTATATTTGACAGAGGGCTCAGTGAACTGGAATATTTCCTCATCGTATAGGTCTTCTGGCAAATCTTCATCCCCATCGGCAAAAAATGTAGGGAAAGGTAGTTGGTTTTCATTTTTCCTTTTAACTTCTATTTTTGTGTCTGTAACCTAATAACAGAAGGACAGGGATGGTTAGACTACTAGGAAGAATTATATATATAAATATAGACAACAACTTAAGCAGGGTTTCTTACAGTACATACATTCAAAACATATGACAAAACTGGCAGACTAAGACAGACAGAGTGAGTAAAGAGTGCCTTGCTCACAAGCTTGTACTCTAGAGATATCATAACAATTACTGAGTTCTAAAGTACTAAAGTAGCATTATATCTATTATTGCTCTGGTAGTTCTTTCCAAGGAATTGTTAATAGGAAAGGCACTACTACTGATCACTGTAAAAATCCAACCCAATTCACACGTTCTCTGTTTCATAGAAAGTGACGGCAGATAAAAACCATTAGGTCCATCCAGTCTGTCCAACCATCACCTACATTGTTCTGTTGACACTTTTTATGTCCAAATTAAAGTTACTGTGATAACCACAAGACATGTGGTGAAATGGAGAAAAAACATAATTTTCTTCAGTCTTAAAAATAGAGAAAGGAAGCTTCTAAATTTGTCAATAACCAACTGGTCTGTAACCTAAATACCACAATCTTTGGATGATGGTGTAAAGTATAAATCTATCTTGAGTCTTGAGAAAGGACCGGAGGTGGTCCGAAACATTGGCCGTGCTGATTCAAATAAATTGGTGTTAAACGCACTTTACTACAAAGACCCGTGAGTGACCATTTTTCTTTGGTTACATATATGAATGCAAAAAAACCCCCAGAATGTTGCAGAATCTTGTAATACCTTTTTAATATTCTGTGCAGTCTATGGCACTTCTATTTATGACCCTCTTAAGTTTTTTGTCTGCAAATTCTCTACCTTGTTGTTTTAACCCTGTATCAGAACATGTACTGGTTAGTTTTAAACTGTGTTTTTCACTTGCTTGGTTAGAAATACATTTGACTTGATAAAGGGAGGACTCCCGAAAGCTTGTCTATTATTTTAATAACTGTTAGTCCAATAAAAAAGGTATTACAAGATTCTGCAACATTCTGGGGTTTTTTTTTGCATTCTTATACGCTTGACTAATACATCTACTCCAAACTACAGCAACACTGGTTCATTTTACACAATCACCAAAGCGTTTTTTTTTTCCTTTTGACATGCTTTTTCGTAATGTGATGTGTATATGACGGCTATTTCTAATGCCAACGAGAGAGTATAGGCTTTCTGCACAATACTTTAAGCTGGATTACTTGTATACCTAAATCCTGCTCTGGGCACTTGTTCAGTCCTACAATTGCTTTGCTGTATTTCACAGAGCAGACTCCGTGTTCTGGAATAATGCCCTGCGGATTATTTTAAATGCTTTTTTTTTTTTGTTATTGTTGCAGTGAGAGTAATATTTCTCCCACTGTGATGATTTCACTGGCTTCTGCGGAAACTGTGTAGGTGAACAAAGATCACAGTTTTACATCCAGGTAAAACAATGACAAAATCCAGTGTATTTAAGACCCCTAAATTGAAATGTGAAGCATATTATAAATAGACTCTAAAATGATTTTAAATAATACACACCCTTGCAAACATTACATTGTGTAGGCTTCAGGCAATGAGCCACTGTGTTTCCATACAAATAGCATTCAAGGGATGACATTAAACACGTTTCTGTATATATCATGGGCTGGAAAAATGAGAAACCAGGAAGGATTGATCCAGAAGGATTAGTGTCAGATAAAACTGGACAATGAACAGCAGCGGTAAAATAAAAGGAGCCATGACTTATGAGACTTCTTAGCTTTGTATGCACATAACTATTTAATGTGTTTTAATAATACAAAGCATTACAAAGCCAGCACAAAAATATTTGGAATCATTAATAAAATGAGCTAATGAGCGTTCACAAATAGTAGTTGCATGTTTCTCCAGTGTGAAGGCCTGAGCTGGCCCTGTATATTGCCTAATTCAAAGGGTGAGGAGACTGATGAAATTTTACTAATTAGCTTTACATTATACAAGGCCAGTCAAGCTCTTCCACCAATTCTCAAACCCAACTCTCCTGTTTATAGACCCGTTTTTGTTTTCTTTTCAGCAGGAAGGCCTGAGTTAACTCACATGATGCAAATTTCGAACATTTCAAATTTTGCTGCTACCAAACATGTATTATGGTCCTCTGGTCCCCGGTACATGTGCCCTTGTCATCCTCGGTGGTAGATGGCCTCTAAATATACCGTGAGAGCGAGTGACAC
This sequence comes from Spea multiplicata, assembly GCA_009364415.1. NCBI lineage: Eukaryota > Metazoa > Chordata > Amphibia > Anura > Pelobatidae > Spea > Spea multiplicata. Next base: position 13,979,664 of record VKOC01000007.1, read on the forward strand.
AGTGCACCTCCTTGTGCTAACTAACCTTTAAAGCCCACCAACCAGGAACATGGATAGGTTTGTTGGAACAAAGCGTGACCAATCAGGACACGCAACAGAGGACCACAGAACTGATTTTTATTTTCTCGAGAGGAAGCACGATAGAGAGTTTGTGGTCATAATGAACTCTCTCGCGCTCGCCCCATTTCTGGGATGTCTGTTGCAGTTTGAGGGCGTCAGGAAGCCTACATTAAAATGAGGGAGACCCCCGAAAGTTGGGATGTCTGATGATGCCTTACAAAATGAGTGAAGATGATTTGGAAAGAAATCTTAATAAATCCTGCAGCAGAAACTTATTAGGGTTGACTCTTTGTGAAGTCAAGCAGGTGAATGTGCCCCAGAGACTCCATAGTGAAACAATCAACAGAATCTAGGGTTACAAATAAAATCTCAAATCTGACCATACTAAATGGTCAAACAATAAAGACCACTTAAAAAACGCAGTGTAAAATGGAACATGAGTTTGACCAACACTAGGTCACGGTATGCAAAGCAGCCAATGTTGACATTTCATTATTATTATTTATTGTTTTATATAGCGTCATCATATTTTGTATTGCTTTAAAAGGACTAAGAAAGTAAATACAATCGTTTTTGTACTGAGTAGCCTACAACGTGGTTTCTACTCTTCTGACTGTTAGTGAACACAATCCATACTAAAAAGTACAAAAAAGCAAATACACCTTGTAAAAAAAAAAACCTCCTTGCTTCTCATATCATAATGCATTTCTGTGACTTTACTGGGCTGTCAGTTTTCTGCTGTACTAAGTGGCGATACAATTCTTAAAATTGAATTGCTGCAAACAATTTTGTAATAATGGAGAAGTGCTTAAGGTAACAAAGTAGCGATTGATCAACTAATGCATTCCTGGTAAAATTCTTCGGCTAAAAGGAAGAACAAATTACTGAAGAAATGAATTTGAGCTATGCATATGTAATTGTAAATGCAAGTGCACTAATTTTCCTACTGACAAATTAATCCAAAGATATATTGATTCGTATAAATATATATATATATATATATTTATATTGATTAAAGCTATCAGGAGATTGCATGTAGTAGTTCAACAATTCAAAAGTGAAGTGAAAAATATGGCTGTGGTTTGTAAATATTAAATATTCATATTTACATTAAACAATATGCTTATAGAGTACACGATGACAAGATTACCTGCAATTTCCTGCACAAACATGAACGCCAGCAAAAGTGAGAAGCTGACAAATTATGCAGCGCTGACAAACACAGAGACATTTTGTTTGGGGGATGTGAGAGAATGTTCTCTGTATTTTTAACTTTTTTGGTAAGGAAAAATCTACTTTAGAATATACTTGCTTGTTTGTGTGCACTTACACAAGAAATGTTTTCTGTTACTAGTCTTATTTATGTTTTTTTTTTTTTTTTTTTAATGTATTCTTTCTCTCGACCAGAAAGTACCGTATTTGCTCAATTATAAGATGACCCTGATTACAAGATTATAATTTGAATATTAATTTAGGAAAAAAGAAAAACACCTCAGAACTCACTTCTTCAGAGAAGCATACCATCTTAGCTGCTAGAACCTCCTTGTCACTGGTACAACCACCACACTACCTCTCACCCTTTCTGTGTGTTTTACGTTTGTCAACCCATTCCCTCAAGATTGTAAGCTTGCGAGCCGGGCTCTCTCCACCTGATGTATCAGTTTCTCTTAGTCTGTCAATTCTAGTCTTGTCATACCCCTTGAATATATGTATTGTATTAAGCGCTGCATAGATTGTTGGCACTATATAAATAAAAAAGATAATTATAAAGATAATAATAATAAAAAGCCTGAATATAAGACTACGCTATAGGAGAAATGTTTTACTAGTAAATATTAATTCACATGTAGACTTTTATATTTAATAAAAACTATGATTGAGAAAAATTATTTTTTGTTTTTATTTCCTTTTATTTGCCAACCTGCTGCCCAGTTATGCAGATCTGCCCATGGCTTGCTACTCTGCCCCCCAGATATACCTTATACCCACTTATATGCCACTCTGCCCCCAGATATGTCTTATACTTGCCTATATGCCACTCTGCCTCCACAATTTGCCTTTTAACCCCCATTATGCCACTCTGCCCCCCCAAATGCCCTTTAACCCCCACTCTGCCTACAGGAATTATTTGAGGTCTGATTATAAGACGGCCTCTAATATATGACGAGGGGTATTGGTCACAGTATATTCTGTATAAATGTCACAATAAATATTTGATAATATATTCTTTGGAATTATATATTTCATTAACACACATGGGAAGTACTGTTTTTTTATCAATGCAGTTAGCTCCAGTAATATGCTTGATCATGACCACTCTTGAGGTATGTCCATTTTTCAGCTACTCACAGTCTGCCCACCTTCTCTCAGCTTCTTTATAAAAGCAGGTTTCTCCAGGGGTGGACTATTAGGCAGTGGTCAGTTATGTTCTTTAAATATAACAAACAACGTTTGTACATTATATACACACACACACACACGTATATCTTATAGGATACCAGCAATCGAAATCTCATCAACAGGCCAAATGCAAAAAAATATATATATATAAAAAAAAGCAGAGGACATAGCCTTTTCTAGTAAGAATTAGGTGATCTTTTCCTGGTCACGCTGTAAGAGTTCATCAGCTTGTAATTGGAAATTATTGTTATATCATGCCAGACTGAGCAGAGCAACACTTACTATAAAATGGATAATAAAAATATATACAAAAGAGTCCTTTTGCATAAAGAAAAAAAAAGAACTGGGAAGAACAAATTTCATTATTAGAATGGAAATTACTTTTAACATAAGAAAGAACTTTGAATGTAGCATTATGTTCCTTTCTTCATATATGCAAATCCAGAGCTAGAATGACATACAACTGTACGGTCCTCCTCAATAATGATTGATAAGTGTTTGATGTTCACACAATAATATGTGGATTATTTCCTTTGGATATATTTTTTTTTTAAGAAATAGACAGTACCATGCAATTGAATAAATAAAGGCAAAAAAGTCAAAAGTTCCTAGGAATTTTCACTGCAGAGACAATAACTTATTTGGTTATTTAATGCAGGCAGATGGATTAAAGAGACAGTCTAGTGTTCCATCCAAACCCATCAAGTACTTTATAACTACTTCAAAACGCACGTGTTAGTTGTGGGGAGAAAGAAATACTTGCAACGCACAAGCCCTCTTTGGTTAGTTCATGCGGCAAAATTTGATGCAAAAACATTACCAATCAGTGGCAGAAAAGCGCAATGCACAACTCGTTCTGCTCGTTAGAACCTCTGGGACTCGGGCGTGAGCTAGTGCTGCCAGTGAATATATTATGAGTAGGAGCTACGGGGCAGGGAAAGAAACAAATGCATAAGGGGGGTCTTCACAATCACTCATGCATTTGCAAGTGAGAGAAAATGATAATTCAAAGGGGTCATTCAGCTGCCATATGTCTATAAGTAATGGCTGGTGTGCACTTTTAAATGTCGCATTTAACACTGCTGTAATGTGCGCGTGCACACAAAGACACACAAACATATTTTTTAAATAAAAGCAAATTTTGTCCATTAAAATAATCAGAAATACAGTGTTTAGTAAATGCTGTAAATGCTGTAAATGACTATTGTAGCTGGAAGTAACTGATTTTTAATGGAATATCTTCATAGTCGTACAGAGGCCTTTTATCAGCAAACCTTCACTTACTGTGTACCAAAGGGACGCTGTGTTCAGTAATCCATGCTTAAGTTTAAAAGGCTAATTGATTATTAGAAAACCCTTTACATTTATGTATTTTCTATGAAAACAGCTAAGTGACCCCAACCATTTGAACGGTAGTATATTATATACGATCAGCCATAACATTATGACAGGTGAAATAAATAACCCTGATAATCTTGTTATCATGGCAACTGGCAGGGGGTGGGATATATTAGGCAGCAAGTGAACATTTTGTCCTCAAAAATGGGCAAGTGTAAGGATCTGCGCGACTTTGACAAGGGCAAAATTGTGATGGCTAGACTACTGGGTCAGAGCATGTCCAAAATGGCAACTCTTGTAGGGTGTTCCGGGTCAGTACTAGGGCTGAAACAACTAATCGATAAAATCGCTAATGAAAATCGTTGTCAACGGATATGCAGCCATAGTAAGTACCTATCAAATGTGGTCCGGAGAAGGAAAACCAGTAAATGGGCGACAGGCTCAAGGGCGGCCAAGGCTCACTGATGCACATGGGGGCAAAGGCTGGCTAGTGTCGTCAAAGGTGTCAGAACACACAGTGCATCGTATTTTTATATGGGTCTGCATAGCTGCGGAACAGTCAGGGTGCCCATGCTGACCCCCTGTCCATTGCTAAAAGGCCTACAATGGGCAAGTGAGCATCAGAACTGGACCACAGGGCAATGGAAGAAGGTGGCCTGGTCTGATGAATCACATTTCCTTTTACATTATGTGGATGGTTGGGTGCGTGTGGGTTGCTTATGTGGAGAACCAGGATGCAGCCATGGAGGCCCCACCACGCAACTTACAGGACTTAAGGGATCTGCTGCTAATGTCTTCATTGATCTAGAGGCAGGAGGTCATAATGTTATGGCTGATAGGTGATGGGCTGATTTGAAGACACTAAAGACCTATAAAAAATATATAAAATAAAACAAACCCTCCGATTCTGGAAGAAGTAGACAAGGCATTTAAGGGTTAAGCAACATGCATTGCTTTACTAGATTTATTTGGTGAGAGAACACAATTTATAAATCTGTTTGCTTTATCAATGAACAGGATAAACACAATGCCAATAGTTCCAGTGGAAGGAAAAGCAATTATCATAGTTTTGGTTCAGGGTTTACATCAATCATCAAATGTAAGAAGCCAAGAGGGAATGTTTGCTTTGACAGGAGTAAAATCTTTATAGAGCAGAAATACACCGGGCAAGCTGCAAACATAAGTATTTCTGACTTTGGAGATATACACACTATTGGCTCGGCCTTCGTAAGATACTCATAGTACCTACCCAAATATACCCTTATATAAGTAACTGGATCAAAATACTTATGAAATGATTTGCAATGCCTGTATGCGTCTCTTGTAATATTTTGAACTCTCTATTGTGTCACTGCCCATTTGGGTTATTTTCTATCTTTTACACTTCCCAAAAAATCATTATTGTGGATATTTCAAAGCATAAAAATCATGCCTGCCATTTTTTCTATGATCCCAGGAAGACATGCACAACTTAACAAGTTATTTAAAGTAACCCTGGGTAAATTTACAGTCCTGTAGCCCTTACACACAAAGACAATGCCTTTGAATATGGGAAGGGGACAGTGGAAAATATAGGCATGCCAACATGATCTGTGGATACTTAAAATGCCAGGTTGCTCCTATGGCAGAGTTGGCGCCTTCATGTATGTACATGCCATCTTCAACAGATCCCCCAAACATTTTAAAGCAACGTGTGGCAAATGTCACTTATTCCGGGCTCTGATACTTACATAAACCTTTGTACCTCAAAATTAAACAGATTAATGTACTGTCAACAATGTGTATATTAACACATATAAAAAAACTATATATAACGAGTGTGCGCGCGCACATAGCTTTCAGAGGGAGCGCACACGAACAAAAATTGTGCGCACAACCAGTAGCATACCGAAGGGGGGGGGGGCGGTCTGCTAGCGGTTGCACAGCACCCCTCCAGAGACGGACAGTAATGTCCGCCGCTAGAGGAGCGGGCTCGGTTGGGGAGATCAAGGATTCTGCTCCCTTGAGATGGGCGCGGCAACTGATGCTGTGCGTCAGGATTTGATGTGTGATAGCATGGATGTGTAAGTGTGTGGGGGGATAGCATGGCATAGGGAGGCTGTAATCATATTCCTATCATGCACAGGTTGCAGCATGTACTGGCTGCCTGAGCATGATAAGCGAGATTGCTGTTAGCAATTATATATTTTTTTTGTTCAATTTTGGTGTGTTAACCACACCTTTATTAAAAGTAACACACCAAAATTGGACTGAAAAATGTGATAATATTAATTGATATATATATATGATTGCCAACAGCAATCCCACTCCTATCATGCCCAAGCAACCAGTACAGGCTAGAACCTGGGCATGATAGGAGTGTGATTGCTGTTAATATATATATAT
>VKOC01000007.1:13997302-14010427 GCA_009364415.1 Spea multiplicata
TTATTCAATTGGGCAGAAGGTGTGCGTAGAGGCGAGACGCCTCGACAACTAACTAGACGGAGGTGAGAAATGGATGAAGACAGAAGACCAAGAAGAGGCAAGAGAAGAAGCAAAGATGACTGGAGCACAGAACCGGTCGACCAAATCTGAATGCACCAGTCTACTGGTGACGCAAGGACAATGTATACAAAAACATGACTTGCGCATAGTGTTGCTTAACGATCCACTTACAGTCGGTACTGTAGAAATTGGCCAATACGACTTCAGATGGCTTAACAGCTTGTAGAAAAGCCTGAATGGCAATACTCCGCTTACTGTGGTCTACAGGAGACCTGTGTGTGTGGAATTACCGGTAGATGTTGCATCAAGCTCTGTACCAGTTTTTTTTGTATTGCTTAAATCAAACTAAAAGAAAACACACTTATGAAGGACGACCAGGAGCTTTAATATAAATGACGAGAAAAAAATTATAAGAACAAGGCGTCTTCAGATAAAGTTAATCACTTCTCATTGTTTGACTAAACACCATTCAAAAAGTGGATTACAGTCCTCATATTCCTTAAGTAAGGGGTTGTCCAGGTCTCCTCTGTTGTATTCTGTAGAATCGGGGTGTTCAGTGGGGGGTCCTGATGCCCTCACACACACACAGCGGTAACTGTCAGCACCAGCTATGTACATTTTCCTGGGAACCCCAACCCAATCCCTTTGTATGCCGCCACTAGAGAAAAACAAAATAGACACCATATTATTGAACTAGAAGGCACACAAACAAAAATCATATGCACCAGAGTGGTAACTTTTAGAAGCTTACTAAGGACTGGATATTGTTGAATAAAAAAAAACCAAAAACTAATTTTTAAGGCTTTAAAAGGAAGAACCTTAGAATATTTCCAAACCTACTGGTTCAACATTATAATCTTTGAAACAACAGACATGGGTGAAAGGCTTGCCTTAGAATGGGCAAGAGCATATTATATAATTTGTTTTATTGCCTCAATTTTAGACTGCGGGTACCTACAACAATAACAAAAATAGTTTTTATGAAAAGCGTCAAAATGTATTTCTCATTAAAGAGCATTTAAAATGAAAAAAATGCTTGTGTTTCCAGTGCTGGGGCAATCGCACATCCACGGTGTCTTAAAAGATCAGTAAAACTCCAATTAAGCGTCACCCTTAAGTGTTTAAAAGCAGCTTGTTTGTCTGTCCCCGACACACACACTGCCTGATCTTAGTCAAGTAAGGGTAACTTGTGGACAACATCCACACTATAACTCGAAAACGCATAAAACATATTTGTATTGATTTATGTAAATTGGACAACATCCAATTAAAAACAGCATTACTTCTGATATATAATGTAATCTTTGTGAGCACCGTTTTAAGCAATAGTCACCGTTTTAAATGTATTATATACACTGCTCCAAAAATTAAAGGGAACTCTAAGATTACACATCCTAGATCTGAAGGAATGAACTAATCGTATGACATACTTTCGTCTTTAAATAGTTGAATGTGCTGACAACAAAATCACACAAAAAATCTCAATGGAAATCAAATTTATCGACCCATGGAGGTCTGGATATGGAGTCACACTCAAAATCAAAATGGAAAACCACACTACAGGCTGATCCAACTTTGATGTAATGTCCTTAAAACAAGTCACAATGAGGCTCAGTAGTGTGTGTGGCCTCCACGTGCCCGTATGACCTCCCTACAACGCCTGGGCATGCTCCTGATGAGCTTGCGGATGGTCTCCTGAGGGATGTCCTCCCAGAGCATAGGCCAACTCCTGGACAGTCTGTGGTGCAACGTGGCGTTGGTGGATGGAGCGAGACATGATGTCCCAGATGTGCTCAATCGGATTCAGATCTGGGGAACAGGCGGGCCAGGCCATAGCATCAATGCCTTCCTGCTGACACACTCCAGACACATGAGATCTAGCATTGTCTTGCATTAGGAGAAACCCAGGGCCAACCGCACCAGCATATGGTCTCACAAGGGTCTGAGGATCTCATCTCGGTACCTAATGGCAGTCAGGCTACCTCTGGCAAGCACATGGAGGCCTGTGCGGCCCCCAAAGAAATGCCACCCCACACCATTACTGACCCACCGCCAAACCGGTCATGCTGGAGGATGTTGCAGGCAGCAGAACGTTCTCCACGGCGTCTCCAGACTCTGTCACGTCTGTCACATGTGCTCAGTGTGAACCTGCTTTCATCTGTGAAGAGCACAGGGCGCCAGTGGTGAATATGCCAATCCTGGTGTTCTCTGGCAAAAGCCAAACGTCCTACACGGTGTTGGGCTGTATTGGGCTGTAAGCACAACCCCCACCTGTGGACGTCGGGCCCTCATACCACCCTCATGGCCCTCCTACGGCCTCCTCCACGTCTCCTGATGTACTGGCCCATCTCCTGGTAGCGTCTCCATGCTCTGGACACTACGCTGACAGACACAGCAAACCTTCTTGCCACAGCTCGCATTGATGTGCCATCGTGGATGAGCTCCACTACCTGAGCCACTTGTGTGGGTTGTAGACTCCGTCTCATGCTACCACTCGAGTGAAAGCACCGCCAGCATTCAAAAGTGACCAAAACATCAGCCAGGAAGCATAGGAACTGAGAAGCGGTCTGTGGTCACCACCTACAGAACCACTCCTTTATTGGGGGGTGTCTTGCTAATTGCCTATAATTTCCATCTGTTGTCTGTTTCATTTGCACAACAGCATGTGGAATTGATTGTCCATCAGTGTTGCTTCCTGAGTGGACAGTGTGATTTCACAGAAGTGTGATTGACTTCGAGTTACATTGTGTTGTTTAAGTGTTCCCTTTATTATTTTGAGCAGTGTATTAACTCATTAAAGATCATCTTAAGTATGCCACTAGAGGGGAGTGCTGATAGTAGGACACTTATAGCATAGTTTGTTCTCCCTTTATCTGTGGAAATACTCCCATTTGCATGTGGCGAAAGTAACTTGATGAGGGTTTGCAGAGCAGTCTGGTCTTTCTACATTACATTATACTGGTGGCATCTGTTACGTGTAGCCTCACGGATCTGTGTGGACACTGCTTACCTGTGTTTGGAACACCAGACTCTGTTGCTGCCAGCAGTCCACTCTACATTGCAAGGTGGAAACTGCTTATTCTCCTCATGTCGTTGCTCTTTTAGCTTCAATCCTTCACCAATAACCGTCATAGCATCCTCTAGGGCTCTTGTTGGGCTTCCATTTTCATCATAGTATCTTCCTACTACTTTTCCTGTATAGATAAACATGGAATAAAACAAGTAGTTTAATAGTTACAGAACATACAAAAAAAACCCCAAACATTTTAATAATTCTTCACACAGTATAAAAAGGGTTCACTGAACCTATATTGTCTACAAAACAAAAACATAAAATTGTTAGCACGTTTACCGTTGGATAAACTGACTTTTTTTGCACAAGCAAATTAGTTTTGCCAAATGACGAGTAAAATCTTTTTGCTTGTGAATTGTCTATAAAGAAGCCCAGCATTTAACATAAACAGCTTTTAGTGGAGCATTTAGGGCCTACCAATCAAGTTATAATTCTTCTTATAAAAAGAAAGCCAGTTGTTGAGGTGAAGCATTTGTAAGGGAGAAATTTCAGACACATCGTCCACAAGGCCCTTCTCTGAGAAATCACCAGTCACGTAAGCACGGGAAGCATCTTTTCCTGGAAAGATATACATATATAACCATTAAATGGGAACCATTAGACATTTTATTTAAAATATTTAAAATATGACTTTATATTGTAGATATTACATAGTAAGCGCTAAAGTTCATTCATGGATGGCATAAGTGGACATGAATGAATACCATCCATGAACGAGCGAATCTGTTTCATGCATGAACTCAAACCATGTCAATATAATATTCAAGCTGGATTGCTAGCTAGGTATCATGAGTATGTAAAACTGCCAGATTTCCTTCGTGCCCAATTGCAAACACTGCAGCCCACTTCGCATTTGGTGATATGGATAACTTAAAAGCCAATGGTGGATATATGCACCATACATTTGCTAGCAATTTCGTTAGCACACATTATAGCCCTCATTTCTTCCCCTTTAAAGTGCTTATTTTATGAAGAAGTGGATCATTTTTACGCTGCCTGTTTAGTAAGTTGGAAACATTTCCATATCAAAGTTTTCTACATTCTTCCCCATATTGACCAGGTACCAGTAAGTGTCATGGGGTGCTACAGTAAATGCTGTACAATTACTGGGGGGCTGTAACTTGGGTTGGCTCCCCTGGCAGCTTACATCCGGTAGATTTTAATGTCACGATGGCCTGCTGTGATCTTTTCGATTAGGAACTTCATGGAGACTTTGCAGAGTACAGCTGAACACACTACTAATTAGAACTCGGCTATGAGACTACACAAAGTAGACACATCGATTAGTGTGCCACTAGTGTGCCAATTAGTGGCAGGAAAGAGCTACCGCTGAAATCGATGAGAGCATTTTCCATGCATGCGCACAAGAGTCTGACTGGCATGGAGTATATCACATGTAGTGTGACGGAATACCCAGTGGTTATGTTTCACATAGGTGCTTATAAATAATTTTAATTTCAGCAGCACCCCAAAATCACTATCCATTCGCTTGTTAGGGTGTGCTTCTGTTTGTATCTTTTGTGCACATTTTTAACCAAACATAAGGTAAAAACAGTAAAAGTACATTTCATGTACATCCATCATCACAGATTCTTCTTTACTTGGATTATTTGTATTGCCATTAACAGACATAACTGTTAATTAAAAGCATTAGAATAATAGGGAGTTTCAGCTGGAAATACACAGCATTCTAGTGGGTACCGGTGGGTTCTAGTAGCCCAGCTGATGTCAGCGATTGCCCTGTGACCTTTAAAGGATAAGGACCGGTACCTGTAAAGAAGCTGTAGGAGCCACCAGGGCCATAGTGCTTGTCCCCCTTACGCACATCAAACACCTGCCCTAGCACCGCCAGGTACGTGCCAGGGCTGCCGGGGCCCCCACGGTAACGAGCCAGCTCTTCCTTACTGAGCAGCTTCCCCCCGGAGAGCCCGCACTGCTCTGGAAAGAGGTAGCTGAGCCCGGGCACCTTGGGGAAGGAGCCCGGATCCATGCGCATGAGCAGCACCGCTGCCGTGCACAGAATAGCGGCTGCCAAGTACCCGAGCATGGGGGCAGACAACTGCAACGCATAAGTACCCGCATACAGCGCTTCTTCCGGTACGGCGCAGAGGGAGGGACCATAGGGTAGGGCCAAGGCAACGACTAGCGCATTGTAACCAGAAGAAGAAAGCCCCTAGAGGACATTGGGGGAACTGCATGGTTTAAGAGCTGCACTCATCCAGACTCATTATCTAATCATATATAGAGAGCTATTAAAATAACATAATATATATGTATATATATATTATATATATATATATATATATATACACTGTATATATATATATCTTCATATTCTGTCTTTGTAAAGACTTGGGATTCTTGCTTTCTTATTATCGTAGTTTATGTCTATTTTTACTGATCAGTCCGTAAAGTGACAATCCTATAATGTTACATTTTATTTGGTGATGAGTGATACCTGGGATTTTATGTAATTACTCTCCAAATGTGTTAACCAAATGGCACTAATAGCGGTCACAAAGCGGCACAGTGCTGGGAAATCAGGACTGTCCCACGAAAACCGTGACTGAAACTAAAATGCTCACATTCAGGGCTGTCTAGGTTCCTAGGATCACTAAGCAAACATATTTAAGGGGCTCATCCTCAATACCATTGATGAAAACAAATACTTATACTTAAAAGAACATAATACTTAATGGTCACAAGTTAGTTAATGAACTAGATACATTATAAAGAAATCTAACCTCTCCTATGTCCTTTGAGGGGCCCCTTAGACCAATGGGGTCCCTAAGGAGCTGCTTAATCTGCATATATTGTTACACCACCCCTGGTCAGAGTCAATGTATTTTTTTACACTGAAAGTACTCACTTCTTGCTTGATTCTGAGTTGTTTTTTTTTTGTCCTGTATTTGCTTTCCAGCCTGACCACAAAGGCTGAGGCTGTGACTCATAGCTTCCCATGTGAAGATGTAATATGACTAATCAGTGTTCGGCCATTGAAAATCTTTAGTCACAGGCCAAATAACTAATGGAGCTGACTTAGGACTCTGACGCATACGTGCACGCACAGCCCCTTCATGCTATCTTAATATTCTTAACCCCCCCGGTTGTTGCAGATTTTCATCCTCATATTTGGTATTGTCAATTCCAGATGAGGCACAAAAAAATGACCACCTTTGGCAAATATAACCCTCTCTAAGCCCACATGAGCTACAAGCATGTAAACCTGTTAACCTATGTGGGCCATTAATTTGTACAGTTGGGTTTCAGCCTAATATTCGGCTCAGAGAGTATACACCAGGTGCATGGTTAGCAACAACAACGCTTGGCCAAGTGAAACCCAGCAAGACACAGACTGTCCTGTAAAGACTACACTTTATCCCCTAATGGGAAACTGCACCTCTTTATAAACATAAAGGATGTCTATTACCAAAGTGCCTCAGCACACAAAGGAATAGAAGGGTGGTTTTAATTTCTAATTGTCAGCATCTTTTGGGGACAGGTTGACCCACACTTTCCTATCATCCACAGACATTGATAACGTCCTTTTCTGGCATTGGAAGTATGAGGATACATGTGATTAAAATGAGAAGATAAGAGGTGTCATCTAAGGTTGTTATGCTAATTACCTAGTAGCACCATCAGACTTTGACCTCTGGATGTAACGTAAGCAGCGGTGAAACTGGAATTTTGTGGTGGAAAGTTAGCAATCCACCAATACGACCCATCTGTCTGGTTAGTCTTTCTGAAGAGATTTAATGTCACAATCATTTGATATTTTTTGACAAACCCTCTCTTACTACTCAACGCAGACAGAGTATGTAGTGCCAGTGTGTGATGTATTTTGTGAGGTGGATCTATGTAATGTAAGAAGCACCTGTTTTAAAAAAAACAAAAACATATTGATTTGGAAAACAAAATTGGAATTGGGGAACAGAGTATAAGAGAGATGGGTGACGGCAGGATATCTAATGTATGGGGCTTCCCTGAGTTGGTTTCATATAGCTAAATATATCCCACACCACGTTTTAGTAAGCCTGCCAATTATTCATTATCTTCCTTGCACGTCGCTCCTCTTCTGCATCCCCACCCTGTGAAATCCTCCACTGGCTCCCTATTACCTTTAGAATTTTAGTTAAAAGCCTGGTACTAATATATACTCAGGCTGCCCCATATCTCAGGAATCTACTTCCACTGAACCTTCAGCATTCACCCTCCCTCCTAACATTCAAGAAACATCTCAAAACTCACTTCTTCAGAGAAGCCACGCCATTTTAGCTGCTAGAACCTCCTTGTCATTGATACAACCACCACACCACCTGTGAGAGTGCCTTATGTTTGTCACCCCATTTCCCTCAATATTGTAAGCTTGCGAGCAGGGCTCTCTCCATCTAGTATATCGGTTTGTCTTAGTCTGTCAATTCTCGTCTTGTCATATCCTTTGAATGTAAGTTGTGACAGAACCCACCAGCACTGGGGCCACTGGAGAGGCCTGACAGCCAGTCTCTTCTCTATTGACTATGGGCCCTGACTTTGTAAAGACACCTGTGGCTACCCCTAGCAGTAGATCATCCAATCACTTGCTGAGGGGATTATCTCCAGCAGACAGCCAGGATCTGCAAGCAAGGAGTGACTGACATTGTTTTAGTTTACTGTTGTTTAAGTCAGTCCCCACCAGTTCCACTACTATAGACATTTACCCCGGCCAAACCTGGAACTAATTTTGGAACTAATGGAACATCCATTCTAGGCGCACCTTGGCATTTAGGTTATATCACCATGTTTATACAAAAACTATGTACAGTCAACATGTGTACCTTTCATGCAGCTGTGTTACCCAAGATATTTGATGTGCTTCTGTTACCTAGAAATCGCTTTTTATATACAGTATAGGTTGGGAAGAAAACAAAATAGTTTAATTCGCACAGTTTAATGTATAGACACATTTTATTATTGTTTTATATAACGCCACCATTTTCTGTTGCGTTGTACAATGGGTAGACAGGACATTGCATAATAATCCTGAAACAACAGGTGGGAAGGGTCCTGTTTAAAGGAGCTTACAATCTAGAGGCCGCCTGTAAAGCTGTTTCTATACATGTATATATATATATATATACACACACACACACACATATATATATATATATATATATATTATACGCAGTACTGTGAACACTGCGATAGACTCACAGCCAGCAAGCATTGTGAGCTCCTAGGTAAGAGGGACACGGTGGAGGTATGAGCAATGGTTGCCCCCAGCTCCAGGAGCGGCTCTGTCAGCCGGGTGAGTCGGACATTAGTAACGCCTGTAAGCGCATTCTCGTAGCACCGTCCCCGGGACGAATTCTGTGCGACAGGTGCCAGCGCTGAGCTGTCAGAGCGGCTCGGGGCGGGACCCTGGGCGGGCCTTGGCCGGGGAGAGGCGGCAGAGGCATCCCGGGCCTCACAGGCCCCCCGGACATTCAGAAAGGCAGAGCGCCGCCATCATCATGGGGAACGTAGTGAGCGGCGGCAGCGGAGATGAAGACGATCCGGGGATGGAGCAAGAAGACGCCGGGGCAGCTTGTTTACAGGAGTCTGGGGCACCTGGCACCGCACCAGGAGCAGCAGCAGCACTGCCTGGAGTCCCCGGCCGGTCTCTCCGCCACTGCTGCCGCCCTCGCCCGCGGTATTGCTGGAGCAGGCCCGGCTGAGGGAGGCGGCTGCCCGGCTGAGGGAGGTAGGAGCCCCGGAGTCGGTTATTTCCCGGCACCAGAGCGCCCTGCTCCGCTGGCTGGAGGAGAGGCTGAGCCGAGGTGACGAGACCGTGAGCCGGGAGCAGTTCATAGAGATGATGGAAAGCAGGGCCAGCACCCGGGAGGAGTGCGAGGAGGTAAAAACGCTCCCATATTACCTGTGTTATAATACTGCCCCGCGGGAGGCGGGATCTGGGCTCCTGTCACGCAGCTGCTGTATTGAGCTGTGTAGTGAGGTAGTCAGGAGTGCAGCGTGGGGATGCACCGCACTGTGCTGCGAGGGCGCCGTGACAGGACACTATCGCAGCGTGGATCTCAGGCTTTTATGTGTGTGGAGAGGAAGCCCTCACCGGATGGCGTTATATGTTACTCCATATTATACACCGCACGCTGAACCAGCGGGGCACTGGATCTACAGAGCGCGGTGTGCCCATCACACAAGGCTTATCACACTGCACCAGTCACGGGCACTGTGCGTGAAGTGAAACGAAAACACTTGTTTTCTCCAAGGCCCCACCCTGTGCGTTTCTCCTACTAAACGATGACAGAATGGACCCTTCATAATGCATAATTCATACGGCCAAATGAGGCTTGTGGAAATCTCCTAGATTTAAATGTGCATTATCCAGGGCCTGCTCCACCTTTCTCAAATCTCACCTTCCGCCTACCAGAGAGTGCAGGAATGCAGTGCCAAGTTATGATGTCATCGCCAGCACTCCCTCACTCTGTAACAAGGCGCAGGTCAGGCAGGTAACAGTAGGCACCTGTGCTAATAGAGTGATCTGTTGTGTGTTCCAGCCTTGTGTGGCTTCTTTAAGGGGCCCGACGCTAAACGGCGCAGCGTTACTATGCTCTTGTATTCTTCTTAATGATCGCAGCTCTCAAGAGTGAATGCATACCTGTCACATGCCACCATTCAAGTGTGTATGTATGTTTATATATGAGAGGCTCTGTCCTTATCTCCTGCGTGTTATGATGTATAGAACACCTTTAAAGGACAACGACACTAAGCATTTCTTTTACTTTCAGTCGTCCTGTGTTCTACAGATTGTTTGTTTGAGTGACTCTGTTTTATGCAGAACCTGTTTTATTCACCCCTTGCTGCTCCGGTTCATGCCAAGCTGTCTAGCAGGCCTCCTTGGAGATGACGCAGCAGACTGTTCCCAGGTCTATTACCAAACGCAGCTTCTAGGGGTAAAAGTGCATGCACCAAGATCTGCACCAGATGCCGCAGACAAACAGCGAGCGGGAAGCAAACATATCGGCGTGGAAGCGTAGGCTGCTGGGGTCAGATGTTCTGGAATAATGTAATGCAATAGATCCTGTATATAAAGGCCATAGAGCTGCATCATCCCCATTGGCTTCTAGACATACAGCGGTATCATTGTAAGAAATGGGGCCCGGAACGCTCTGTTTAGTCAGCAGTACATTTCTGGCAATATTACAAGAAATATACAAAAAAGACATATATATATTTAACCCTTCCTTCAGTAAACAATCTGTTCTAATCCGTGTTTGGAAGATAACAGAGAACCTGAAATGCTGAGATTCTTTATAATCTAGAACCTTATATTAACTTTATTTTGAGTATGAAGCATCATTGAGTGGGTTTTAACCGCGTCACTGCGTGATACCAAAATATCTACAGCATTCTTAAAGGAATTCTCATGGATAACAAATAATCACACTGCTTGCTGTTCTATAGTTCCTGCTTGTAGAGGTGCTGCTCGCGGAGCTGTTTGTGTAGTCTTTCCTACATAACAATACGGATGAAAGCACTCTGATACTTTAGTATGCTTGCCTAAGGTAAGCAGCGCTCTATCATGCAGCCATGCTGTGGCGATTCTTGCCACCCATTGGCTGCTTCAAGCATCCTATCAGTGACAGAAAGCACTCGCATGGAAGTCAATGGGGGCTTATGAGCTCCGACCTGACTCCTCTCCCCATCTGCAGTGTTTGCAGAGCCAGCATTGGAGCTGACTGGTGGAAACTCATCTCCTCTACCTGAACTAGCTGGGGGGGAATGGTGGCAAATGGGGGAAAATTTGAAGGGACCACAAACCTGCCATATGCATTGAAGTACACATTCTTTTAAAGTACTTTTAAAAATTATTTACAAGACACAAAAAAATAATTTGTAGTCCACCCTGCCCTGTACTTTACACTTTGCTTTTGGCACAATGACTCATGCTTAGTGCAGGTAGCATTTACACGACGATCGAGCTTGATTGCACTTGGTATCGGCAAATAGAATCTGGTTTGGGAGCATGCGACTGGAAAGATGTCAGAAAGTTGTACTTTCTTGCATATAAAGTCTATTAGTATACATGAAGATTGGGATTGACCTTTATCCACTTGTATAGAAGAAAGTAAACGTTCTGTTATATTTTATTTAATGGCTTTATCAAGCTTTACATAACAAAACTAACTCTTTATAAAAGCAATGAATGTCCAAGCAAAAAGTCCAGTGTCCTGGACTGCCTTCTAAACAAAGAATGTATTCTATGCATTCCTTATACCAGTGTATATACGGTGTGTGTATGTAGATGTGCGATATATATATATATTTATGCACATTAGCAAAAATCAATGGAACCCTTGCTAAGCCAGTGCGGGAGCTAACTGTTAAGTGTACACGGGTCAAGTAATATGATCAGCCAGAAATATCAAATAGAGAGCGGGAAAGGGGCAAACGCAGGAAGCCACCCTTAAAATTCACAGTGACGCTTCAGCTATCATAGCCATTAAAGCTCCTATGATGGCGTGCATGGACCTTTAATGCGCTACTGCAGCACACAATGGAACCGTTTAGCCCATGACACAGTAACGTGTAGAAGTTCCAGTCTGGATATGCATGCTTCAGCTTCTCTTAAATGTAAGGGCTTTTTTCTTTATTTCAGGAAAGGAATGCATATTAAAGTACTTACACATTAATATACATTGCTTGCTGGTGGGGTTGCATAGGGCGCTTGCCTGCTTCCCCTCTCTATCTAGAAGGATCTCATCAGGTCAAAAATGATGTTCCTCATTCAGCTCAGCATAGTTGACATCTAATCTTTAGACTTCATGCATATTATCTAGAAAGAAGTGTTTTAGAGACATCCGCTACATGTTTCCTGCGTATCTGCCTCTGGAGAATCTTTTGATGTATGTGCCGTCTCATTGAGATTATTGTTCACACCATGGTTTCCTGATTTAGGAAAACCCAATTGTTGCTTTCTGGCTCAAGATGAAAATGTTGTTTTCACTTGTGTTAGGCAAGAAAGAAAATCCACCCAGGTTCCTTCCTGCTATGACTGGCAACCTTCTCAGCCTCACAAGTGTCATCTAGTTCTAGGGTTTAAATGACAGTCTGTCAATCACTAGGCATGCAATAAGTGAGATCACTAAAGGCGTGACTGTGCTTCGGAAAACCTGTGCAATCTGATGCTGGCTGGAGGTAAGTATCTCGCATACATGCAGAAGGTGCATTTGGCCGAATGCATCGCCTGCAAGGCACAGGAGCTGGAGGCAGGGGTTCTGAGAAATCCCCTACGCGTTTGCATGCAAAGAAAGTCTAGGTACAGGGTTCTTCACTAATGGAACAATTTAGAGATACACCAGCTCGGAATTTTTCAGGAACACTGATAAAATGATATCTTGCTGAGCAAAACAAAAGGCTGACTAGCTGTAGGCACTAATAGCGTGAGTAGTTGTGCACATAAAGATCACTACAGCGGGACCTAATTAATGGCTTACGTTAAGCGTGGAACATCTTGGATCTTTTTTTGACAGGCTTTCGCTCAGTTTGATGCTGAAGGAGATGAGGTGGTGGACTTGGAGGGCATGCTGGAAGCTGTCAAAGCCTCTAGTGGTGCCAATCTTCAGGGAGAGCTGAGTCATGTGATCCGACAACTTCAAGCCTGCTCTCTCACTCCAGGTAACATAACACGGTAACACAGTAATTTCCAATCTAGGCAAATCTACCTGCATAGTGCTAATATCATTATCTCTCTTAAATAACTGTGTTTTGGGTCCTTCATTATGGGGGGATATCTCGTTCCAGATTACCACAGAATATTTAGATGCTAGTGTTAGTGGTTTTTTTTTATTCCCATCAAAATCGTAGGGAGTCAGTAGAGTGCGCCGTCTGAGCAGGGGAAGTCATCCAGAATACGCTCTGGTCTTACAGCAGATCCCCTGCACTTCCATCATGTGATCTCTTTTACAGCCAATCACATGAACGGATACAGTGACAAGGCCCAGGTTAATACC
>VKOC01000007.1:14010527-14052294 GCA_009364415.1 Spea multiplicata
GTTTTGGGGTAATGGCAGCTTAGCCAGCGCATGCATTTTAAATCCAACAACCAAAGAGGTTTGAATGTTTAACGCTGACGGCATGCGGGGAAACATCTGGGACCAAATCGTCTAATAAAATAGTCTGTTGACAGCTTGAAAGACAATGTTACCATTCCTTCCTTAAATAAATAAAAAGACAATGTTACCATTCCTTACTTAAATAAATAAAAAGACAATGTTACCATTCCTTACTTAAATAAATAAAAAGACAATGTTACCATTCCTTACTTAAATAAACAATGGAAACGCGGAACAATGGAAACACTCGGACTTAGCAGTAAAATGTTCATGCAAAACGGCATTGAATCCCAGGAATATTTGCATCTCGCGCAGGCGCAGGGTCTGAAAATGTGCTTCACGTAACAGACGCAGAACCGATCGTCTTATTATCCAACTTATAATAAAAACAAAGATGGGGAAAGAGGGATTTATTAGCACGCGGGGGTCTCCCTCCTTCTGAATATCGATCCGGATTGTAACGTGTAAAGCGGAGCACATGCGTGTCCGGAGCCTCCACTCCCGCTTTATCAGCATGAACTTTGGAACAGACCTGGTAACAGTGACATTAATCAATGGGACGTTTCCATGGTGACTGAAAGGAAGCGTATAGAGCTTTTTTTTCTCTTGACCCTATAGACGTTCCGCTACGTCTACAGAACGATGACCGTATTTCCAGCAGGGGGGGCCTCGGTCGCTGCACGGGGAGACTGTCTGGACGCCAACAGGTCCGGTTTAATGGCGCTGTAACTGAACAACTGGAAGGGCCCTGGATTACCCCCCCTGCTGGTCGGTGGCACACATTGCAGTCATTTTCACTGGGATGAAAGAGATAAAAACAGAAAAAAATAGTTATAAAAATGCAATAAAGACTTTTGACATATGGACCCCAATGATGTCACTATGACATCACCGGGATACACAAAATACTATAGAGATCCAACCGAACTTTATCTACGCTGCATAAAAAATAATGGAAACAAGGAAACATTAAGAAATAATAAAAATGTCTCCAAATTCTCTGAACCGCTACAAGCAAGAAATAAAAAATACATCGCTGACCCCCAAAATTACAAGCAATAAAAAGTAGGTTATTATGTCAGGGGCCGTCGTGGCCTGCGCATGCCGGAGTACTGTGACCGGGTAGGTTGGGCACCAGCCCCGGGGAGAGTGAAATTGGGAAAAAAAGGCTGTTTTGGGGGTTTGGCATAAGTTTTATTTATTAGCACTAATAATAATTATATGTTACTATATTTTATTGTTAATAATATGTGTTTCTATGGTTTCAAGAGCAGACCCCACATGGAAACAGGGAATCATGGCTAAACAAACACAGGGTAACTGGGGTAACAAGGCTTTAGAACCCCACCCCACAGTCAGGAAATGAGTACCAGGGGTGGTAGTAATACTAGTAATACTAGTTAACTGCGTATTAACCATAGACACTGCATGATCCAGGGCTGCCAGGTGCCTAATGGGCCTCAGTGTCGGTCAGGCTGCTGCAGAACCTCTTTGGGCAGACTTATCGGTCGGCTCCGCTACAGGGAGCACGTGACTCTTTAGCCCCACCCCCTCGCCCTCGAGGCTGTGTGTGTGACGCGTTCCTCGAAAGAGCGGGAAGCGGAGTCCGCGGTGAGGAGGCGCGCGGGAGGGAGGATGAGGAGAGGATTCCGGTTTAACGCGCGTGGTGGAAAGAGCGCGGAACTCGCGCCCCCCGCAGAGCGTGGGAGTCCCGTGGGCCGAACTCACGAAGGAAAACTGGGGTGGTGATGACAGATACAGTAACAAGGTAAACACCTCAGTGTAACGCAATTACTGACTGACTGCACCCAACTGTGAGGCTGGATACCGTATATACTCTGATATACAGAATATATTTATACGGTATATATACACACTGTGTGTGAGGCTGGGTACCACGTATACACATACTGTCAGGCTGGGTACAGTATATACTGATATATATATATATATATATATATATATACTGTGAGGCGGTGTATAGTATATACTGTGAGGCGGTGTATAGCCCATACACCTGATACGTCCATACATTAGTCTAATCTCTGTATATACACTGCATACTGTGGGGCAAATGACTGTATATACACTGCTGTATCCATACTGTGAGGGAAGTAACACTCTACACTGATATACAGTATATCTGTACTATGAGGTAAATTAGTGAGTAATTAGTAAAGGCCGGATTCCCCCTCCCTGTAAAATCCTGCATGTTTAGGAGACGCTGAGGAAGGAGGACGCCGCCATCTTGTGGCCATTTGCCGAATAACAGGATTCGTTTCTAATTCGGTTATCGCTCTAGTAGATAAAGATATTCGCTGCGGTCAGGGTCCGCTGCATATACCGGTATACTTGGTTATATCATGGAATTGGTTTATTACAGGCACTGAATTATAAAGTATGTGAAAGTTCCTTTAAAGGAAATGCAGGGGTTAAACAGGATTTTGTTACGCAATAACATTGTACGATGCTACTTTCCATGGAGAATTTTAGTCTTTATTCACAGTAACAGGCTGTATTTGGGGTTCTTTCAGGTAAGGGGACTCGGAAGAGTTTGATTCGCGCTGTGTAGGCACTGAAGCCAAATTGTTACGCTGATAAAGTTGGTTGACAGCATGTGCCCACGGCCTGTGTGAAATGTGTTCATGTTACCATGGATACATAGTATTAGTAGTTGCTGCGTGTGTCAATAAAAGCCCAGCGAGGCTCACAATCTCTTCACTGAGCGTCCTGCCAAAATAGACTTGCGCATTACCCCAGATCTTATAGACTTCATGGTTGTTCATCTGACTGCATGCCTGACACTGTCCAGCTGTTAAGGAGAGAGGGGGACCATGATGTATAAAGTCTTGCTACGCATTGAACAGCAGGTGCAGCCATGTTTTGGCATCAAGCTACGCTTTATATAAAACATTCAGTGGTATGTGCTATATCTCGGGGCAATAGTCATAACAACATCCCATGTGCCATTGAGTCGAATTCTTTGTGCAGTTGAGAATAGGTTACAGAGGGTGCATGATGGCTGCACGGCCCCACCTGTCTCTTCTCGTCTGTCTTCTGACTCAAAACCAGCATCATTATTATATTAATATGTTTCATTGATGACACAGGTACCCAATTTCTCTCAAACCATGTCAGTTGCAAAATGCAATAAAGTATGTGCCCAGATTTCCACTTTTTAAATAGGGAATTTTAATTATTGGTTTAAAACATTAACATGAAGTCTCATGTATAATACACAAAACAAATGGATCTTGTTTCAGACCCATTCGGCCCCCGTCTAGTCGCCCTTTTCTCCTGCTGTAAAGACTCAAACCTTAATCAGTTGTTGGTCTCAGCTTAGGTTCGGCAGCCATATACCTATCCCATACGTGTTTAATACCCTCACTGCATTGGGGCAATTCACGGCTGAATTAGACACATGCTAGGACTTCACATACAATTTTAACTTCGACACATGCAGCGCAATAGCTTGAGAAAGCGTTTCCAGCATTCTTTATTCCAGTATCAGAGCTGCTCAGCTTATATCCAGATATTTAGCTAGAGAGCAAAACACCCACTTAGCTGCTACACAATTAAACACTAGGGTGCACAAGGCATTTTTGTAACTGTAATTAAATTACTGCTCCTTAACAGAAAAAATAAAAATCACAACTGAATGCAGTGCGTGAAATCTTCTTATGTAGGATTTAGCAAAACGGTGTATAATTGGATTGTGTGCTCTGTGCTGGATGACAGGGAAAATGATGTGACCCTCTAGGTTCTGTTTAGACATGTTTATAGCAATTGTTAATAATTTGCCACGCTTGTGAGGCAAAATCACGAACAAGTCTTGAATGCAACCAAAAACCTAATGAGTCTCTATAAGTTTATTAATTAAACAAAAAACGAGCACCCGATGGTTCTCTGCTCTTTCTGCCTATTTATATAGATAGGATAAAACACGCAGCGCTGGGAAGCTGTTATTAGAGAATTATTGGATTCCGGTTATTCCCAGCGGCCGGCTATGGAATGTTGTTAAACTGTGAAAAATGAGAGCTTAAAGCGCAAACACTGCTAGCAGTCAATTAGAGCACCTTTGGTCATAAGATTACAAAACAACCACATATACTCGTGTGAAAAGCACATGTTACTGAGGACACTTTGTACATTAAAGTAGAACAATGATATATGTTATATATGAGCTGTGCAATAATAATAATAATAATAAAAAATACAACCAAGCATAATGTGATTATTAAATTATAAATTGAAACAAATTTGCTCCAGTAAAATTATGGGAGTTTTTGCTCAGACAAAATAAGTGCTAATTTTCACTCTGCTGAGAGATAAGCAGTAATTCGCCTGAAAAAGTGAACATGTTAAGGTGGATCTATTTCCTAGCGTTAGCGACTGTTAGCAAAGGATACATTGTATGTGAAATGTGAGCATCCCTTTCCTTTAAATATATCTGATTAGTGTAGATGTAGTGGGTACCGTAGAGTAGCAATAACATTTTATTAATCAAATAATCACGTTATAATTAATGGAGACATGCTGCCTTTTTGGACTACTACATTAATTTGTACAAAATGCTCCATTATTAATGTGTATATTCAGTCCCTTTTTTAAAAAAAAAAAAGTGTTAGCTTTTGGTGATTGGTCAGAAACATTTCTGGATAATTCCCAGATATAGTGCAGATTGACTACAAATCCATAGAATTTCAAAGCCTTTCTAGGGCCAATACTACCCCAAAACTCTCAGTATTTTTCCTCCTCAGTTTACATTGCTGCTAAACATACTGAAATGATTTTAATGAACCCTTTAAGTAAACTTTTGGACTGTATAGCTATATTTTAATGAAGGATTTGTGTGAAAGCGTTCCCGTGTTTAAAACTAGGTTGGCTGGAAAAGTTATTTGTCTGTATAACTGATTGCCACCGGAAAAGCCTACATTGTGACAGCTGCTGTAAAGTAGGAAACTGGTTTAATTTATTTGGGAAAAGGTGATAACTGCAATGTGTACGAAACAGTTTGAGAGAAATGTTGCACATCTCATTATCGTTGCATAAAACGCATTTTGATTTTATGTATTAGGTTAGAGGCAAAGAGAAGACCCGGGTTTACTGTGCATAAGAGTTAGAAATAGCAGCATTATCTATACATCCCCTCCATTGCGTCTTCGCTTCTGCTATTCATCGTCTATGACTTTGGTATTTGCCCTGTATGTGGGCAGTTTGTACACCAGGTGGCGATGTAGATATATTATTCAATTGTAGTGATTATTCTATAATCCCAGCTAGAGAAAATCTATTTTACTGGAATTTTAACTTCATTTTTTACTTCAATGCCTCATCTATGGGAATGTTTGCTAGAGTTCATCCAGAAGAATTAATTGCCTCACTTTTGGCAATTAATTCTTAATTAGCCTTAATTGTTTGTGTTTATTGTGCATGATGTGACATGTGTTTGAATCTTCTGGGTCTAACTCCTAGTGATCCATTTTGTTATTTTCACAATAATTGCTGTATGATAGTTATCCTTCTAATTTCTTTTATATACATTTTCTTGGCCACCCTCTGTCACAACTCTTTTCCTCACACAAGATCAAGTGAATGCCTCTTAACGTGTGCTTCTACATTGTCTCCATTTTGGCCCCCATGTCTTAGTGACCTTATTACTCTCCGGGCTTTTCACTTCACCTTAATGTGGTGACATGCATCCCATGTTTGTCCGCTTCCACCTGCAGTCTAGTCACGTCTCACAATGCCTCTCAGCAGTGTTGCATACCTAATCATCACTTTAAACAGAATGAGTCCACGACTGAGCTACTTATAATCCCATGTAAGCCCATTTGCCTTGACAACGTTTCTATCACTGTTCATAAAATACCACAATTGTTTGACTCCACCTGCTCCTCCTCATGTTCGCACACGGCCTGGGTATTGCTGCTTATGTCAATGTGAGATTATTAGAGTGCCAGCATTACTGGGTCATTTAAAGTTTGCTCTTTATTCCCCTAATTGTAACAGCTCAACCTAATCCCCTGGCGCTATATAAAGAAATCTAAGGTTATAAGAAGTAATACATTTTTGTCATGTTATATGTGTCCTTTCTTGTAGATAGATGACATTCATTTTATGTGTTGTCGCATTTTACATTATGTTTGTAATGTGTTGGGGCACCGAGGAGATGGGAAAGCTGATGTTTGCACGTTGTGAGGCATATTGCACAGGTATTTAAAAGTGCTATATATGTATGCGTGTATGTATATGTACATAAATATTATTGTCCGTATAGCATGTAGTAATAAAAGTTTGCAACTCAGCCTTCTGCACCCATGTGCTCCTGTTTTCTATGTGTCATTCCTGTATTTCTTGCCTAATATGTAAAGATTTAGTGCCAACTACTTTTAGGAGCCAGGGAGGATTACCCCCATATAGGTAAATATAAACTAACAAGAAATGTTTTGCACAGAAGTAAACTTTTGGGAGGCTGGGGTTTGTCCATCTCAGCATTGCTCTGTGTGGCCTGGAGAAATCTCACATCTGTGCTTAATGCAGTGGAGAGGAACCCGCGGGAATGGGGTCACAGACCCACATTTGTAATGGTTGTAAGGTGCAATTTGAGCCGTTGAGTCATTTTTTTATGTGTGAACCCCTCATATTTCATGTACATTTGTTTGCTACTAAGTTGTTGTGTCCGGGTAAATAATGCCTTGTCATATTGTCATTCATTAGCCACATATTTTACATTTGCCAAGAATCCTGTCTGGCTATCAGGAAAGAGTAGACATTCACATATACATGGAAGGTATTAAATAAGCCAGTGTAACGTCTTTTAAGAAGACACACGTACCATTGGTGCTTAAATTCCATGGTACTTCTTTAAATGATGAGTTATTTGGTAACGTTATATTTTTCCCCAGTTTCTGCTGAGTTTTGCTCTGTTTTGTTACAGTTATAGGCCATTCTCTCTCTCTCCAGGGAAGCCCTCAGACACACTAATTAGACAGAGCAACAATAGCAGAAGCCCCCTGCACTTCTGTGCTTTGTCCTGGGCGGTTTGTATTACATGAAGGTCCATAAAACTGTTTCAAAAATAAGTGGCACAGTTGTCACCATTGTTAGGGCCTCTATTTTTAAAACACAGAGATTAGCGAAAACCACCATGATGAAAAGCTTGCTTTTCGCTGCCACTTATCGTATTTTGACTTTCATCATGAGTCGACCTATCATTTTTCAAAATGGTTTTGCCAAGGAAGTTCAATATGATAATGTGCAATAAAATGTAGAAAGAACATCACGTTATTTAAGTATATGTCCCAGTAGTCTGGTAGCTATGGCTCCTAATATTTTACTGACGACACCTAACTTTTTGAGTTATTTTGTATTGAACTCTAAGAATACATTGATTCCTAAAAGCAAACCGGCTTCTAGAATTCTGTGTCTGGATCGTAAGATAAATGTAAATTTGTATCACTATGAAATTATTTTTGTGAATTAAAATTAAAGAGTGAGCATACAGAATAGTCTTTGACAGAGCAAACATTAAGCAGTCATCTCGACCCTGCCTCATCCATTTGTTAGCAACCCTGCCTATAGACAAGCACTTTGCAGATCACTGTGGCATTGAAAAGGTTCATTGAATAGAAGGTGAGACTTCATGAGAGAGGACAAGAGAGATTAATGCACTAATGGTGTTTTGACATATTGTTTCACGAACAATTTGTGTGACTCAGGAGATTTAGGAAGCAGCTGTTGAGCTCCTGATTCAGAAGAATGGGCTGAAGGGGGTGTGCGTGGCTTACTATAACTATGTGGGCAGGGGCATTTACAATGTCTTGTCATATTGCTGTTCACTCTGCGTTAAATTGTTAAGTGGAAAAAGCACAAATGGAAAGTGAACTACTAAAAGGTGCAAATGGACAAGTCAGACGAATGGTTTGAGTATATTTAGAAAATCAGATAGAGAGGGAGTGAACAGTGATATTGGAGCTGTGGTTCAAATGAACAAAAAAAAGTCTGTGTAATTCTGTGTTTCCTTTACGCACATTTTCTATATCTCAAGATTGTTAACTCGCGAACCGGGCCCTCTGCACTTAATGTATCGGTTTGTCTTAGTCTGTGAATTCTCGTCTTGTCAGACCCCTTGAATATATGCAATGTATGAAGTGCTGTGTAAATTATTGGCGCTAAGTAAATAAAAGATAATAATAATGTCTTGAGGTGCTGTATGAATGAAATAAATAACCATGGATGAACAGCATGACAAAAGTCTCATCTGTCTGCCGAAACCCCCAAGCACTAAATCCAAGCCTCCATACCCTAAAGACCCTGACACCTGACCATTATTTAACTAACATTGGCTTTTATTTAACTAACATAGCACTTAGACAGCTTGCCTACCCTTTCTACCAGTAGTTGCCAGGAAAGGGTATAAAGGCTAAGGGGCGGAAAAAATATAAATAATATATTAAATTAAAGAAGTGGGGAAAAGAGAAATAGAAAAACTGTAGAATAAAGTCACTTCGATATCCTAACTGACCGAATAAAAGGGAAAATACAGATACAATGTGTTAAATGATAAATAAGTGGATACGTGAAAATGCCAGCTGCTGTGTTCATGTTTCTGCTGGACTTGATCCATCTTTATGATTCTGAATCAGATCAACAAATTCGTAATTCCCAAAAAGCTACTCAGCCACACGTAGAGAACAGGAAACCGGTACATTGGACCGAAACATTAAGATGGTTTTCCTAATTTTTGAATGCTACACCTAATATTTCATGGTCATATTTAATGCCTTTTCTTTTACTTTTTTGACTATAACATTATTATGTATTATTGCTATGTCCCTTGATTTTTTTGTATATTGTGACCAACTCTGGAGGTCATATCATTCATACTTATAAAGGTGATTACAAAATTACTGCTAAAATTTAGCAATGTACAGAAAAAAAATCGATTCACATAAAATAGTTGTCGTGTTAAAGTTAGAATAGAATACATAGCTGCTGAAAAGTTTTGCTTGATTCACAGGAAAATTGTATGTAGCTTTAAAAAAAACAAAACATTCCACTACATCATGTTTCCTTTGGACAATGCACATAAGCATTCATTTTCCAGAACCTAGAATTATGTATGTTATGTGTTTTGTTGCTTCAATCTTATTCACATATCTCTCACTCTTTTTATTTTCTGACAGTGGACAAGTACTATATGGCCACCCCAGCTCGAGGCATGAAAATGCAATGAAGGAAGCGTTTTTAATCCCCCGCAGCGACAAACTCCACAACTGTCAGACTGTGAGAGCCCTGATGCAAAGCAAGGATCTTAACTTTCTCAACATACTTCTTGGCATACGTGTTGTACCCAGCCATTTAGCCCTTCTGTGCAGACACTGCTCAATGTTTCATCCCAAGGGATCACAACTTTGAAGAAGGATTTAAAAAAAGAGTTCCTAGATTATAGATCCATACAGTTCTTGGCTGATGCTTGCATTCCTCATTCTTCTGCATGCAGGGAATTTACAGCATTGTTCTTCAGTCGATTGAAACAGTCTCAGACCTGTATATACACCAAGTATATTTTTCATAATATGAACTGATGAAGCAACATATTAAATGTTTACAGAGACTTAGTACCAAACTATTCTATTCACTTGATCTCAGGAACAACAGTAAAATGATTTCTAGGAAAAACTAGAGGTTTAGGTGTAACCACAAAATCACCTGTCAAACAGCTAGCCCTGTATCACTGTGTTTTGTTAAGGTAAGTGCAAGTGGTTCATTGATTTAGAATAATGTCATATTCACATCCAGCTCTTCTACAGCTACATGATGAATCATTTAAATATATTAAACAACAATTCTTTATGAAGACATTTCTTGGCTTGTATAACGTGAAAGAAAAAGAATGCTCCCCAAAAACTTCTGGGGAGAGATCAGCACAGATCTGCTTCATTTGCTGAGATTAATATTCTAGTCTGTGTTTGTCTAGCTGTATCCACACCTGAGTTTTGCCATAACAGAACATATAAACCAGTTCATTTTCCGCTGATCAATGTAAACATGACAGCAAGTACAAGTTCTGGGTATAGCTAAGCCCTTTAATGACAAAATATTCTCACCCTCATGCTTAGATGAATATTATTATATATTATAATAATATTTTTGCTTTTGGATATTAATTTGTTTACATAATAAAACACGCGATTATAATTGACTGCATATTGTTGAATTATAGTCTGTCATCATAATTCCCATTTATTTTTTCCATTTCTTAGAGTCTGTGCAGAGCATTTTTAAATAATTATTTTCTGTATTCTTGAGCTGTTTCAGGATTTTTGAAGTGGAAAGGTCCTTCTGACGCTTTTGACATCACATATGAACATGAATTATGTGCTTCTGAGAATACAGTCTGCGCTGCCTCTTTAACACTGATACTAATGTACCATCTGGTGCAATTTGTTATAAGCTCATCACTCATTTTTTGTCTTTTTATAACTGCATTGAAATCATACTTGGACAAGAATGAAATTAATGGCCACTAACGCGAATGTTATGGATTTGTTATCCAATGCTAACATTTACAGCTTTTCATTCAGGTTTCCAAGGGCAGGTTGAGGGGTCTCCCAACTAATGGAGCTGGATATGTGTGATTTGTTACATGCTATTTCATTTTTCACCAAGATCACATAAACGACGCATTATTTTGTAATCCAACTAATAGCAATAAACCTGTCTTTCAGCCTGTTGCTATTTTTAGAGAGTATGAATGGATTGAAAGCACAGATACAGCTAGTACTTCACAGGCCAGTTTTACTTGCACAGGAATTAATTGCCCTGCATGGCTCTTAAACACCTAGGAGTAGGGAGGGGTCTGGGTTGGATGTGTTGAGAGCCTTGCAGTTTGGGTCTTGTCACCGTTTAAGAGGTTTAAGTTCTGTTGTGCCCTTGTAACAGTAATATGGCTTTTGCATCATTCCACAAGTTCCCTCTGGTAATTTTCCTATGTAGATAGTAATTTGTCTAAATGCAACTACTTAAAGTGAACTCGACAATGAAAAATATTTGATGTATTGCTTGCGGTGCATGCAATGGGTAGATGAGTTAACCGTCTAACTGATTATTATGTATTACGGTAATTTGGTTTCTACTTCCTACCACAGTGTTTGTTTTTATAGACCATCCTCCTTACCTGTGTTTATGTATCAAACATAGATACATGTTTGGATTTTTTTTAGATGTACCAGTGGCTGGGGATACATTTGGAGGAACACAGTAAAGGACAGTCCAGCAATTGTATGTACTTCATATGATAGCTCTGTCCGCTTTGAATGTCTGTGTGGTCTCAATTGCAAATGCTTGGAGGGGTTCTGCAAAATCCTCCCCATGTGAATTTACCTCTTTCCCCACCCCAGCTCCTTACCTTGCAGGTGATGAGTTTGGTCAAACACTTTCTGCTTGCACCCATATGGTATACTTTATTATTATTAATAATATTTTTATTTTGGAGAATGCATATCAAAGTACTTACAAAGTACTTTAATATGAATTATTTGTTGGTGAGTCTGCATGGGACACTAGAATGTCCATGTAATGTTGCAGCTCAGTTTAGCTTGCGTCTTTCAAAAAACACAGCATGTTGATTCAGTTGAAGAGGAAAGCAAGAACCTATTAGTTGTTTAAGAAATAATATTCATTTAGGTTACCTAGGACAGGTACAATTCTGGTATCAGTAGTTACGACTGAAACAGAAATGCATCAAACACCGTGCAACACAGGGCAGTCTGTGTAACAATGGTTTTCGGTTAGTCCAACTATATTCTCACTAAATTATACTATTCCTTCGTTCTCAGATTTATCACCAACACCTGCATGTGTCTCTTTCATTTTTTATACCACTTCTATATGTCACATCATCCTGATTGGGAAGAACAGTTGCTGAAATTTAGCACTTTTTCCCTACAGGGTGGTCCATGGTTCATGGTGGGGATATTCAGCGCAGCTTGTGGCTGTTGCAGACAAAGCAAACTCAAGTGCTCTAATTACAATAGAGTGTTCCCGTATCTTTCCTTATTTTGCTCTGTAGCGGCCAGAGGTCATCAGAAGTTCTTACACAGCCAGGTGGCATCACCACGCAGCTCGGGCCGGGAGCTATCCTTAGAATGCGACACTGTGGCGTCGGCACAGGCTGTGTGATCATGAGGCCGCTCTCCATGTGCAAATACCACATGACCACGTTTTGGCTGCTTTTAAATTCTAACATAATTCACGGGGAGGATATACACGGAAGAGGTCTAGCAATGTGTGTCCTATAGATTTTTCTGTATGTTGCAGATAATCTTTTCTCCCACACCTCCCTAACTGAAAATAAGTAATATGAGGTAACACCTTTTGGGAATAATTGAATCTCGTTTTAGTATTTTAGTTTTTGTTTTAAAATTGGCTTTATATTCCACTAAAAGAGTGGTGCTTTTTTATTTTTGGTCTGGAACTCTTATATGTCACAGTTCAGCCGCCAATATAAAATTGTTTAGTGAAGTCACTTGTTTATTTGTTTTAGCAATGAAATAACGTTTAATTTAGAACTGGCCCTCATCTACTAAGTGCCTGCATGAGATTTGTGCCCTAAAATGAGACATTGCAAAGTATTTAAGCAAGTGTTTGCTAATTCATGGATATGAGAAGAAGAGCCACTGCACTTACTGTCCCACTTCCATCACATGCATGGTCCACCACCTCACCAACCCATGCATACATTACCTTGATTAGGAACATACGGGGGTAGAGAGTAGCAACTGAGGGTGTCTGAATATAATGCCATATCTGGAGGCCATCAGTCACAGTAAGGAAGCCACTTATGTACTACAGAATGCTGGTCCACACACTGCCAACTCCTGACAAATCACCTTGGACATTGTGATCATATCCTAGTCGTCACACCGTCCATCACCTTCTAAAGTGTTATACTGTAAAGATGCCGCATGGATTTAGTGCATGGCAGAGCAATGTGTGCAGCAGGATTGCATTATCAACAGTATTTTTCTTATTTCCAGGATGACATTGTCTTGCATATTTATGTACAGTTTTCTTATGATAACTTTGTGAATTTCCTTTCTTGCAGGTGTCTGGCTGGCTACTCAATGTTCCATTAATTAATCTGTATCATGGAATAATGAAGTCACAGGTAACATTATACTTATTATTATTATTATTAGCTCTTTACGTGGTCGTAATATAATTAACAGCATGTTGTACTGCAGGAGCACATAACAGTATTGCATTTAATTGTATTTTCCCCATGATCATGGGATGGGGGATTTGGGAAGCATGTATAGAGGTGAACTAAGGTGCATCTGAGTTGTCAACAATATCATCCAAAAAGCATAACTGTCAGATGAGTAATGTATAAAACCATCTCCGCTCAGAGCTGAAATGCTTACCTGTTATATGAGTAACTGCGAGCAACACAGAGTGATATTAAAGAACAAGAAAATGACATCATTTTTCAGGTGTTCAGGGATTTGGCATTTCTGTTGAACATGTTTTGTTGGTGCAAAGCCAAGAGGGAGCAGCAGCCCCTGTGGGAGATTGCATTAACTGATCATTCTTGAAGGATTTTCTTTCTGACTGTCAAACAGGATGACATGGTGACCTTGTAAAGAACTTACCTAAAACTGGCTTTAGCACTGAACAAAAAATCTACTTAAGGGAGCACATTATCTATTTAACTTCTATCAAACTGCATATAACTATATTATTATTACTGTATTGACAAGAGATGGCAAATGGACAGGGTTTCCATGGCCAAGACCATGTACTCAATTCTACTTGAGTCAAAAGAAACATTCGAAATGCAAACAAAATTATTGTATGCATTTATGAAAAATGATTCATGGGTCCAGGTAATTCAGTAATTTGATATCGTGTTTTTAGTGATTTTTTTTGTTTGTTTTTGCCATAATCAACAAGGGTCCTCCTTAATACTACTTGTTATGTCCTCTCTACCCTTTGTACAGCACTGCAGAATGTGATGGCGCTATATAAAACAATAAATAATAATAACAATAATTCAGAAACACTAAAAATTATGTTTACCTTTGGTTTAAAAATAGTGGCCAATATTTTATACAAAAATGTACAAATGTTTTACTAGTACTAGTTTTTTTCTATTTTGCCCCCTTTGTCTATGGAAGGGGACTTTTATGGCAAATTCCTGAATTCAGAATCTCGTAATTGCATTTCTCCATTTAGTGGAGTTGTCATTACCTATTACATAAAATACACTTTCAGCTATTGTTATCATTATAGCTATCACACTAACTATAATTAAATATAGTAATATCAAGATATTTTATTATGAGGATGTGACATCAGATTAGAAATGTAAAATACACTGTTGAGCAGGGTCTGCGTTTGATGCAAGGCAAATACCTGGGGAGTGGAAAAATAGAGCAACGGCATAGAGAGAATTATAATGAATTTCTATGGATTAGCATGCAAAGATGATTCATTTATAGAAGTCACAATTCTAGTCTTTTAACCTGACATAGAAGATAAACATAATTTTATACCTCTTGGTTCCTGAGGATACCCATGGGTGTTTAATACAACTGTGTTGCTAGTGCCATCACTATCTGATAATTTATTCCATGGCTTGAGTAAGAATGCAAGTTCCATTTCCTGATTCTCTACCATTATTTCAATGCCGTTTTTTGCATTCTCAAATCTAAGGCTAGTTGCTTTTATCAAGAGGCCAGTATAAAGTTCTCATGACTTTGGTCAGGCTGCTTTTCATCTTCCCTCTATTCCTCCAACTGGCAGCGGTGTGTCTGTGGATTAGCTTTAATGTGACCTCTACATTAGACTTGTACTGAATAGCATTAGTACATCATAAAAGCCACTTGCCTGCATATCACTCATTCCACTTGATAATCCAAAAAAACATTAGATGCTAAATTTAACCCCTAAAAATGCTTGTCTGGCCAGCCACACCGGAGACAAGAGCTTGTCACCTCTAACAGTGCCTGGTAATTGTTTACTGTGTCGCTACAAATAAAAGAAAAAATGAATATATACATTAAGCTTTTTACCCCTTCACTGAGCATATGTATTCCACATACAAGTAATTTGTTCCGCATGCTAGCCGTAAAATTAATCTACTATTTGTATCTGCAGTGTGATCTATTAAAAATGGCTGTCAGGGGTCTGCAACAATCCAAGGCATCTAGAATTTAACATGCAAATAACACAAAATCACAATTACAATGAGAGAAAATGCCATATGATTGAACGTTCATTGAAATTATAGGACATACCATTAAAAAACACTGATTCTTCCATTTAAGCTCCAATTATCGTATTTATACAGTGCAGAGATTGAGTTTTTCTCATTTATTGGTCAATATGAAGGCCACTATTAGCTTATTGTTATCTGTGCATTTTCTCATTATTTTCTCGTTTCAATTCAAGTCATCTGAATAACTCCAAAAAGTGTGTACGGCTTCTTATGATAATCAAGTCTCCTTACTGTTCGAATACTACATAAATTGTAACAGCCTCTCATTATTTTAATTGAAATGTATGTTAAGATATTACTGACATCTTTAATGTAAATTCACTAAAAAAGCTTAAATAAATCTGACAGCAAAGTCTTTTGCCTACATCTGAAATACTAAATCCAGCGAGCTGGACATGTCCTCAATACAAACTGGGAGCAAAATACCGTATGAGAGGAGGAGTTGGATCGACCTGGTCTCTGCCTTACACTTCTCTACTATTAAGGAGCTGAGATAAGCTACGTGTTTGAGAAACTCACCCCCCTTTAATACAATAAACACATCTGTTTAAAAGTTTGGGGTCGCTTAGAAAGTGACCCCAAACTTACGAACAGTAGTGTAAGTAAAATTAAACTTTTTTTTGCATTTTATATATAGGAAATGGAAGAACATTTTTATCTGTCACCTAAGCGACCACCCTTTCATCTTTCTCCTTAATGTCACAGTAGATATCTTTAAAAAGTACTGTTGCGAAACACAATTCCTCTTTGCCTGAGCCGGGTCTGGATATTTGGCGACAGCAGCTGTTGATGACTTTATTCAAGCCGCCGGATTTTAAGACACCAATTTGAGACAATTGGTCTCATAGCAGCTTCTTCTAATCTCCAATTTGCAATTATTCTATCACCCACCATGTAGCATTAGGAAAATGTTTTCCCATATTTTCTGGAACATGGGATATCTGTTCCTTGTAAGTTTGGTGTAGCTAGCGTATACGAACAGAGTCTGGCAATCACTATGGCCACACCGTCGGAACGATTGAAGTAGGCCGAACTATAAAGCAAGGTTTCTTTGAGGTAGGCCGCACACTCTAGTCCAAGAATAATTGAACAAATAGTTTATCTGGGTAACCAACAGCTGTAGTATACAGGAGATTTCCAGGGGATTAAGAGCAGGCTGTTAAAGGAGCCTCCCATGGGATCCTTGCATGAAAGCCACACATGCTAGTTCTGCCTGCATTAAAGACACAGACACGTCCCAATACTTTGAAGACTTTTAATACTCTCAAACAGAAGATCATATTTTTTTTGGCAGATTGAACGAAGGGTCATGGAGAAACTCTGATTAACATATTTATGACCCCAAGATCTTTATAAAACAAAATGAGTAAGTTGCTAACTCTACCGAGATGAAGTGTCACGATACCCAACACTTTTATAGTTGTATCTTAACTAACAATTCCATAATAATAAAAAATAATAATAAAAAAAACACTCAGGGCCAGCAAAAAAATATCGTTATAAAGCAGTTTGAGAAAGTATAGAAATGTCCATGAGAATCTCTATCTTTCACATTGAAAGCATCCATGGTAAATCTAGAATTTATACACATCAGAGGTCAGCTATTAGAAGCCTCTCAGTGGAATTAGGATGAATGAACCGATGTGTTAGTTGGAAGAAAGTAACAAAGGAAAATTCAGCTAAAATACTTTATCTCTAAAAGATTTTTTTTTAATTTGTTTTCGGATCGTGTTCCCTCTCTCAGCACATGAGACAGACATGAAAACAAATGACTGCAGAAGAAAATGTATTGCTTCCAAATGCGTGTCATAGCTAAAGAATGTTTCTTCCCGCTTGGGCTGTGTGCTGCAGCCTGCTACCAGCCCCTTAAATAAACCAGCGGCTCGAGAAATGAGAAAGTCTTTCAACACCAGGAATTTAACATAAAATACTTACAGGGATCAGTGGGAAAATAAGAAGAGTTATTAATCAAGATTTATTATAATTTTGCACTTAAGCAGAAAAACCTTACTAGGCATATAAATAAAAATGTCACATTTTTATCCATGGGAAAATACCATGCCAAGGATTTTCTTATTCGAGATGAAGTACAATACTAATGCGAGGGCCTTACAGGGTTACTTTGTTGAGTGCATCAATGATACATTCGACGCTGCTGAACTTACCAACACAACGGCCTGAAAAACATCTTATCATTGGAAACCCTCCAGAATTTTGAATGTTTAAGACTAGTTTGTAACGCATTTCTTATGGAGTAAATTGTTCCTTTTATGTGGCCCGGAGCACAAGCCTACTGAAGTCATAACCTGAAGCTAAACTTGTGCTCCAGCGGGAGATGTATTTCATGATATAAAGTACATTTTACAAAGTTTATATACATTTTTTGCTGGGCAGCTCATGGGTAAGTTGCTCATAAATGATATCTGTATATTTTTAGTTTTCTGTTTATCTTTGGAAGGGATACCCCTAGGTAGTGTGTAGTAGGTTTGGGTAACATTGTTGCAGTAAGCGTGCTAGTCTTGTTTACCAGAATTCAACAATATGAGGTGAAAGTGTTTATTATTAAAATGAAAGGGGTTATTATTGTATTATATGGTACTTCTTAACCATAATTTACATAATGTTGCATAGTTTTCAAAATGGCAGCCTGTCTCCCATGAGGTTCTACTGGCAGCATCCGTGTGCTTCGGACATCCACAGTCCCAGCTTGTGCATTTCATTGAGGTCACTCAGGCACACAACAGGCGAAGGAAAAGAGTGGATCAAAAAATGTATCATTCATATAACACATTAAATATCTTTCGATAGCTGTTTGTCAATAACAAATCTAAAACAGCAAAAAGATGTCATCAAAATTAGCAGAAAAAGCTTCTTCTAAGTGGTGAGGTGGGTTTTTGCATACAATAAATATATTGTCATTAAACCAATAAAAGATTACACATTTAACCATGACACGGGGCTGCCACAACCCTGCCCAAAAGCTGGAAAAAAATACATCTAAGACCTTAAAACCCCCAGAATCTTTGGGGTTTTCCAAACAATGCATTTTTTATTCAGAGAAACTTGTTAACATATTTTTAGCCGTGCCCGCCAATCCCAGAAACATCATTTCTTTTCATTGTTTTGTTTTCTAACAAGTCGGCCTTTGTACAAATGAATTTGTATCTTGCATAGATAAGCACCGCTGACAGATAGATGGGCAGATTATAAGCAGGACAGATGAGTTTATAAATAACTTTGGTTTCTTTTGTAAATTTTTTTCCTAGCAATGGGTCAAATGTGGGATGTGGTATATTGTCATTGAGTACAGTGTCTTGCAATTGCCATATAAGTGCAAAAATCAACACATGAACACAGACTATACCGTAGTTTAACATCTATTAAACCAGAGCAGAGCTGTCATTTTTTCATTGGGTTCACATGTGTGAAAAGTGCACAAAAAGTAAGTGGTTCAATGAATTTTTAATTTAGAGGTCTGCGTCGAGCTGCAATATCCACAAAGTTTGGTACCTAAAGACTGAAGTTGCGCCCCTCTTGCTCTATTTCATCTTTGATACAATACAATAGGGATGCCACGTAAACACACATGAGAATCACTTCCGGAACAACAGTCTAGTCTAGAATAGGCCTTTGAGGTATTGTACAGACTCAGGTTATTAATATCACCTGCCATATGCTGTCCAGGCAGTGGACGCAGCCTTACGTAGGCGACTTTGACAGAACTTTATTATTATTCATTCTCACTTTAGTTCAAATTTTATTTTTAAAACTAGTGGCTCAGC
This sequence comes from Spea multiplicata, assembly GCA_009364415.1. NCBI lineage: Eukaryota > Metazoa > Chordata > Amphibia > Anura > Pelobatidae > Spea > Spea multiplicata. The sequence continues at coordinate 14,029,656 of VKOC01000007.1, forward strand.
TGATATTTTATAAATTACATTCTTAACAGTAATTTTTAAAATATTTTAATATTAAATAACTGTGAGTGTTATTTAATTACTAGATAATAAAGCCCACGGTACCACAGACACAGTGGATGGGATGATCATTTATTTCCTCTTGCTCTCTCTGTGGTAAAGCATAGAGATTCGGGGACCATCCACCCACAAACAAGCGACCCCCACATACCCCCTCTCACCATGGGCTGAGCTCTTCCGTTTGAAGCGATAATATACTCTGTTATTCACTTAGGTACCTAAGTCTGTCTTATTATAAAAAAGACGACCCACATTTGGTGCAGTGCATCTCTGGCATATTTAGATAATGAAAGGGCTTGTTTCTTTTAGTCATGGTAAATAAATAAACAATTTTATAAAGAGTTTTGTATAACAGATGGTCCAAAGGCTTCAGGTGTCATATTCAAAGTGTAATTTTTATTTTACCATGAGCCCCCCCCCCATCTAATATTTGGCATGGTTTTGTGAAGTCAAGTGCTCCCTTCTGCTTCATCCCACCACTAACGGTCATTAAGTTCAAGAAAAGGATAATCAGATCAACCAACCTGCCCATGTATTAGCACTGTGAGTGTATGCGATATAGACAACCTCATAAAGTTATTTCAGACACATAGTCAGTGTTGGAATTGTATAGTAGTCATATGAAGAGCAGCTGCTGTCCCACCACGGCTTCCTGATTGAGTTACATGTCACTAACTTTGTGGACCTTACTTATCGAACCACTGATGGATCCGTTCATCATGGCAGATAATTTTATCCTTCAAGCCGCCACTTGGGGTGACCACATGGTTTTAAGATAACTGACCGTATTCCATACAGGTGTTACGAATAAGAAATGCCATACATCTTAATGAGAGGTTAGCAGTAATAGATCACTAATTAATAGATTAGTGTTGACTAATTATATGTTTGTTATATTGTGGGTACTATTGAGTGAAACATATGATTAAAAGTTAAACTGAGCCATGTGTACCACAAATTGTTACAGTATTACTTTAAGATTTGAAGGATAAGGCTGTGAATAGTAGTAATGTAAATAAGGCTAAGGTAAATCATTGCTGTTATAATTACAATTATAAACTGACGTAAAAGGATTATTCATTTGAATTGGGGGACATAAAAGAGGTTGGAATAATGGTGTGGGTAACTATATATATATATGTATATAGTATTGGTTCTGTATTCTGACACTGTTATGTGTCCTTTATCCCTCAAGCATTTGTAATGTTCTGGTATTTCTGGAATGGAATAAAAGGCAGTTTATAAAATGTATCCAAGCCCTTTAATTACATGTACATGAAACACTTAAGGAAATGGAAAACAGGCTCATCAGTGTTATCCTGCAGAAAACCCCTCAGTACCTTGGATCTAATTGGAATACGCAGGAATAATAATTCCAGGAAAAAAATATTTGGTGACGCAGGGCAAGAACATCCACAGCAAATAAATTGGCCCAGTGACTATTGGCAGATAATCTCTCGATATGTATCCAGTGTGGTAAATTATACTACCGTATAGCGTTGATGGTTAAATCGCAAAATAGTGGATAACCGAGGCTTCGATTTCTTTACATTTAAACCCCATGCAGTATGACTGGCCATTAATGGGCTCCAGCTGTTCCTTTATATGAGCACGGAGGGTCACAGATTTAGAGCCTTATGTTGGAGCAGAATCCTAGGAACTGAAAGATAGGATAGTTTAACCTACAGTTCAAATAGGAGAGAGGCATGTCAATTAGTTCATACCCCTCGCCGTTAATTCCTCACAAGCGTCAGATTCATAACAATGGCACTCATACAAAGCGGGGGATTATTTTATGTGGGGAAACAGACTGAGAGGGGGATTTGAGAAAAACTTGTCAATATGCACAAGTTGCCTGTCTTGACAGATAGAAGTTTGTGTGCTGTAAGGGTTATAAGTGCAGCGTAAAATGAGGGTAACATGTTCAGGCACATCTCGCCATGCCACAGAGTTTATCACTCCGGGATCTATAATTTCGGCATTGCACACGGGTCTTGTGCCTCTATAATGTTTATGTTCGGTCTCATTCCAATTAAAGAGTTAAATAAAGCTGCCAATACACACCTGGGGTGTTGAAATGAAATCAATGTTTGCTTTATATTATTTCAAATCAGCTAAACTATTTCACTGATGGTTTCCTGAAGATTTGTCTGTTTGAAAAGGTCAGAGGTAACAAGCAAGTGTGTATGAACAAGAGAAGATGGTAACTTTAACTAAGGTGCATCACCAACAGTTACTGGATGTGACAAAGGCAGAAGAATAAACATTTAGAATCAGGCAGGGCTTTGTAGATGCTGGTCACCCCTGAACATGGGAAGCAATAGGAAACCCCGGAGTTTAAATGTCCTAAGCTCCTGGCTTTTACTCACTGAGAGAGACGCTGATCTCCCTGTAAGGCTCTGACTCTTAGGATTTTCCTCAGAGAGGTTTGTTTCAGAATACCTGTAAAGTAACTAATGTGAAATCATTTATGGGTGCACAATGCAAGGTGCATTTACCTGCTGGCTGCTTCCCGTTGTCAGAGGTGGGAATGGTAGTTTGCTGTCTGTCAATTCCCGTCTTTTCATACCCTTTGAATATGTGTATTGTAGTAAGCGCTGCGTATTTATAAAGCGCTATATAAATAAAAGATAATAATTATAATTACTGTTAACTGGGTAATATTAAATGTGTAGTGTTCATTATCTCCCCAGACCTTAAGCCAGGATCCTATTAGCCTTATTGCATCACTGGCCTTTTTTTTCCTACATACACATGGCGAATCCAAACCCAGTCTCAGGAGGGGCAATGAGGTTGAGTGGCATTCTGTGACTCCATGCACTCACGCAGCATTGCTACTGACTTTGGCCACAGCGGGATAAGTTAATACTGATGAGGATTTCTGCACACTTGAGAAGGGGGGGTCAATTACCCTGTTGCCACCCCCTGGATCCATTGATGTATAAAATTGGGTGAATCTGTGAACTCTCCCATAACTAGTAAGTAACAGGTTAATGGTCCAATTGAATTAAATGATGCATAATTTACTTGATTGCAATATGTGGGATGCAGTCAGTCTTAAATCCATCATTAGGCTTTTTCGGAGAGCTTAATTACAAGTCTCACCCTGTTCAGTATTTATAAACACAGAGCTCTTTTTACTTCTATTTGGCTTTTTGGTGCATCTAATTTGTTTTACTAATTCATTGTATGTTTAACACCCATTTGCATCTACAGAATCATTTGGCAGGATCTAAGGTTCTATCAAGGGCTTTCTGTGATTTATTTTTATAATTACTATTAAAGTAATTGAAGTCTAAAAAGAAGAGTCGCATGTTTGTGTTTAAAACATTTCATCTTCTGAACCTTAAATCCTTAAATTTTCAGTTTGTGAGACGTAATAGTTAATGGATAAAGTAAAATTGATTGCTTGTTGATGTTTTTACAGAAAGGAAATTGAGAAATTTCCCGAAGCAATAATTAATGACCTTAATGGTAGTTTTTTTATATGTCTGTTTATGTTGTCACCGTCATGCTCACTTACTGGGACTGAAACAAACAGAGAAAATAAAGAATTAGTATTTTCAAAAGAAAGAAGAACTTCCACTGCAAATAGAGGATTCATGTAAGTGCGGGAGCGTCTGCGTGCAATGTGCTTGCCAGTTCTCGTCTTTCAGCGGCGCTGTTTGCTATTGTTACTTATGGAGATGTTATGCCCATGACTTCAGAAACCTGAAACAAATCAGTCCAATTTTTTTTTAACTCAATGATGTAAATAAAAATATGTAAGCATACGTTTTAAAGGGACACTTCAGTGTTTCAGGGAGCCCCTGAACAATGTATTCATATGAAACCACTTTGCTTATGTGCTTTCATATGCATTCATTTCACCTACAGAAAAGACCCCCGCTAGGTGCACTTACTGAGCCAGAGCTGGAGCGGACTGGAGGTAAGTATATCATGTGCAAGAAGACCTGTTTGGCCGAACGCATCTCCTGCATGTCAACTAACAGGGGTTTGTAATGGAGCAAATACATAATAGGGGGCTCTGTGGGGCTCTAGGGGGTTGCAAGTGCAAAGGGGGCTTCCTTTAATCATTAATACAGTGGATTGTTTTGTCCAATAGAGGCATAATCCACTGATCATCGCACTAATCCTGACGCCGCTTGAGACATTGACGCAGGCACAGATCTGTTAAGAGGTGCAAGGAAGTAGACAGAGCCTTCGGTTTGTTTATTACAAGCATGTGAGAAATACGGTCAGCAGAGAGCAGGCTTCCTCCTTTCTAAAAGTAATTAAACCTTTTTACGCACTAAACACATTCATTTACAAAGTATACACACCATTAAATCGTGGTTTCCCAGTGGTCTGCACTCTGTCTGGCATCCATCCATCATCAGCCTTCACTTTTCTCCGACCACCAGACTGTTATATGTTTTTAGATATCTGGTTGGCAGACTCGTGTTGTGTGAGATGTACGTGTTTGTGTGTGACTAGCAAATGTCATTGCAAATCTTAGCTCTTCCTCCGTATTGAGAGAAAGAACATTGTGTTACCATCAGGGTGCCAGTAGCGGTGCGTCTTCTCTTGTCTTGTGTTAACGTGTTTGCTGCACGTGTGGTTAATTTAATTTTTCAAACGATAGGGCATTTCCAAGGTTTAAAGTGCAATTGCTTCAGTCCACAATCCAAAAACAGTTAAAAAGAGCTTATTCTACAAAAAGTGTAGTTAGGGAATAGTCAACAACAAAGATGGGTACGGTCACAATGGGCTGAGTTTAGATGGTACATTGAGTGACGTGGATATAGTGATCGGGAAACCTTGCCATACTACCAAATAATGGATAGCGAACGTTTAGGGAGATCTGGCCAAATGTATTTCAGTTCTACTATTGGCGCAGTTTGGGGCTCTAACATACTTTATACTAATATTACTATGTGTATAAATTGGATAATTATATGTTAATTTACACAATCCCAAAAATCTCGTCAGGACTATAAATCCTTGTAATTCTGGTTTGATGGCCCTTTGTATTATCTTCAGTAAAAATGGAAACGAGCGATACAATCCTTGACTTTTAAAGGCAAAATCCACTTTATTAACTTAAAGTTACAACATAAACAGTTCATGTCATGAACGGAACACAGAAGAACAGATTCCATTATTCCAAAATGGACCCTCTTTTTCTTTCATCATGCGCGTATACCCAATGCCTGCAGGGTGAACTGGAAGGAGATTGTTGATGCTGATCAAAAGATTTTATTAAATGTTTTCAAACTAGATAAAATCTACAGTGAGAATATAAATGGCTTATTATTTCATCACTTAAAATCATTTCTCTTTTCACTGTCCTGGTGTAATTTATAGCTTGTGTACAATTAAACATGGGTTAGGAGAGATCCTTATCTGATCCAGATGAGGTGCTTGCAGTTAAGGTGGCGGCATTGTTTGTGATGTTTAAGTAGATCTTATAAAAATACATTTTAAATTGGATACATTAGAGTGATTGGTGAGACTTTTTATACTGCTGTAAGTTTGAGCATCCAGAAACAATTATTACATGGAGAGAACTTTGTTGCTGAATAGGTGGTGGTGAGGAAAGACCGGGGAGAAATAAACAGGACGGCAGGGTTGCTCTGAGCTGACCCGGGCTTAGCTTTGTCAGCTTGTGTCATGATATTGGATGGCTCAGCCTGATTCCCCTGGCAAGAAAGAACTGTAGTTATTATGCCAGGGAATCAAGCTTTACATTTGTGGTAAATTAAATAAAGCTGAGAGATAACAACCTTAACTGCATGCTTAATTATATTTAATAGACTTCTAACAACCTTAAATGTATGCTTCATTAAAGAAATACAGCCATGACAACCTGAGATTCATGCATGTACACGAAAACCGTTTGGCAAACAGAACAGAGGAGCTGGTGCCCCCCCCCCCTCAAAAAAAAGAATGTGGGAATAACTGGGGTGTAAAGACCATATTGTAATCTAATTTGAATACAGAATCAAGTTTATTTCGAAAGGATTTTAAAAAAATAAAGCATTAATGCTTTGGGGTATTATAGAAGAAAAAAATCTTTACCTGGGCTTTTATTGGATTGCATATATAATCAGTTTCTATTATTATTAGTGTACAATTCCATGCGGTATTGCATATGTGTGTATATATATATGTATATATACATGTATATGTATATATATATGTATATAACATGTATATGTATATATATATATATATATATTAGCTTCATATTAATATTGTTAGGAGTTGAATGATTCCAATGGCACATTATGTAGCAGGCTATTGGGAATATTATGGAGAAGGATATAACTTGTACTGCATTCTGCTTCCGTCACACTTTTAATAACATCACAAAATAGCTCTGAACAAATGAACCCAATTATTATACAGGTTCTACCTTAAGGAAAGCTATAGTCAAGAAGGTAGACCAAATCCAGCTGCAATGAATTGAGGAATTTGTCTTCTATTTCTCTTTTAAGACGTTCCCACTTTCATTAGTAGCCTTTTTATAATTCACTTGGACAAAAGCCATTAAGAAACTCCATATAAAAAGTGCTTTCTCCATGATGTAATTGCTACCCACACATGTTCTCCGCACTCTGCTCTTACACCTACTCCATAATTTACAGCATTTTCACATGCGCAAGGAAATGAAATATCGGAAGGCTGTAAATCCTTGTCAGGTTTTATCTGAACCATCTCATAATGTGTGGTTCAGAAACATGTCATGCATATTTTAATCTAGTAGTTACCTGTACTTTCCTAATGGAATTTTGTGGCTGAATTGCCTACTTTTAAATAAATCACAGTATGTAGTAAAATAATTTAAATGCTACAGGTTTTAGCTTTAAAGGCTAGTACCTGTATCTTTTTTTTTTTTTTTTTGCATACGGCCACCAGGGGCATCTAAACTGGATAAAGAATTTCAATGTTCCTTTGATAACCCAAACCCCCCCCCCCCCCCCCCGGTAAAAAATCTTAGCTTTAGTTTGTAAAGCCCAGCAGGATCCCTCCCTTTCTATAAATGTATGGGATTTTGTTTTATTATTAAGTGGCATCAGATAAGTTGGCACATCTCCCTGTCTTCTTCCTGTTCCCATCATCATGTTACAAAGATCTGAGAGCTGTGGAAGGCAGTGGTCGGTCTGTGCAGATGCTTCTCAGTAATTTTATCTATCTTGTCAACAATAATGTTCATAAACCTGATGCAAACATGCTGAAGAAGTCTGGAATCCCCAGTAGAATAGCAGATGTTACTGCTAAGTTACACGTTCTAATCAGAAATGCTGTATTGTATGGCAGTCTTATACTTTCTAACCAGGTATACTGTCTTTATGTATATATTTATAGAGACTTAGAACATGATGGCAGATAAGAACCATTCAACCCGACTTCACTGATCCACATTTGTATTGTCCAGTGCTGCTTAGTTGCTTAGAACATTTCATTGTCATGATGAATGCAATCAGGCATTGATAGGCGGTTGCCATAGAAAATGTAAAACCTTAATGTTTCTGTGTTGTTTTATGTGACAAAACCTTTGGATAACAGATCTGCTAAGATTTATTTGGTTAGCGTACTGGGTCACACTATTCATATTTTCTCTAAGTGGAACAGCACATTTAAAACCACTTTGAAAGCATTAGGTGAAGAGGTAGACTGGAAACTCTTTCTGTAACACAAATGGAATAAAGTTGTTCTTCTATAGCCTATTTCTGACAGTAAAACCAAGCCTTCATTGTGACAAATGTCTCCTTAGAAATGGATGTTTTTCTCTCTCTCCGGAATACATTAGTTGTTTACTTGTAGACTGCTGACAGGACAGGATTTTAGGGGGATATACATAAAACACTTTCTTAACTATAGAAAATAAAGTTAATTGGTCAATTACTAGTTCATTAGAGAAATCCCAAAATAATGGTGTGCTGGAAACCTCTAAGGGATGAGGTGATCAATTCTACCTTATGGTAAATGCATATTCTCATTCTGCTGTCATGGACCTCAATCAACACATCAAGAAAACACACTGACAAACTGGAGAAAAAAAGGGTAAATGCGAAGATAGTCTGGCTCAAAGCATACATTAGGCAGATATATTTCAGGAAAACACCAACCTAAAGCCACATGCATCACAGCCATAAACAGACATGGACTGGTGTGGCCCTCAAAGTTTTGACATATATATATATATAGATATATATATGTATATAGATATATATATGAAAAGGTCAATACTAATCAGTGGGCATGGGCTACTAGCTATATGATGTGTTACCTTTTTGTATTTTTAAAAGATTTTTTGTAGTAGAAAGATTAAGCCTTACATGTCCTGAATCTTCCGGTTGTCTCCACTGAGCAGATGGGTTTTCTGTCTATAAGAAGACAAATGACTTCATTGTGAAGATGTAATAACACGGCGTGGAAGTAGAATGGCGCTGTATCTTTAGGATATGTCCTTCTTAGTAATTTCCAGGACTGTCATGCTCCCAAACGCATGTGTAATAATACCTTTGGTGTGATGCGTGGTCATTTGATGTCTGGTGCAGGCATACGCGTTAATTGTGTGCTAAGGAAACAAAGTTCTTTCTTTTAGAAATGGATGTTTTTCTCTCACTCCGAAACACATGGGTTGTTTACTTGTAGACTGCAGACATAACAGTATACTGTAGTTATCCATCACCCTAATGCATATTGTAATACATATATTATGTATATAATATGTATGTATATAATGTATATAGCGTGATTTAACGCTCGTACAGACAGACAAATCCCATCTCTGGAAATCTGGGAACGTTAGCACGTATAATTCAAGTTTATATATGTTCTTTATATCTTGGAAACCTTTTTTCCCTTAATTGTTTGTATTCACATTGTTATTCTTTCATACAAGATGACTATTATACAGATCAGATTACTATCTTACCTAGTCATCGCCAAAATCCTTCCGAGCAGAATAGGTGGGATAGACTATGTTTGAACTGGATTATCTTGAGCTATTATCGTGCTTTATTTTCTTTTTATACCAAAAACAGTGATGTGAAATGTACAAATTTTATTTAAGGCAAGACCATACAAGTTGTAATGATATATGGCTATTACCTTACTCATGTTGTGAGAAGCAGCCTGCAGAAGTGTGACCCGTCGGAGTGACATAATACATGAGCAGAGTGGATTCAAAGACACGAGTGGGGAGGTATTCACTAGTGTCATAAACAGGGGGATCCTTCATCCCAGTTATAAACCGATCCCCAGTTCTTATTTAACCCTTTTGTGCCAACGTATAAAAGTTGCTAGCAGTACCCTCTTTACTTATTGTATCTGCTTGTCTTAGTCTTCTATTCTAGTTTTGTCAGACCCTTTGAATGTTTGTACTGTTTGTTTTTTAGACCCATTGAATAATGAATAATATCAAACAAGCAACAGGCGTATTTTACTTGAATGAGATGTCCTATTTCTTTATAAATGTTTACATGGAATTTTATTATGTAACACTTGTTCTATTAAGGAAGTTGTTTGTCAAGCCTGTGATTTTTGGAACGTTTAACTAGAGCCGTTTGTGAGACACAATGCTTGGTGGGGTTTCATATAGAATGGGCTACAAGGTAACACACTTTTACTTCTTGCTGTTGTAGTGTAGGGTGAACTATTTTCAGAGCCCCTACTACCTGCATCACACAACTTTCCTTTCTTGTTATTACAGCAACATAAAAAGATGTTTTTCGGCTTCCCTGAGCCATTATGGAACAATATGATACATTTCTAGGATGTTTTCTGTCCAGAGTAAGCTCGACCCACAAGGGCCAGCAAGACTCTCAGCTCTGCACAATACAGCAAACAGAATAACAGGAACACCAAGAACTAAAGAACGTGCAGATAAAACAATATTTATTAAAGAAGGAGCAAAAATACCCAAGATATCACTATGGATTTAAAAGGAAAGTTTCCATAAGTGCAAACTACACTTTCCTGAGGCACACAGCGCATGTAACCTCAGCAGAATGTGACTCACAAGCTTATTCTTATTTTACCGGCCGCACCCTTTTATCGTCAGTTTAAAAAGATGCTGAAAAAGTGCCATCCTCCCTATAGAACCGCGTGACGTTCTAACTCATCTGTTACATCTGTCCAACAAAATCCCACTAATGTTTTATCCCTGCGAGGAAATAACAGAAATACCTAAACAAGTTGGTAACAAAAAGCTTACATTAATATAAAGGTGCATTTCAAACATAGTAAAGTTTCTGAAATGCATTGTTTTGGTGGCTTTTAGGAGGCACTCAAATTTGCCCTAAACGTATCTCCTACCAAGCCCTACTTATACATATGTTTGTTTTCAGGTTCTTTTTTCTTTGTGTTGGAAAGACTGAAACGGTTATCACTTACTCTCTATTTGTGTATGTTTTGGTTATGTAAAGAAAATACTTTTTCTTGAGTGTATTTTTAGATTTGCTAGCTCTTTACATTTTTGATAATGAGGCAAGTCGAGTATTTACAGATACCATTCAGCCTTCAAATTACTTACATTTTTTCCCTGTGAGAATATCAGTAGGGTTAGATAATTCTTTACGGTCTTTAAGTATACATGTTCACTCACACAATAGACTGATTTATTTGGGGAAAAGATGAGGTATTATACCTTGAAATGTTACTTTCAATGCATCTTCTTCAAAGTGAGTGTCTCTGGACCTGGTAGATCCTGTTCTGATAGCTTGTGAGATGGGCGTTATAAGTGGTTATATGCACACTAAACACATTATATGGGTATAATTTATAGAATAGGCCTATAGAACAGTTAAATGTTCATTTTTGAACATAAGGATTGCGTATACCTATACCTGGGGTGCCAAGGCAAATGCTGTCACACATTATTCTCCTAGTTGGTCCATGACTTTCCTATCATGGCCCAAGTGCCTGCATGATGTGTCCCTAGGGCATAAAATGTGTGTGCGCCATGGCAAATCCTCTATGTAATATCAAATAAGGACTCTATAAAAGTCAAAGGTCTGTCTTCTTCCTTCAGGACACGCACGTCAGGGCCAGTGCTGCGTATATGCAGACTAAGTAGCTGCTTATTGGCCCCACTGATGTATGGGCCCTCTGAGGATATGGTAGGCTTTAGGCACAGATGCCTCTTAATTTTTATCACTGGGCATCTTGTTCGTTAACAAACTTGTGATCACAAGTATTATGATCCATTTCCATCGGTTGTGCTAAAAAAGGCCCCCTAAAAACCTAGAGCTGTCCCTGATGCTTCTGGTGGTCTGAAATTCTACCAAAATATGAATATATTCTAAAATTGAGAATTAAAGATGAAGGTTAACAAGATTCTTCTCGCTTTAAAAATGGAATTTTAATGTCAGTTTTTCAACATGACAAGAAGTATGAAAGCAAGCTGTGTATTTGTGACTGAAACTTGGATAAGATCCTTCGAAACTAGCTTAGGTGCAGCGATCTGTACCCTGTCACTCACGGCTGATTGATCGTTACTCATTCCTTTGTTTGCCAGGATATTTATTATTTTTCTTACTATACTATTTATGCACCTGTTGCCTGGTAACAGTGCATTGTTTATTTGTAGCATTTTGCCCTCATACATATCTCTGGAAGGCATTTTACATATTATTGCATCTGACAATAGGAAATAACCCAGAGAAATGAAAGTTGTTGAGAGAGCGAACAGAAATAATGCAAGGAATTCTGGCCCCGGAGTATAGAATGCTGATTGGCATCTCTTTTATAAATGTATATTCTATAAGGTATGAGGTTTCAGATACATGTTTTGATTTTTTTCTTTCAAAGAAGATAATTGCAGTTGTTCACCTTTCTGAGAAACCATAATGTGGATTAAAACAACTCAGAATATATATAGAATTTGGCAATATCACTCTTAAGTTCCTTGTTATTACAGGGGAACTTAGAAATGTGTGAATAAAAGACATAAAAAGTGATTGTACGACATTAAGAAGTAGTTTTAGTGCGTATTGGCGTTGGTTATATGAACTCAAAGCCTGTTCTTATTTTACTGACACTTTTATAATGAAATGCACCATTATAAACATTCACAGAAATCATTTTAATCGTCTTAAATTAACATTTTTCCAGGATCTAACAGGCTGCTCCTTTACAAGCAGAAAAGGCTTCTGAAAAGTCTCTGTGTTACATTTACATGACAGACCTGTTAAGGTTTAGTAACATGAACGCGGATTAGCAGCTTTAACATGGCCAGATTCTGTAGAGTCATCTCATTGATCAGATCTAAAACAGAATGCAGGACCAGATCAGCCTTTTGTACACGTTTTATGAAGTTACTGGTTTCCTGATATCTTCAATAAAAATGTACATTGCACTTTGTCAAAAATGCAATAATAGAGGAGTATTATGGCTAACTGGCCAATACACAGGCGCTGGAAATTAGATGGGTTTTGGTAAATGATGCAATATGAATAAAGACATATTTGGGTACTCCTGGCACACTCAAAGGGTTAATGAACTCGTTACCTTTTTATCAATAAAGTCTGGAAAAACCTTGACTTCCCTGTACTAAGTCTCATGATGGAGGACGTTGCACTTGTGCCACCATAACTCAGCGAGGAGCTCGGAATGTGGAGGAACCTGCAGTGATTAATGTTGGTAGCTCTCTGCACTAAGGTCACGACCTGCATAATGCACTTGGTGTATAATAATTAATGGAGACATGCATCATACAATAATAATAATAATATTTGAAATTACTGGCAAAAAAGTGAGATTTTAATAGATAACTATTATTATTTTAAATAAAAAAAATCCAATAAGAAAAAGACACAGTTGTTGATTTTTTTCACACCTTTGTCCCTTACGGCAAATTAATTCTTCATCCATCAAAGTCTCTGACATTAAACTGAGAAACTAGACAATACTTGATTGTTCATACTGATCCCCCAGGGATAAACGACTCATTATACCGCTCTGCAGCAAGAGACAAACTTCAAGAAGGGTCATGCAATGCAAAGTGAGTGATCAGAAAGCAATGTACTTTTACGGTTCAGTTTTCAGCCGGTTCTTTAATTTATCTTTCACCAATGTTTTATTTAACGTCACTAATCTCTGAGACAACCTCATTTGTTTATAACTGCAACAAAAACTATCTTTACCTGGGATGCAGTGACTTCAATATTAGAGGAACAGACGTTTCTATCCCTCTTCTAGAAAAAAAAAAATATTGCTTGCCGGTCATAACTGGAAATGGAACCTCTTAAATGTAACTGCTTTGTTGCCTTCATTATGTCCGGCATGTTTTAATACAGATGAGACTGATGAACAGTTTTTTATGGTTGGTTCGCATGCCAAAAAAATGGGGGCTAGCTTGACTATGCCTTTAAGAACGTCCCATGTTTACAGAATTCACATTTTCAAGCAAACAGTAACATAGTTTCGAACCACATGCGTTTGCTCTTAAACATTGCATGGGCTATGAATTTGTGGTGCTGGTTCTACTCAGTAATATTTTTTTTTTGAAATGAGAAAAAAAGAATGCTTTGCTTTAAGTAACATTCGGGCAGAGGCGCATTTACAGTATTTATTGCCTCCCACATTAACTATTTGTGTGTGAATAATAAGGATTATATTACTTTTCCAGTAGTCTGGATCTATAACATATGAAGCTGATTGCAGACTTGCGTCGCCTGAGCAGATCCCCAAAGTTAGAAACCATGTTCTGCTTTTACAATCTGCTAATGACCAAGTAATCTAGGTTATGGAAAACGGGTGGAAATGGGTCATGTAGACATAATCATAGTCAATGATAAGACACAGGAACGCCAATTGCCACTGACGTAGTCATGACATGCAATGTATAATTGGCTAATTGAGTACTGCGGCTTTGTATTGGGATAAATTGTGAGGAAAAAAATGCAACATATGCTAATCAATTAATTCTAAGAAATGTCCTCACCAAATACAGCCCTCGGGACTAAATATATCTTTATATACTTTGTGGGATATATATATCAGTGTTATTTACACATTTTTTAATGGAAAGTCCCACTGAAAAAAATTTTTTTTTTAGCCTTATTTAGAGTAATGTATATAGTAAGGCAGTTTAGCACCGAAGATATTTTGGTTTTATTTAATATTACTCCAATAAATGTCTTTCATCTGCAGACCTAGAGGCCACCTTTGCTGTCAGTCATTTAGTATCATCTAGTCTGCCGAGTTCAGCCTTTATAAATGTATAGATATTTTTTTGCCAGATACATTGAAAAATAAATTGTATTTGGCTTCAAGATACACATTTTATCAGCTCAACAAACTATACTGAAAGGATTGAACGTATCTGTCATCACCACATGACAATATGTAACATTATCAAATGAGGTCACCAGTTATATATTTGGTTATAAAGGAAATATTTATGTGTTTGTTTGTTTTTTTTCATACTGCATTCTCCATATTTATCGATTGAGCTACTCTTTGGACCATGTCTTACTCTCACCCTTCCTCGTCCTCTGTAGCATATCAATAACTGAGAATCATCTGAGTCAAAAAGAAAACTTTACAACACAATGGAGCCTTGTTATCCATCTTAATATTCCAGTGATGCATCAGATTGCTTGGTCTGTGCCTCATCCTCACTCACCCAAACAATTAGACAGGATCCAGTAATCCTGGTATTAAATACATCAATTGCTATTTTCAACTAAACATGATTTGTGTTGTTTCTTGGTTACTGTTGACCGTCTCTAATGATCATTATCACTGTTCTTATAAGCCAAGCTTTACTACATTATAAAACAATACGGTTACTGATCTAAACACTTCATCCACAAACATTTGGGGTTTTAAGATGTTACCCTATTTAATCCATTCCTTGTATTCTTTCTTGCAAAGGTTAGAGGGAAATTATCACTTGTTTATTTTTAGTTATTTATTTGTCATATTGATGATTTCATTTTCATTTATTACCCCCAGTCTGCAGTAAAAAGATGTTAATTGGGGCAGTACTACATAAAGCACACATTTCTTCCATTCTGCGCCACTCTGTATGGTACTGCAGTTAACCCCATTCATGACAAGGGATATTTTACACCATAAAGATTCAAACTTGTATGTTTAACCATTCTTACACTTATGCACACTAACAAAATACAGTAACAGACACGCACATGCTCACAAATACTAACACCTTACTGTAACACAACGCTTACATTCTACACACATGTACACACATGCTAACACCATACACTAATACACACACTATATGCTGACACACACTCACGCTAATGCTATACTGTAACTACTGCTACACTCTTATACACATGCACACACTTTCCATCAAAAATATACATATATAAAAACACACTCTAACACTATGCACACATACACACTGAATCTCGCACTACAGTACAGTAGACATACTGACTCCAGCACTATACATTTACACACACTAACTGACTGACTCCAGCACTATACATTCACACACACTAACTGACTGACTCCAGCACTATACATTTCACACACACTCTCATAGCCTGACTCCAGCCTAATAACATTTACACACACTAACTGACTGACTGCCAGCACTATACATTCACACACCATACTCCACAGCCTGACTCCAGCACTATACATTTCACACACACTATACTGACTGACTCCAGCACTATACATTTCCACACACTAATGACTGACTCAGCACTATATCATTCAACACGACACTAACTGACTGGACTCCAAGCACTATACATGTTCACAGACACAAACTCACAGAACTGACTCTGCACTATACATTTACAACACTAACTGACTGACTCCAGCACTATTACATTCACACATCCACTAACTGACTGACTCCAGCACTATACATTCACACACACACTAAGCTGACTGACTCCAGCACTATACATTCACACACACGTAACTAAGGGCTGACTCGCAGCACTATACATTCACACACTGCACAGACTGACTCCAGCACTATACATTCACACACACACTAACTGACTGACTCCAGCACTATACATTCACACACTAACTGACTGACTCCAGTACTATACATTCACACACACTAACTGAGACTACAGTATCACATTATGGTTAATTGGAATGTTATAAAAACCAAGGGGGAATCATATTTTAATTTAAATTGAACCCAAATGTGAGGGTGAGGCCCATATTCAGGACAATGTTATTAAAGACTCCATTTGGCCTTTCCTTCATAGTGAGTACTGAATATTGCTTTACAATCTGTTCAGGACTTTGGGTGCCTGCAGAAAGCTTATAACTTGAAGCCGTACTGACAGAAGTATGACGTAATTCAGTTTTGTCTGTGGATATGTCTTCTAAATGTATCTATATGATCACTGTTGATTAATAAGTTTATTGTGAGAGAATCTGTAGTTCGGCAGTTTTGGCAGATGATTTTGTATTTGATATAAACGTTTTACTATAGTGCAGTTTCTATTCTATGATCTACGTGCTATTTGCCTTCACATCACGCCATGTAAACAATTCCCCCGGCTCTGCTTGTTTGTACTTTTGGCCAACTTGTAGTCTGAGTGAAAACAGTAAGCTGGCAAACGTGGCGTCTGCCGGGTTTTTAACTGAGCTGCACTAACTGAGAAAAAAGAGAAAATCAAAAACTTCAAGGTATAAATGTCTGTGTTTTCTGTAGATTACTGCAAACATTACAAGAGCTCATAAAGCAAAAAGCTCTTCCACATTGTTTCCTTTTGGCTTTAAATCACATGGTTGGTTTAAGCCAAAGCCTTGATGTTTAATATCATCTGCTATTTGATTTTAGTTTGCTATCTCTTTTTCCTTTAAATGAAGTGTCATGAACATGCGCAGTTTCTAGTGGCACTTGGCCATGCCAAAAAGGTTTGGGGGGTGCTAGGTAGCCTGTTAGAGCACCTGAAATCACATGCTTGCTTACTTAGAGCTTTCAGTTGACACTTTCACAGAAAATGATTATCAAAACATGTCATACTTAAATAAACAAAGCTCCAAATGAAAGGACAAGTTACATTTTACTATAGCACTAATGTGCAGTTATTCTTCTAGGTCTCCGAAAGGTCAGTCCATTAAATCGAGAGCAATGTTACAGATGAGTTCACATTTAACAAAAACACGCATTAATCCTGTTAATATAGTCTCTGCAAAAGCCACAAAGATATGCAGTGCACCAAACGTCATACAAAGCAGTTATTGTTACTAAAACTGAACATGCGCATGCATCGGACCTCTGCATGGTTTCTAAAAATCCCCTCCCTCCTCCACACCATTGTATGGAAGCACAGAGATACCCCACAATGAGGCCGTACCCCTTTTCTATAACTAGCATAATATATCACCTAAGATTTAGATACAGACAGTCAGTTTGAGTATGAATGCTGTTCTTGAGTATATTAAATACTCTTTACTATATCATTACGCTTTGTGGGCGCAACAAATGATTGGGGATTTACACTCTGACTTTGGCTTCTGTTAGGGGTCGATCAGAAGTGGCTCGTGCAATAAGCAAACAACTTAATAACATCTCATAAATAATCACCCCAGTGCTGAAGTAAAGTAGAACTTCTGTTTGGCGATATACTAGATCTTATGAAATATTCACTAACACTTAAACAGGACAAGCACTGAGTGAATAAAAAAATCCTCATTACTGTCAAGTTGATGCATGGCGTGGCCGTGAACCAGCTTCTAAAAGGCCATGCCCCATGCATTGACCATGTGATCACACTATATGGACAAAAGTATTGGGACACCTTACCATTACACCAACAGGGACTTTCATGACATCCCATTCTAAATAGACATTTATATAAAGATGGTCCTCCCTTTTGCAGCCATAATGACTTCCACTCTTCTGGGAAGGATTTTCACAAGATTTTGGGGCATTTCTGTGGGACTTTTTGCCCATTCAGCCAGTAGAGCGTGTGTGAGGTCAGGCACGGTTTATAGGCATTTTACTTAAAATAGCTCACGATGCTTGCAGCATGTGGAACTTAACTTGCTATTTCTTTTAACCCAAAATAACCATTCTCCTGCACGTTTAACCTTTTAGTGCCAGCCGGTGTGACTATAACATACAGTGGGAACAAACAGCTAAGGATGCGCTAATCTGTTCCTGTCTCACTCGGTTAACTACTAAGAATGTAAAACTAAACATACATAGCACAGTTATTATTTTAGCTTGTCTTAAGGTAATATAGAGTCCAGATTGAATAAGATAAGATCATTCACATACTTAATTGCTCAGATGTTTGTAGCAACAGGAACCAAAACACAAGAGCTGTGAAACAAGGGAGGGTAATAGAGGCAACTTGTGCCCTGTGGAGCAGGATATACAGCAAGGCACCAGACCCTATTGTGACCCTTAACCCTTTACATAAAGAGGAAGGCAATCAATGCATTGATAGATCAGACCTGTGGAAATCTCATAGTGGGAGGAATATCATGAAGAAAGTCAGCCATATAAAAAGCAGAGTAAAAGCAGGACTTAGTAAACCGCACCGAGCTCGCTGGGTGATGTGTGACCCCAATATGAGCATCAAACTCAGGATTGTGCGGATGTGTGTAGAAATATGTAGTCTTTTCCTTTGACAAAACCATTCTGCATTTTATTTTGTTGACTATGGATGGCCCCTTGTTTATTTGCCTATTTTATTTCACTCATATCTGTACAGCTTAGGAGCCATGATAATGCTCTGACTGTGATCGAACCGCTTGCTCTTCTGCAGAAAGTGGTTGCTAGCGTTTTATTTAAGCAAACAGATCCAGCGTGTAGCTATCACCAAGCCGGGTTCATCTAAAGTCTCACGCATAATAATGAAATATGTTCTGTTTCTTGGAGAAAACAATCAAGACACCTGCAAGAAAGCTGGTGGGACCCAAAGAGGAAGACTGACACTACCGATATGGCAAAGGGTGTATTCAGCTCTGGGCTATCAGAGTCCTGTCACTGCATGCCAGCCAGGAACACTCTGTTTCCAGCAGCTTTCCTCCCTAACTGCCTCCCTCTGTCAATCACCCTCCTTCCCAAAACTGGAAGTGAACCAAATATACAATCTGTGCACCAATAAATGTTACCATGTCCTTTACAGCTGAGCATTGAATTAAGTATCATAAAATACCTCTCAAATTATCCAACTGCACCCAGCTGTAAAAATGCCTCTCCCCCTTTCATCCTACCTGTGGTTGGCATCAGAAGACTGAAAGTCAGCATTCATTTTGTTCTCTTATTCAAATCCTTTGTTCAATGAAAATGTATCTTCTTTGTGTATCTATCGCCCAGGGTTACTGAACCAAGTATCAGCAGTCACCCAAGAAAATGCCCTCCATGTATACGGACAGAAGCCTCTACAGTTGGCATTCTAAATGTATACAAAAGACATGTATGGTGTCCATGTGTAGAGCAACAAAGGGGTTTCTGACACTATTACCTCTACCAATTGATATATTTAAATGTATTATAAATTATAATTTATGATAATATTTGAGAAAAGTCTCATTTAACCTTCTTTTGGATCAAAGGATAAAGTTACTTGGGTTGAATTTTATAAACTTTGTGTCTTCTTTCAACCTGTGCAAAAAACTGCTAAATTCAGAGGCACTCTCTCACTTTCTTTTAACAGATTGTAGCTGAGGTCTCAAACTGTCTCCTAAAAGACTGCAGACCTTGCAGATTTCAGGGCTTTGTCTACATGTCATCACTCAATTATCAAGGCAAATTATTTAGAAATTTGCTAAATTTTATCCCAAACACCTAGTGACTATGGCCTTGGAGACGTATCAGAGGGTGTCATGTAGCACTTACTCCCTCAGGTAAAAGGTATATATATATATATTTAGCCTGTACATGACTTTGACAATAATAATATGCTGGCATATGCCAAATATGTTAATATTTTACCTTAAAAGGGGAATTTGATTTAGTATTTAAATCCCTAGAGTTCACAATTTAACTGTGGAAATTATTGATATTAGAATTCTTTGCAAATAATGGTACAAATCAAACCAGTCCTCGCAGTTTCAATACATTCGATGATAATTACGTGAAATCAAAAAAGCTCCTCACAGTAAACAACATTAAAAGAAACATTACTAATGCTCAATTAAAATTCAGATAATAAACTTTCTGTCATCCTGTAACAGTGAGAGCCGCCTGGAGCAGGGATTTGTACATAGGCAAACATCCAGCAGGTAACCGGGCTTTGTAATGCTGCCAAAGCGTCAAACATAGGGCATGCATCCTTATTAGTGCCAATTAATTTATCGATTTCATATGAAATGCTTACATGGTGTTTAGTGGAAAAGATTGGGACACAACTTTTTTTTATACCACCACCTTACCCTGGGAGCTTAAAATGTATTTATTTACATTTTCTGGGAAATTACCTACGGGTCATGCATATGCCTATCCCACAATGGCCCGTCCAGTCACCCGTCTCTCCTGCTATAAAGACTCAAACCTTAATCAGTCGTTGGTCTCGTCTTAGATTCAGGAGCCGTATGTCTGTCCCATGCATGTTTAACCCCTCACTGTCATGGCTGCTAGTAGCCTCTATATGGGGAAGTTCTCGTGTTTCCTTGATCAAAGCACTTAATAGGTGGATTTGTAAATAAAATACAGTCTTGGATCCCTTTAGTGCTGAAGAACAAGCTATCAGAAATGACAAGTTACTGAAAAATCAAGGTTTAGCAAAACTATGCTTCCTTCGTTTACCTTGTGGCAGTGACCTGAGTGCAATTATATAAACACTGTGCATTTCTTTAAGCATAAATCATTAATGATAATTGCCTCACAACGCTTTAATGACTATATTATAATTAGAAGTACTTTAATTTCATTCTTGATTATGCTCTTACCTTATTCACCGGGGTTGCCAAACGTTGTGCCCCTATATTATTTAATATAGAGAATTGTGCAACTGTTTTTAAGAAACTTGAATTGCTTTGCAGCGTAACCAGTGATTAGCAAGCCAGGTTACAATGCAGCATTCATTATTTCATTAATTAAGTTTTGCAAAATCACTCACTCAACATCCCTTTTTATTGCACCCTTTTTATCCTTTCGACATTTTTTCAATTTCTTTACACAACCTGTCCATGCTATTGCTCTATTTGCAAATCATCTTATTAAAGAAGCATATGTATTGTATTTAGATCCAAGGACACATTCTGTAAGGTAAGTATATGGCAGAGTCCGGTATGCAAGCCAGGGTCAGGGTATCCAGAAGAACATCAAAGTCCGTTAAACAAGCCGGGATTGGGGTATCAGAATGTAATCAGAGTCCGTTAAACAAGCCAGGGTATCCAGAAAAACATCAAAGTCCGTTTAAACAAGCCGGGTCACAAGGAATAGTAGCACAGAAGAAATCAGAACCGCTCAGGAAATATACCAAGTGCCCAGCAGCAGGAGCTGGTGACGTCATCGGGAGCATGCGCGGCCCCCTCCCTTCCGGAAGCAGAGATAAAGGAGGTGAGGATCGCGCATGCCGGCTTGACGCGGCGTGAATGCGGCAGAGGACCGACCCGCAGGTATTCTGGTGAGTGGCTGCGGGTCGGACGTCGGCATGATTACTGACACATTCCCACGCACTGCCACACTTATGTCATCAGAACTAGGAAACTTATAATATCAATTTATATGTTTTCAATTTTTCCCATCAAAAACAACAAATTACGTAGACAAATAAACAAAAACTAAAGAGAATCGCCTAGAAGTAACAAAAAATTCCTATAAAAGTAGTTCCCTGTTTTAATAGCATTCCTTTTGTTTCATAGACGATGTGCCTGTTACAGACAGATATTTGGATATGTGTTATAGTATTGCTACCAGATAAGTGTTGTAGCTACTAGAAATCTACAAAGCTTTGGATGCAGGCAGAGAGGTCGGCTGTTATTGCCAAATCACCAGCTTATGCCTTTAACCGCTTCTTTACCTAGGGTACTTTGTATTTCCTTTGATACCACTTTAAGATGAAGAATCCAACAGTAAGAATAATATACCGGTATTTAAAAAATAAAGAAAAAAATGAAAAAGCACCACAATTTTGTATGATGTTGCTATGTTAATTGTCACTAATATCCCAAAATGCATTAATTTGAGTGCTTTCAGTTTGGAAATACCTTATATGTAAGAATTACTATATCTTTGTGGTAATTATATTAGCCGGCATACATTGTTTCAAAGTATCGTTTTCCATTATTTTCACTCACAGTATAAGAGTTTCTAACTATACAAATAAAATAATAAAATTACTCACAAAGTGCATATTTCTGGAAAGCAGACAGTAGCAGGAAGGTATTTCACATCATTGTTATACAAGCATTATACCACCTGCCAAAAGTTTAAAAAAAATGTCTCAGAAATGTAGGTGCCGGTCATCTTTTAATTTTGCATGTATTTTTTATGTGATTTTGTGATTTGTAGGAGGAGTGACTGCCACAATGTCACAGGGACCTGACTGTTTGTTCAGGGCGCTCGGCTCGTTAGATCAGCTGGCAAGATGCTGGCACACTTTTTTTTTTTTTTACTTTTGGTAGCAGACTGTTTGCTCCACACATTGATCACAGCAAACATTATATATATATATAT